>OX457044.1:51128868-51356368 GCA_949752735.1 Lumbricus terrestris | reverse complement strand
TAGTACTGTTTGGTTGGCGTCATGAGGAAGGGCATCCGGCCAGACCACAAACCCCCAATCATAAATAAATTCCTGGGTATACGCCACTGTATAGGATCGAGGTCGCGCAGTCTCCATACAGAAAACAAACGTGCGTATATACCCTACATGCACATCGAAATTGTCCTATTGTGGATGACAGGATATCCGCCGCCACACCAACCGGAAAAGGAGAACAGAGAGAGACCTTGCAGAACCACCTGCTAACCGTTAACTCGGATCCAGGTATCACCACAGACAACAACGGCAAAAAACGTCGGCTGCCGTTTTTCTACGGACCGCAAGTCGAGTGTCAGTAACAATTTCCTTCGCGAACAGCGGTAACCATTAATCAATCCGACTAAAACAGGTTCTGCTTTCTATAACGCCGTTCCTTTCTGGAACTCGTTAAAGTGAAGTAAGGACCTCTGGTGGATTCTTTCGGCGACAGGGCGTGTAGAGGGATCCGTTTTGAAGGGTCGCCTCAAAGGTTTTGGAGTAAAACGGGAGGTAATAGCATAGTTGTAAAAAACGTTTTTTTCGTTTTTTATTCTCTCCCAAAAAACGTCGTTTTTTTCGTTTTTTATTTTTCCGATCGTTTTTTATCGTTTTTTATTTTTTCTTTAACTTTATTTATTCATTTACTTTCTGTAATTATTCTCCTTAATTTTAATTTTTTCTGATATTCCTTATGTTTTCCGCCAACTCTCAATGATTCAGCTAACTAAAGTCATTATTTCATCGTTTAACATCATCATTTAAGAGATTGCCTGCGTGAAGTAGGTTCCTAATCAATTTTTTCAAGGTTAAAATGCGGTTTTAGATGTAGCAAAGTCAAATTATTTACCGTTTCCGTTTTTTATCGTTTTTTTGTCGTTTTTAATTTTTTCGAAAAAACGACGTTTTTTACCGTTTTTTTTATTCCGTTTCCATCGTTTTTTACATCTATGGGTAATAGTATACCCGACATTCGGCAGAAACAACTGATTTGGCCATAATTTTATGACCTTCCAAACGTCTGCCTATATATAAAGACTCATACTATTAGTTCCGATCTATGGATATATAATATATTATGTATAATTATATTATGATAGATACATTGCATAATGCAATATCATATATACATGTATGTATACATGTACATGTATTCATATTTTATAATTTATGTATGTAAATTATAAAATTAGACTCTTCAACTTGGTTTAATACCACACTGCATGTTCATGCTATTTTTTCACCGCTGTTTTATTTTTATTGCAAAGATTGAAGCTAATAAAGATCAGGCCCTACTCACTCACAGAGTGGCGGTAGACCACACTGCAGTATCTGCCTACAGCTGTAGGACAAAAGTCCAGCGGATAACAGTAATGGGTGTTCAAGTCCATGCTATAGGCTGAAAGGCGTTTCAAGTTTTTCTGTTCTTGTGATCCCCTCCTCTAGTGGACTCCACAATAAAAAAAACGAGTAGGCCCACATTAAACAAACTGTGGGAGGATCACACGGTGAGGGAGAGGCTTGGTCAACCGCAGACATCTGCCGAGGTTGAGAAAATGCAGTCGTCAACACTTCATAATCATGGATACCACTCAGTCTATCTTAACCCCTTCGCTGCCATTATGACGTCTTAAGACGTCATATACGTGTTACCGCCGGCACTGAAGGGGAGAATACTCCGATTTCTTCACTATCTTCCTCTTCTTCTTCTCTTTCTCTTTTCCCCCTTCATCTCCTCTTCTTTCTTCTTCCTCTCCATCTTCCTCGCCCTCATCCTCTTCATCTTCCTTGCCCTCATCCTCTTCATTGTCTTCGTCCTCTTCCTCTTCCTCCCCTCCTCCACTCTCCTCTCCTCCCCTGCCCTCCCCTCCCTCGTCCTCCTCTTCCTCGCATTAGTCTTCTTCTTCTTCCCCTTCCCTTCCCTTCACCTTCCCCTTCCCTTCCCTTCACCTTCCCCTTCCCCTTCCTCTTCCTCTTCCTCTTCCTCCTCCTCTTCCTCTTCTTCTTCTTCTTGTTCTTCTTCTTCTTCTTCTTCTCTTTCTCTCCGTCCCCTTCAGCTCCTTTCTTCTCCTCTCCTTCTCCTCTCCTCATTCCTACTTTTCCTTCTTCTTCAAATTTCAGAACTATGCCCGCAAAATTCTGAAATTACAATTACAAAAGTATTTTCGATGTTACGCTTATATAATTCTAACGCTAAAATCACAAAATTCTGGGGCTAAAATCACAAAATTCATAGGTTACAATTACGATTACAACGGACCTGCGCCAATGGTTGGTTTGTCGCTGCCAGTCAACGCAATGCCACTGGCGAATCTCGTAAGCGGAAGCTCGAGCTCCGGAGTGGATTTCGAAGGCTTCTGGAACGCGAGTCGAGTCGTCGTGTCGAGAGTGTGGGGTGGTGGATCGGGGAGGGAGTTGTGGGGAAGAATCGGCGTAGGTTGCTTCGGGCGACAACCTATCAATGATGAAGAACAGATAAGACAACACCTGGAGAACAACAGAAGCCATCTCAGTTGAACCACCCACAAGCTATAGGCCTAAATAACATTATACAACGCATAATACTTACAAAACAATTATTTATATATATATATATATATATATATCCTATACATAGGTATAACTATATGTATACATGTACACACGTAATGTAAAATTATATATCTATAGCACACAGATAAAAAGACAAGATATGTAGGCCAAAATATATTAGTTTGCTTTTGTTAGATATATGCATTGTTCACATGAAATAAATATTTATGTAGCCTAGATGTTATATTAAATCACGCGTATCTATGCATATACAGACACAAATATATACAGGGTGGGCCATAAAAAGGCCCCTGAGGTTTTTTGCAAATATCTTGGTCAGACGTAAGAATTTCGAAATGAAATTATACAGTCTTATGGACAATTCATATTTACACATGATGGCCAGATTTCATCAAAATATTTCAAACAGAATAAAAGATATATACCTCTTTTAGTGAGACCACCAACCGTTTTCTGACAATTCAAAAACGTAAGGCAACAAAAAGTAACAAAAAACAAGTGGTGATTATAGCCCAGCTCAAAGACCCTACTCATGAATTGTCTGAACATACATTTTTGTCTGTCATTGATACCTAGGCAGTTTAATTTGATAGAATGTGTTAGAAATTTCGATTTTAATGCTTTAATAACAAAATAATTAATTTGAAAAGTTCTTCATTTACAACATGATAATCACCTTGCTGAATATAATGTCACAGTGACGTACAGCTATGTCAGCATATGTTTATTTTTAAAAATAATAATAAGAATGATTGTCTGGCAATATCAAGTTTATTTGATGACAATTATTTGAGATGCGACTTAATAAAATCATTTTATGTCACGTTTTGCTTTGTTATGATTTTAGATTGTCTAAAAATAGTGGATAGCTCACTAAAAGTAACATAACCTTTGTTCTGTTTAACATTTTTCGGCGAAATTGGTTTTTTTGTTGTGTAGATAAAACGTGTGAGTGAAAATTCTTATTTTGGCCAAAATATTGGCAAACACCATAAGGGATTAATATTTTTCGGGCCCACCCTGTATGTATTCATGTACCATAATAATAAATATAATATATAATATTTTTAAATGCATTATATATACATGCAAGCATACAATGCATACTGGCATGTATATATATACAAAAGATATGTTTTGTAAATGCAATATATGCAGCAACATAAACATGTAATTATGTATCTATATAGATGCGTGAACAGATAGACGCGTGATTCTATCTCTCGCCTGGCAAAAATATTGTGACGGAATCAGTTGCCGAATGATCCCTCTGGGGAATAAGAGAAGAAAGGATCTCCTGTGGAAATAACGACAGAAGAAGGGATCCCCTGTGGAAGGACTGAGAACAAGCTCTGTTGTTCTGGCTCAGAAGACCCGAAGGAGAAAACAGTCAGAGGTTTCCTTGGAATAACATTCAACGTTTCCAATGGTCTTCTTACAAGATATGTACCAACATCTGTTGTTCTAATGTAGTGGAGCCATATAAATGCCCAACTACAACCACAAGTACATCGAATCCTGTTGATTGATTGATTGATTGATTGATCTATTGAATGACTGACTGATTGACTGAATGATCGATTGGTTGATTGATTGATGGATGACCAATTGATTTACTGAATGAATGATTGAGTGAGTGATCTTGACTGATTGATAGAACGATTGGTTGACTAACTGATTGATCGATCGATTGATTTATTTATTCATTAATAGATTGTTTCCTAACAATCCAATTCAGATACTGAACCAATTGCTTCTTGTTTTTGAAGCCCCTTTGGCTGAGGCCTTGGGGCCTATAGGCATTTATACACCCACAAACCGAAGTTAATATACTGACAATTGCAATAGTAAAGAAGTTTCTTTACCAAGGGGCAGTCCAAGAAAGTCTTTCTGATAAGTGGACTGAAGTTTTCCACGAAGTGCCGCGTCCATGATTTCATCCAATCGCGCTGCATCGACCGCATTTTCTTGGCCTCGGCTGTCCTTCCCTCGTCCAATTTTCCAGACCATGAAAGCCTGGATACATGCATACCCACGGGAAAATATTTATTCAAAACAAAGCAGATGTAAACAGATAATATCTCAGATTAAGCATCCCCACTCCCACACCAAACGGGACGATAATAATAATGTCCGTCGTATCTTCCAATATTATGGCATAGGGGATTTAGATTGTAGCCTACTCGGAAAAGTAATGTCTGGGAATGGCTAAGACTGATGTTGGGTGAGAGTTCAGCCGCATATATTGGTTGATTGAAAGCTAAGCGTTGTTTGTGATTGTGATGATGCAATCACACGGAATCTGCAAAATTAGAAAGCAACAATGACGATGATGAAGTTGATGATGATAACAACGACGACGACGACGACGATGATGATGACGATGAAGTTGATGATGATAACAACGACGACGACGACGACGACGATGTTGATGATGACGATGATGATGGTGGCATGATGATTATGACGATGGTGATTATGATTGTCACGACGACGATGATGAAGATGATGATCATGATGATGATATGATGATGATAACTAAATAATCATGAATGCCTGTGTTTTTCTCCGTACTTCTTTGCCTCCCTCTTCGATACATTCACTTCAAGTGAAAAAATAAAGAAGTTTAAGTAATAATAACAAAGATAAATAAACATAACGAAAAAAATTAATATGAGAAATAATAATGGTTAAAACAATGATGATAATAAATAATAGTTGTCCTAAATGTAACGATTCTGACCAAACAGTCGCAACAGTATTTTCAGTCAATTTGCTACACTGCAGATATTAAAATACTAACAAAACCACTAGGCGGCAATTCCATGAGATGAAGTTTCCAACTAGAACGCAATAAGGGGTTGGCGATAGGCATCTAACGTTACGGAGAAGAGAGGGGTTGAACTTGAAGGAAGGTTGGAAGGAGGCAGGGTTAACTGAGTCCACTTGGACCGCGGATAGGAAGAGAGTAAGTTATCTAAACAAATCTTAAATGCTCTTAATGCCAGGGTAAATAAACGAGAGGCAATTCGATCCATGGATCAAGATTCATTATGATCTCAAATGAACAGCTGCTGCTGCTGCTGCTGCTGCCGAGATTGGGTTGCTCTCGCCAACCTCATCAACATCGCATGAGCATGAATATGATGATGAATATGATGATGAAGATGATGATGAATATGATGATGAAGATGACGATGAAGATGACGATGAATATGATGATGAATATGATGATGACGATGAAGAAGAAGATGACGATGAATATGATGATGAATATGATGATGAATATGATGATGAATATGATGATGAATATGATGATGAAGATGACGATGAATATGATGATGAATATGATGATGAAGATGACGATGAATATGATGATGAATATGATGATGAATATGATGATGAAGATGACGATGAATATGATGATGAATATGATGATGAAGATGACGATGAATATGATGATGAATATGATGATGAATATGATGATGAAGATGACGATGAATATGATGATGAATATGATGATGAATATGATGATGAATATGATGATAAAGATGACGATGAAGATGACGATGAATATGATGATGAATATGATGATGAATATGATGATGAATATGATGATGAAGATGACGATGAATATGATGATGAATATGATGATGAAGATGACGATGAATATGATGATGAATATGATGATGAATATGATGATGAAGATGACGATGAATATGATGATGAATATGATGATGAAGATGACGATGAATATGATGATGAATATGATGATGACGATGAAGAAGAAGATGAAGAGGAAGAGCTTCCTCTTCATCTTCTTCTTCATCGTCAGAAAGATAAGATGACGACGACGACGACGACGATGATGATGATGATGACGATGATGATGATGATGATGATGATGAATATTATTATAATTATTATCATCACTTCATTATTATTTTAAATTAATATTATTAATATTATTATCATTATCATCAGTATTGTCATCATTGCCATTATCATTGTTATTATTATTATCAACGTTATAAACATCGTCAAAAACATCATCGTCATCGTCTTTTATCGCCGTCGTCGTTGTCATCATCATCATCATCTCTAATCGCTCATCATCGTCGACATCATGAGTAATAAATCGACCACCAGCATCACTTCAAATATCAGCATCATCATCCTCATCAGCCGCACATCATCATTGACCTTCAAATGTGATCGATCATTGTTGTCATCTATAATTGTCATCATTCATTGTCATCAATTCGATGCTGTTTTCATTGTCTTCGTCGCTCTGTAATTGTCGTCAAGATGACAAATGACGCCAATCTCTCTCTCCTCCTTCCTCCCTCCTTTTATTCCACCTCCTCCTTCTCTTCAAACTCCTTTTCCCAAGCCCTCCCTTCCTTCCTCCTCTTCCACTTCTATCCGCGAACTCCGTTCTATATATACCTCATCACCAATCTCTTCCTCTTGCTCCTTCTCTGTTCCTCTTACACCACCTTCTCCATTTCCCTCTCTTTCCCCAGCTCCTCTTCCTCTTCCACCTCCTCCCACCCATCCCCCTCTTCTTCACCTCCGCCTCCTCTTCATCCTCCATCCTCCTCTGCCTCCGTACCCTCCCCATCCATCCTGCTTCCGCAACTGCCTTCCATACGTCGCTGGACAGATGACATCTTCCGGAAGCGAGAGGCGGATGGAGGAAGAGGACGAGGACAAGGAGGAGGAGGAAGACGAGGAGGAGAGGCATTGGAAAATCCAGCTGGTCTCCCTAAGGGTCTGCACTCTACAGACATCTCGTCCCATAGGAGACACGAAGCCATGGGGCAGGGCAGCCGGTTCGTTAAAGAGCGCTCACGCTGCAAGGCGGACAGTACACTGGTTACGACCTTATCCAAGACGGTTCTTGTGCAATCGTAATTGTAATCGTAATTGTAATCGTAATAATTATTTACTGTGATTTACGTAATTGTAAGCGGAATTGCTATTCTATAGATCTATGTATTTGCAAGTGTAATTGTAACCATGTGTTGTTGCAATTGCAATTGTAATTGCTATTGTAATCGTAATCTCGACTTTTATATAGCGACTATAAATAAGGCTGCCGCCGATACATCAACCTTTCCATAAAATTATGGCTTAAGTTAAAACAGAATCGATAAGAATGGCAAGAGAGTGAAATCGATTCCAGGTCAAGAGCCAGAGGGATGGGGGTCAGGTGAAGACAGTCATCAGTACGTTAGTAAGTACGTCACTCACAGTAATCATTGCTAAGCGCCATCGATTGAAGTAGACAAGGCGGGCAGACAGACAGACAGACAAACGGACAGACAGAGACAGAGAGGAATAGACAAGCAGACAGAAAGAGACAGGCAGACAGGCAGACAGACAGAGACGACAGACAGGCAGGCATACAGACAGGCAGACAGACAGAGACGACAGACAGGCAGGCATACAGACAGGCAGACAGACAGGCAGACAAACAGACAGACAGGCATGCAGACAGACAGACAGGCAGAGGTAAAACAAACTGGCAAACATGAAGCAGACAGACAAAGCAGAAAGATAGTCGGGCAAGCAGAAACAGACAAAAAACCAGGCAGATAGGCCAAGAGTTACACAGACAGACAGATAGGCAAGCAGAAAGACAGACAGGCAAACATAGAAACAGACAGACAGGAAGACAGACAGACAGATAAGGATATATGCTGCAAGCCACATTATTCGCTTGCACTCTATAACGCCCACGCATGCAATCAAACAGCAGGCAGACAGACAGACAGACAGAACGAAAGACAGAAAGAACGAAAAGACAGACAAATAGAAATATGCAGACAGATGAACAGATAGACAGACAAACGTCCGATCGCAGGGCACATAAATCTCTTGCAATACATAACGTCTTCTCAATCGTTATCGAAATCTCCCGATTTTCTTCAGCGTCCATAAAAGTCAAACCGTGGAAACCAGATTAGGCCTACTCAAAAGCATTCAGCGAAAACCAAAATCAAATGAGGCAACTATCTATCTTCCTTTCACTAACGTAAAACGAAAACCCCGATTGACTTAACCCTTCAGAGTTTTTGGTTAAAACTTATAGTGGCACCGCTGTTACTGGCTGTCAAGACAAATAAATTCCTATCGTTTTTAGCCAAATAATTTTGATATTTCACTTGTATTCTGTCAAAATGTGGTGGCCATCTATATTTTAGCAATACAAGCGTCATATATTCACGTTATGAAGACTTTTTGGTTAGGATGTTGTACCTGCGCTAAATTACAGATATATTTTTTTACTAGGCTACAGCGTAAAAAAAGTTGAGTCGCAGAAACCATCAATCAATCGATCAATCAATCAATCAGACAATCAATAAGTCAGTCAGTCAGCCAGTCAGCCAGTCAGTCAGCCAGCCAATCAGGCAATCAATAAATCAGTCAGTCAGTCAGTCAGGCAGTCAGTCAGGCAGTCAGTCACTCAGTCAGTCAGCCAACCAGTCAGGCAGGCAGGCAGTCAGTCAGTCAGTCAGCCAGCCAGTCAGTAAATCAGTCAGTCAGTAGGAGAAACCAATCAAACAATCAATCAATCAACCAATCAGTTCTTTTATTGAAGTCATTGAAAGCAAAACAGACAAAAACAATGATAATCTATCATTTCCAGCAAAAGGTGGACACGTGCGCTTGTCAGAAGCAAATAAAGGTTACTTACTTACTTACCTACTTAACACAGCTCCATTACTCATCAAACTCCTACTTCGACTAAAAACATGTAATCACTCGTCAAACTGTTAATGCTACTGCAATAATTTAACATTCACCACATGTTTTCATTGCTCTACTGTTAAACATAACATGCATGTACGCTGTAGCCTACGTATTTGGATTTTGGTAAATGTTGCCCGGCCACACGTCTATGTAATACAGTGTCTGTTCCTACCAGCCATGATAAAGACAGCGTTTACTACAGATTAACCCTCCCCTCATCTCGTACGCTGCAGCAACGATTTTTATAAGTTGATCTGACAGCTCTCTAATTGACAAGAGATGGCATTGATTTATAATGGGATCATCCGCCCTCTCCTATTGGCTCACGTCCATCCAATCAACGAAAGGGTCGTTGAGGGTCAGATTTTCTACTCGAGTTCAAACAATTCTCGGTAGGGGGGAAGCAAGGAGGCCAGAATAAAAAATGTAACGTATGGAGAAATAATTCCAGCAGATGTTTTCCAGTCTGTGGTCCGATGGAAGTTGGAAAAACGTTGCTTTTCCTCAATTATTGTTTTCGTGCAATACAAAGCGATTGTTTAACGTGGCGTAGAGATAAAAAAAGAGCATTGACTCAGTAATGATTATACAAACAAGAGCTGCAGTCTACCTCTGATAAGTCTCTCTTGAAGTTGCGCCATGTAAATAAGCAATTATCAGTACCTTATCAAGCCATCATCGGCTGGTTCAAGAGCCAAATAGTTTGTCACTGGAATGAATTATGGTAGGTCTACTGACATAAATTTTGGTCTTTACATGATTTTGGTACTGACATAAATTTTGGTGCTGATATGAATTTGGGTACTGACATAAATTTTGGTGCTGGCATGAGTTTTGGTACTGACATAGATTTTGGTACTGGCATGAGTTTGGTACTAACATAAATTTTGGCACTGGCACGAGTTTTGGTACTGACATAAATTTTGGTACTTCCAAAAAATTTGGTACTGACATGAATTTTGGTACTGACATGAATTTAGGTACTGGTGTACGTTTTGGCGCTGGCATTAATTTTGATACTGGCATACATTTTGGTGATGGCATGAATTTTGGAACTGCCATGATTTTTGGCATTGACATGAATTTTGGTACTGACATGAATTTTTTTACTGACATGAATCTTGGTATTGGCATAAATTGTGGTACTGGTATAAATTATATTACAAAATGAAGGACAAACAACACTACCAGCACAAATTTTGACACTTGTACAGATATTGTTTCCAACAAAGGCGCTGACAGATAGAGATGCTGGTGAAAAGTATGCTGCTAAGAATGTTACTAACCAGTACTCTACTGGCAGTGCACTCCGTATTGAAGTAACACAAAGTATGACGCCGGCCCAAATTTTCATCATTAAAAAATTTATATAGCGCCCCTCCAAGAAGCCCACTCAGATGTTGGCACAATTATAACGGAACTGACCTCGAGAGGATGTGGATTGTTCCGTCTGGTTCCAGTGGCCGTTCCACTGCGAATCGGTTCCATTCGTGGCTGTGACTTCCGGTAGAATTCGTCTGCATACGTCGTCTGCTGTTGCTTGCCGGAACTCGGATAGTGGAACGCACCGATGGAAGATCTGGGTCTTCAAACACAATTAACAGAATGGAGCGTAGGCCTATACATGACATTGTGTAGGAGCAGTGCCAGAATTAATTATTGTGGACAAATAACTGATGGGTCAGATGTTGATAAATATTCAATTATTTATATGCTTTATTATGTTGTTCATTTGTCAGACAGACAGACAGACAGACAGTGAGTGAGTGAGAGCTTTACTCTCTATCCGTCTCTGCTTGTGTCTCTCCGTCTTTGTATCTGTCTGTGTCTGTATGTTTCTCTCTCTGTCTGCGTGTCTGTTGGTTACTAGGATAAGATATGATGAAGAAACTTTTGTTGTGTCATTTTTAACCCATGGTTAATGAGGTTTCAAGGCTGGAATTCTACTCTGACCCCGCTTCCCTTTCCACCGCCCCCCCCATAAAGTCAATCGACCGAAATGAATGGGTGACCGGGCAGCAGACTCACGAACCGCTTGAATAAATCATTTATATAGCGCCTTCATAATAAGCGAGGCATAAATCTAAGGTCAATTGTAGAAGTCATCAATCATTAATTGGCGTCTATACCATGGCGGGACAATGATTATATGGTAATAGACAGGAGGGAAGATCGATTGGCTGATCAATCAAGAGAGCAGTTCCAATCAATCAATCAATCGATAACTAACTTACTCACACACTCACTTACTCATTCACTCACTCAGTCAATCGGTAACTCATGTACTGAGGTAAGTAAGTAAGTAAGTAAGTAAGTATGTAAGTAAGTAAGTAAGTAAGCAAGTAAGCAAGTAAGCAAGTAAGTAAGCAAGCAAGTAAGTGAGTTAGTTAGTAAGTAAGTAAGTAAGCAAGTAAGTAAGCAAGCAAGTAAGTGAGTTAGTTAGTAAGTAAGTAAGTAAGCAAGTAAGCAAGTAAGCAAGTAAGTAAGCAAGCAAGTAAGTGAGTTAGTTAGTAAGTAAGTAAGCAAGTATGTCGGTCGGTCGGTCAGTCAGTCATTTAATTAAATCAGTCAGCAAGCCAGTCAGACAGCCAGTCACAGCCCGCTACTCGATCATTCACTACTCTCACTCCACCTCTTTCGCTCCTCACTCATTCGCTCACGATTATCTCACTTCACCTCATTCACTACCTGACTCTTTCTCACTAACTCACGCGCTCACTCTTGCACTGCAGAATCTCACCGACAAAGAGAGTTGCTAACCGATGTAAGAGGGTTGAAAAGGCCAACGAAAACAATACAGGCGGTAGGTAGATATGGAAAGAGGTATATACCTACCTGCAAAAAGCACTCTGGGTGGAATAAAATACACGTGTACTCACAGACACTGATAAATCGGAGGAAGTATGACTAATTCACTGATAAAACTGTGCAATATTTCTGCCGTATCTTGATCTAAACTCGGTCGGCTGCTATGGCAATTAAACGATAGCGACTTTATTTTCTTGACCTCGGTCCATGAGGGCGAATGGTCAGTCCTCTACCTCGACGTCTGAGCTCCCTACGAGAGCGTAGTGTATACCGATGTACTTGTTGTTTAATGTCGTCAGGGTTCGCTAGAGGCGCAATATATCAAAAAATCTCGAAACAACCGTTGTGACCTGGCACATTTGATATAATAATACACTTATAATATAAAGTCTTATATACATAGTATATTCTTGTATATATATATATGAGTATATATATATACTGTATATGCATAAGTGAAAATATATACTTATATATATATATATAAAATCCAGTGGCGTAGCCAGGAATTTTTGATGGGGGGTTTTATGGCCGGAAACCCTGTTTTTTGCTATTTATTCTTACTTAAATGAAAAAATAACCTTAAAAAAACCTTTTTTCGGAGCCAATGGGTGGTTGTTTAACCCCCGAAACCCCCTTGACTACGCCACTGGTAACATCTACATATAATATTACGGTTACCTTATATATTTGGTGTGTTTGACTAATAGTCATAAAAAATGTCACTGCATCTCTGTCTCGCATCAAAACCCATTTCTTCTCGTGGGTTGCTCGCACTGGAAGCGCTATTGAACGGTCACTGTTTTTAGCGGCGCTATATAAGTTTCAAAATTACATTGCAATTACATTACATGCATAGTATGCACATGTGACATCGCAGACATTTCGGCTGACAATCCATGGAGACAGCAGGGATCGCGTGCACGTGACTGGATAATTGAAAACATCCAACTGTTTACTCCGTGGAGAGTAACGGAAGTGCCAGCATATATGACGAAGAGAGGTTTCAAGGACCAAGGACTCCCACCCAGTCAGACCAGGTCTCAAGGACCAAGGAACCTTCCCCCGTCAGTCGCAGACCAGGTCTCAAGGACCAAGGACCGGAGACAAAATCTGTCACATCAAGTGGTTCCCTATATATGGCAGGGCGACAGGGCGTGCCTTGCTGTTAAAAAATGTCACCAATAATTCCTCGTGAAACATAATTCCAGATTATCTTAGATCGTGGACCTCTTAGCCACCCCAACCACCCCAAACCCTGAAGAAAAGTCATCTGGAATTACTCACAGCCACACACATACCCACGCATACACCCACAGTCCCACACACAAACACACACAAACACAAACCCACACACACACACATGAACAGTCATTGAACACGCAAATACACACACAAGCCCAAATATATACAAACACCCCCTCCCACACACACACACACACACACACACACACACACACACACACACACACACATATATATATATATATATATAATCATTTGCACTGTCTTGTGCAATGCATAATTATAATAAATTATATGATGTTATAAAATAAATATAAAGATACATATATTATGTAGATAAATATAAATGCATATAATACCTTTTTACACATGCAAACACACACAAGCAAACAAACACAGGCACATGTAATGAATACATAAAATCATATATATATATATAATTATATATACAGTATATATATAAGCATGCTATGTCTATATTAATATAATTATGCACATATAAAAATAATAATTATATACATGAAGCCGCAACCACCTGCTTTATTTCTGACCCTATTAATTTCCTTGTAAAATGCATACAACAGGTTGTTACTTCAGTGGCGGTTACCCTAAGACACGGATGTTTATAAAAACTGGCATCTGTTTAGCGTCAAGACTTGAGATAATCTGTGGCCACTTCTTATGGTAGAGGAAATAGCAGTAAAAGAGTAGCCACAGCAGAATCTTAGCAAACTAGGAGTCAACCTAACAGTGTTGACATACACGCACTAACAATTCCCCAACAATACTTATAAACGGAGTTTTTATAAATGTTGTATATAGATGGGCTGATTCCAAGCCATTTATAAAACAGCTTACACATCGCTTTCCAAAAACTCCGCAAGCAGTTTAGAATATATTCAAAAGTGGTGGATAAAGTTTATTGGATAACAGCCCACAAAATAAGTTTTGGTCGTTTAAAAAAACCTTAAATCAGTCTATAAGACACAGAAAAGAAAGAGGTATAGGTAGGTCTAAAATCCAGATGTGCATGTTTTTTCTTCTGTAGCAACATCACTCTAATAATAGCCAATGAATTGATTGATAGGGCCAGCATTCGGTTTCTTTCAAATATATCGAGGTCTACAACTGAGGGGCCAGCCATGCAACCATAGTAGCGGTCATGAATAAATTGAATTGAATATTATTGAATAATATTTCGTATAATAATAAATTGAATATTTGCTCAGGCGAGATCCTTCACCATGCACAACAATTGACCCGGTTAGCTACGTCGGTTACAGCGTACGTCGCGTGCCCCTCTGGGTAAAGTAGCCGGTTTGCACATGGTGACTCATTTGAGAGATTCAAATCGTGGGCTATATCATTGTCCGCACCCATTCAAACTGAGTGGGGTGGGGGCGGAATTTCGCCCCATAATTTCACTGTGATATGAGAAGGCTCAGTGCTTAAAGTGTGGAAAAATAAGTGCCTGGACGCTCCTTGTATACCTCTCCAAAAGAAGTAACTGGACGCCCCTTATCTTTTCAGTCTGTGCTTGCCAATAAGTGGCTGGACGGCGTTCAGATTTTAAAACAAGTGCATGGACGCCGTCCATGACCGTCCAGGCACACTTTAAGCCCTGAGAAGGCTCAAACTTATACATCAGTATAGTTTTCGCTATTTAACGACATCCTTGACATGGCTGCCAATTGCCAAAGCCGTTCACGTCGATCCGAAACATTTAGTTGATCTAGCTGCTAACTATCAACTGAATTTGATGAATATGTAATATTAGTAGAAACAGTTTTACAGGTGTCTTTGGTGTGCATTATATTTAACGAACAATGAACCCACTATTTATCATCGCCATCGTCATAGTCATCATCACCGTGGCGTAGACAAGGGGGGTTTCGGGGGTTAAAACCCCCCATTAACATAGGAAAAAGTTTTTTTTAAGGTTATTTATCCACTTAAATTAGAAAAAAGGAGGAGGGCGACACTAAGTTGATTTATGGTTAGCATTATCCTTCCCTGTTAACAGCCACTTGGCGGTGATGGGTACAAATAAATGACATCCATTGTCCTTGGTCATTTGTTAAGTCCATCACACCCTAAGAGTTCGTCCTCATTTATATTATCCATCTTTCCGCCATTGTCTCTCCTTTCCTCTTACCTGTTTCCAACTGTGTCACAAGGGGTGTGACCGTTGAACTCTCTTTTATAACTCGTCATGTAAGGGTTAAACGTGACCTCTTTGTGACCTAAAACAGATATAAACAGGTCATGCATGAACTGGCCTACATATGTCAGCCAATCAACTTGAACTCAAACAGCCACCAGCCAATCAAAATGAAGGTAATTGCATTGTTTAATGCTGCAATTCAATTAAATAATTATATGGGCTTATATAAATAATATAATAGTTCTTCATTATCTAAGAGTTGGAAAAGAGTAACCTGTACCCTACAAAAATCACAATCAACCCAGGCAGGTCGTGAATATAACTGCCTGACCTCCAATGGAGGGTAAACTAGTTTTTCAACCACATTCAGAAGAGGGCATTACAACAGGCAGAGTAAGGCAAGGGTTGTTGTGATTTAATCATACTTTGTCATATCAAAGATGATTAGTGTCGCCCTCCTCTATTCTTCAGGCTTCAGACTGGCACTTCCAAAGTACGTTCAGTCTGAGTAAGGTAACCCAGACGAGAACGACTATACGACTTCATTTTCTTAACCTTGGCTTATGGCCTCAACCCTTCAACTGAATTCAGCCAATAGGTGAGATATTTCACCGCTCTGTGTGGTAGTAGTTCCTGTTTAGCAACACCATGTGTTAACAATGATCATTAGCGTCACCCTCCCACTTCATCCAGTCGTGGGACTGGTACTGCCTAGCAGTAGTGGTATTATAGACATGCAGAGTTTAAATGGGAACCACGCCATTCAAGGTTCGCGCATTCATTCGCAAGGTGACGCCAGTGGTACAGACGTCTCAAAAATATCTCACACCCATCCGTTGGAGCCTTGCCTAAGACTACACAATCGGTCTAAGACTTGTCTAACACTTGTCTAAGACTTGTCTAAGACTTGCCTAACAATACAATATTATGCCTAAGACTTGCCTAAGGCAATTCAGTCTACCTATGACTTGCCTATAGCTATAGTATCTGCCTAGGACTTGCATAAGTAAAGACAATCTGAACAAGACTTTTCTAAGACTATACAAGCCTATGAGAAAAAAGTTCAAATTTGTTGTTTGTATGGTTTAAAAGGTTTAATTTCATGTTTGTGAAAGACAATATCTATACTCCTAACACAACACAACACAATACAACAACACAACACAATACAATTTATAATATAATATGATAAAGGCCAAATACAATACAATACAATGCAATGCAATGCTATACAATACAATGCAATGCAATGCTATACAATACAATGCGATGCAATACCTGATGGCATTCTTGTTCTTACCACATGCTGTAAACGGTCTTCTCTCGTGTGGCCTAGCAATACGAGTCATACGACCGTGAATGTTGGAGTGAGCATTCGTTTGGTTATTAACTGCGCTACTTATGTCGAGCGCAGTGAGCAACTCAAGGCAGCGAGCGCGGTCTTCAGCAGTCGTGGCTTTTGAATAGAATGACTCGAGATGCCTTCGAAAGTTTGGTTTCAGAATGCTTGAATCAACCTGAAATGTATTCCATATAGCATAAAATTTTAATGATTAGTTGCTGGTCGTTACTTTAATTAACTTTATTCCTTTGTATTTTATCGATGTATGTATGTCTGCATTATGTACTAGCACTTGTTATAGTGTCACTTCAAGCCCGCTGCTCAGTGGCACTCCCAAGTACAGCATGGACTCTGAATCGAAGTTTCACGCCAAAGCGCATGAGCGAGTGAAGGACTTGTTCAAGGTTATTACGCGGCGGCATGAGGTGGATTCGAACTCGCAACCTTCCGGCTTCTAAGCATCAAAAATACCGAATAAACCACTGTGTCCCACAATGCATATAGGTACAGCACACCTTGCATAACAAAGTGCTGAGCACCAGTGAAGATCCTTGCTCGATAAATTCGTTTATATATGAGCAGAGGTGAAAACCACACACGAAAAAAGCAACCACATTGATATTTAGCCAATCTGAACCCCACTCAACAATTAGTTCCATTGTTTAATGTCTTCTTATGGCTGTCAAAGTCGTTCCAGTTTTGCTATCTACCTTAACTAATGACCATTTTTGGTCTAACAATTATAAAATTACGATTCCACTTGTTCCATGTGGAGTCGTTCCAATACTTAGGAACCATAGTGGAGGAAAATGGGAGCCGAGAAATAACAGCCAGTTTGGAAATGGCGCATACGGCGCTGGAATCACCTTCGGCGATCTGGAGAGGCAGAGCTATTGGAACATGGTTGAAGATAAGACTTATGAGGACACTGGTGTTGTTAGTGGCATTGCACGGCTGCGAAACCTGGACTTTGAGGGCAGAGGACAAAAGAAGAATATCAGCTTTCGAGATGACGACATATAGGAAGATGCTGAGAGTCAGCTGGAAGGAGTACAGAACAAACGAGTCTATACTGGAGAGGCTGAAGCTGGAACAGCAACTGTTGGAGGTGGTGAAGAGAAGGAAGCTGAACTACTTTGGACACATGATCAGAGCGGACATTCTACCGGCCTTCATACGTCAGGGCTATGTGAATGGAAAAAGAGCCAGAGGAAGAACGAGAAGACGCTTGGTGGACGATGTCGAGGAATGGATGGGGTTGTCGATGGCGGATTGCGTGAGGAGAGCAAGGAACAGAGAGGGATGGAGGAAACTGACATCGTTTGGTTCTGGTCTCCGATCCGCAGTAATGAGGATGGTCATGATGACGATGATAATGAATAACAAAACGTTCAATTACAATTTAATGAATTCATGCCTACCTTGACATCAGTGTCTAGGTAATACTCCGGACACAAGCCCTTGCCAACAGCAGAAATGGCCATCACGAACTGATTCTACTCGATATAATTTTTCACATTCGCTGACCAGACCAACCAGACCAAAAAATGCAACTTTTGTAAACTTTGCAGGCTCTTGCAGGCGCGTTGAGTATTTAAGCTACTTAAGAAACATCTCAAAAGTGTCGCAGTTGCTAGGCGGCCATGCTTTCCTAGTTACGGAAGAGTCAAATTAAAAAGTTTATATAGCGCAGGACTTGGGGAAATAAGAAATGGTACCTTGTGCCTGTTTTAATAAGATTAGACTGTTTACCTTAACCTAAATGCAATTAAAACCTCAGCGTTATAAAGTTTGTGCATAATAGTGGGTGGTAGAAATTATTTCTGCGTAAGCAGAAGCATATTCAAATGTAAAATGCAGTCAATTAAAATCAGCAGGCATTTGTGTTTTTTTATCAGTTTTGAATATTTATTGTCAGCCTGCAGCTAATATTGGCATTCATATTCAAAACTTGGGTGATTGCACTGATTATTCTCGGATCTACTGTAGCGGAGTAGCGTATTCATATTATTGCGCTAGATAACGAGAAAGACGCCATGTCATATAATAATAAATTATATCTATGCTCTGCTACGAGATCGGGTCACGAGAGCTTGGGGTCACCTTGCAATTAATATGAGTTTTTCTTATTAATTTTTATAGTTGTAAATATATGCTTATGCAATTATTGTGAACGGTTCTAGGGTCCAAACGAGGTAGTAAAGGCGTTGGTTTCAATTCTTTCAACATAATTTGCGTCTTATTGCTTCTATGCAAAGCTTTGTCCGAACCGGCCCCAATATAATGGTCGATCTGTGTTTACATTGAGCAATGTTAATGGTCACGTTCTTCTGCTGAGACCATATGGCCTCGACCCTGGTCCCTTATTGGGCGAGATCGTTCACCAATGATGCACCTTTGATTGGGACACAATATGCAAGGCATTTTAAGTTTTCTAGCAGGGTCAGCGTTAACACTAGATCGAACTCTGAAATAAGCCGTGGTGAGGGCATAGTCACGCCCAGAGACGCCTATCACTTGCACTTTGACAATGCACGGGCATATTATTTTATGGAAGCCGATGTGTTGCTAGTTCAAACCCGAAATTTCATAACTAATTAATTCTCTATATGTTGCGACCATTTCAACTGAAAAGCCTCGAAATACCTACAATGTTTCTTCTTGCAGGTCATCGTTATAACAAAACATATATTTTAAACAAAAAAGAACTAATTACTCAACTTAACCATTAGGTATATTACTTTGCAAAATGCATTAAAAACTGCTTGAGTATCTTGTTTCAGAGCTCAATGTTTTATTCTTACTGGTTGCATTACATAGCATATGCAATGTAAAACTCACTATTGTTATATGTGCCTGATTAGTAATTATTTATTCAGTTTGAGGTGAAATACAAAGAAGCAGGCTGTGGAAATACAGTGTCAGTCACTGACCAATTATTGCATCTCGGATCTTAGTAGTTTAGGGATGAAATGATTATTCTTTTAGGCAGAGAAGCTGCGTTGGTTTGAGAACGGCTTCTGATTTTTTTGCGAAGTTTGTTGGTTTTCTGAAAAATGAGTCGACTGGACCAGGTTTACCGAAGTCTTCTGTTGACCAAGTTTTTCACGAAAGGATGGGGTAATCCAGAAAACCTGAAGAGGTAGGATTGCAGAGCAAATAGAGAAATATTAAATCTTGTGCAGCATCCAATTTTTCTTTATTGATTGGTGAGGCAGCTTGTAGTAAGGTGATGTTTGGTAATGTAAGTTTTAACAGTTCCACATCATGCGATGCTATTTAAACTCAATAAATCAATTAATATTTGTTTATTTCCAATACAGTTTGTTGAAGATGCATTTCTGCTTACAAGATAGTATCGATCAAACTTTACATTCTGATGTATAGAAGCATCAGCAACTGTGCACCACACTACCCCATGTGCACCACACTACCCCACGGACAGCATCAGTCCGCTAGCAGATGATCCAAGTAGGTCGCCCCTGCGATCGTCCAAGACTGCCGGTGCCGACGTATCCGTTCCTGCTTTGAAAACTAAAATGGATTTCGTGTCGCTGACCCATGTGCCTAAAACAGTCTTCCAGCACCTATCAGGAAATCAAAACTAAAGCCATTTATAAAAAAGCAACTGGTTTCGAGCTCTGCATTTACTCTGATAGTTGACAGTATGAGCTAGAAGTAGCTTGCTACCAACGGTGCTATAGAAATTGTCTTAATTGCGTTGCATTATTACATTACACAGATGAAAAATAGATTTCTGGAGTCTGGATACATGCACTTAGGCAAATTGCCTAAATCCAGTCATCCCCCTTGCATGCGTAATATATAGGCAACCCCAAGGGATTGTTCTTCTGTTAATATTATTATGTTGAAAATATGTTTATTGTGTGTCATTGGGGTGTGCGTGTTAGACTGTTTCAAAAAAAATTATTTTTGAAAACTTAAGTGGCTAGATGCTTAAGTGATGCCGTTTGGTGTTGTAAATAACTCCTTAAATTTTCATGAGATTATTCCACTGTTTAGTGACACCTCAACAGAGTTCTGTATTCTGTAATCAGTCATTGTGAATTTACCTTCATTTCCGTACATAAAAATACATTATTTTGTGCTGTGAGTGGCAGACAATCAGACACGGTGTAAGAGACTATTTATTTTCTTTACTTACTTGCATTTAAGATGCACTGTCAACTAGTTCTATCTGGAGAGCATGGTAAAGAGTTAGGAAATTCTAGATACATGCCAAATACGTGCCAGGCAGACCATTGATTGCTCATTATGACAGAAAGTTACTACCAGACCCTGATAAGGACCTGGTTGACAGGATGTCAATTTATTAACATTCATTCCTCATAGAACAATTATTGTTCTATGAGGAATGAATGTTAATAAATTGTTGGCCATTCCTGAACTCCTAGTGAACTGGTGAACTTATGGAAAACACTGTGATCCAAACATGGCAAGACTGGAAAGATGTACCAGACTGGCTTGCAGGTCTTTGTTCAGATACAACCAGCTTAAACACTGGTGTTCAAACCGGTGCCATTATAGTCATTCAGCAGGCATTTGACAAATGTCCACTGTCACTGCCGGTGTAAAGGTTTCAAATTACCCCCTCCTAAACATTACCCCCCGGTAACTTGAAACCGGTTTCAGATTACCCCCCGAAAACTAGATTTGCATCAATCATCGCATCTATTGCACTAAAAAAATCAGAAAAATCATCCCGCTTCTTGTTTTGGTCTGAAGATTTTCATTCGTCATCCCACTTCGTGGTTTGCTATCAATATTTTGATCCGAAAAAAATAATAGCCTCGAAGCCATTTTCTCCATGTAAACTTCAGCGGCGAATAGTATTTTAGTTACAGATGAAAATATTGATAACAAACCACGAAGTGGGATGACGGATGAAAATCTTCAGACCAAAACAAGAAGCGGGATGAATTTTTTGATATTTTTAGTGCAATAAATGCGATGATTGATGCAATTTACAGTTTGCAGGGGGGTAATGTTTAGGAGGGGGTAATCTGAAACCTTTACACCGGCATCATATCTTTGAACTTGTTTCAGCTGCAGTTGTCAAACAATATTTCAAGAGTTCCAGGCTACAGATTGCAGCAATATGTAAGCTTATTCGATTCAAATAATAGTGGAATTTCATTGACAGTTAGCAAATACAATGTTCACACTGTATGCTGTAGCCATTGGAGCAAATCTGATTTCACAAGTGGTGAGTTTTGGTGGCTTGACCAGAAGAGGGAGGACAATTATAGGCCTCCTTCAGACTCAACTCAGCAGAGATATTCAACCGTGTCAGGATTGCCTCAAGTTCATAAAAATGGAACTAGATACTGGGTGCAAATGTCACTGTGTAATGATCAAGCACATTTCAGCCCTCCAGGAGCATATCACTGTGCCAGATGGATGGCAAAGGAAATTTGCTGTTCAAAAATTTACTTGTTCATGAACAATTCAAACCTACAGCACAAGAGCCAAAGGCTCCTCGACCCACCCTTGTCTGCTCACCATTAACACCAATGTGAAGGCCTGGTTAACTGCTCCAAATAGTTCAGACGTTCCACATAATGACCTCTGTTGCCTCTATACTTTGGAGTAATTTGGCAAGGATGACAGTCAAGTGGCAGACATTACACTGACGAAAATGAGACAGCATCTGTGGTATATGAGGGAGGATTTGATTGGTCTTGCATTGTTTCTGATTGTGTCTGGAATAGGGAAGAAAGATGTGATGATTGCTGTTCTGAAGAGACCACAGATGAAAACAGATGTCAGAAGGGTTTTTTTCAAAGTCAATTGAATAATTCCAGGAATTATAGATTAATTGAATTCTGTCACTGAAAGATCTATGCAGCTGTTCACTGCACTTACCGGGTAAAATTGATCCACATTGTCTTACAGATGATCAAATTATTTGGCCTTCCAGCCCTGCTTAGTTTGATGCCAAGCATAAGGTGGCAAGCATAAAAGTTATCAATGACTCTGTGGAACATGCTGTCTAATTGCAACGGAATTCAACTGTGCTCAATGGCAGCTTGTGTTTCAGATAGCCGAATATGATCGACGTCTCATGACGACTGCACTTAAGAAAAAGTACAGAGCTGACAAGACACATTCTAATCTTTACCTACATTACTGTGTACACTGAATAGTAGTGTGACATGACCTATGCACTATTTCACTCAAATATTTTGACCAGTTCAAATAAAAATGAACATTAAATGTTATTTAACAGTAAAAATGCCGTTTTCGTCATTTTACAAAACTTTGCATGTCCTGAGGTGTCACTAAAACTCATTGCATCTGCCTATAATTTTGCACTAATGTTCCTGATCCCAAACGGCACCAAACTAGGGTCTAGCCCAATATGAAATGAAAAATAATTTTTTCCCCTAACATTGGTGAATCGGCCTAGTGCGTGTGTGCTTGTTGGTGTCTCGAAATGTTTTGTGTTCTATTTGCCAGGCTGTTTGAGTTTCGTAAGATCCTATCATGCCGTGAGACATGCCAGCATCTTGTTCCCCATGACTATCCCATACACATTGACAAGGTCAGTAATTTACGCTGTTCCTTATATTTGATAGCATTCAATGGGGGCAAATAATTATTGTTTAATTTGTAATTTTAATGTAATTTAAAACTTAAATAGCACTGCTCACTGTTGTGACCATTCAACAGAGCTTCTGGAACGTGTACCCCAGGAGGATTATGGAGCTAGAGTGTAGGAACAGATTTAGAAAGAATGGAAATACACTAAAAAGGATCCATTGTTTGTGACATGACACTGAAGTGGTTTAACTACATGGAGTTATAAGTGAGACATTAGGAAACCTGCTCTTGATAATAATAATAATGATATTAGTCTTTGTTTACTTTACAAGCTAACACAGCGCATTATAATTACAATAATTAATGAATGAATGATCACAAGTCATTGCATGAGTTGAATTTAGCTGTTAGCAGCCATGCAAGGCGCGCATCACGCCCTACTACTCAATTTAGCAACGCTAACTGTCGAATGGAAGGTTGAGTGGACCTTTTGGGAGGGTAGCATGATGCAATCTGTAGGCTCTTCATGCTAGAGTGTTTGCCATTGCCATAAAGCCCCTCCTAGATACTTGTCACATATGCTATATTAATTTCTAGGATGAGATGCACAGGGAATGTCGAATAGTGGAAGGTCATTTCATCTCTCCCTTCACAAAACACCTTCCTGGAATCATGCCAGAGGAAACAGAAGTGGCCAGGTAGGTGATGGTCTTCAAACGAATCTCTTTTTTCATTTTGAACCGATTTTAAGTTTTTCGTTCGAATAGATGGGTTGACTGCTGCTCTGCGTAGCAAGATGTTTAGGATGAAAAATAAGTTGGACGTTCAGGATAAGATGATTAATTCTTAGACCATGTGAAAAAACTTATTAAGAAGAATTAGAATTGGAATTAGCAGAATCTTATATAATTGGTTAGAATTGGAATTACCTGCTTGTTTAATCAATTATCTTATCAATTAGACGAAGCAAAAGTTATTTTTTTGCATGTTTAATATGGATGCATGATAAATAAAGCTATAAAGCTAATATATAAATGAATGGAGTGTGGAATGTGGATCGTATGTATTCCTATCTATTAGAATGTATTGTTCATCTGGAGTGATTGCTTTGTTCTTAGATTTCAGGTAATTCTACCAAAGACATGGGAAAGCAAATTAAAGCCGGTCTGTTTGCATCTGGCTGGTACAGGGGACCATGTAAGTGAGCTATTTAAATTGTTTTTTTTTAATAATGTTTTATTCCAATGAACTATGAGAATTAGACTGACCTGACCAACCTCATGTGGCCAGTCAAATGTAGAGGTTTGAGAAGGGGGAATTCCATAGCTGGCCCCACCAAGTATTGTATTGTATTTCAGAAGCACTCCCAGTGCGAGTGACCTCGAAAGAAAAAATAGGATTTGATGTAATAGAAAGATGAAGAGAGGATGGCGGTGCAAAGTTATGGAGGAAGTCCATTCCATAGAGAGGGTCATGTATATACTGGTTACTCAGCAAAATTTTACTAATTGTACAAACGAAAACAAAATGTGACTCCACCCTTGAATAACAGTGCAAGAAGCAAGTTTTAGGTTTACTTGTAGCATTATTATTATTATTATTACATAAATTCATTAACTCTTTAATGACATGAGGAATTAGTTTGCATACAGTTGAGTTCATGCTGTTGTTAAAGTGTTAAAAATTAGTTTTTGCACGTCCATGTGGAATTGTGACTGTATGACTGTGAGTAATGATTTCTTTACATTTAAGTTTTAAAAGGATCTGTATTTATAATTCAAGTTTTTTTTTGGTGCTGCATTCTATGGTAGTGTTGGGGAATTTCAGTATTTCTGGAGACGAAGAACGTTGCTCGCTCGGCCGCTCCTCAAGGAGGCTGGTATCGCTTCAATCATCCTCGAAAACCCGTTTTATATCCTTTTGACAACTAGCGGAAACTGATTAGATTCATTAATTCATATATTGTTAAAGACACCTTTGAGGTATAGTTGTGGGTTCAAAAGGTCGTGTTTAACATGATAAATTTCACATATATGTTACAACATACAGGCCATGCGTTTGATTTGTGCTATGTTTGATGCCATGGCTTTCAAGCTTTTTGTTTAAGGCTGGAAATTTTCTTAACTTTCGGTTGTTACATGGTGTTAGGAAACCAAAGCAACAGATGTGAGCATGATTTCGTGTTCTTTTATTCACTGATTTACTTAATCATTCCATTCCACAAAATGCAACGTTCGACGTAGTTAATTTATGTTGATGTTAAAGGGTTTGTTGGTGGTTCGTGTTTGAGGTGTGTAATTCTGCTATTAAATGATGTATGTGTGTTTGTTAAATTGCAGATGTTTTTATGTATCAGTCGAGTATGTGACATTCATGTGAATAATCTTGTTAAGTCACATGGCTATTCATGTGAAATTTCTTGTTGAAGTTTAGTTGTTGTCAATTTCTGTTTGGACTTTAATGTTGAGGTCATTTTATTGTATGCGTTTAATGCTAAGGTTATTTTCTTGTGGGAGTTTAATGTCAAGGTCATTTTTTGGTTGAAGTTTAATGCTAGGGTCAATTTCTTTAAAGGTCATTTCTTGTGGGAGTTTGATACTAAGGTCATTTTGTGGTTGGAGTTTAATGTTAAGGTCATTTTGCGATTGGAATTTGATGTTAAGGACATTTTCTTGTGGAAGTTAAACTATTAAGGTCAGTTCCTTGTCAGGTATTTAATGTTAAGGTGAATATTTTACATGTGCTGAAGTTTAACGTAGTTAGCAGTTGACATTTCCCGTTTCTTTTCTTTTTTCCAGACGTTCGAGTCTGCACAACGTTTCCGATCTGTTTGTGATGGGAGGAGCGTTGGTTCTGGAGTCGCTCGCTCTTTTCCACTGGTGCGAGCGCCAGGGATACGGACCACTTGGCATCTCGGGCATCTCTATGGGCGGACATGTAAGTTCGGTCATGGAATTATTGGCATAGCAATCATGCTAGCTGGGTTAGACTAGGTCAGCGCACTCTATCTCAGTGGGTCCTACACATATTCCAGGCGATAAAATCCATATTGGTCGTTGCGTGGTGTGTGTCGTGGTTAACGCATGGACGTATGTGGAGGGGCTTACTGGGTTTAAGCACCTGAAATAAGTATTTTCCTAATATATTAAATTCTTAGGCTAGTTCTGTGTATTTTGCGACCATGCCCAATAAAACCAACCCTCCCCCCAATGGGCCCCCCCCAATAGAACCCCAAAATTTCTCCCGGCTATGCCCCTGTATTGGCGTGCTGGACGATCAACTGTCAGAGAAGGCACTTGCTTGGAGGTTTCTACCCTAATGGTGAGTGGTGACCCTAGGTAACTCCGTTATATAATGAGTACATTTACGGTTCATCTTCAGAAATACATTCACAGTCAAGAGACCTCTGTTTATTGTATCGTATCAATAAATTTATATAGCACCTCTTCTTGCAGCGTAGACCATTCAGGGACGCTCTCAGCACATGAGCGTTGCGGAAAAAGAAACGTCTTCAGAGAACGAGAGGAAGCAGAGAAGATGCAAGATATGAGCTTAGTCAGTAGAAGAGGAGAAGGCCATTCCATGTCGAGGGACCTATCACAGCAAATGCCTGGCTTTGAGTCAAGACATACCAAACACGAGGGACAAAGAGATCAAAACGTTTGGTATTGTGCAAGCTGCGAGCAGATGTCGCAGAGATGCATTTATTTACTCGCATAGTCGGACATATATTTGGGGACACGACCAAGCTTATGAATGTTTGGTTCAAATTCCAGAGCTCTTGAGTGGAATACGGAAATTTGTTTTCAGCAGTAATTGTTCGAGTTATAACCAGTAAATTACTGATGTTATGTTTATGCTTCAGCCACCAACTTCTCCTTAGACTTCTGGACCGTAGCTGCGAGGATTACAGTAGTTCAAAGTAAAGCTACGCGTTACCTATTTCCACATCCTCTCCTTACCCTTCCTTACCTCACGGTAGTTCTTATCTCCTCCATCTCAAACATGTTGGTACTAATTCCTTGTTTGGTCTCATGCTCACGGCCTGCAAAGTTGGTTTACCAGCCAACACGGCAGGCTGAGTTTTATTTAACCCTTACCAACCGATGGTATTGGATTTCCCATACATTTACCTTACACTGGTCCGTAAGGGGTTACGGTGCAATGATGAACTACTGCATCTTTTCATTATTTATTTTCCGCTAGATGGCGTCAGTGGCTGCCACAAACTGGCACAAACCGGTTTCTTTAGTTCCAATTCTCTCGTGGAGCACGGCTTCCTGCATTTTCACCGAGGTGAGACGTGACCGCTACTACATGTGCGGGGTGTTTCCCGTGCAGTTTTTTTAAGCTGCCGATTTTCTGTTTTTGTTCGTCATTCTGTCGCTGTTTGCGTATATAATTGCATCGGTTCTTAACAGATGGCGTCACTTGCAGCCACGAACTGGTCCAAGCCCATCGTACTGGTACCCTGTCTGTCGTGGAGCACAGCGTCTGTCGTTTTTACTCAGGTAGTCCTAAATCATTTGCTTGCGGTGTGCAGAGGGACGGGGAAAATGCCGCTACGATGTCTGTTATTAAGAACAATGCCAAATAAAAACTTTGACCTACTTTAAGTGCAGTTTTTTTTGTCCAAGATTGACATGCTGGATCATGACCATTGACCTAGTTTTAGACTATGCATGGTGACCTAGTTTTAGCTTATGCATCAATAATGGTGTCAAAATGATTATGTTGGCTTAGTTTTAGTGTGGTGTGTCAATATCAGCAGTGTCAAATAAGACCTGGTTATTATAATGCAATGTATATCGACAAGAGCAATGCCAAATGACCTTGACCCAATTTTAGTGACGTCATTGTGATTAAACTTCAATGTGTCCATGATTCACTCGTTTCGGTTGCATCACAATTCTGCAATCAATTAATGGTCCAAGTAGGATTATATTTAATCACCATCATCATTATCATCAGTATCTTTGTAACATCTCGCAACCCTGAACTCTTTCCCGAAGAACTATTTCAGCCTGTGAGTTTAAATTTTTTCTCTTAATACTTTGTGTTCGGTTTTGTTTCTTTCTACTAATACAAGTAAACTTTAGTTCTGAATTTTTGCTATTTTAAAATCATCATTTGTGCCATAAACTATACTATATTAAAAACATTTATGCCATTTGCTATGTTAAAATTATCATTTGAGCCATAAATTATGCTGTACTAGTCATTATTTATACCAAACGATTATTAAAATTATTTTTATGCTGTATGCTATATTAAATTATTGTTCTTTATATGCAGCCTTGCTGGGGTTGCTGTTAGTAGCACTTTGTTGTAATATAATTGTAAGTACGTTACATGATTATTAAAATGTGGTTGGACCAGTGGTCTGGAATGGCCTTCCTTTTGAGCTACGCCTACATCCTGGGACTCTACCAGGATCCTTCCTTACTAAACTTAAAACTGTTCTTTTTGGGCGCGCTGGAGTCGGGAGCGCCTCTGAGTAGTTTTTTTCTTGTAGAAGCGCTATATAAATGTCCGAAAGAATGAATGATTATATCAAAATGGCTATGCAAGTCTAATGTAACTGTAAATGAGTTTTTATTAGTTACATTTGCGGTTGTACACCTTTGTAATAGAATACGAAATCTGAGCAACAGCTTAATCCTGCAAGTATGTTGGTTGGAGAGAGAGCGAACGAGCAAGTGCGTGCCGTTCGTTGCGACGAGAAATGCATTTCCAGTTATTCTGTGTTGCAGGGCGTGATGAGCGGAGCAATTCCATGGAAGCTTCTCCAGGAGCAATACTTCTCCGACAGCAGCTACGAAGATCAGATCGCAAAACTCATCCACAGCCCGGAAAAGGTTCGGATGCGTTTCCACGGAGAAGCGTCGTAAATAGACTTTTTTGTGTGCATGCTTTTGTAGTTTATACGCTTACTGCAATAATTATTATTTGTTCCTAACTTCTATGATGTGGCGTCTAATGCGGAAGGCATCTCACGATGGCGCACTAAGATCAAAACTGCACTCAGAGTTTATCAAATCATGAATTATCAAGTATAATATATAACTATATATATATAATGATAGATAGATAGGCATTATAGATAATAGATACATGTAGATATAGAGATTAGATAGGGATAGACAGATGATGGATGGATAGATCAACCAGGGCTGTTTTAATGAATTTTTAGAACTGCACAACTTCTTTCAGTTCCCATCACCCATGGTAAATTACTTCCAATCGGAGGACAATGACCTTTTTTGCTAGTTTTTACTGTACAGAAGTGCTTTTACAACTGCACATTTTATGTACAACTGCACGTTAAAAAAAGCCCTGAGATCAACAGATAGGTAGATATACCGTAATTGTAGAAACAGAGATAGCCAGAGAAAGAGAGAGAGAAGGTGAGAGAGGAAAAGATGGACAGAGACAGACCGAGAGCATTACAGAGAGCATTCCAGTGACCAGGGCTGAAAGTGAGCCGGGTCTCAGACCCGGCATTATTTTTTTGGCACTTGAATAAACACTTGAGGGGCGCGGTGGTGTAGTGGTGGCGTCGTTGCCTTGAAGCCGGAAGGTTCGAATCCACCTCGCTGCGTACGGACCTTGGGCAAGTCCTTCACTCGCAATTGCTCGGCGCTTCGGCGTGAAACTCCGATGCAGTGTCCGCTCTGCATTCGGGAGCGCCTCTGAGTAGAGAGAGCTTGAATTGGCGCTATAGCAAGTGTTCATAAAAACTTATATCTAGCACCCTTTGGACCAAAGAGACCCGGCAATTTTTTAAAACCACTTTCAGCCCTGCCAGTGACAGTCATGTGTTGATAAGTTAAAGAGTCAGATGATAAGATTCTATGTAACAGCTCAGACTATGTAGTCTTTTGTGTAAAAAGACATGCAGCATAGTCAGTCATTTCCAGTTTTGTTTCCTCTTTTTCCAGAACCGAACCAACTCCGCCTTCCAGTTGGGCCGAGACTTCGCTCGCAACTACCCGACCAGCGTCTCCAACATGGAAAAACTCCAGAACGAGTTCCTGCCACCAGATGGCACCGCCGTCGCCAGCACCGAGCGCCCTCTATCGACGGAAGCTGACAATCGGACAAACATCGTTGCCACGGCAACACTCGCACAGTCAAATCCATCACAAACAGCCAGTTATCACACGTCCTCATTAGAAAATCTTATCTCTCCACCGTCTCGATCGTACTCAGCCAAAACAACGGAGTCTATCTTTGATCGAGTTCTGCCTACGCTGCCCTTGTGGGGCTGGGGCCAAGGTCAGGCCCAGGGCCAACACCAGGAGCAGGTCGTCGATTTCATGCGGGGCATCATGGACGAGTGTACTCATCTCGGGAATTTCTCGGTCCCTGTCGACACGGGACTCGTGATCATCGTCGCTGCCCGAGCGGACGCTTATGTTCCACGTGAGTCGGTCCTTGGACTTCACGAGCTGTGGCCGGGCGCCGAAGTCAGATACATCGACTCTGGTCACATTTCGGCATTCCTCTTCAAGCAGGGCGAATTCAGGTGGGGCATTGGCATAAGTACTCTTTTGGCATAAGTACTCGTTTGGTGCGAGTACTCTTTTGGTACAAGTAAATTTTTACCACAAGTACTTTTGGCACAAGTACTCTTTGAGTACTTGCATGTATGCTTGTCAGATGCAAATCAAGGTTACTTACTTGTTATGGGACGCAGCGACCGATTGGTTGGAGCACGGAGGGCATCACAGACAAAGGGCATCACAGAGGGGGTTTGCTTGAGCCTCGCATGGTTTCTAATAACATGTAGGGACATTGAGCAAGTCCCTCATCTTTGGATGGATGGATCCGGATTTGACGGGCTTATGACAACAGAGACCGTTGCCCTCGGAAAAATTTGTTTGGCATAAAACAGCTCTCATAATGATTATTGTTAAGTTGACAGGGAACTTTGTACCTAAGTTGAGATGCAGTAAATACCTAAACCAATAATTGAGAACGACATCCCAGAGTTGGCTCAATTCTAAATACTTTATGGAAGAAATTGTCCTATTAATAGATCATTGTATTCCCATATATTTTTCCAGCTGTTATTTACAGTTTATTTCTTTTGAGTAGCAAGAGTAGTTTCAGTTTAACGACAATGATCATTCGCGTCACCCTCCTCCTTTATGCTTTGGACTTGCACTCCCAGAATGCGTGCAGTGGCAGAGTTGTATTTTTCTTGAAGTTTCCATCACATGAATCAAATAGCATATTATAACAATTGAACAAAAGAGTAAAAAATTATATCATATAATAATTATATGACATCTAACACACAATGTTTTGTTTGTTTTCAGGAAAGCGATAATAGATGCCTTCAACAAACAAATCGCCCGATACTGTTAGTCAATGAGCTGTGTGACATCATCAAACTGTTAGAAGCAATACTGCCTGCTGACAGTCGCTTTAAATGTGTTTCTAGTTTGACGAATACTTCAACCTTCTACATCACAGTTTCAAGTCTTCACAATCATCTCAGACAAAAGTTCCATCTTGCATAAACGTCTTTGTTACCAGGGTTAATATGTGTTGGGCACAGCAGAGGTTCGAACCTCGGGCGGTCAATGTGTGGGGACCTTGAGCAAGTCATTAACGCCATGGGCACCTGCAGAAATTTGAGAAAAAGAGCGGAAAAACGCAATAGTCGTATCTAAATTTTTCTAACACACGAAAATGCAAGCCAAAAAATTATGTACCTGGATATTTTTCAAAGAGGTTTCCAAATGTCAATTTTTCAGTTTCACTTTGTGTATTATTAGTTTCATTTTAGTGCTTGTGTGCGAAGAAATTTGTTGAAATCCAAAAATTAGTGATTTAAAAATAGGAGTCTATTTTCCAGAGCCCATGCTTTTGCACAGTTGCTCAGGACCTTCGGTGTTTTGTCGTAACGTAGGAGTGTGTGTGTTTCTGAAGGAGGGCAATAGCAATTGCTATTGTGTTACACTGTTCAGTGTTAGAGCTGCATTTAGAATTATTTGGATGTAATGTTAATTTAATCCGATGAAATGCTTTGTCGATTATATGCTTATTGTGCACAACTGTTTTACAATCGGGAAATGTAAAAATATGTTTCAGTCAACTATTTTTAGCCTGTAATTTAATTGAAAAAACAAAGTAAAGATACGATGAGACTGGCTACTGTTGTTGATCACAATTCTGGCGCAGTCTTTGATTAAAAAGAAGGCAATACATTTTACATAACTGCAAAAACAAACTCAAAAGGACATGTAAACATCATTGCATACCACTCCGAGAACGTCAAGCATATTTACAAATATCGAAAGCAAAGGAGTCAAAGACATGCATTGGGTTTTCTGGGTTCTCGAGGAATTCCGGAGTAAGGAATCGGACCATATGACAAGATTTTCAACAGCCACATGGGACAGGACAATTTTCTTGATGTTTTATTGGTACAGTGTAGCTGATAGATTCAAGGACTTGGCTTGTAACTTGGAGTTCAGGTCTTTTCTTCAGATGACTATTGTCTAGGGCCTTGAGCAAGTTCTTTACTCGCAATCGCTCAATGCCATCAATTGATGCTCGGTCTGTAGATTATGGCACTTGATAAATTAATAATAATAAAAAATGTAGCACATCTAAGAACACGTCAAAAGATCAGAAGATCTTATCTTATCTGACCATTTGTAAAGCGCTTCTCGCAGCAAGACCCTTTCAGAAGCGCTCCCAGTGCGTTCAACCCCAAGAAAAAAGGCAAGTTTTTAGACGAGAGAAAGACGAGGAAAGACTACCAGAGGATGGCAGAGCGAACTGATGGGCGAAGCCCATTCCATAGGGAGGGACCAGTGCAGGCAGCTCTTGCAGCTTGACATAATACTGAGGATGCATGCATAATAGGTTCTCACAAATCCTTTCAAATGCATTTACGCCTGTTAGGGATCTCTCAAAAGCACTGCACAGTGCAAACATGGCTATTCGTTCAATTTATTATTAGTACTGTTACTTTTGTAATTTATATAATGCCGCTCACAGCAGTGACCATCCAGTAGTACTTTCAGTGCGAGTGTTGTCCCAAATGATTAAATAGGTTTTGAGGGGAGGTCAGTCCACAGTGCAGTTAGTAGTGCTAATATTATTATTGTTATTAGTAGCACGATTTAGTTACGGAATATGCACAAGGCCACAAAAAATGCGAAGCTGAGGTGCGTAACTGCTTAGTCAATAGTCAGTCACCGGAACTCAATTAGTTGGACTTGTGCTCAGCTGAAAGATTAAAATCTCTAGGAGAGTCATGCATACATGTTACGAAGCTATGAACTCTCTTGCTTGAGCATTTAAATTGCAATGTAGGATTGTTAACAGAATCAAAATGTACACTGGCGGCGTGAAGTCCGCATTGCGTGCAAAGCTGGAGATCAGAACTGCGTCAAATCTTGCAATACACAAGCATTTACAGAATCCCTTGGCTGCTGTAAAACACAAAGGGTGCTGGCCACACAACAAAACCGACTGGAGTGAAGGGGCGCGTGTCACATGCTGGCCAACGATAACGCTTTATACTTTTGTCCACTTATACTGCTCCTTTTCTTTGTCCAATTTTCATCCGCTGCTCTATAGTCTTTGCGTTTCATGCAACACATTTACTCATTTCACATTAATTTGTTGCACCATGTGATGGGTCAGGTTCAGTCGAACGAAGACCCAGAGCGCTACTGAATAGACCGCAGCACCACACACACACACCAGCTCCAGCATGTCAATACAGATCATTCTTTCGCCGAAAGATTTCAACAGTTGTGTTTTCCATTCACATCTGTTTAAACTTTGTTGATGCCTCTTCCATTCTCCAAGTCCCAAGCGCAGCATTAGGGTCCAAACTCTCCAAGTCCGAAGTACAGCACCGAGGGAGGGATGCCTTTAATATTCTCCAAGCCCATGTGGGCGACGGGGATGCCTATTCTACCTTCTCCATGTCCCATTTAGATCAATGAGCATGCTTTTTCCATATTCTTCAAGTCCATCATAATTGTTCATCCACAAAATTGGCCTTAACCGGAAATGTCGCTGTGTTGATGTGACGTCATTTCGTTGTAATTGTAAACACCAAACATCTACAGCGCTACTCTAAAAGCCAAGCGCAGGGCACCAGCTTATTCACGAGTGTCGTAGATATCCATTCGACACTTGAAAGCATTTCGGTTGCGACATCGTGCTAACAGAATCCTTTTCAGTTCTTCAACCCGAAACACTTTTAAAAATTGCCCGAGTGTTATCGGTTGGCGTGGTTACTGAGACGTTTCGATAATTCCAGGAAAGAAGAAGAAATAAGATTTCGTGAGACTGTCCACATGCGATGCCACCTGACTAAGTCGATTGTCGACCATTGCTCCCACCGGTCGTTGTTCCGTGATCATTCCATTCACCTGGAAATAAAGGCAACACAGATTTCTAAAACTCGGAACAAACATCAGTTGCTGAATCTAATCTTATCCAGATGGATCCTGGAATTCTGGGAAAGGCGACCCGTGATTCTGGAGAGGGAGAAAGGATTATGGTTGGAGAACTGGAATAGATCTGGAATTCTGGAGGGAGACCTGGAATTCTGGAAGAAGACTATAATTCTGGAAGAAGAAGTGGACTTGTGGTGGGAGACCTGGAATTCTGGAAGAAGAAGATGACAAAGATCGCATGGAGAGCATGTGTTGGCGACTTTATTTTCTTGGCCTCAGCATCTGATGGTAACTCGACCCGGACCACCACGGACTACTCTCACGGACAACCCTCCTAACTCAACGCAGCGCTCGTGAATAAGCCGGTGCCCCGCGCTTGGCTTTCCAGTGGCGCTTTAGAAATTAGGAGATTACGATTACGATGGCGGGTGGCAAGCCCTCGCCCGCACTGTCTGATCTAAGTCACCAACAATGTGTGGTTGATGTACTCGTTAAGCTGGCTAGGAGTGTAGACAGAGCCAAAATCGAAAAATAAAATCTCTGTCCTGGCAGTGGAATTAAACAGTCCATCATGGAGCAACCTTGGGCAAGTTGCTTACCCATCATTGTCTGTGGGGAAGGCAACGGGAAACCACCTCACTCATCTCATCCCCAGGGGCATAAAGCCAATAAACCTGCCTTTGGGCAGAGAACCATCATCATCATAATGAAGTCTACACTTTTCTGCTAACTTGTTTACATCAATTAGGTTGCCATTTTATCTGAAACTTTTTTACTGAGGGGCTATACAAATGATACTCGTCTACAAGCAGATCAATGACATACCTTGCGTAGCATGGCGCACACATCCATGTTGTGAGCAGACTGTGAGAAGACATTGGCAATGGCACTGATGTACCAACTACCACTCTGCGTGTTACGGAACGAAGGGTAACCTACGTTGAAAACCGCACAACACAAACAATTAACGAATTATCATAATAATGAAAAATATTTCTGTACATAATATGTCGGTACTGTAATATATTACTAAACTGGTAATTTCTTCGATAATTAATTGAGAGAGATCCTTAATCTATGCTGACCATTCAATGGGTGCCATAACCTTATATAGGGTTGTCATTAATGAACCGTGCTACCCCAAATCACCTTTGCAACCCAATGCAAAGCCAGACTTATCCTGGAAGCGGTGGACCATGGCAGAAGCCTTAAGAGTTGCTTTTCTTTGCTTTGGAATATATCAGTTCTAGTAACCATAATCATGAATTTATACATTGCCACTTCAAGAGAAACTGCTCAGAGGTGCTCCCGACCTGACAAAACCAAACCACAATGAAAGAGAATGGTTATCAACGCTTGCAATAAAGCGCCACTTCAAGAGAAACTGCTCAGAGGTGCTCCCGACCTGACAGAACCAAACCACAATCAAAGAGAATGGTTATCAACGCTTGCAATAAAGGGGCATAGAAAAACTTCATTACGGAGACTGTGCTATGATCTAGGTAACTTATTCCAGAAAGACAGACCGATCATAGCACAGCTTCTATGCAGCACTGTGGAAGATCGAACCATAGGAACAACCAGGTCACCTTGTGTGGCAGATCAAAAAACTACGACCTGGAACAGATAGCACTTGCACACAAAGCTTCCTAAGACAAATTGTGACTTGGCCTACTAGTCAATTACCATACGCATGAGCGTTAGCATCTTAAACTTTGGTGTCAAATGCACTAACCACTTTCTGTCGAATAGCCAATGACGAAATCTTTTAAACTGATCGGCGATTGTTCAGAGGTTGAGTAAGAAAAGGAAGATGCAGCAGAAGCTGATGGTTCATGTTCAGAGCCTGCCAGACCAGGCAAGGCGTCAGTGCGCGTAACCTGTGATGAGATTGTCTTTGATGTGGAGGTTTCCTCAAATTCCGGCTTAGAATCTGCATACAAAGACAGTACAAGCAGTTAATTTCAAGTTAGGGTAAGACTGTTATTGTATTGTATTTGAGCATTTATAAAGTGCCTCTATTCAGAGGCGCTCTCAGCGTGACAGCCACGAGGATATAAGAAAGACTTCAAGCAGTGAAGGACTGAAGATGACACCCCCAATAAGATCTTACTGTGGATGGTGGGAGGGAGGTCATTCCACATAGAAGGGCCTACAATGGCAAAGGCGCAGTGTTGGGCCATTATTATTATTATTTGTATCCTCATCATAATTATAAATATTATTAATGTTATTATTATAATCATTGTTATTATTATATTGCTATTACCATTATAATCATTAATTATTATTATTAATAATACTATCATCATCATTGTATTATTATTAATATTAATGAGTTATTACATAGTGCCCCTTGTTAAGTAACGGTAAAGAATGGCAAGATTACACTACAAAAATGTAAAATGGAGTACGACTAATTTACACATAGGTCAAATGAATGAAGGCCACGTTCCAAAAGATGAAGAAATGCACCAGTAAAAACACACCATGAATGAAAGACAAATGCCGGTCAGAAAACTTGTGTCAATTAAAAGTAAGTTTCGGTTTTAAAAATTGCAATGATAAAATTAGGTAACATTACACTAACACAAAAGCGAGTGCAGGGTAAAACTAGTCAAGAAAAACTAAAAGTCAAGCAAGACAAAGCAAATCAAGACAATTCTAGAAGGTAGACAATGCTGTTGGTAGCATGTCAAAATATGGAGACAGCAAGCAAATGGAACAAGAGAGCTAATAGAAAAAATTACACATTAAATTATTTATTACTAGCAATTTAGCAAATTAATAAGTAATAAGTTAATAATTGATTCTCGAGGGTAACATGCATGCGAACAACACAGCATTTATGTAGCGCATTCCGATAGATTGATATAGCTCCTCTTTTAAACCCATAATTTCTAAATATATATATCTGCCATCATAGATCACTAAGATCAGTGTACCACGAACTCACATTCCCTACACGCCTGGAAGAAGAGAAGCTTCGGCTTTCCACGCATCGCCGGACACCGCGCGTTCGTCAGCGGCTCCAGAATGGTTTCCATGGCAACCTGCTGCCCGTCGCTTCCGTAGATGTACTCGATGGCCGTGACGCCCTGCTTTGTCATCGTCGGAACAATGCGACCGTGACTGAGGAAGAAGAGGACGATGCACTGATCCTGATCGAGATACGGATCGCGTGTGATCTCGGCGATCTTGTCGATCATGTCCTGTAATTTAGTCAGACATTTATATAGCACCAGTTACTTTATCCTTTCTCTCTCACAGCTCTGCGAAGATGGCTGCTTTGTTCCTTAACTGTATGTCGTGATTATTATGTGACTGTAGGTTGTTATTTGATGTTCCCGCAGTGTGTTTGCAGGCGATTCAATAAAGCACATGCTTACTGACTTACCTACAAAATCCCTTGCAGTTTTCCTGAGTTAATCAGAGTTAATCAGAGGTATAGTGCTGACTCGTTTACACGTGAATTTAATGAAGACATCTCTTCCACCATAAAAAACTGCATGGTAGCAAAATACAATTCAGGCAACAAGATAAAAATGTGGATGATACTGACTGACCTGCTGAATCCATCCTCCTCAAATAGTGCTATCATCCCATTTGGATCATGTTACGCAATGGTTGGGTACATGCAATCTTAAGATAAACTGTAATAATAGTGGTACATATGAAATGATTGTCAGAGGACCTAGGGGGTGTGCAGGGGTAGGACTGATCCAATAGATACACGGGCTTAACCAGGGTTAGCAGCTTAAAGGTTCTTTGTGTAACATTGTCTGATAATCTTGACACCACATTGATAAAATATTTTGTAGGGCCAGGCAGTCTTTTTACGCCTTCTGCGTGCTCACTGCTCATGGTCTAGCGGCCTCAAGCTCTACGATGTGGAACTAGCTACTACACTGTTACGTCTGCTCTATGCAGAACCTCATGGTGGGGGTATCCTGGACAAAAAGAAAAGGCAAGGCTTCAAGCACTGATGAATATATGCTGATCCGTCAGCGATATTCCAACATTTGAAGAACTGTATCGTTATGCTGATACTCGTTTGTTTCCGGCAGTGCTGACAAGACCACTGAGCAGGCCATGTCCTCCACGAGTTGCTCCCCCAGCGAAGCAACGGGTTATAACCTGCACCCAGACGCCATGACCGGGTGCTACCAAGAGCAGACAATAAAATAAGGTAAACATAATTATATAGCTAGAATGTTGTTCACATACTGATTACTGGTAGTTTGTTTAGTCTTGATAGTTTTTGATGTTTTATGTTGATTTTATATGCGGTAGGCCTACTTGTTCACCAGAGCGCCGTTTGGCAGTGGGTATAATAAAGAATAAACTTACTTACTTATGTATTCATGCGTGTATGTATGTATGTATGTATGTATGTATGTATGTATGTATGTATGTATGTATGTATGTATGAATGCATGTAGGTATGCAAGTAAATGTATGTAGGCATGTACCTTAATATCCTCCCCAAGGAATCTCAAACGTTTGAACAACTCTGTGACAAAAGCTGACATGTCCATGGAGCTGTACTACTGAGCAAGGAACTCATCCTGCACCAATCAGTGACACAAACTCACCAAATCCTCCCTTCGTCCGCCCCTCCCCATTGCCCATGACCACAGTATGATTAGCCATTATTTTATAGAGCATATGCTCATAATTATGTAAGAGCACCTGTTAGATCACCCATTCAAGATGTCTACAGCGTGGACACTGAATCGGAGTTTCACGCCGAACCGTTTGAGCAATCGCGAGTGAAAGACTTTCTCAGGTTCCCTACGTGGCAGCTTGATGTGGATTCAAACCCGCAACCTTCTAGCTCCAAGGCACAAATCATACCACTACACCACCACGCTACACTTATTTACTTAGTCAGGACACTTATATAGCACATTTAAGCACTCTGCAAAAGCATCGAGTACCTCACAAAAGCACTCAATGACAATATACCAGGTACTCTAGAATCAAAATCCACTCACAAAGGCTCAATGAAAATCTGGTAGGACAGGCTTCAATGGGTAAGCGGAATTTTTTTTTATTAAAATAAATATAAATAAAAAAAAGTACTCTACCTTTGCGGTTGGATTTGTTAATGTGTCGGTGATAAAATGAAGTTGGAGGAAAAGCTGCCTCAGATTCTGTAGATCCTCCTCTGAGCCCTGCCTCCTCTCCATCCCAAACACAGCATCGACGTTGAAGATGTAGCATTTCCCTCGATGCTTGTTGCACATTGGGTAAGACTAAAACCACCAGAATCAACTTCATTCAGTTTCTGCTTACATAGTCGCCCCGTTCTGTAACAATCACTATACAAGTATACATAGTACCAAATTGTCGAGACTTCTTAAGAGTACCAACCCATACAATTACAGTACCATAATTATTATGTTAGAATGAATATGCATTATGTTACTCTATGAATTATAGATATTTATTACCATGTATGTGCACCAAAATGAGGATAAATTAGCGATTGGTCGAATAAAGAGAATTCATGGGCATGAGCATTGAGTGCAAAGTGGACCAGAACTGTCATTTTAACCACTACTTTCTTATCTTATCTTAATATTGTGATACAGATGGAAGAGCATCCAGAATCAAACACAGTTGAGGAATATCATATCGTATATGAGAATTTATAAAGTACCTTTTGCAGTACAATCTATTCAGAGGCGCACATGGTGTAACATTCCCGAGGAAATAAGACAGACTTCAAGCAGTGAAGGGCTGAAGATGACACCTCCAATTAGATCATATTACAAATAGTTGGAAGGAGGTCAATCCACATAGAAGGGCCCACAGTGGCAAAGGGGCATTGCTGGGCCATGGTAGTCCTTGCCCGGGGGAACTAGGAGATCAAGTCGATCAGCAGACCGGAGAGGGTGGGAAGAAACTGTGAAGAGGGGTATGTACATCAAGTTACCATGGGCGGAGTTTATCAGGGGCTAGGGGGGGCTAAGCCCCCCATGAAGACCCAGATTCATATTTTTTACCGTGTAAATGGTATCTTTTCCCGGGCTTAGCCCCACCCCCAAGAAGGCTTTAGCCCCTCCAAGAACGGAAACCAAACTCCGCCCATGCAAGTTACAAAGTATTTAGAAGCTTGTCCCTTTAGAGTGTTCTTAAGACTAAGAGCAGTACATTGAATTGGATACGAGAGGCAACAGTAAAGCCAGTGTAGTACATCAGTCATGTATGTAGAAATGAGGGAGTAGTGAGGGAGATGAGCAATATGCCTGGCTGCCGAATTCATAACTGACTGAACGGAGGACAAGCATACTTTGGGAAACCCAGCAAATAGTGAATTGCAGTAGTCGATTCGACAGCAGATAGAAGCATGGGCAATGGTTTTAAATACAGAAGAGGAAACAGATCTTCTGATGGCTCTCAGGCGCTTCAGGCGATAACAACATGAGCATGTCAACTGCAAGAGGTGATCAGAGAAAGATAGGCTGCCATCAAGGGTGATGCCAAAATGATGGACCCTGGATCAAAATGTGGTCAGGGTACAGTGAGGTCAGGAGTGGGAGAACAAATTTAAGGAGCTGCTGTTTTGTACCAAACCAGATCAGTTGAGTCTTTGTGGAACTAAGGCAAAGTCGAAAGCATATAACTGCTGTCCAACCTGCAACCCACGGGTCGCATTTCAAGTGGCCCGCCTGGACCTACTGTCACTCACTGAATTTTTGCACTTTTCTATGTTTAAGCAGCTGAGCAATTATAAAGTATGCCAAACATGGCATCGTGTAGGGCTGTAGGCTATAATATATGCCATCATTCATTAATTTTATTCATTTTGCATTATAACCATTCATCAATACCTTTAATAATCATCAATAAATTTAGCTGCTACTTTTGAATTTACTATTTCGACCTTTGGCTTCCAGAATTATTGCTTCAGCGACCCGTGGTGACAAAAAGGATGAACAGCACTGGTTATATATAACATCCGAACAATAAATGTCTTGTGCTTTGAAAAATTGGTAAACTTGGAGACGATGCAGAGTTCGGAAGTAGGTCATTCCATAGCCTACTATCACGTTTACCTCATCTTTAAATCGAGCGTAGAATTCACGCGTTGTGTTTTGGACTCGGATAGCAGACGTCGTCGTCGCTGCTGTTTCATATTCTGGATTGACTAGAGATTTCGTCGCAACACCAAGGCTGTTCTCTTGTCCTGCAAAGTTCAATAACAGATCATTCAGAATTTGAAATGTAAGCAAAAGTTTCAGTTCATTATACTTAGTACATAAAGTAAAAGTAAAAAGATAACTATCATTTTTTATCCTTCTGCCAGTTGGTGTACACTCACTGTACATATATATATATAAAAATTCATATATATAATTATATAATTACATAATTATACACATTGTGCACGTATAATATTATATAAACACACATGCACACATGAAAACCAACCAAACCACACATGCATCCACCCAACCAGGTGAACCACCCCCATCAAGAATATACCAAACAACAACAAACCTTGTTTGCCTATATTTCCTCCCAAACTGGAAGATGAGCTGTCAAGCCTCAGGTAAAGTTCGACCACTTCCCCCTGCCCATGACTAATCAAAGCTTTGCAAAATTTGTCGAAATCTTCGTCAGGTCGTCGGCGCAGCATATCCAACAGGGCCTCAACCTGTCGGAAAGGGTCGGGCAGCACCTGCAAATTTACACCTCACACTGTTAGAATATGCACCAGAACAGCGTTTCCTAAAGTGGGTCCCACGGAACCTTTCAACGCTAGGGTTCCGTGAAAAGTTGCAATCAAAACAAATTTCAATGAGATAATTTATTGGAATAAAACAATCCAAACAGTTTCATATATATGCCCCCCAAAATCTGAACGTCTTAATTTGCCATCTCATTATCTTCAGCGATTTGACCCAGTGAGTGATATTCAGTGCTATTGCTAACCAGTAGGAACCATGGACATTACATATGGAATACTGCAGAGACCTAAGTTGGCCCTAGGTCGAAGGTACGGCTGTAGATCTGATTATGGCCGCATAATGCCTAGTCATCCTTCTTATCGTAACCTCAACGAAACTAGACCAAGCAATGCAAGCATGAAGGTTTGCACAAGTCGCATAATCGTATACATAGAGCAACTAATTATTTTAATTTGCTGGTATAACAATTAGCCAAGGTTAGTTACTCTGGGTCTCTTGCGATGGGAAATGCTGCACTAGAATATTCTTTAGGGTCATCCATATATTGCATTGTTACAAATAATTATTCATAACGATGAAAGACTTAGCTCATCAACGTAATCATTTGAATTACCTCAGTACTTAATGCTGCTAAAAATTTGCTCGACTATGTAATTATAATTACTTAATTGTAAATAAATGCTGATGAAAAATTTGCGATAGGATATATACTTCGATGCTCTTTGCTTGTCGTCTTGTAAGAACGTCCATGGCCAGGAGATCGTTAAGAATTCCATTCTCAGGATCAATGTTCTCAACCAACTCCGGACGATTTCTTGACAGGATATCCGATAACTCCTGTCTCATAGTTCAACAGACACAACACCAGTCGCTCGTCCACTCCAGAAATGCCTTATTGTCCGACAAACTTTACAGATAATCCTTGCAACACCTTCGAATGCAACTGAAACAACAAAAGAAAACTTTGTACAGACTACTTTGTAAACGAAATTGTAACAAGAACTGGCGAATAAACACATCTCCCTTGCATAGCTTTTGCGTGACACTGAGAAAATTTTGATATGTCGGAAGCGCGTAATCTTGAAGGGCGCTATAACAAGTGTACATACATACTAACTAATACAATAATAACTGCAAAATGTTTTGTTTACTGTCGTTTGGTTGGGAGCGCCTATTAGTTTGTAACTTTGAATGGCGCAATATAAGTCATAAGAATGAATGAAGTGAAAGGTTTTAAGACAAGTCTTACGAAGTTATCAAGAATGACCAAAGCCACAACTCTTACCTCTGATTTAGGAAAATATTATTTTATAATCTCATCACCGCTCATAATCAACAACAATGAGATTTACTCCTTATTGTGTAAGTTTAAAGCCTTATTTAATTAAAGTTAGTCTACCTTTATTTTCTTTCAATAAACAAATGTCTCAAACAGCTTCGACTCATCTCTATTTAAGAACGCTAAGCATAAAATGCCACTATAACAGAATAGCATAATTATTACCCTATTCATAAATTTTATCACGAAAAATAACCTCATCAGAAAATCTACAAAAGTATTTTCGTACAAAAATTTTATTCCCAGCAACCTAAATATAGATCAGGGTTGCCAGATTTCGTAAATGCTTCGTTGTGAGATCACGTTAAAAAGTCGCCCAAAAGGCGCGATATGAGCAACTAGCAAATCTTGTTATGCACATTCAGAACGTAGGCTACTTTATTGGCTTCGTTAGGCGCGCCACAAGACGCGTCGTGATGAAACCGTTGATGTAAAAATTTAGGTTGTTAGTAATAGCACATGTGGTAATAGCCTATAGTATATTATACAAGGTCGTTGTTGCAGACGGTCTAGTTCTTATTATTATAATTATTACTGGTGTAGAGTGCGAGAGGTAGCGAGTTCGAGCCCCCGTTGGGCGGAGTTGCTTTGTAGGCTGCTATTATCGCCATGTATTGCAGGCTGTCTGCTCAGTTAGTATAGTTAAGATCTGTGTATTCTATGATCTCCGTTCTTGTCAATTGTTTAAACTGCATAATTGTACAGTGTAGCCTATAATCGGTTGCGTTCTGTCAACCGGATTGTTGAATAACAAGAATAATAATACATGTATTATTATTCGATTAAAATGGTAACAAGAACTGATAGACACATCGCTAGACCCTTAATCAGCATAGGCGCAACCACCCTATGGGACCCACGGGACGCGTCCCCCAACTTTTGAGTGGTCCCATTGACTTTGTCATTATGGTCCCCCCTCCAGCATTTAGGACGTGATTCATTTGGTCCCCCCAACTTTTAGGACGTGATTGCGCCTATGTTAATCATGTACAAAAGGCAGTTAGGATTATCAAATGGAATATATTACTATTAGGCCTGCCTACAATTGTCAATGTAACAATATGTCCATTTATACTGAATAATTATATATCTTAGGACGAATGTATGAAATCACATACGGTAAGTAATTTCAAAAAGAATGATTTTTTCTTTTTTCTGCTACGGTCTGCTAGGCTAACCTTCAATGACCTTTTCGGACGTGCCCGATCCAGTCAACGCTCAACTAGGCCCTACTCCTCTCTTCTCACCAGATACCTTCTTGAAACCATTTAACCATTCACTGCAAAGTCATCTCCATCCATGAAACTACAGCTAGACGCTCTCCATCGACCTTTCCGTCAACTGACTGTGAGCTCTCTACCGGAGTCTACCCTGATTTCAGTCACAAGTCAATAACTACGATGCCTCATCTTGGATTCTGCACCGAAAACATGCGATTTAGACCTGGTTCCTAGTTCGTATACATTCTTCCTTCAAGAATTCGTTGATTTTTTGCTTCCATTTCCAACAGTACTCTGCAATAGTTCCCTCCGTTTAAGGCATCCTTCCTGTTTCACAGAAAAGGTAAATCCTGGTCCCAGTGCCTAAGTGTGACGGTCTTTACAAGTAAGATCTAAGACTCTAATAATTTTAGACCAATTGCAAATGTAACATTTCTTTCTAAAATTATTGAATTAGCTGCTCAAATCACCCTCTACATTGATAGCAACAACCTCCTGCCAACCTTCCAATCAGGTTTTCGGAAAGGTCATTCTACAGATAGGCCCTACTTTTACTTCTGCGCCTTCCTTCAGATATTTATGGGACCATTGATAAGTCACAGGTTACCCTTTGGCACTGTTTGATGTAGGCTAAGTGCTGTATTTGATACAGTGGACCATGATATTCTCCTAGAACGGCTTTCTACTTCTTTTGGCCTCTCTGCCATGGCAGTCTCTGGCAACTTTCTCGCTTGTCTTACCTCCTATCTCCAGGACCGTTCTTTCATTGTGGCTTGTGGATCTGCTATAGGTCGCACTGGACTCCTGCTCCATTTGGTTTTCCACAAGGTTCTGTTCTAAATCCTTTACTTTACATCATCTATACTGCAGACCTTGGCCCTCTCCTAGCAGCTGATTCTTTCTTGAGTCAATCTTATGCAGACGACCTTCAGGCATATGTTCACTGTGTAGCGTCTGAAGCTATTACAGCGGTTCAATAAATAAACCTGGCCATGCAGACCTTGGAAACTTGGATGTCTTCAAACCGCTTACGACTACACCCAAACAAGACCCAATACATATTATGGCTCGGCACTCGCCAACAACTTGCAAAACTTAACTTGGAAGCTTTAACTCTTGAGTTTCCTGGAATTTGCTCCACGGTTCGGGACCTTGGTTTCACATTGGACCAGGAGCTGACGTTCTCGAAACACATAAATTCACTTTGACAATGTCGTGATTGCTAGTATACCAACTACGTAGTGGTGACAATCAAAAACCGGTGGGAAAAGCGGGCGAAGAACATGCATGGAAACCGTTCAGAATCTGGAGTCAAGCTAGAAGACCGGCATCGGCAACATCTATTGGCCTACCATTTCAGTAGCAGCAGCGTGCAGGTCAGGGCTTTTTTTAACGTGCAGTTGTACACAAAATGCGCAGTTCTAAATGGATTTGTGCAGTTGTATAAACACTTCTGTACAGTTAGGCTAAAACTAGCAAAAAATGGTCATTGTTCTCCGATTGGAAGTGATTTACCATGAATGATGGGATGGAAAAGAAGGGGTCGTGCAGTTCTAAAAATTCCTTTAAAACAGCCCTGGTGCAGGCAAGTACCCAGAAGTTTGACCAGAACGACGAGCCCCTAGCTGCTTAGGCAGGCTAAATTCGGGCCCAGTCATGGGCTGTAGACAGTGTAGAGTACCGTAATGCTCCACTAGGAAGGGGTGGCATACATCATTCTGGAGATATAAGTTCTTTTGGTGACTATAATGAAGATCATCCGATGATAATCCATGCGCTTACTACACGTGGACTAGTCTGCATGCCATCGGGCATAAACTTGCTATTAAGTTAGTCAAACGACAAACGAATAGACTATAGTACACCTAGTAATCTTCAGCTGTCAAAATAATTATGAGAATTCACAATGTCACCATCGCGACCGTGGGACTATATTAAAAAGGAGCCCAAATATCGCGAGGACGGAATTTTCAGGCGAACACTTTGAAAAGGAGCCCAACTATGGCTTTTAAGGAAGACCTGGCAACCATGATATTATAGATCATAGATTTTCCCCGGTTGTTGATTTTTCCCAATGAGATGTCCATTCACATTACGATTATTATAGATAGTAATGATTATTATATTATAATTATGATACATATAAGGGCTTGTCTGTCAACTTCAATCGATTTCTGTTTAACTCGCTGGTTTCCCCCCCATGGTTCTCGTAAAAACGGATATAGCAGGTTGGTGCTCGTGCTTATAGTTTTAAACTTGACTGGGAGTTTAGGCGTGGCCTATAGCTATGACAACACTCCATAGCCTAATCATGGACGCGGGCACGTGGTATCGATTTCCGCTGCCCTCATACAGGTCGACTTTCATTCGCTAGGTGCGTTGGAAACATGAACTGTATGATGTGATGTCATCGCTTTGGCTGTCATAGTCTCATAGACCTACATTTATTCGAATCGTGCAAAAGCTTTTAATCATCAGTTCCTACAATGACTTGTAATCAGTTTAAAATAATATGATAAGCATGAAAACCAGTAGCGGCGCCAGAGGTGGCTAAAGGGGCCGGGGGCTAAGCCCCCTAAAAAGGCCATCCGATTTCTTACATGTAAAAATGAAATATTTCCATGATTAGCCTCCCCTTAAAAACTTAAATAGCCTATATGCATGAGATCTTGACCTAATTTTTGTTTAAAAAGGTCGTCAGAAATTTTGACGAGTGAAAATGAAGAATTTCCTCCGCGAGGATTCAGCTCCCAAACTGAAATCCTGGCGCCGCCACTGATGAAAACAGTCTCTCTCGGAGCGTCATTCGAACTATTGTGAGCTATTTTGATCGACGTAAAAACCCTTACGTGTATAAATATCTCGTGTCATAGGCTATATTGCCCGGCGTAGTAGGCTTAATCTTGCCTGGGATTCAGTCATTTTACGCTGTCGGCTTTTTGAAGTGTGCCTTTGCAATCAGAAAAGTCCTGCAAACTTTACAATTGCTAGGCAACTATTGACAATAGTTGCTTACTTGTAAAAGCAAAATTTTTCAATTTTTGCGATGAGCAAGACCGGTAAATTCAAAGATTAGGTTGTGGCAGCGACAGATTGAAGCCGGCAATTGTTGAGCATGTTTAGTGACATCAACACGTGCTTTACCGAGTGATTGAGTTCAGGAAGTTCAGATGTATGCCTATAGCCTAGGCCTAATTGGCGCTGAAGTAAAAATAATAGTTCCCGAGTTTAAGATTGAGTCACTCGTTATTTATAGCCTAACATAGGCCTAATATTCGACAATGTGACGTGAAGTTGTGCGTAATTTTGGCGGTTTTGTAGGACATTATGTGAAGAGAGGCACATTAATGAAGTGGAGACCATATCTCTAAAATAAACAAATGGCCGTTATCACAACCCCTACCTGCAATCGAACCGCTGATTATTTTACTAACGCGAACCCATTGGTTTCTACAAATGGAGGGCTATTGTAGACAATTAGTAGAGAAAGATCTCGAGGGTTGCCAGGTCGCCGCGAAAAGAACGCGTTGGGCTACTTTTCAATAAGTTTGCGACTGAAAATTTCGTCATCGCGACCTTGGGATATTTTATGCTCCTTTTGTGTCGCTCCGAGGTCTCCACAGCGACATTTTGATTTCTCATAAATCATGATTCGACCGCTGTAGGTTACCTTTACTAGACGTTATTCATATGTCGTGCTTAATAATAGACCATAATCTACGGTGGTAAGAACTAAACAGTCTCCAATCTAAATTTTGGCGTCGATGGTTTCATCATAGGCCTATGTCTTGCAACGTAACTAGCGAAACCAATTGATAGGCTAGAATTGGCTACGTATATAATTTATTAATTTTATTTTTTGTTTTTTTATTTTATTTTATTTTAGTTTCTATTTTACTTTATTTATTTAGGCCTACACAGTAAAAATATTGTAATAATAGCAATAATAATAATAAATTATGATATTCTTTATAGAACAATCCGGTTGACAGGCATCAACTGGTTAGGCCTACAGCTGTACAGTAACTGTTATGCAATTGAAGCAATTTACAAGGACTCAAATGACAGAAAACATAAATCTTAACTGCATGCTAACAGAACTACCCACGTGCACCCACTATACTGAATGGTCATGGTTTGCGCGGCGCTATAGAAATCGCCAATCTTAATTACGTTACACATTATACATTGACCCGTGGGTCTATCTGTCCATAGAAGATTGGAGGCTAAATGAATAACACAGATAGACGAAACGAGTCTAACGACATAAAAACAAATAGGCCTAAGGAACACATATTTATTGCTAATAATATAACATAACAAGAGTTTTTAGTGGTTCAGAAGGCTATAGCTTGTTAGAAGTTATAGCCTAACCACTGATCCATCACTAGGCTGTTTGATATTCATATCACGCTTGTCGTTTGAACGCAGTTTGGGCATAATGCCTATAATGAATGACTCCATGACACATGCAGAACTTTGTAAAGAGTCTGAACTGGAGAGGAGATCCTATAGTCCAATGTAATCAAGTTCAAATAACCGGGGAGCAACATTGCAAACTTCGAAACTGAACAATTGAGCGTCCTCACATCCCAAACTTAAAATCCTATGGAGAAGTCCGAACCCAGATTCCATTGAGCGTTTAAACCTTCGAAACCTTAGAATAACGGTTACTAGTAGGTCTAGACTAGACAATAGTTTATAATACAGACACGCTCTGCACTGTCGTTGCTCAACACGACAGGCCTATGACGTCAGTAGTAATGGCATTCGTGAAATTCTAATATAAAAACTTCTATAGCGCCAATATATTATGCTAAAATCATTAGTAGAAGGATAAGCTTAGATATATAGAAAGAAGAATCGTTGTGAAGGGCCAAATCCAGGACAAAAGCCAAGAAGGGAGTCGGAGGAGAGACACTAATTAAAATTATGCCATTCACTTTAATTCCAGAGACGTTAAATTTTAAAAAGGTCAAAGTCAAGGTCGCCGGTGAAGAGTGACGCAAATGGTAAAGCTGTCTTTCGATGCGTGCGTCGTCGCTTCCATTTTGTCTTTCCAGAAGGCAACCAGTCTATCATCATTCGCCCTCACGTCGAGATCCTGTGCAGCGCTTTGCAGATGAACACTTCCGTCTTCTTTTACCACATCCTCGTCTAACCCACCTGCTGACCTGGTTCTTCTCGGAAAATACACACACTTGAGCACCCTCTCACTCGGAATCGCCGGGTTTTTCCAGCAGGTCACGACCTCCTTTGTCGGTTCGAGGTAGTGCGAGATTCTGGCCGTGATCCTCGACCAGGAAGATACGAAACAACCGAGTTTATAAATCAACAATATAAGACCGTCAATGCTGCGGTGAACTTGGGAATTGGGTCCGGTAAGGTCAACCATAATCCTACGCGAAGACTTCGCGGCCGAAGCACCGCACGCGGATGAATCGCCCGTCTGGAAAAAGGCCGGATCGTTGCGGAGTGACTCGAGTTCGTTTTCCAGTTCAACGGCCATTTTTTCTCCGAGAAATCGATCGCAGACGAAGACGGTGGAATGTTCGAGAGCGATTCGAAAGCTCTGTCGTATCGTACTCCATGCAGACGAATTGAAATAAACGTTCGTTGCGCATTCGGTTGAAAAGCAATATGGCGGCGGCGTTACGCTGGTTCTCCGTCGTCCAGTGGACGTATCTGGGTTTTGCTGAGACGCCATGTCAGTCTGCAAACGGAGATAACATAATACAATAGATGATTGTTTTGCCTAAAAAGCGACTAACTGAAACCCGGATAGTGAAGGCAGATAGTCAGACGGCTAATGTGGATGATGTTTAGAGTTGGACTGGCATGGATCGAGAGGCCTCGAGGCAGAAAGACGCGAGGGAATCTGATAAGGTCTGGGGGAAAACAGCGTTTTCAGTTTCGAGTCATTGTAATGAAGAAAAAAACAATTGTTTGCTATATGTATAAGAGGTCATGAGGCCATTCAGGTTATAAAATTACTATCACCATAATCGCCATCATTGCAAAGCATCATCCATGATCATCGTCAACAACAATATCATCATAACCACCCCACCACCGTCATCACCATCATCATCATAATTATCATTGGGCTATTATTAGTATCACTAGGCCTATTATTTTTCCCCAGTGGTTCAGATTATTCATGGGGGGGCGTTGTTCTGAACTAACTAGGCCTAGTGTTGGCATATATTGTTTTGCTGCCAATTATTTCTTTCAGAGGAAAGAAATTGTCAGGAGCATGGGCGGAGTTTGGTTTCCGTTCTTGGGGGGAGGGCTAAAGCAACATGGGTTTTGCAGCCAAAAAAGTTGATGACTTTTTAGTCATTCGATTGAAATTTCGTGAAAAGAGCCATTTCCCTCGGAAAAGCCGTTATGAGTTTGGGCCATCTGAGGGGGGGAGGCTAAGCCCGTGAAAACATACAATTTTCATGCTAAAAACACTGAATCTGGGCCTTCTTGAGGGGGACTTAGCTGCCCTAGCCTCTGACAAACTCTGCCCATGGTCAGGAGACATAGGAATGACATCTGGGACGGTTATAATAATAGGCTATTCTTATTAATTTAGTGTGCACGCAATGTATGTAAAAATTAAGGCTCAAAAACATAACGAGTGCATGGACTTAGGCAACTCATCAATATCTCTATACAGACGTTAGCTAGACACTATATGCTCGAACCTTGATACCCATCGCTTTCAATCGATGCGGTCTAGGAACTCTAGGCTACCGTATCTCGCCATGAATCTACAACGCTTATGTAACTACCTTAAATTACAGCAAATAATTACAAGATGACCTATGACGGTTATAGAAGGTAAATTACTTACTGAAATTATGGTGATGCCTGCATTTTGTGGTATCGCCACTAATCCTTGGCGTAGGCTACGCACAGTGACACAGAAATATAGGATTTGAAGAGCCGTACCCGCATTGACGCACAGACACTAGGATGCGTACGACTCATGCAGGTATACGCTGACCCGGAGCCGTTAGGCGGCTACCAGCGCGGAAAATAGGCCTACGTAGGCCTCAGTGGGCCTCTCAGTCGAGCGCGCGCCTACGTGGACTATTGATTTTTTCTTAGCAAATAAACGTGTTAATACCACATGCTGATAATCAGCTCAAGCTGTTTAACGTTGAGCGCGCGCATGCGCGACTGGTACGTGGGTTTCAAAATACGCAAACAAGGGCGGGACCAGGATGGAGAACTCCCAATGGCGAGTCCAGGTTGTACTTTAATCAAGGTCTAGAGTTTGGGGTTAGAAGCTGTATGCCTAGGCCTATGTCATAGTCTAAATACGAATAACAAGACCGTAATTTCTGTGGATGGGTATGTGTTGTTATGTCCTCCCCACCCTTTGGCTTGGGGAAGGAACGTGAAGGAATTACATCCCGAATAAATTATAGTTCTAAGCTGTCATAAATATTATGGCAGTCCAAAGTTCCCAACGTATGTCCCAAGGCATAGGTCCTAAAAGAGCAAACAACTGAGCATTAACCTATAACCAAATGCGGGTCTATAGGCTAGCTAAACTATGTGATAAAGAACAATCATTTACATGGTATTGTGCGTTCGAAAATAATGTTATGTTTATTGCATTAATTAAATAACTGCAATTCTATGTGATACTCTCATTGTAAAGTTTTCCTGCCCGCATGTCGTAAGAGGTTTGCGGCACTGATAACACATGGGACCGTTGTCAGCCTCAAGACGTTGTTTAACACTCAAAACTATTATAGAAACTGGTTCAACTTAAACACCTTTATACCACTTCTACGCAAAACGCTATAAGCTTGATTATAGACTTAATTTTGTGTCTTTTATCTGTATTCTTTCATTGTGAATTTATATTACTGGGTTGTGTACGCTGCAAATGTAGGTTTGAATACATTCTGAATATCCATAAAGTAAAAAAATTGACTCTGACCCCGGAGGGCCCCTGACAGCCGGGGGCCCTCGTGCACTGCACAGGTTGCACGCAGCACGCCCTATTACTACGCCACTGAAATTAGCACTAACCTAACCAAATGCAGGCCTATTATATAGACTAACTAAAATAAATAGTGATAAACAATAATTTAGGCTACATGGTACTGTGCGTTCGAAAATAATGTTCTGTTTATTGCATTAATTAAATAAGTGCAATTTCCATATGATACTCTCATTGTAAAGTTTTCCTCCCGCATGTCGTATGACGTAAGAGGTTTGCGGCACTGATAACACATGGGACCATTGTCAGCCTCAAGACGTTGTTTAACACTCAAAACTATTATAGAAACTGGTTCAACTTAAACACCTTTATACCACTTCTACGCAAAACGCTATAAGCTTGATTATAGACTTAATTTTGTGTCTTTTATCTGTATTCTTTCATTGTGAATTTATATTACTGGGTTGTGTACGCTGCAAATGTAGGTTTGAATACATTCTGAATATCCATAAAGTAAAAAAATTGACTCTGACCCCGGAGGGCCCCTGACAGCCGGGGGCCCTCGTGCACTGCACAGGTTGCACGCAGCACGCCCTATTACTACGCCACTGAAATTAGCACTAACCTAACCAAATGCAGGCCTATTATATAGACTAACTAAAATAAATAGTGATAAACAATAATTTAGGCTACATGGTACTGTGCGTTCGAAAATAATGTTCTGTTTATTGCATTAATTAAATAAGTGCAATTTCCATATGATACTCTCATTGTAAAGTTTTCCTCCCGCATGTCGTATGACGTAAGAGGTTTGCGGCACTGATAACACATGGGACCATTGTCAGCCTCAAGACGTTGTTTAACACTCAAAACTATTATGGAAACTGATTCAACTTAAACACCTTTTTACCACTTGTAGGCGAAACGCTATAAGCTTCTTTTTTTATCTGTCATGTTTCACTCTTAATTTTGATCTCCCGAAATGCTGATAATTTATTATGTCCTTCCTGCCAATATGCTACCGAAACACTTTTTCACTCATTCGTGGCTTACCGCCTAAATTATTGTAGCGCTCTTAACGATGGGCTGCATGCATGTCTGATTGGGTGCTTCGATCGGGTTTTGCGCATGGTGGTACGACTTATTGGCCGCATACCTAAGTTCGGTCATGTTTCTGAATACATGCGAGATGTCCTTCGTTGCCCTACCCCTCAGCGGATAACATTCCGGATATCTGCGTTTGGTATAGCATTGCATCAAGAATTCAGCTTCTCCGTATACCAGCGGGAACTTCGCTGTTATACTTTGAATGTCCAAAGATCTAAAACCGAGGCTCCCTTCGTTCATCTGACTGAGATTCTTGTCCCTCGCTCGCCGACCTCCAGAGGTCAACACCTTGCTTTCTCGGTTGCTGTCCCTACCTCCTGGAATGAGCTTCCTGTGGCACTTAACCTTGTGCCCAGTGATCACTTCACCGTGTTCTTCTCTAGTCGACGGTCCTGCACTTCACCATGTTCTTATTTGACTTTACGACAGTCCTTTAGTGAAGGCTGGGTTGGGAGCGCTTCTGTGTAGACAACTTTGAAGGGTCTAATATAAGTGCTCCTAATAAATAAATAAATAAATAAATAAATAAATAAATAAATAAATAAATAAATACAGTTAGAGTCAATTCAAAAAAATAAAAAACCTTTATATAATTCCTAACCGATAATATAATATAATCGTCATTTTCGGGTGGTTATCTGAGTAATGTTTAATAAGGAATAACAACGTAATTGTTCGTTTCATTGAGATCTTTCGATACTCCACAAGCAGTTAGGCTACATAGAAGAAATGATTTTAAAATTTGATCATGCCACCGATTATAATCATGTGGGATGTCATACAATGGCTCCCTATTGCACAGCGAATTATACATTGTATACGGGTCTCTGCTTTGGTGTGGCAGTGATCCTTACGTGCTGCTAATGCTTATTATTTTCAAGAACTATATATATGCAATGCATGTCACTCTGTGTACTTTGGTTGTGCTCAACACCCCTCCACTCAGGGTGAACTCCTCATTGCACTGAGCACGTACTGCTCATAGACCGCATCGTGCTTTCTCTATATTATATTATTGGCCCCATGATATGAAATGAACGCCCATTGTCTATTCGCCTCACGCCTAGGATTTGCGTTTTATCGCAACCCTAAAAAGTATAGGCCTACTTTTCAGCCGCGGTTGGGTCGGGAGCGCTCCTGAGTAGCAGCCTTGGAAGTGCGCTATATATATGTAAATCTTTATAATGAATGAATGAAGGAATATTGCAATGACTTCGACAGCGCCAGCAGCAGCAGAAGTTGTACAACGCCAACCGTCTCTGGGTCGCCTAAAGTTGAAGGCAACAGCTGCATAGACCATAGGGCCTATAGGTTAACCCTAAAATCCCCGAACTGAGAGCCAAACATTCAATTTGCCATTGGTCCACCCCAATCATAATCCATAAACCTACAGGTCAACCTGATTTCGAGTGAGGTCAACCAGTCTGTGGACGGCGATAAGATGCCTTATAGCCTACATCTACCGTATACATGTTCCTGTAAAATTTCTGTTGTGTGTGCATGATGGTTCGTCTGGGACAAATAGGTTTTAGCAGCTTGTAGGCCCTATTAGGCTATACAGGATGGTCCAGCATAAATGAACCAACTTTGAATGCATATAACTCCGCCAATTTTTGGAATTTATTTATACTATATGCGTCAAATTAAAGATATTTCACTCAAGTATATGCAGTGAAAAAATGGAATTGGTACAAGTTTGGGTTTTAATTATATGCTCGGAACAGCGCTAGTTACCATATTTTGTTGTGATTTGTGACGTAATAAGGCGCCGTTTCGCCGGGATATTCACAAATTGTTTTTCGCTAACACGTGCATAAACACGATCATTTTGGGTGTTTTTAGAAGTATCTACCATGAATATCTTCTCGTCGCAAAACCAATTTCTTTCAATTTTATCAACAGCCGTGCGCGCTGCCACGCGCTGCTTTAGATTCAAAGAAACGGCTGGCTGCACGCCAGCTGTTTCGCTAGTCGTTTCTTTCCGTCAGGGTTGGAGTGTTGTTGGACATCACGTCGACAAATAACTTTAGATCATCTTTTAGAATATGTTACACGGTGTTTCTAGGACTACCTGTTTCGCGCTGAATGACCTGGGGAGATTTGCCTGTAGAGCCTATCCGGGTCGTTATCTTGACCGCCAATTTACTCGGACACAAGAGCAATGTTAGCGGATATGCGCGCCGTAATTCCCATGGTTTACGATTAGAAAGTCCTGTTTTTATTAATTTTCAGTAGCAGATAGTTCAAGGTATTGTTTATTCCATCCACTGTTAGAAAATTTGTAAATCATTTCAACCGAATTATATCTCTTATCAGTTTGGAAAATTAACCCTTTCCCGCCGGACCGGGTCACCCGTGACCCCATTAACAGGATAGGTATCAAAACAATTCCGGCGGGAAAGGGTTAAGATCAAAACGCGATCATCGTCTGTCAATGGCGCCAGATTTCGTCACAAATGACAACAAAATATGGTAGCTAGCGCTGTTCCGAGCATATAACTAAAACCTAAACTTGTACCAGTCCCATTTTCTCAGTGCATATACTTTAGTGAAATATCTTTAATTTGACGCTTGAAGTATAAATAAATTCCAAAAATTGGCGGAGTTATATGCATTCAAAGTTGGTTCATTTATGCTGGACCACCCTGTAGTATGCCTTCAAGACAGACATGAAAAGGTGGAAAGGTAAGATTAAAGCCCGTGCACGGCATAAAAATGTTAATAATAAATAAAAAATATATCTATGTAGCGAACCAGGTTGCTACAAGCTACCTTACTTATTTACTTAAGTAAGGCCGCTATTTCTATTACGAATTCACGGGTGCTATGCTTAGCACTGATCGATGCGGTCATCGCTATATTTAGCTTCCCATGCATTTTTTAATGGAAGTTTCCACCACCTGCGATTTTTGATTGGTTAGACATCACGCGATGTTTTACGCGCCAAAAAGCGCTCTCTTGCGGCAAATTAACGCGCAAACCTTTAGTCGGGCTGTAGAATTGAACCGGTTAAGACCTACGCTTGTGGAAATCGTGAAACGTGGTGAAATTGATGGTATTTTCAATTCTGGCAAGTTTTCTCAGGTAGAAGACGAGGTTCTTCCGATGTCTTGTGAATCGATGTGTAATTAAGAAGATTTCCGGCAACGATTAAATTAATAATACGCTTCCGACGGAGAAATTCTGGCATCGGCCGACGACTCAATAACTTTCTACAGGACGGAAAACGGTGGATCGGCTGTCCTAAAATATCACGCGGGAACAGGGAAGTATAAGCAACCTAATCTATAGAGCTCGAACCTGAACTAGGTGTAATTAGATAAAACTTGTATCTCTATTTTTGGTGCAAATATTAGTTGTGGGGTATTCAGTCTGTGAACTGATCGGATAGGTGTGAAATAGTCAGTCTGCGAACTGATCTGATAAAACTTAAGCTAGTCAAGGGACATAGGCGTTTTAGGAAGGCCTTAATAGTGAACCTTTAATATTGATTCTATTTTATCGGCTGTGTAAATAATTGCTAATGAACGACAGACAGTCGCTTGATTAATTCTACAATAAATGAAACTTAAATAGAGAACTGTGAAGTGATTTCTGCTATCGAATTATAATGGACTCCGACAGGGAAACGGACAGTGTCTTAGGGACAGGACAAGAGAAAGATGAGTTATGTCCGAGAGAAACCCTTGAGTTGGGGACAACAGACAATACTGATGACTTAGACCCTGCTGTATTACAGAAGCAAATGACTACAATAGAACAGTTTATGGAGCGCCAGAGTAGCATTTTAATCGGTCTAGCCGAAGAGCTGAATCTAGTTTCCATGCAGCAAGCCCAATTAAGTTCCCGCCAGAAAGAATGTGAAACAATGGTGAAGTCGGTAGCTGAAGGTAAAGTGGGTGATGGAGCTTGGGGAAAAGTTGAGGAATCGAACCTAGATAAGCACCCATTTAGTGGGGCTGTTGTGAGCTTAACAGCCACCGCTGACATATGTCCAATATCGGCTCATCCTGAGGAATTTGGTAACCAGAGAAGCTCACACCCTAGGTTAGGATTCGAACCCGCTACCATTGACACCAAAACCCTTGACCTAGGACCCAGTTTTCCTCAACCGCGCTTAAGGGGGCGCGCAACAGTAGAGCCCATTAATTTGGGGGTGGAAACGTTAGGACAGGCGGCGCCCCCCGCGCGTCACAATTGGTTCCAGCAAGTGGGATGAAGCTACAAAAGGTCATGGGTCAGAGGGTAAAATAATAATGGATCCCAGATTTAGTAGAGCAGAAGATTTATGGGAAGAAGTGGAAAATGGAAAAGAAAATTTTTCACAAGATGATCCAAGAAGAATGGATGTACAGATGAAATACTTTGGTGCTAGACCAAAGGATTTTCAAGGTCAAGGTCAAAAGGTAAATGACTTACAAGGTCAAAAGGTAAATGACTTACATGGTCAAAAGGTAAATGATTTACAAGGTCAAGGTCAGGGTCAAAGAGTAAATACAACTGACATGTTGCATAGTCAAACAATAGACTATTATGATACAAATGTTTTGTATAGAGATTTTGACTTTGAAAATTACTTGTGTCGAAAACAAGATAAAGTAGTTAGAATTGGAATCGAAAATAAATCTGAAGATGATGATTCAGAAATCACTGACTTGCGATCTCTAGATAGACTCGAACTCGAATCAAAAGCGTTAGGTGTAGAACAAAAGGAGGGTAAAACTTGTACTAATCCCAGACTTGTAGTTTCAGATGGAAAATTGGGGGATTCTTCGTTGCTGAGCGACGACCACGCGGTAACATGGGATGCACATCCTCGCCAGTCAGCGACTGTCATTCCTCGGGCTGCCACCTTCCCTCCCTCGTCGGTTCCTGAAGCAGAAAAATTCCGGTCACCGAGAAACAAGCTGTCACAAGTGACCGCTTCAGTCACTTCGGCTTCTTCTGACGCTCTGCTCTGCAAGTCGAAAACAGAACTCGGGAGAATCCTTCCAGTCTTCTCATCAGTTCCTCAGATGTTCGCGTACACATCTGCTCCGAGTCGACCGATCATGTCGATGGTTTCCATGTCGTCGGAAACCCAGGTCGCGCACAGCTGCGAATACGTACATTGGGCAACAGGTCAGCCCATGTATGTGCCATACAGTCAGAAGATGGTTCCACCTGTTCCAGTCTTCCCTGTCTACGCGGAAGCAGTTTCTTTTCCGAGCCAGATGCAACCGTGGCCCATGACGAGTACAGTTCTGGAAAACTCTGTCAAGGTCATGCAACTGCATCCATCGTCAGAAATGTTCAGCTCAGCCAGTGTGAACTGTCAAGATAACCGTCTGAAAACAGCTGAAGGAAAGACAGTCAGTCTTTCTTTCTCAGCAGTGCGAGTGGCTGCTGAGAGTCAAGCGTCAACTGGTGGTACTGTAGCGCCATCAACCAGCACAGAACAGAAAGAAGCTGCTGAGAAAGTTCAGAACTCAGCTGCTCATCCGTCGAGCGAGAAAGTGAACTCTCGTCTGAACTGTCGGCCGAACGTTCTTTACAGAAACAGTTTGAAACAGTGTCAGCGAGCGAAACAAACTGTCTGTGACCTGCGAAATTCTCCGAGCTGTGAAACGAATATCGAAAATCGAACAGTGCTGCCAGAGACGAAAATCACGAAAGAAATCTGTGCCGTGCAAACCGAAACCTTCGAACCGGAAGCTTCGTGCCAAGAGAAGACTGCTGTCCAGTCCAATCGCTTCGAAAATCTCTGCCCTGCTGAGGTGGCAGCCCGAATCCTACACCAACCGGATGTGCATCCTCGGGTCGATTCCAGTAGTTCCTTCCGGGGTGAAACTTGCCTTCCTCCAGTGACGCCATCTGTCGAATCAGTGCGAGTGAAAGAGTCGGTGTCACTTCGAAATGTTGCTCGCTCTCAGAAGTCTGATGTCGACCAGATGACCAAACTCACCGGAGGAAACAGACTCGCAATGCTGGCGATGCTGTGGCAAATTAGGGGCGTAATGTGATGTAATGTGATATGATAGGGTAGTCCTGTCGCGTAATGGCGACAAGTAGGTGAATAGAGAATAGAGTCTTCTCTGCTTTAGTTGTGTTTTGATGATATTATATGTGGCCTTGAGATTTAGGTTTACATTTTTATTTTTAATGTGCTTTGAGATATTGTGCTTTCTTACTGTGTAAAAATGTGAAAGTTGATTACAGTAATGAAGTGTAATACGATGATATATGTTAAGTGAGAATGCATAGTTTTATTAATGTGAAGTGTAACTTAAGTGTTACAGATTACATGTGTGTCCTCTGATGATAAAAATAACTAAGTAGATGAGATGAATAATAAAGAAATGGGATAAATAAGAGATAACCAAGTAAAGATACTTGTACTTGTCTCGTGTAGAATCCCTCCAGGTCGCGTAATGGCGACGAGAGTAAGCGATGGGAGAATAGAATCTTCTCTGTTTTATTTGCTTTTTGATGATATGTAACTATGTGATGTGGGAATACATTGTTTTGTTTTCTTGTGCATAAATGCTGTGCTTTCTGATGTAAGCTAGTTGGCTGTAACTATGTGAAAATGTTTACAGTAAGTGTTTAGTAGCAGTTACAAGAAAGTAATGTAGAGTGATGTGATGCTACAAGGACATTTAGTAAGTATGAGCTCCAGCGTAATGCTTAAAGAGTAGTCCTTTAGTTTGAAATAAAAAGGGTAGTTTTAAACTCAGTTTAAATATTTGAATTGCTTTTTGTTGCCACGAAGAAGGGCAAATTTTGTGCTTGTATGTTATGTGCATAATAATGATTGCAAGTTAAAAAGTTATGATTATAATATGCTATGGTAGAAGTAATTAGCATTCTGTGTGGTGATTGAAGGATAACCTTGTGTGATTGGATGAATGAGTAACTTGGTGATGATGTGGTGCTAGATTGTGTAGTAAGGTTGAGTAGAGCACCCAATTGTAAGCATCGCCCTGAGAGTTAGTGAGTAAGTTGGATTATAGACTTAGAGGCAGAATCACTGTAGCAGGCAGTGGAGATTGCATACAATGGTGAAGCTGTGCCTGTGGATGAATTCGTCCAGTCTTAGACTACTTCCTGCAGGGGTTGTAATGTAATAGACTATTATAGGATATGGGAATAAATCCTTTATGCCTTGGGTATGCTTAGCTGAGCAGTAATTCCTTCTTCGATCCAGGTAGCTAAGCCTTGATGTAATGTTGAAACGTGTGCATGTTGGTATGCATTATTAGTACCCTAGGTTTATGATCTGACGTTGCTTCATCTCTGTAACAGTGGCTTGTTGTAAAAGGAATGCGTGCCTGTAAAACACAGCTTAAGTTTTAAGTTGCTGTATATGTTTGGCTTGGGGAATGGGTGAACCTTGGTTTCGGATTGCAGTAGAATAGATTGTTTGTGGAAATCAAACATTGTCTGAGAGATAGTGTAAGGTAGTATGAATGAAAGTGACTGAGTGTGCTTGAAGATGCATTTCCCATTTTGTGGCTTTTGATAACAAGTTTAAATGGATTAGGGCCTCAGACTTTTGTGTGCCTGAGATTTAGTATAGTATCATAACCATAAAATTGTATAAGGTATCGATTCTTTTATAGCGATTCTTGTTGATTGTGATTATTATATGCGAAATTTTGTATAGCGCCACTGCTGTATAAAAATGTAATAACGGATTAATATAAGATTTGGCGCCGGAACATGACTACATGTGTTAAGAGGACTTTCTCTCGCTAGGGTTCCGTGCAATTGCTGGAAGTAGTGTGTAGTTAAGCTTCATTGTGGATAATTGCTAAAAGTAGTTAAGCTAAGTGATTGTAATTATGTGTAGTTAATGGGGTTACGTTAAACGATTACTCTTCCTCTTACAGACCGAAACAACCAGTTGGCATGGAAGATAAGATTGACATCTTGGATTTGATATCCCCTTGGGTAGGAAGTCCTGAGGAGGTGATAGTTATAACGCTGTTCACTATTAAGAAGGCCGCATGGTTCTGGCCATTCCTCGTTTAATGCTATCGAGTTGGTTGTAAGCAGTAATGTTACCGCTTAAATGTACCAGGCTCCTATAATTTAGTATCGAGGGATCTAGCATATAACACTAGTCGTGAAATGAAGATATGACTTCAATTGGTTATTTTATGTGGACTATACAATTGTGTTACTGAGTTGTCTTGGAAATGCTATGTCCTGCATTGCTATGTTTTACCTTTCCGAGATGGTATTGCTATATGATGTATGTAATCTGATGGCAGGTATTAATGATAAAAACTGTGACAGTTTATGTGAATGAGGAGATTAGTAAGACTTTGTTGGTCAGTGTGAAGACCTCGGTTAGTTAAGAGCTGTTGTTGGGCATATGTGAACTCTTATGACTGACTAATAATCAGTCATTGTACAAATTTGTATGCCAATTGATGCAACTTCTGAGACATTGTGAGCTGTAGCATGCTAGATGATATACAAGTACTATGTATCCGGTTCGAGCTCCGAAGTATTATTAAATTTACCAGGGTACTGGTAAATTTAAGAGTAAGTTGTGGGGGGTGTAGCGAACCAGGTTGCTACAAGCTACCTTACTTATTTACTTAAGTAAGGCCGCTATTTCTATTACGAATTCACGGGTGCTATGCTTAGCACTGATCGATGCGGTCATCGCTATATTTAGCTTCCCATGCATTTTTTAATGGAAGTTTCCACCACCTGCGATTTTTGATTGGTTAGACATCACGCGATGTTTTACGCGCCAAAAAGCGCTCTCTTGCGGCAAATTAACGCGCAAACCTTTAGTCGGGCTGTAGAATTGAACCGGTTAAGACCTACGCTTGTGGAAATCGTGAAACGTGGTGAAATTGATGGTATTTTCAATTCTGGCAAGTTTTCTCAGGTAGAAGACGAGGTTCTTCCGATGTCTTGTGAATCGATGTGTAATTAAGAAGATTTCCGGCAACGATTAAATTAATAATACGCTTCCGACGGAGAAATTCTGGCATCGGCCGACGACTCAATAACTTTCTACAGGACGGAAAACGGTGGATCGGCTGTCCTAAAATATCACGCGGGAACAGGGAAGTATAAGCAACCTAATCTATAGAGCTCGAACCTGAACTAGGTGTAATTAGATAAAACTTGTATCTCTATTTTTGGTGCAAATATTAGTTGTGGGGTATTCAGTCTGTGAACTGATCGGATAGGTGTGAAATAGTCAGTCTGCGAACTGATCTGATAAAACTTAAGCTAGTCAAGGGACATAGGCGTTTTAGGAAGGCCTTAATAGTGAACCTTTAATATTGATTCTATTTTATCGGCTGTGTAAATAATTGCTAATGAACGACAGACAGTCGCTTGATTAATTCTACAATAAATGAAACTTAAATAGAGAACTGTGAAGTGATTTCTGCTATCGAATTATAATGGACTCCGACAGGGAAACGGACAGTGTCTTAGGGACAGGACAAGAGAAAGATGAGTTATGTCCGAGAGAAACCCTTGAGTTGGGGACAACAGACAATACTGATGACTTAGACCCTGCTGTATTACAGAAGCAAATGACTACAATAGAACAGTTTATGGAGCGCCAGAGTAGCATTTTAATCGGTCTAGCCGAAGAGCTGAATCTAGTTTCCATGCAGCAAGCCCAATTAAGTTCCCGCCAGAAAGAATGTGAAACAATGGTGAAGTCGGTAGCTGAAGGTAAAGTGGGTGATGGAGCTTGGGGAAAAGTTGAGGAATCGAACCTAGATAAGCACCCATTTAGTGGGGCTGTTGTGAGCTTAACAGCCACCGCTGACATATGTCCAATATCGGCTCATCCTGAGGAATTTGGTAACCAGAGAAGCTCACACCCTAGGTTAGGATTCGAACCCGCTACCATTGACACCAAAACCCTTGACCTAGGACCCAGCTTTCCTCAACCGCGCTTAAGGGGGCGCGCAACAGTAGAGCCCATTAATTTGGGGGTGGAAACGTTAGGACAGGCGGCGCCCCCGCGCGTCACATCTACCAGATGGTTTTACTTTCGTCTATCGCTTTTGGGTGGGGTAGGCGATTTATAATCATGGTACGGTGTGACCAGTACCACGATAATTGTAAAGTCCGACCCATGTAAACGTACAATGTGTACTGTGATCATAATGGTCTCGCACAGAAGCCACTACCGTGATCAACTGATTGGCTCAATGTGATCACAATACATCAGAACGTTATATGGAATTCAGGTGCCTTGCCCTCATCATAATTATGAGGTCATGACAAGGTCATTGCGGAAAACTGCCCTTAAGTGTCGTACTCCCACCCACCAGACTCCCCTAGCGACGGAAAACCCGAAACCACCGGGTCAACAAACGACATTTTTGATGTCGCTGGAATTTGCAGTTTTTCTGCTCACGTCTTCCTGTATTGAACTGCATGTGTAATATAATTATGTAAATGGATAATTGTTACCAATTAAGCAGAAGCTAAATTTGCTTGAAGACTTACAACTAAAGACAAGATCTAATTGTAAATGATCTGGTTACTGAAAACTTTCCTTTCTTATATAATTGTAATGAATCCTGCTTCCAACCAACTGATTGGCTAAAACGAAATTAGCTAAGAGTAAGATTAGCCTAATAATTTAAGTAATGGATGCACAAACAATAATTATTACATCACAACATGTGTCCAGAGAACAGATGAAACAGAAGGCAAAGCGCATACTTGTTGCTATGTGTTTTCATTGCTGTACATGTAACCTACGGTATATCTGGTGATAGGTTGTGGCAACTTGTATACCGTAGCCTACACTGTTATAGGCAATGCCTATGAGACAGATATAAAAAGATGAAAGGTAAGATTAAAGTGCGTGCACGACATAAAATGTTAATAATAAACAAAAAAAACTTTAAAATCTACCAGATGGTTTTACTTTCGTCTATCGCTTTTCGGTGGGGTAAGCGATTTATGATCATAGTACGGTGTGACCCGTACCACGATAATTGTATAAGTCCGACCCATGTAAACGTACAATGTGTACTGTGATCATAATGGTCTCGCACAGAAGTCACTACCGTGATCAACTGATTGGCTCAATATTATCTCAATACAGCAGAACGTTATATGGAATTCAGGTGCCATGCCTCATCATATGAGGTAATGACAAGGTCATTGCGGAAAACTGCCCTTAAGTGTCGTACTCCCACACCTACCAGACTCCCTTAGCGACGGAAAACCCGAAAACCACCGGGTCAACAAACGACATTATTTTGATGTCGCTGGAATTTGCAGTTTTTCTGCTCACGTCTTCCTGAATTGGACAGCATGTGTAGCGTGTATAAATGATTATTGTTACCAATTAAACAGAATCTAACTTTGTTTGAAGACTTACAACTAAAGACAAGATCTCATTGAAAATGATATGGTTACTGGAAACTTGCCTTTCTTATATACATGTAATTGTAATGAATCCAGCTTCCAACCATCTGATTGGTTGAAACGAATTTGGCTATGAGTGAGATTAGCCTAATAACTTATGTATTGTATGCATAAACAATAATAGTTGTTACATCACAACATGTGTCCAGAGAACAGATGAAACGGAAAGCAAAGCGCATAATTGTTGCCATGTGTGTTCATGGCTGTACAAGTGTACATGTATATCAGGATAGGTTGTAGCAACTTGTAGGCCCTATCATATATATATATATATATATATATATATATATATATATATATATATATATATATATATATAGGCAATGCCTACGAGACAGACATAAAAAGGTGGAAAGGTAAGATTAAAGTGCGTGCACGACATAAAATGTTAATAATAAACAAAAAAAACTTTAAAATCTACCAGATGGTTTTACTTTCGTCTATCGCTTTTCGGTGGGGTAAGCGATTTATGATCATAGTACGGTGTGACCCGTACCACGATAATTGTATAAGTCCGACCCATGTAAACGTACAATGTGTACTGTGATCATAATGGTCTCGCACAGAAGTCACTACCGTGATCAACTGATTGGCTCAATATTATCTCAATACAGCAGAACGTTATATGGAATTCAGGTGCCATGCTTCATCATATGAGGTCATGACAAGGTCATTGCGGAAAACTGCCCTTAAGTGTCGTATTCCCACACCTACCAGACTCCCTTAGCGACGGAAAACCCGAAACCACCGGGTCAACAAACGACATTATTTTGATGTCGCTGGAATTTGCAGTTTTTTCCACTCACGTTTTCCAGAATTGAACAGCATGTGTAGCGTGTATAAATGATTATTGTTACCAATTAAACAGAATCTAACTTTGTTTGAAGACTTACAACTAACGATAAGACCTCGTTGAGATCTGGTTACTGAAGACTTTCCTTTCTTATTTAATTGTAAGGAACCACCTTCAAACCATTTGATTGGATAAAGAGATAATTTGGTATGATTAGTGTAATAAAATATTATCTACTAGCTGGGGTACCCGGCGTTGCCCGGGAAATATAGGATACGACCCGCTCCCGGCCACAACCACATCACACTCCACCGCAACACCCCACCACACTCCGACCTCCGCCGGAATGCCACCCGTGAAATTTGGGTTTTCGGAAAAATTCCTGACCCCCATGGTGGTAGAGAATCGCCAACCCCTCGTTGGGATGTCTCATGTCGAGACCTGCACAGCAGTGAAGGTTTGGAGTGAAAAGCTCAAACACTGTGGAAATGCATCCCGGTCAAACAGACACAGACAGACAGACAGACAGACAGACAGACAGACAAAATCTTCTCTTTATTTATATAGATTAGCAGCACAAACAATTGCATTACTGTGTCCAGAGACAGTATGAAAATCTTAAAATCGTTGTTGTGCCTGCATGAATGTAGCCTACATGTGTAGCCTAGCTATTAGGTTGTAGCAAATTATGGGTCTATTACTAAGAGACAGACATGAAAAGGGAGAAAGGTAAGATTAAAGCGTGCGCACGACATAAAATGTTAATAATAAACAAAACAAAACAATAAATCTACAAGACGGCTTTACTTTCGTCTATCGCTGTTGGGTGGGGTGAGCGATTTATGATCATGGTATGGTGTGACCCATGCCACGATAATTGTATAAGTCCGACCCATGTAAACGTTCAATGTGTACTGTTCTCATAATGGTCTCGCACAGAAGTCACCACCGTGATCAACTGATTGGCTCAATGTGATCACAATACATCAGGACGTTATATGGAATTCAGGTGCCATGCCTTCTTTGCATGAGATCACAGAATTGATTCATTTAGGGTTATACTCATTTGTTTAAATATGCATGTATTTATTTGTGCTGTGATGAGGTCATGACGGGATCATTGCGAAAACTGCCATTGTCGTATGGACGACGAAAACCCCAAACCACCGGGTCATTAGCTTAAAGACATTATTTGATTTAGCATGTCACTGGAATTTGCAGCTATTTTCGCTCACGACTTCCTGAACTGGACTACATGTTTATGGTATGTATACGTGGATATTTCACCAACTAAACAGAAGCTAAATTTGTTTGAAGATTTACAACGAAAGACAAGATGTCATTGAAATCCGTTGATTGAAGACTGTCATTTCTTATTATAGCCATGAAGAGAGCTTGGCACCAGAGGATTGGCTAAAGTGATAATTTGGTCAGATTAACAGACGGAGTGTCTGCATAAGACAATATAATTATTGTGTCCAAAACCTGATTAAACAGTAGGCCAATCGTAAATTGGCTCGAAAATGTCTAAAAAGCGACTTCAAAGCCTTGTCTATTCACGAGTTTGAATGGCTGCTCAAAACAGCATGTGAAAGAAAAACTGAAAGGAAATGGAGTCCGAAGATGCTATACTTCGCTATGGGTTGTGCTTACAGGTTGAAATAGGCCTAAACGCACGTGACAACTTGTGACCAGTGGCGTAGCCAGGAATTTTTGATGGGGGTTTTATGGCCGGAAACCCTGGTTTTTGCTCTTTTTTCTTATGGAAATAACCTTAAAAACATTTTCCGGAGCCAATGGGGGGTTTTAACCCCCGAAACCACCCCTTGCCTACGCCACTGCTTGTATATATATATATATATATATATATATATGTGTGTGTGCAGATAATCAAAGATTAATTTTTATGAACTTTTTGAGGATGGAGATATTACAGTTTCCTCCGTCCTCACGTTCTACCTTATTAGTACCTCTTTTCGTTTATGTATGTACTATGTATGTTATGTATCTAAGAGCAATTATTATAGCGCCCTTCAAGAAATCTGCTCAGAGGCGCTCCCGAGTACAGCTCGGACACTGAATCATGAGTAATTGTGAGTGATGGACTAGCTTGTTCATGGTGAATTCGAACCAGCAAACTTCCGACTCCAAGGCACCAAACATACCCATACACCACCGCGCCCCAAAACCACTTTTTTTCTTTTTATCTTACGCACTGTGAGCGCCTCTGATTGGCATGCATTGCAACAGGCGTTGTATGAATTCATAGATACAATGCAATACAATTAGTTTCATGTGAAAATGCCCGATATGCAAAATATGTTGGTACTTGACACAAAGCCTAATGGAAACCAGGGGATGCCATTTCAAAGTTTGAACTTTTTTCAAATTTGCTATACGGGTTCTACCGAACAACAGAATTCCCTTAAACACGTTGTGAAGTTGTGATGGGTTGCGCTGTGTCAATTCCTTTGAGTTAACGTAATAATCGGTTACCATAACAACAGACATAATAAATTATCATCATGGTTGTCGTGTAACACATCACGTATAACCTACGTACGATCTAGGACAGGACAAACTATGTTACCTAGCAACGGCGTCACATTTTTTAATAAGTTGCCTATTCTTTAGGCCGAAAGACCAATATCACTGGTTGCTGGTCTTCATTAATATTATTAGCATTGACGCTATCATGGAAGCTGCTTGTAGCTATTCTTTGCATTAGGCTACATAGATAGTAGATAGTAGATAGCCTACGCTGCTGTTGTTGGTGAGTTTGTTTGATTTGCAATCTCGTTTTACCAGGGCAATCTTTAAACTTTGCACTTCTCTGTTTGGCGCGCTTCATGTGCACTTTAATGTTTTGCACTACCTCATGCAGTGCCAATGTAGACGAATACCAACGTTATTCCTAGAGTCTGTGTGAAACTGTGGCAAAATGTAGATGAATAGCCTGCAGTCATTTCTAAAGTCTTTGTGAACTAAAGATGGTCCTACAAGCGTGCTTGCTCTCCTTTATAATGCTATGGCATTTACATGTATTAGTAAAACAAACAGTGCCACGGTACCAGTGGTGTCATGGCGCTAGTGCGTCGGTATATCCTTTAGGCTTTACTGAGCCATTACTAACTACATTTTGGTATACATTCTGAAGTGTATAATCACGAGAAAATCATCATATACAATACAATACAATTAAGCATTTATATCGCACTTTAACAAAACAAAGTCTTGCACAAGAGCGCGCTTCATTACAGATCTACATGTATAGTCATAATGTAATGAAAATAAATGAGTTTTTCTATTAGTAAAATGTTCTGTAAGCCTGCAAGAAATAGAATTCTGTAACGGTTTCGTGGACTTAGCGAGTATTACAGATATTAGGAATGATAAAAATTCACGAATATTAGACTGGTCAGCGAATAATATTATAACATTCAAAAATCTTATTTCATGCAGATTTCTTTTCATTATGTCATTCAAGCATCCTTTGTTTCTTTGGTATGGTAGACCCTTTACCGGGGTGTGGTCTTCCGTGTGAATTAAAGTAACTATACATGTAATGCATTAATTACATTTAGAGCTTAGAATAACTTACATTTCGGAATTATACATCTGGGACCAATATCGCAGGGATATGAAGCCCCGGCCTGTCAACCAATCAGAGATCGTTTTTCTGATGTGTCACAGGCGATGTATGCGACGTCTATCCGGGTTTTCAGCAGGGCAATTTCGAACAGAGTAGCAATGTCGTTTCGACGTTTTTTTAGTCGTCATCCGTGTAATAGTCCAAGCGTATAATCGCAAAACTCTTCCTTTCAACACCTTTAATTTAGTTTGCAAGTTCTGTTTATCATTGAATTAATTATAAACGCTACGGCAGTCATCAATGCAACACAAGTCATAACACATAAGTAGTAGATTGAAGCCGAATACCCTGCAGAAGTCCCGGATACAGCCACAACTTATAATCTTGGTCAATTACCTAATTTTGGCCGGTTTCATGTCCCTTCGATATTGGTCCCGGACAGACAACATTGTAGTTTGGTCTCCTACAATATTCGTCAGCAAATACGCCATGGTAGCGCCAGACCCAAGCCCGGGTAAAAGCGGAAGGCTACGCTATCTTTTGTTCGTTGCTTGATTTACTAAGTCTTATGGTTACTCGCAACTCTGTGGTCATTAATTTTGTAGATATTCGCCTTTTCATCGCATAGCTTGCTCTGTGTAGCCTATACCAGCGGTTCTCAACCTTTTCACACTCACGGACCCCTTTTTAATTTTTGGTCCCGGTCACGGACCCCCACCGAAATTTGGCGCATTATCGTGACTGTGCGACTCTGTAATCCTATATAATAGTAAGCCTACATGTATGCTATAGTATAGCATAGATATACCTCTGCATTCCTATAGTACAAATTTTATATTATATATAAAATATATTAAATTTATTTTAAAAAACTGTATTTTTTAATGTAAGCTTTTGGCATGCATATTCGAGCACAGCTAAGCCTATCTGCTCGAGACACTCATGCATGGCCTAAAGTCATTTTAAATAGTCACTTCAATGATCGATTTGGTTCAATTCCGATGTTTGTAAATTCCACGAATCAAAGTTTGCAAGAAACTGACTGGAAGTCAAAGAAAAACTGTGAACGTTCAAATTACCGAATTAGAAGTTGAACTGAACCATCTATGATTGATCAAAATTAAATTAACAAATTTTGGTTGATTGATCCGAGCATTTCCTTATTGTTATGAGAATTCATGCAATTGATCAAATGTGTCAAAGTTATCTACCACTATCCGTTTTGCGCCAGTTATCAAGTTTTTTTGGTAAAAGCAGACACTTTATCACTAAGGGTGATTAGATTTGTCTGCATTACTTGCGTAGAGGAATTCAGTTATTTCAAAAATGCCAGCCAGGTAAGCCAAAGTTGAAACGCACGAGTTGTTTATTCAAATGAATTAGCCTACAGCTATAGGCTGTGTTCTTTTTCTAAGAAACTCTGTCAAAAGCATCCCGAAATCTAGAGTCGATTACAAACTGACCCATCTAAAACAAATGAATTTGTCATTAATCAGCGTAGGCCTTTTATTACCGGTAGTTTCATGTCGCCATTGAAAAGAATAAATATTTAAATATTGACAAAGATTTATAATTATCTGTTTCTTTGTTTTTAACTAAGAAATATATAATTTTCGGGACTTGCTCGCGGACCCCCAGGCAGATGGCCGCGGACCCCCAGGGGTCCGCGGACCCCCGGTTGAGAACCGCTGGCCTATACAACACTGAGGAATAATGAGGCATCACTTATTTATACGGCATGGTACACGCATAAATGCGGTGTTTAAGTGGCCATCATTACTCCGTAATCCAAACTGGAGCTCGTCTAGTCAAAGATTTCAAAACCAATCCTTTATCTGGGTACGGTAACAGTATACTACGAAGCAATCTGCTTTGTATACGGTGCCATTGTAACGGTATGGCCGCGTTACGGCGCTAAATAAGTTTTCAATATATTATTATTATTATTATTATTATTATTATTATTATTATTATTATTATTATTATTATTTATATTTTTTTAATATATTTTTTTACAATATTATTATAAATCATTTATTAAACGTAACATGTTTTACAAGAAGTAGACAAAAAAAATATTATTAATATTATTATTATTATTATTATTATTATTATTATTATTATTATCATCATCATCATTATTATTATTATTATATTTATTATTATTATTATTATTATTATTATTATTATTATTATTATTATTATTATTATTATTATTATTATTATTATTATTATTATTATTATTATTATTATTATTATTATTATTACGGTCATTGTAATTCGGCGCGTCCTTAAAGTAAGACTTTGTTTTATTAAGTCGCATTATGAATATAAAGCATTTAAATATTTTATGACTCACAACATTGGTTTAAAGAACATCTAACCATTTTTCATCAACTGCCACTAACTGAATAACAAAAGGGACGGTGGAATATGGAGAGGAGTACAGAGAGATATAGAGCGATACAGAAACTGACATAAAAACATAGGCTAATAGAAGCATGCAGACAAACAACAAGGCATCGAGGTTTTGAGAGCCGGAGACTATAGGAAGAGGGAAACAATTGTTCTTGGGGTTGCCCAATAAAAACCGTGAAAATCCTCTATACCACTGATCGTGTAGGCCTGCCATACATATGTAGAGTCGACTTATTAGCCTATATAATTTTTAGCCCGTCATAATTGGTTACTCAACGAGTAAACACTTTCTAGCAGCAAGTATAACCAGCGGAAAGAAGCCAAAAAATACGCGAATCCTTGAACTATTTTTGAAATCTCACTGACCGACGACAAATAACTGGGTCAGAGGTGAGTGCAGAAAACTAGGTCAGGTTGATTGAACAGCCTTCAAAGCTGCTTCGGCAACTGTTACAGAGTGGCTGCAGGCGCAAGCGCTGCGGTTATCTTATTCAGATATTCATCATATTGAGTTTCGCTTTCAATTTCCGAAAAATAATGTTCCCGACGTTGTGTCCTGAAAGCATTGAGTATAAAACACACGTTAAGTCCAACCGTGTAATAGAATACTATTTTGATTGCGGTGTGTTGATTAGAATGATAATTATTGGTGTGATATGATTAAGATTTGATTAATGCGCTAATCCATGGATAATCCGGAAGAAGATGCCTGGCGGATGGCGTGGATGGATTGGGTGAGACAGCGCCGACGGTGCCAGGCCCACCGCTTGCCGACTGAGGAGGGAACGCTGGAGAAACGGTTGGTGGAAGGAGGCCTCTTCCTTGTGGTCACACTAGTGACCTGTGCTGTGACGACTGTGTGCGTCCTGGAGTGCTGGAGAAGCGGAGGTGGAGAGGATCGGATGTGGAGTGGTGCGAAGGGAGAAGTGTTGAACATGGTCGGAAAGGTAAGAGTTGGATGCGCGTGGACTGCATGGTGGTGTGAACGGGTGGATGGCTGTGTGGATGGAGGGATAGATGGATGATCGTTTTAATTTGGTTGTGGGTTGGTGGATGGATGGAGGCATGGATGGGTGGGTAGATAAAAGGATGGGTGAATGGATGGATAGATGAATGGAAGATGGATGGGTATATGGATGAATGGATGGATGAATGGATGGGTGAATGGATGGGTGAATGGATGGGTTGATGGATGAATGGATGGGTGAATGTATGGGTGGATGGATGGAAGGAAGGATGGATGAATATTTGACTAGTTGGAGTATTTCTTTGCAGAGTTATAGGGCAAGGAGGACTGAAAGGGAAAGGGAGGAATTAATCACCTGATTGGTGATTAACAGACTGACTGAATGAATAAATAAATAAATAAATTAATTAATTAATTAATTTCCTTTTTTTTGTTTTTAGGAAATCGACATTCAGCTGAGTCGTAAGTGTTTCTTTTCAATCATGATTTTACTAATGACGACGACGATGATGATGATGATGGTAATGGTGAAGGTCTAGAAGAATAAGAAGAAGAAGAAGAAGAAGAAGAAGAAGATGATGATGATGATGATGATGATGATGATGATGATGATGATGATGATGATGATGATGATGATGATGATGATGATGATGATGATGATGATGATGATGATGATGATGATGATGATGATGATGATGATGATGATGATGATGATGATGATGATGATGATGATGATGATGATGATGATGATGATGATGATGATGATGATGATGACAATTATAATAATAATTTTTAGTACTTACACATGTGAAGTAGGCTAAACGCTTTCTTGCGATAAGTCAGAGATCATCTTTGCCGCGCACACACACACGCACACACACAGCGATTCTGTGAGTAGTATAAAATTATATCGTATCCGCAGATTTGTATAGCGCCTCACGCAGAATGACCAACGAGACTTCGTCTGAAAGTTGGGAGGGGCGTGGGACGGGACGAACGAGCAGCCGAAGGAGATCGACGTGACATTTTGGGTGGACGGCTGGGTTTCCGACAACATTTTCCAGGTTCATAGACCAAAATAGCTGATGACCTTTTTCTTAGCCATTTGTTGGTCGAAATCTCCTGAAACATGCCGTTTTCACTTCCAAGATGGCTGTTTCCAGGATAATCATTAATCAGCCAACGATTAGGCCTACCTCTATGTCATAACGCTGTGAAAATTTTGTTTCCTATTACTTAAATATTGAGGAAACATGAGCATGGACTGTTCCCCACCACAAACTTGGGGACCGTACCCTCTGTCCCCAAGTTTCCGTCCATGAGAATGGCAATAATATAGCGGCGCTCTCAGAATGGAGCATCAAAGGGAAGAAAAAAGTTAAGAAAAGCGTTTAACGAACGAGAGACCGCATGGTGAGGAAAAGCGAGTCATTTCTTTTGACCTTGGCACGGGAGGAAGGTCATTTCCAAACGCAGAGAACAACCACTGCAAACGCCCAACGAAGAACTAGAGCAGTCCAATTTCTGGGAACAAAAAAGACGATCAGTAGAACGAAATAAATTAAATGAAGATTCGGATAGATCTGATGACTTTTGCATTTAGTTGTCAGAGATATCTATAATTTAGGAGCATTTCCAGAGCCAGCAGCGCCACTGCTCGTGCTTTGCTGGTGCGAGTCAAAAACCTGATGCAAGGCAGCAAGAGGGTGACACGAATCATCATAATTGCACAGCGTAATTAAATTTTAAAACCCACAATTAATTTGACTTCAAATTGGACAAAGATAATGTAACGTGGATGTCAATTGACGATATAATTCGATGACCTCGTTAGATAGACCATTAGATACCTTTTAAATGGTTGAAAAAGATGTTATAAGAATTTCCTCAGCTGTTAACGAATATGTGCAACCTAAAGAAAAGACAATTTCAAACAGAGAACAATAAGACATGATTCATTGCCTATATAATGTAACCAAGAGAAGAGAGTTAGCCAGGGACGGATCCAGGGGAGACAAAATGGCCATGGCTCCCCATTTAAAAATCCCATGGGACGTGCCCCCCCATTTGGTTTCAACAAGCCATGAAATAAATGCAGCGGGTGAGTAAAACTGGATACGAGCCCCCCATTAAAGAAATCGCATGGGACGTGCCACCCCCCCCAATTGATTTACCACACACTCGACTACCGATGACCGACGACTAAAAAAAGGTCATCAACTTTTTGGCGACGAACAGCACGAACGTTTTTCCCGGTCCCACCAACCAACAAGAGCGAAAATTTTGGCGCCCCCCCTTCGAAACGTTCTGGATCCGCCACTGGAGTTAGCAACGCTGTGTGACAGCAAAAGATCATTAGCGTCGCCCTCCTCTTCATCGAAACGTGGGACTGGTACTGTCAGTGTACGAACAATGTCGGAATCGCAAAATTGTTATAACATACACGTAACACATAACAACGCCGTAACTTTACCATCACATAAGCATAAGATGACCAATGGATGGATCCAGATCTGACGAGGGCTTATGACAACAGAGGACGTTGCCATAGAAAAATCTGCACGATTCTGATTCGACTAATAACGTAAAACATCAGATATAAAAATATTTTGCAATAGTTGTAAGGGTGTCCAGCAAGTTGATTGTTTTTTTGCAGTTTAACGACACTGTAATAACAAACGCCATTAGCGGCACCCTCTTCCTTTATCGACTGGCACTGACAGAGCGCAAGTCTCTCACTGACGATAATTAATTGAAAAGCGATCGTTAAGAAACTTGTGTCCAGTGTGGACTGTGTGGTGCTTTAGAAGTTTAGAGTTAGGCTACCGAATAATTATGACTATAGCCTACGATTGCTTTGCTTTGCCAATAAAATTCAGAATGCGTGACCTTGCTCGCGTAAGCAAAATATAATAAAAATGATTAAATAGCTGATGTTAAGACGTAGGCCTACTTTACCCTCATGAGTAATACTGATCGATGATTAATTACTTTGTAAATTATTTTCCAGGGTTCAAACCAGATCTGCATTTTACGCTACAGGCGTCTTCAGGAATCGAGGAGACAGGTTGGTATTGAGGCATCACAAGTAAATTTTTGCTGGAGTCTCTTATGGCGTCATCTGGCGAATGAAGATGCAATTATTCCCAATGGCAACACTAAACGTCTTATTTTAAACAAAGCAATGATTATTAATAGAGGGTGCAAACTAGACCGGAAGTTAGGTAACTAGGTCACGGTTTGCCGCAAACCAATCGCACGGACGAAGGATCGCTTCCCCTTAAAGTCTTAAACTCTCAATGGTTCACTCAACCATCCAATCGGCAGTTGGCGATGATAAAATTTATACTACGATGTGATGTCTGTCCACAGTCAACCAGGGTGAGAATTGCCGGGGGGGTTGGGGGGTTTCGACCCCCCCAGTCCTTCTTAGAGCCCCATGTTAAAGTATGTTTTTTACACCCCAATTCCAAGTGGATAATGGTCCAACCCCCCCAGTTATTTTTCCACAATTCTCACACTGCAGTCAACATCGGCTCTTGTAATAATTTGTGATCATCCGTTTATAGCTTTATATACTATATGAAATTCAATTATGATGCTCTAGTTTGAAATAATTAAACGAAGATTATTAGATTCAGCGCATGTTATTTGAAGCAGCCAATCTTCGTACTAAAATGCAAGCAGATTTTGGTGGCTAGGTTTAAACTTTAGTCCCACAAGTGTATCCTATAAGTATTTCCATTCTGCTGCATAAATTCAGCAGCATAATGTACCTATAATTGGCATAATGCACCACGAGCGCTGAGACCATAGTCGCCCACGTGCCGCTGCATATGGGCACAAAGGTAGACGGTAGTGCAATTCTTTGTTTTTCCCAGGTCACCCGTTAACGCTGCATGCTTGTATTTTTCCCAGGTGAAGGCAACCTAAGCGGATGGAGAAATGCATACTATAGCCTCCTTGCGGACCGAGAGTTCGTTGCACCATCGTCCGCCTACTACATGATCTACACCTGTCTATCATTCTTGGCCCCGCCCTCCGAAGCTGACGTCACATACTGGCAGGAACTATGGCGCCATTCGCGTGATGGTGACGACAAAAGACTCATGGTAGACGCTCAGAGCGAAAGATGCAATAATAATCTTAATTCACAGTCGGAAAGCGAGATGATTTTCTGCCGCCGTAGCATCATCGTCGTCACACTGAGACTGAGAATCGGCGATCGCATCTACATCAAGACAAACTATCGGCATCTCGTCGGCAGAAGAAACGGAACCTCTTATTTCGGAGTCGTGAAAATGAGTTGAGCACTCGAAATCGGAGTCGAGTACTCGGTGACTAGTCGACTACTCGTCCATGACATCGTAATCGTAAACTGTGCATTTATTTAGAGCTCATCAGAGGAGCGGAACATCTATATCTAGTCCAATTATTGTTCGACTGTCTTTTCTCTCCAGTTTTAAAAAATCTATACAGCTAAGTTCTTTCTTTAAAATAATTCGATGAAACAAGACAGTGCAGGCCTACTTGTGTATACCGGACGCCTACCTCGGAACCAACGTTTTTTTTCTATTTGCCAACACTCTGACTGAAACAGCAAAATAACCGGAAGATTCATTCATTCATTCATTCGTTATTTCATTCATTCATTCAAGAATTTATATGGCGCTTCTTCAAGAGGACTACTCAGAAGCGCTCCCGACTCTGGCAAGGCAAAAAGACAGTTTTGAGTTTAATAAAAAAAAATATTTCAGTATAGGAACCCAAGGAAGTAAACGTATACCTTCTGTGGGAGGCTGGGAGCCCATTCCAGAATATGTTTAACAGTTAACTGTAAGACTGTAAAACTGTAAATCTGTAACTGAAACTGAGCAATGCTGAATAGCTTAAACAATCATGGGCGGAGATTATCAGGGGCTAGGGGGGCTAAGCCCCCCAAGAAGACCCAGATACATTTTTTACCGTGTAAATGGTATCTTTTCCCGGGCTTAGCCCCCCACGAAGGCTTTAGCCCCTCCAAGAACGGAAACCAAACTCCGCCCATGTAAACAATACTGCTCGGAACAGTACTGTGTGCAGTAGTCTTGTGTATAAGTAGACTAAGTAGTACTTTTTTTTACAGGAAATGGCCTATCACTTTTCTCTGACTCAGCACGTGTAGGACGGAACATAACAGCTGGCAATTTTTATTTGCTGACGTCAAGTTGCCCCAAGCAATACATGTAGCTCGGTTACCGTTTCATTTCACTTAGCAGTTTGTAGTTTTCACCTCAATGTTCACGTTTTTGCAAATATAATTAAGAATAACAAAAAGAACTACAGCCAACGTTTTCTCTTAAGCACAAACATTGACGAACGTTGATTCTCATGTCAAGCATGTAGCCTATGTAGGTAAGTAAGCAAATAAGTTTAGTAGGTAGGTAAGTAAGTAAATAAATATGTAAGTAAGCAAAAAAGAAAGAAGGGCAGTAAGTAAGTAAGCAAGTAAGTAAGTAAGTAAGTAAGTAAGTAAGTGAGTAAGTAAGTAAGCAAGCAAGTAAGTTAGTAAGTAAGCAATTAAGTATAGGGCTTCATTAGCACGGAACAAACGCTCATTCTGTGCAAGATCAATGTTATGTAGGCTGCAACGGCGTAAAGAAGTAAACAGGTCATTATTCGAACAAAGCAAAATTTAAAACGGAAAGAATATTATAAACATTCAAAGAAAGACTGAATTTCGACAGTCACTTCTAAAGCTCTGTTCTGAAGAACATGAACATTAGGCCTATACTCATGCCAAAATTGGATGCAGCTCGGATCTTGGGATAACTATTAACAGTCCTACTACCAGAATCATAGGCCGTTTACGGTATACCAATTTGAGGGCTGAGAGACAACACTAATTTATTATAGGTTAGGCTACTCGTCGATTTTCCACCATGAGTCACGATTCAAAAACCGAAACCATTGTTACGATATAGCCTAATAATAGCTTATTAAAATATACCTATATGAAACCGAAAATGTTGCTTTTTAGGCTTTATTTGCACATCGCAGAAATTCACTCTCTGAAGTCTCACGATCTATAATAATTATTATAATAGGACTTAACATTTCGTGTGCTTGTCTGTCTGTTTCACTTGTATACGGCTGACTGACCACCATCTATAGTTATTTACATACCTACCTACCAACCAACCAAATACCCATCATTCCATTCATCTATCTATCCATCCATCCATCCATCTATCCAACCATCCATCCGTCCGTCCATTCATCCACCCACACATCCATGTATCTACTTCCTATCTTTCTATTTTCTTTTTTCTCCTATCGCTTATTCATTCTCCCTAAATCTCTCTCTAGATAATTCTCTTGTCCTCACTCCTCTTAGTCCTGCCTCCTTCTGATTTTTATTCGTTTGTCTTCATGTACTCTCCTCCCTCTTCTTCTCCTCCTCCTCCTCCCTCCCCTACTCTTCAACCTACTCCTCCTCCTCCTCCTCCTCCTCCTCCTCCTCCTCCTCCTCCTACCCTTCATCCTACTCCTCTTCCTTCTTCTTCTCCTCCTCCCTTCCCTCCTCTTCTTCTTTCTTCTAACTCTCCTCTTCCTCCTCCTCCTCTTCCTCCTCCTTTTAATCTCATCTTCCTATTCTTTCCATCCTTTCCCATCATCCTTCATTCTATCTCGTAGTTTCTCTTCTTATCTCATTGCCTTTCTCTTTGCACGTGCAATAAAGAGAAGGTTAACGTGCGCCATTATAGGCTTCAGATATAAATACGCCTCCATGGACCTAGCCTAAACTTAACTCTGGACCGATCTATTATGGCTCTGTGGGTACTGCAGCAGCTAGCAGGCCTCCATGCCCGCAGGTAACTAACTGCACGTGGGTCATCATCTGCCTATGTAAGTCCATGCCAATGTCATACAGACTACAGTGGCGGATCCAAGACAGCCTCCATTTCTACATCAAGTTGGCTCAGACCAACTGTAAAGTTAGTCATGGTCGCCCTTATGATGATTTGTGGAAAAAACTGGAAACTACGATTAGAGAAGTTCCTTGTGTATACACGCCTTTTATGCATGGTCCAACATTCGTCATTATGGTCAAAATAGATAATGTAAAATTGTGACGATGTACTCTATTAAGCTGGGTAACTAAAGTTGCATTATGACAAAAACTTCTGCCGACGTGAACGACTTATATTGTCATAAGATGTCCTTAAACCCCTGAATTGTATACCACATCTATACTATAAATCCGAAATTCGAACGTTTTATTTGACTGTGTAGTGTGTATACGTATGTCCGTCCCAAGAAAGGCTCCGAAACAGCTACATTTCAAGCGTCTAAACAATTTTTTTATCTTCTTATGCGAATTTGTAAGTCAGCGCGACTATTTTCAGCTCTCAACTCACCTTAACACCCGAGATATGGACATTCTAAGTTTCGATACGGTAGTCATCGCCTTTACAGATTTAAAAAGCGATTTTAACCATATATAGTCTCAATTGCCGAGAAAACGACACGAAGTCGTGTCTTGACGTCATCCTCATCCTCGCCTCTCGCATATTAATTAACTAAGTCGTTAAACACCGCACGTGTCCAAAACACCGCACGTTTCCAGCAACCGAGAGCAAACATAGGGGGGGTCGCGTTCCAAAAGTCTTTCCTTTTCCGGAGTTTGAAACATTAAATTTTCTATCCCAAAGCCAACGCATAAAGCTTATTTAATATACGCCATCGATTTTCAACGAACCCATACATCAATGACGTCATCACTTCTTGACCTCATTCTTTTACAAAGACCGATATTGTAGCACGTGGTTCGCAAATATTGAAATAAAATCACTAATAATATGAACGGCTGATCGCAAGTTTTGGACAAGACAATGACAATAGATATCGGTAGGCCTACTTAATATCCTCCCGTGTCGTCGTTCCTCTTCCTCTGACATTCCGCTCTCTTTGTAAAAATCCTTATCAGGCTTTCCGCTCTCATTTTAAGACAGTTTTATTTGGCTGCGCTGAGGTTGGGAGCGCCTCTGTGTAACCCCATGAAGATGCGCTATATAAATGCATATAATGAATACTATATATGTATTGCAGGCTGTATGTTCAGTTGGTATAGTTAAGATTAAAGTTTATGTATCCTGTAATCTGAGTTCCTGTAAATTGTTTCAACTGCATAATTGTACACTGTAACCGGTTGCGGTCGGTCAACCGGATTGTTGATTAACCGAAAATTATTATTATATACGTTAAATACAAACATCACTTTAAACACCTTTAAAACGTTTGAAACAAAAGCTTACATGTTCAACTGAGCGCAATCTTTACAGTGACAGAATTACTTGGCCCTACTAGCCTAATGTTTGGAACTGCTTAGAATAATTTAAATGTAAATATTTAAATTAAATTTAAATATAAATTTAAAAGTGATCATAATTATTATGCCATCGAACGACTATTATAGGATAATCTTCTTCTTCTCTTCTTCTTCTGGTTCTCTGCCACTAGGCAGGTTCAGCTGTCCAATGTCGCCACTCTTCCCTCCGCTGGGCCTTCTCTTTTGTTAGGATAAACGTCGTAATTATACATTTACTAGATGTGTAACCCGGCGTTGCCCGGGAAATTTAGGGTTTTAAACACTACTCCCCTATGGTACCCAACGTTGACCGCTAAATTTCGGGTTTTCGCCAACCCTCTACCCCACCCCGCTTCCCCAAAAAGCCAAACGTAACACGCCCCTGCGGGGCGCTAGGGAAATTATTACTGGGCTTGTATGACGTCATTCGGGCTGTAGACTCTTTTACTAAAGCTCGATAGGCCTACTGTTTACCAAAGTGTCAGCGATGAAATCTGTCTTAACAACGCTTCTGTCTTAAAACGCTAATAACTCGAGTTCTAAAGTGAAATTTAGGGTTTTAAACACTACTCCACTCTGGTACCCATCGTTGACTGCTAAATTTCGGGTTTTCGCCAACCCTCCACCCCACCTCGCTTCCCCAAAAAGCCAAACTTGACCCACCCCTGCGGGGCGCTGCGGAAATTATTACTGGGCGGGTATGACGTCATGCGGATTAGACTCTTCACTTAACGCTGGCGTTATCAATTAATGATGAAATCTGTCTTAAAACGCTAATAATTCTTGTTTTAAATTGAATTAAACCTGAAAATAGTTGCGATGACCTTATAATTTGGGTAAGAATCGATTGCAATAATTTTTTTAAACCGACGCTGTTTCGTTTCCGAGCCTATTCTGCAGGGGAGAGTCAAAAGCGTACAAACAAACAAACATATGGAAAGTGTTTCGGAATTATAATATAGATTTTGCATACGTATACATTTTATCGAGACTTCTCAATAAATGAGACGCAATTCGCCAAAATCTGGTCATCCCTCCACTCACTGTGTACGAAGTATAATTATAGACAGCGCCTTAAGAAAACAAAGGTTTGTCATGTTAACGGCCTTTGTAGCTTTAATTTGTAGGCTGAAGCACGTTGTCATTAAACCCTGGATCCTTCCAATCAGTGTCCTCTAATTATTGTACAGGTGGTGTAGTGGGTATGTTTTTCGTCATGCAGCCGAACGGTTGCAGGTTCTAATCCACCTCAAGTCACCGCGTAGCTCCCTTGGGCAAGTCCAGTGTGAGAATTGTGGAAAAATAACTGGGGGGTTGGACCATTATCCACTTGGAATTGGGGTATAAAAAACATACTTTAACATGGGGCTCTAAGAAAGACTGGGGGGTCGAAACCCCCCCCCAACCCCCGGCAATTCTCACCCTTGGCAAGTCCTTCGCTCGCAATTATTGCTCAGCGCTTCGGCGTGAAACTCTGATGCAGTGTCCGCTCTGTAATCGGGAACGCCTCTGAGTAGAGAGCTTGAAGGGGCGCTATAAAAAGTGCACATACAAACAAATAACATGAGGATGTCACCAGGACCTCGCCCAGGAGTCGCCCCAATTTGCTCCCGAGAAAAAAATTCTGTCTGACTTTGGGTATCCAGGCGCGTCGTCCCCAGCGGAAAACTTCTCTTGGTTGCTAATAGTATCCTCCAGCGTTGCCACTCCTTGGGTTATTTCACAAGATCTTGGGTTTTTTGATCCGATCTTGAGAAATGGGGTTTTTTGGGATGAACTTGGGTTTTTCCTTGTTTTTTATCGACGGGAAAAGGGATTTTTTTACATTTTCGGGCTTTTTTGGGGACAATTGTGGACTTTTTCCGGAAGATTTGTGCCGGATGACTAAAAAAAAGTCGTCAGATTTTTCGGACGGAAAATTCGGGAAATTTTCGGAAGATTTGGGGGAAATTCAGGAATTATTTTTCGGAAAATTCTGGGCATTTTCGGAAGATTTGCTTAACTTGTGTTTTCTTGGGTTTTTTACCCTCCAACTTGTTTTTTTTAAATTTTAGAGCTGGTTTCCTCCAATGCCTTTGCAGTTTGCACCATCCTTATCGGAACTCCCGAACGAATATAGGGATAAATCAACGACCTGTGATAAACTATTGTTAAACCGCATTTGTCGATTATATATAGCTCTGTTATGTAACGTTTCTAGAGGTGTCTACGGAGGTCTCTCTAATTAATTTAAGTTCAACGACAGTTTGTGAATGTTAATGTCACAATATATATATATATATATATATATATATATATATTATATATATATATTATATATATAATTATATATAATTATATATATATCAATAAAAATGTAAAAAGTTTGTGTCTAATCAAGGATCTCGGAAACTTCTTCACCGATTGTTTTGAAAATTTTACCAAAACGTTCCATTCCAATACGAGCGGGTTTGTATAAGCTTTTTTCGAAAAAGCGCAATCTTTTCGACAAAAAACCCCAGAACTTTGCGTTCGATTCGAGCGATTTCGTTTCAATTCTCAACCAACGTTGCAGTCGAATGCGGCCGTGTTTTTATGGCGCATATACGCGCCTGCTCTTATAGCGCTTTGGTGATAGCCTTAATCAAACACCAGTTTCCGTGATTCACACTTAGCAACAAATTCACGTACAATCTGTGAGACGCCAACACTGTCGGATTAAAACGCTCTTGATTCAGCCTAAATGCTGAGAAGCTACGTTCTTAATATGCCAATCTATATTGAAATGGCTATTAGCAGCAGCCGTTGGCAAAAGTTGGGAGGGACCGTCCCAAGCCTCTCACCGGGAGTTGGGAGGGACCGTCCCAAGTCTCTCGAAAGTTGGGAGGGACGCGTCCCGTGGACCCGCTGTCCGCAATCAACATATGAAAATTTTACATTCAGGCATAGATGTAAAAAAAACGATGGAAACGGAATAAAAAACGACAAAAAACGATAAAAACGGTAACGGTAAATAATTTGACTTGGCTACATCTAAAACCGCATTTTAACCTTGAAAACATTCATTAGGAACCTACTACGCGCAGACTATCTCTTAAATGATGATGTTAAACGATGAAATAATGACTTTAGTTAGCTGAATTCTTGAGAGTTGGAGGAAAACATAAGGAATATCAGAAAAAATTTTAATTAAGGAAAATAATAACCGAAAGTAAATGAATAAATAAAGTTAAATAAAAAACGATAAAAAACGATGGGAAAAATAAAAAAAGAAAAAACGACGTTTTTTGGCAGAAAATAAAAAACGAAAAAAGTTCTTTACAACTATGCATTCAGGGTAGCACGGGCCCCTCCGGGCCCCTGAAGGTCGCCGGGGCCCTGGGCATCTGCCCCCCTTGCCCTCCTCTCGACGGGCCTGGTGTTATCCATTGTAGGATATGTGTCCATTGTCCAATCCCTCCCCAATAGAGAATGCAGGCTTTATTTATTTTTAAGTAAGCATACATTAAAGGGTGGTGCATTCCCTCCCCGCTGAAAATCCTGAATCGGCCTGACTAGTCTATAGGTCTAAAGCAAAACTGTATTGCCGGAAGACACCCGAGGCGTGGGATTAACCACAGGCGGCTGACAGTAGGCCTATAAGCCGCATCTATAGATAGACTAAAAACATACATGTAGGCCTAATTAGGCACAGGTTACATCCTGGACAGTGGAAAACTTAATTGTCATCTAATGTAGTTATTCACTTCTTCTGATCATATTATGCACCACCATATGTTTGTATAGCCTATATACACACACGCACGCACACACACAGATACCTATATATATATATATATATATATATATATATATATATATACATGTATATAGGTGTCTGTGCGTGTGTGTGTGTGTGCGCGCGGGCATGCGTGTGTGTTTGCGTAGGCCTAATAAGACCTATTCGCTATTAACTTTGTCCCACATATGAAGCATAATTATTTTTGTAATTATGCAACTGCAACAGTTACACACATTATACCGACTTTAAATTTCCTGAGGCGAATAGACCTTATTGTAAGGATATGGACCAATAGGCCTACACAGGCAAACACACGTACGGATAGGAAAACCTAATTTTAGGCAGTGGGCTTAATAATTATATTCGCCATAATTGGTCTAGGCTATCAACTATTCTGACTAACCACACGCTTAGACCTAGGCCAACATCATGTGCCTAATTCATGCCGTAGCCTATTGAAAGATCGCAGTAAACACTAAGTCAGTTTTGTCCGCTATGCATTAGGCCGTGCAGTTAGTAGTCTAGCATTCAAACCAGTGATCAGGTCGCTGAAACAGACTTCGTAGTTGTTTTATTCATAGTGAATAGGTCAATATATAAACGATAGTAATATGTTATACAAGAGCTATTATTATAATACATGGTGGCAAGATTAAATATTTTCATTTACTAACTACGCTGCATTAGAATAGGCGATAGATGATAATAAAATAGGTGCAGAAATTCGTCGTATCCTGGTTCTCCTTGCAGAATTCAAGTTCGGTTATCTTGGTAACGGCGGATTATATATCAAGCATCAAGAGGTAGGATGTCTCACAGTGGCGCCTATGGCAGCAGCGGCGGTGGTGGCGGAGGTTCCTCCAACTACAGCTATGCGTCATCAAGCGGCCAGTCGTCGAACTACAACTATCTTTCGTTCTTTGCGACGGGGTCGTTTGGGAGGCGACTTGAAGGTCAGAGGTCGAGAGACCCAACGGCGCCTGGAAGCCTGGAGGAGGAGAAAAGAAGATGGAAGTGGATAGCTGGAGCAGCCATTGCCTTCATGTTCCTGTCGAATATCGTGGTGGCTATCGGTTTGAGTTGGTTGAAGCATGAAACGTTCATTGCTGAGGCGGGATTCGATGGCGATCTCCAGGATTTCATACAGAACGTCAGTGGCACTTACAAGTTTTTTTCATTTTTAGGTCGTTAATTGATGGACCGACAGACTCACTGCCACTGACTGACTTACTGACTAACTCACGAAAGACCGATATATAGGCCAACAAGGATATTAACAGCTACTGATCTTGTAAGTGAAGGTTTATGCGCGAAGCTGTTACCGGGAGGTTCATGTGTACGTAGGCTAAATTATTGGATGGATGGATGGAGCCATATAGTGTAACGATAGCTTTTGACAACAATGGCCGTTGCCGTCGAAAAAGTTTGTTTTTCATAATCGCAGCTCTTTAGCCGCGGACTATTTTTCTCCTTGTAGGCTACTTTGTAAATGATTATAAACTCCACAATCATTGCGTAAAACGTGGCATGAAAGCAAAGTATATTTTGACGACAATATGATTTAGAGGTGTCGAAGCTGAGCTTTGTTTTGCCTGTTTTGTTTGGTCATTCGAGTAGCAAAATGTTTGTTAAACATCAAATTGCAATTGCACAAAATTGAAAATACACAAGCACAGTATACGGACTTGAAGACAGACAGACATGCTAATTGACAGATACATCGATAGCTACACGAATGAATGGATCGGTAGTTGGTTGGTTATAGACAGCTGAAAAATGGATGGATTGCTGAATGGATGGATGGATGATATATGGATGGATGATATATGGATGGATGAATGAATGGATGGATGCTATGGATGCTATGGATGGATGGGTGGGTGGATGGGTGCACGGGTTTGTGGATTTTTGAATATATATATATATATATATATATATATATATATATATATATATATATATATATATATATATATATATATATATATACACTGTGAGGCATAAAAAACAAAGCCCTTAGAAAAATTGTTATAATTTTAACAATATTCAAGCAATGTCAATGAAATTCAGGAAATTTATTGCTAAACAGCAGGCAATGTAAACAGATTTGCAGTTTGTACTCAAGCAGTCCGCCTTTAGCTTCTACGCATGCGCGAAGTCGCTTGCGCCATACACGCACCGCCTAGTCAATAATTCGCTGGTCAAGATCGTTCCAAGCTTGCACGATGCGCTTATGAAGAACCTTCAACATCACAGACTTTTATTTTGTACACCATTTCCTGCATGCATCCCCATATTTTATAATCGACGGGATTCAGATCTGGGCTGTTAGGGGCCATGTTGCTGGAGAGAGAGATATTGCAGCCGACCGCCTTTTACGCACACGTCCGACGTTTAGAAAATCCCTGACGGAGCCAGTCGGTGTTTCTTCTCTGGGGCGCGCGTCAATTCACTTTGTTAAACCGGGGTAAAAATCAACGGCCAACACTACAGAGATGTTTTACTCATGGAAGGCCTTCTACCTGAAACTCGATAACTCTGAATTTTGCATTTTCCAGCAAGGTGTTACTCTAGCGCACGGAGCTCAAGAAACGATTGCACTTCTGACGAATGAAACTCCTGACTTCATAATTCCTGCACTATGAGTCTATGGCCCCTAACAGCCCATGAGAATCCCGTCGATTATAATATACGGGGAACGCAGGAAATGGTGTACAAAACAAAGGTCCGTGATGTTGAAGATCTTCATAAGCGAATCGTGAAAGCTTGGAACGATCTTGCTTAACAGCGAATTTATTGACTAGGCGGTGCGTGAATGGCGCAAGCGACTTCGCGCATGCGTAGAAGCTAAAGGCTAACAGTTTGAGTACTGTAGCGATTGTATAACTACGCTACAGGTTTCTGGTCGATAATATTATTATATTATTATTTTATTTAATTTCTGATCGGTTTCAGAGATCTGATATATATATATATGGTTTTCTTTCGGTGCTTCGTGTGACCTAGATTTTAATGTTGATGCGTGTTTGACACGGGTCACAGCGACCGCTGACGTAGGCAGCAGTCGTTGCTGTTTCATTAATTGGTATATGTTCACACGCTCTCAGCGATCGTCGGTCGCTGTCTTCAAAGGCCGCGCCGCTTGCAGTCGATGAGGGTAATTAAACTTTCGCACGCTCTCTGAGGTGGTCTGATGATCAGAGTGAGCGAGGAATACAGCCAGACAGACAAGCACAGGCAGGGACACGGATTGAGAAGGAAACACCGTTGGCGTGTGGGTCTGTGTACGTGTGTTTTCTCAAGGTTGAACTGGTGCATTTGATGCCTACGTGATCAGCGGCAGATGGCGCTTTTCCGAAGGAGAGATAGAAGGAGAAAGACAGTGAGCTACAGACAGACGCGGAGATACACAGGAGAGGTCGCAGCTGGCAGCTAATTCTTGCCGCCTTGAAACAGCTGCGTTGCTGCTGGGTTTGCGCGCGCGGCTCGCTTGCTGGTCATGCGCAGAAAGGGGGACGCTCTCCTTGTCAGGCAGTAATAAAAGAGCAGCGCGACGCTGAGAGGCTCAGTTGCGCACAGGATCTCAGGGCGGTCGGATGTATTGCGGCGGTTGGTAGTTTTAGGCTCGATCAAGTTGGTGAAGCATGGCCAGGATAAGCGCCTGCTTACACTAGTTGCGCATACACGAATTCTGTCGGCGTTTCATTCTCTCTCGACATGGAGTCGATTAAATAAAAGAGTTTGTTTGTTGCGAGAAATACATCAGCGTCGCTGCAAGTTTTGTCTTCGCTCTCGCTTCGGATATATTCCTGGATTACTAATTCAAGGCCTCTCTTCGCCCTGTCACACGGAGTGATTTATCGTGGGCTTCGAATCGTCAGCGTTCTGAAATTGTGTTGCGAAGCGGTTGTTCGTATGGTTGCCTAAGGGCGTCTTTCTCAAACGGCTTGGATAAATAGCCGAAATTGTTGTTCATTGCGAGAAATCAGCATCGGATTTAGCTGATCTTTTCGGGCGTTTCAAACTCGACGCCTTTCTGTGTGTTTCGTCGCATATCTTGGATATCGTCTTCGTCGCTGTTCTTCGCACACGATCGGCTTTGTCCCTTGTCTTCGGACATAAGGTACGCTTTATTGGGGAATTAATACGATCGGTTATTTAGACATTTTGGGCTGAACTGAAATTGGCTGTGGGACTTGAGAGTCAATCGGGATTTAATTCAGGCATACTCCGGTTGATAGGTGTTTGCATTGAATTGTTGCATTTGATTTTCATTGAATGTCTTTACCAAGGATAGGAACTGATAATTGAACTTACTGACTTTTATGTTTGATTGCTTTGAACATAATTGATGTCAATTGAAGATTCAATTGAGTGGGAATAATAATAAGAAATATTAACTAAACTTCTGACTTTGATTATTGATGGCTTTGAATGTGACGGATGTGGATTGAATGCTTGATTTGTTAATAAGAATAACTACTTCGTTCACTGCTAGCGATATTGATTGTGAGCTATAAAGATAGGAGTCATTTCTATAGCGCTATGGAGGAGTCTAGGCCAGTCACTCCCGCTCAGCCTTCTCGGCCCCCTTCTTCTATGGAGATATTGCTCGAGGCAATACAAACTAATGCTAGGTCAACTCATGATGCTATGACTTCTATACAGTCGTCTTTGCAACTGAATGCCAGAGAGACGCAAGAGGCGATTGCCACGGTGGAGTTTAATGTCCTGGCAGTGCAATCAAATGTTAGCGATGCTATTTCCTCGGTGCAATCAAATGTAAGAGAGGAGATAAGAGAAGAGATCTCGGCTGTAAGAGATAATGTCAGGGAAGCGCTGACGGAAATGGTATCACGATTGGAAAGGCTAGAGGCGTCGCCGGTACCCAAGCCTGCTGTGGATTTGAACCCTGGTTACCTCACCGCTATTACCACTGCGGACGCGCCATACCACTCGACCATCGGCCTGGAGGAAACTTTGGGTGCTAGGCCTAAAGATTTCACGCAACCTGGTATATTGCGGAGAAGTGATAGATTGGCTGGTAGGCCGCCAATTTCATATAGGGAGTACGGTAGTCGAAAAGACTGGCCGCCTTTCCTGGGTTGGGATTCGAACCCAGAAGTCACCTCCTCCTGTCCTCCCTCTATCTCTAGAGCTTGTCCACAGCAGCACGCGGTCCCATCAGGCGAGGATCCGGAAGTGGCGACTCCGGGGATGCCGATAGGGGCGGGCGTTACAATTGGTCCCAGCCAGTGGGGTCAAATTAGTTCTAGAGATTTTGGTGATGATAGGTTAGAAGAGGAAACTGACTATGCTAGAACAGGCGAAATGGCAATGTCTTTTGAAAGAAGGAAGGAAGGGGAATTTGCGGATATTGTGGATATAATGTCTGATGATGGTAGTGTAGACATTGAAATCAGCAAGATAATGGAATCTAGACCTAAAACTGTTAAAATAATTGATAACAGAATGCATGCAGCACGGCAACCGGAGTTTAGAAATTTTGAAGTGAATAAACCGATCGCTAATAAATTGTCATGGGAGGGGGGTGATAAGGTCAACCCAGTCCCTTTGGCCTCTTCGTCCCTTCCTCTCGTCGAGTATCCTCGACCGGATCCACAATGGAGAATTCAAGCGTCGCTCGCAAAGGTCGATCAACAAAGAGTGGAAATAGCACCGAGTCGGGCCGACATTCCACAACCAGCGCCGGCAATGCCGACCTACCAGGCCGTGACTGATTATGTCCTCGACGGCCGTGCAACGTCGACCATGGTTGGTCGAGACTACGCTCGACCCGACCTTCCTCCTGGACCAGCGGCGATGGCAACGGTCGACTGGATGCAACCATACGCTCGACCCGATCATTCAAACATGCCGTGGAGGTATGCTCCGACTTACACTCCGAGCGCTTTCTACGGTAGCAGCGACAACCGGGTTTGGGTTGACCCGCTTCGCTGTCCCGACTCGTTTCGACCAAGCGACGCCGTCTTTCCTCGGTGGCCAACGGTCGTGGAATCGGCGAGGATGAGTTCGTGCCTCGGCGCGCAAAACTTCGGATTTAGCCGTGATGCCGAACTACCGCGATGTCAGGTGGTAATGAAGTCGACACCTCTGGAGAGAAATGAAACGACGGCCGATAATAAAGCGACGTCTGCGGTTGGTGAAACGAACGCACTGGCGCCTACCTACGTTTCGGTCGGTCCTATCAACATTGTCCCGACGACCACCGTCGCAACGCAAACGACCGGCGACTGGGAGCTACCGTCGATCAGTTCAAAGGGAACAGTCAAGGAACTTGAACCGACCGCGTCTGCAACAGCTAAAGAGGGCGAGGTTAAACAGTCATCGACTTCTCCTCCTAAGCCAACGCAATTCCTGAAACTCGGGTCTTTTAGCGGAAAGACGGACGTTGAAACATTCTTACGAAAATTCTCCGTGTGCGCCAGGAATAACAGATGGACGGACGAGGAGAGATTGAACCAATTAGTAGTCTCATTGGTTGAACCGGCGACTCATTTGCTGAGCGAGTCGAACGCAGATAGCCTGGACACTTGGACGGCTCTGGTCCAGCGACTTCGTGAACGATACGGCAACGCTGAACAACAAGCCCTGTTCCAAACGCAGCTAAGCACCAGGAAACAGAAAGTCGACGAGGACATGGGCGTCCTGGTGGACGACATCCGACGTCTCTCCACGCGAGCCTATCCGGGTTCCTCGACGGCTCACAGCGAAGCAATTGCTGTTCGGGCATTCCTGGATGCCCTGAGAGATAGAACGCTTGCTCTGAAAATCCGAGAGCGAGAACCGAAATCCCTCGACGAAGCCTACAAGGTAGCGATGCGATTGGACGGCTACCAGAAAGCGGAAGACGGTGGCCATGAGCAGCACGAACGACGATATGGACGTGTTAACGCTGTCAGAGAAGAAGAAGAATCGGTGGTGGAGGCCCTGCTACACCGCATAGAACAGTTGGAGAAACAAGCGAAACAATCGGTGCCGACGCCTCAGTACAGAGACAATAATCGCGGGTCATGGAGAGGCCAGAACGGGTCAACAAGAAACGAATGGTCGAACGCCAATGGAGGCAATGGACGGGGAACTCCACGGTGTTTCCTATGTCATCGGCTCGGTCATTTGAGCTCGGCCTGTAGAAGTCGACCACCGAGAGAAGTGGAAACGGAGGCAAGACCATCGCCGCGGAGATGCTTCGAATGTTCAGCAACGGACCATATAGCGCGCTTCTGTCCTCTTCGACAACAGCAGCAGGCTCCACCTAGCGACAACCTTGGACAACCGGTGGGCGATAACCACGACAACCCCAGCGTTGGTCGTGTGTTCGCTGTTCGGTCCGCTCCAGCGCCGAGCAGGGACCAGCGGAACGGGCAGAACCAGGAGCGTCGGTCGCGGAGGTCGCCATCATCGTCGAGGAGGCGAGACAGTGGTCGGAACTCACCAAGAGAGGAGCGACGCTGTTTCTACTGTGACGACAGTTCGCACCTTTTGAGGAGCTGTCCGCTTCGCAATGGACCCCCTGAGGACCGGATCTGGAGGATGCTGGGAGAACCGACCGGACTTCGTCCGCCTGAGAACTTGACGTCGGCTGGGTAACTTTGCTGAATGACCGCTTAATGGCGGCCATTTTGAATGCAGGAGCATCTGTAACCATGTTTTATTTTGATTTTGATGAATACATTTTTGATTTACATGTGGAAGGCTTTACATGTGTGTTACTGTGTAAATAACTGTATTCTTGCATCGTATGTTGTGCATTCATATGTGTATTGCATACTGCGTAGTATTAATATTTGTATGCCTTGCATTGTATTTAAGCGATGGACGATTTCAGTATTGCCTCTGCTGTAGACAGAAAACTGGACTGTCATTGCTCTTGCATTGCGCTATATAAATATTGATTTTTCCAGTAGATATATATAAGATTGCCTATTTTAGTTAAGGCCTTGATCATGATTATGTGACCTTGAACTTAGACTTGCAGTGGAATTAGCCATGATGATGTGATTATGTGATATTATGACCTGCGGTGAAATAGTAGGCCTATATGTTTCTGAGTTAATGCTCGGAGGGGAAATTTGCATTAGGCCTATATTCCGCTTTATCTATAATCTGATTTATGAAAAATAATTTTAAGAGATTTGCACAGTTAAAGTTTAATGCTCCTAATTTCTGTGTATAGAGTTTTTATATGCGTAACTATTGTCATCGCATATATATATAATTGTATGGATGCATAACTGATGATTTAAAGAGGCGCTGAATGAATGCTTTAAGACCTATTGCGCTTAACTGCAATCTGTCGGGATTAGGTCTCTACATATATATAGTTTGCCGTGATGAGCCCATATAATTCTGAGGATTTGAAGACAAATTTCGGCATTTTATATCAATTAGGATGATAGGCCTACTTGTTTTAATAGCCTAACGCTGAGGAATAGGCGATAATTTAGTTATGCTGTGTAATTTTTGCATTAGGCCTAGTTTTGCGGTTTTGCCTGATTCCGCCTGCAATGGAATTATATGGTTAAACTGCGAGGCCTAATAATATTAATTAGGGCTAGAAATAATAATAATAATTAGGATCCTTTTTGTGTATAATGAAAAAGGCTGGCCGTTCAATTTCCTAATTGAGCTATAGGCAAAACGTGCCATGTAAGGTTTATCGATAATTCTAGCTTAAAAAGGTTTTGCTAAGTTTTGTTGATTGACCTAGTTTTGAGGCCTAATTTGCTGTGCATGGACTAATTTTGGGCCGGGTTAGTATAACTGCCGGTCGTTCCCACGACTTCTACAGCTGCAATTGTGGAGAGAGGGGGAGAACGACGGCGACACAATAAAGGCGATCGCGCTCGTCCTTGGCCCTGATTTATCAGTGCATATAATGTCACTTTGGATGGCCAGATTATTGATTGCTTGAACGTAAGGAAATCAGCGGAAATATAACCTTATATTTGATTTGTTGCATAGGACTGTAATATACAGTTTTAATGCATAGATTTTATCCTAATTTTTAGAAGAGCTTAATTAGGATTATTTTGACTTTGTGCAGAGACAACGCGACCTCTGTCGTACGATGCACATGGGCCTACATGTTTAGAGATGATGTTTAGTTGCCTAATTCTCACGGTTAGACGCACGCTGTAGATGCATGGCGTGGGGAAATAGGTACTGAGTCGACGCATCAACGCGGCGATTATTATCGACCGATGATTTTCCCAGGCGCTGACGCGTGTGTGGCCTGATGCATGTGCTAATGATAGACTGCCTGAAGGATGATGCAAATGCATAAGATAGACTAAAGTGGCCTAACTGTTGATTTACGCTTTAGACTAAGATCTCATATTAAAATCATGATAATCCTTTTAGGCCTAGGATTTTTACGATTATACAATGTGACTGTTTTGTAACGTTAATTGCAATAATATGTTACGTTAGCCTATGTTTAAATGGCCTATTTTAATTCTGTGCATAATCGGTTGCATTTTTAATAATTAAGTAGGCCTACCGAAAGATGTTGGGAAGGGAGCGGCTTATTAAGCTGAAGTTAGGCTTAGTCTTTTGCGGTAAACTTTGATGGGAGCCTACGCATAGTTGTAATAATCATTAGCCTTTTGGAGACTTAAGCTGTGTGTGTAGTCTCAGGTAATTTGCTATGATAGTACCGTTGTTAATGGGATTAGAGACTTAGGTTTAACTGCTTAGATGAGTCTTTAAATGTAGACGTTTGCCTACAGTGAAATGCCTAAAGAAGTCTCGATGGTAAAGGCCATGGGTGGCCTATTAATCAGATGACCTGTTGTAAAGGTAACGAAGGTCTAGTGGTTTTTGTGGCTGTCCCGTGGGTTCTTAAGTCAATGCTTGCCGTGGAGGACTTTGTGCTTAACTAAACTCAAGGAGACCTATATATAGAATTGCTTTTGAGCTTTACTGAACTATTAGCGATGGAGCTATATAATTATAATAATAATAAATGTTTCTTTCGCTGGAACTGACATTTAACGCTAAAATGTGAACTTTCTGATGCTTACGTTGAGGACTGTTCGTTGCATATATTTTTAATTCTTGCATTTGAATCCTTGATGTAAAAATTGGAGTATGGCCTTACTAGCATTTCAGGATCCATTTGTCCAATTAAAGGGATCCTGAAATCAGGGAGGGCCGAGAATAGTGTAGCGATTGTATAACTACGCTACAGGTTTCTGGTCGATAATATTATTATATTATTATTTTATTTAATTTCTGATCGGTTTCAGAGATCTGATATATATATATATGGTTTTCTTTCGGTGCTTCGTGTGACCTAGATTTTAATGTTGATGCGTGTTTGACACGGGTCACAGCGACCGCTGACGTAGGCAGCAGTCGTTGCTGTTTCATTAATTGGTATATGTTCACACGCTCTCAGCGATCGTCGGTCGCTGTCTTCAAAGGCCGCGCCGCTTGCAGTCGATGAGGGTAATTAAACTTTCGCACGCTCTCTGAGGTGGTCTGATGATCAGAGTGAGCGAGGAATACAGCCAGACAGACAAGCACAGGCAGGGACACGGATTGAGAAGGAAACACCGTTGGCGTGTGGGTCTGTGTACGTGTGTTTTCTCAAGGTTGAACTGGTGCATTTGATGCCTACGTGATCAGCGGCAGATGGCGCTTTTCCGAAGGAGAGATAGAAGGAGAAAGACAGTGAGCTACAGACAGACGCGGAGATACACAGGAGAGGTCGCAGCTGGCAGCTAATTCTTGCCGCCTTGAAACAGCTGCGTTGCTGCTGGGTTTGCGCGCGCGGCTCGCTTGCTGGTCATGCGCAGAAAGGGGGACGCTCTCCTTGTCAGGCAGTAATAAAAGAGCAGCGCGACGCTGAGAGGCTCAGTTGCGCACAGGATCTCAGGGCGGTCGGATGTATTGCGGCGGTTGGTAGTTTTAGGCTCGATCAAGTTGGTGAAGCATGGCCAGGATAAGCGCCTGCTTACACTAGTTGCGCATACACGAATTCTGTCGGCGTTTCATTCTCTCTCGACATGGAGTCGATTAAATAAAAGAGTTTGTTTGTTGCGAGAAATACATCAGCGTCGCTGCAAGTTTTGTCTTCGCTCTCGCTTCGGATATATTCCTGGATTACTAATTCAAGGCCTCTCTTCGCCCTGTCACACGGAGTGATTTATCGTGGGCTTCGAATCGTCAGCGTTCTGAAATTGTGTTGCGAAGCGGTTGTTCGTATGGTTGCCTAAGGGCGTCTTTCTCAAACGGCTTGGATAAATAGCCGAAATTGTTGTTCATTGCGAGAAATCAGCATCGGATTTAGCTGATCTTTTCGGGCGTTTCAAACTCGACGCCTTTCTGTGTGTTTCGTCGCATATCTTGGATATCGTCTTCGTCGCTGTTCTTCGCACACGATCGGCTTTGTCCCTTGTCTTCGGACATAAGGTACGCTTTATTGGGGAATTAATACGATCGGATATTTAGACATTTTGGGCTGAACTGAAATTGGCTGTGGGACTTGAGAGTCAATCGGGATTTAATTCAGGCATACTCCGGTTGATAGGTGTTTGCATTGAATTGTTGCATTTGATTTTCATTGAATGTCTTTACCAAGGATAGGAACTGATAATTGAACTTACTGACTTTTATGTTTGATTGCTTTGAACATAATTGATGTCAATTGAAGATTCAATTGAGTGGGAATAATAATAAGAAATATTAACTAAACTTCTGACTTTGATTATTGATGGCTTTGAATGTGACGGATGTGGATTGAATGCTTGATTTGTTAATAAGAATAACTACTTCGTTCACTGCTAGCGATATTGATTGTGAGCTATAAAGATAGGAGTCATTTCTATAGCGCTATGGAGGAGTCTAGGCCAGTCACTCCCGCTCAGCCTTCTCGGCCCCCTTCTTCTATGGAGATATTGCTCGAGGCAATACAAACTAATGCTAGGTCAACTCATGATGCTATGACTTCTATACAGTCGTCTTTGCAACTGAATGCCAGAGAGACGCAAGAGGCGATTGCCACGGTGGAGTTTAATGTCCTGGCAGTGCAATCAAATGTTAGCGATGCTATTTCCTCGGTGCAATCAAATGTAAGAGAGGAGATAAGAGAAGAGATCTCGGCTGTAAGAGATAATGTCAGGGAAGCGCTGACGGAAATGGTATCACGATTGGAAAGGCTAGAGGCGTCGCCGGTACCCAAGCCTGCTGTGGATTTGAACCCTGGTTACCTCACCGCTATTACCACTGCGGACGCGCCATACCACTCGACCATCGGCCTGGAGGAAACTTTGGGTGCTAGGCCTAAAGATTTCACGCAACCTGGTATATTGCGGAGAAGTGATAGATTGGCTGGTAGGCCGCCAATTTCATATAGGGAGTACGGTAGTCGAAAAGACTGGCCGCCTTTCCTGGGTTGGGATTCGAACCCAGAAGTCACCTCCTCCTGTCCTCCCTCTATCTCTAGAGCTTGTCCACAGCAGCACGCGGTCCCATCAGGCGAGGATCCGGAAGTGGCGACTCCGGGGATGCCGATAGGGGCGGGCGTTACAGTACAAATTGATAATCTTTTTACATTGCCTGCTATTTAGCTATAGTTTTCCTGAATTTCATTGACACTGTTAAAATTATAACAATTTTTCTAGGGGCTTTGTTTTTTATGCCTCACGGTGTATATATATATATATATATATATCGATCAATCGATCGATGGGTGGGTGGACGGACGGACACCAGGCAGTCAGACAGACAGTGGCGTAGCTACCATGTGTGCAATGTGTGCAAAGCACACGGGCCCACGACTTTCAGGGGCCCACAGAGAGTGTTGAATTATTAGCCTATAAATTAGTAATTCACATTATTTTGTGACAGATGTAGTTTTTGAGAACATATAGGGCCTACTTGCATTAGATTAGGCTACGTCGCTACTTTACTGACGCCTGTCAACCGCCGTGCAGGCAGGCAGGCAGGCAAGCAGACAGGCAGACAGGCAGGCAGGCAGGCAGGCAGGCAGGCAAACAGGCAGGCAGGACTATTATACTGAATTCCTTCTAACCTGTTTTTCGTCTCGAGTCATGACGGCCAAAATTTGATTGCGCAATTACTCTAATGTGAGTGAACGACAATAATAATAATAAACTTTGATTGCGCAATAATTATTACGCTAATGTGTGTGAACGATAATAAACAATACAGGTCTAATTCAGGTTTAAGTTGAAAACAGTAAACGAATCATACCCGCATCTGATTTTCGTTCACAAGCTTTCCTATGCAAAGGTCACAGGCGGGCCCATTCTATCGTTTAGGATAATGTGTGATCATATCCGTCTATCTTTCACGTTCTTGTATTGCAATTAAATGGTGCACCGCAGAAACTTTATACTTGTCACAGGCATGCTCGTGCTGGGTAAGCTTATAGTAGGCCTAACGGTAGTAAACTGACATTTCCCTCAACCAGAGTGAGAATTGCCCGGGAGTTTTAGGTCGTTCAACCCACGCTAGTCTTTCTTAGGGTCACATAGTTAAGTATTTTCACCTTTTCACAACCCAACTCCACGTGGATCATAGCCTAATCCCCCCAGTTATTTTTCAACAATTCTCACACTGCTCTGAAATCTTCTCAGCTCCCACCACAAAATCAGGGAGACACCAAATTGAGCAAGTGTGGATCAGGGTTCTAGGAATTCATGTATTTGCCCCAATTTTTTGCACTTGTAAAGAATATTGCTAACTTATTTTTAGGTAGAGCCTACAATAAGAAATTGACGATTGTAGGCCTATCGTTTTTGGTGTGCAAATTGCATATCATGGACCGGAATTGATAGATGGTTGAAATTGTTTGCTGACAAAAATGCTACAAAGAAAACTCTATGATACCATGGCATTGTTTTAAGTAGACAGCTAATAGACTCTAATAAGTGGAAAGTCTGCAACATGATAGATTTTAAAATCTACTTGGAGATCACTGCAATTAGGCCTATAACACTTTAATTTATCTGTCTCATTCGTGCAGCTGCAGCATTCATGTTTTTTCTCTGAGTGAGTTGTATTTACATGTGTTGGGCCTAATTATGCCCTAATAGCAAATGCCATAGATTAGTTTTACGATCTTGATTGCAAGAACGAAAAGATACCAGCCTTTCAGGGCCAAACAGGGGCCCCATGCATGATCCCTGCACGCGGGCCCACAAAAAGCTAGCTACGCCACTGCAGACAGAGTCACAGAGAGATAGATAGACAGACAGACAGACAGACACAGACAGACAGACAGACAGATAGATGGATGGATCTATCTATCTATCTATCTATCTATCTATCTATCTATCTATCTATCTATCTATCTATCTATCTATCTATCTACCTACCTACCTACCTACCTACCTACCTACCTACCTATCTATCTATCTATCTATCTATCTATCTATCTATCTATCTATCTATCTATCTATCCATCTATCTATCTATCCATTTATATCTATCTATCTATCTATCTATCTATCTATCTATCTATCTATCTATCTATCTATCTATCTATCTATCTATCTATCTATCTATCTATCTATCTGTCTGTCTGTCTGTCTGTCTGTCTGTCTGTCTGTGTCTGTCTATAGATAGACAGGTGAATAGATGGATAGATGGATGGATGGATGGATGGATAGATGGATGGATGGATGGATGGATGGATGGATGGATGGATGGATGGATGGATGGATCGATAGATAGATAGATAGATAGATAGATAGATAGATAGATAGATAGATAGATAGATAGATAGATAGATAGATAGATAGATAGATAGATAGATAGATAGATAGATAGATAGATAGATACATCGGTAGACACATTTGATAGATAGATTGGACATAGCGAGCCGCAACTGACTATTCAATCATCACGTACAGACTCGCTGTTCTTTTCTTTTGTTCGCTTCATTCCATTGACCCTAACTTGAATGAGCAAAAATATTAAGTGCAACGATTTTGATGTTAATAAACGGTTTATAAAATTAACCGAAGCACAAGACTTATTGTATTAATAATTTCAGGAAATGAAATACAACATGGGAAGCAAATGTCAGCCAAGTGAGTAAAAGAGAAATAGGAAAGCAGCAATGATGATGATGTGATGAAGATAACGATTACAATGACTATAATGACGACATGATAATCGCATAAATAATAAAAGAATAATAGTATTAATATAAGTAGCCTATATAGTTGTAATAGCAGTGGTAATAATAATAGTAGGCCCAATAAGGTATATTTATTACTATTGTTGTCATCAATTTATTATAGGCCTACTGCCTACAAGTAGCCTACTACAAAACTTACTACCATTAAGCTTTTGTTACTATTAGGCCTATTGTAAGTAAAAAATAAAACAAATTCTCGCAGATAGGAACAGTTCTTCCAAATTTTGACAAATGATATTGTGATTGAAAATGATTCTTATAAAATTAGCATATAATTTTTATGTAGGTCTAAGTCGCTGATATAGACCATCTATGGGCTTAGGCTAATAAAATTGTAACAAGAGAAATGAATATGTATTTATAAAAAAGCTAATCTTGTTGTTTAATGTGTGATTTTTTAATAAGTTTAATTGCTCAACAATAGTAGGCTAATTGATCAGCTACATAATTGCTTCATATGGTTTAACTGCAAAGAACTTTCTCACATGCAGTGGCGGCGCTAGGGGGGCTGGTGGGCTAAGCCCCCCCCCTAAAAAAGGCCATCCATTTTTTACCATGTAAAAAGAAAATATTTAGACGATTAACCCCCTTTAGCCCCCCTCCCCCAAATGAGGCCAAAGGTACGTACGAGATTTGTGAGACAGGAAAATTTTCTTAAGATTTTGTTTGATGAATAAAAGAAAAAAAGGTCATCAGACATTTTGGCGTTGAAAATGGAAAATTTTCTTAAGATTTTGGTCGATGACTAAAAAAAAGGTCATCAGAAATTTTGGCGACAGAAAACGAATTTTGTTTCCGAAAATCCAGCCCCCCCCCAAACGAAAATCCTGGCGCCGCTACTGCTCACATGTAACCCACTTATATGAAATTGTTTCACTTATATTTAAGGATACCGTAGAACCAAGGAATGTTCCCAAGTTGCCGCTCAGATCGTTCTTGTCGCCAATGCAGATGAAGATAACGGTATGGCTTTGGAATGACTACAATTAGAGTATCGGGGACCAAAATGTCGGTTAAGATCATGTTAAGGTCTAGGCGTTAGTTGTACAGTGACTTTTTATACAATCATAGGCCTATAGAGTGTGCGGAGTCCTGACCCCTGGGGAACGGATTTCCCATGACAACAAGAAAATGAGAAGGCCTAGTAAATCGAATTTTTATTCCAGAACATTTTCAATTCTGAGAAGAAGTAGGAGTATAAGAGGAAGAGGAAGAAGATGAGGCGCAGTCCCATATGCCTTCGTCATGGGTAAAAAGTTGCGGAAAAGCAAACCTAGCCATCTATAGCTTCTTAGACACCCTAAATTGTCTTAAAAGTGCACTTATAAATACTTGCGGAAACAGTAGCAACAGCAATTTTTGGGTTTCCTAGAGTCTAAACTATCTAGTGTGCAAGCTGAAACAAAATAAGTAGCCTATAATTATTATATAGTGCGCTAATGATTTTGCAGTGGTGTGGAGAGACAAGAACACGACTTTGTACGGTTACAACCAGACAACCCCTGCAGCATTCGTCTGCGAAGGACTCGATTTTGACCCGCAGGCCGGTCGTCTACGAGTTTTGTCAGACGGCATGTATCAGATCCACAGCCACGCTCTGGTGCACAAGATGGCTTCTGGCAGCAAATTCCAGCATGAGATCAAACTCATCCGTTACAAGTGGAGCGACGAAATCACCGTGGCTGAAGAGACGATGAAGAGAAACTGCGGCACCGTATCCCATAGCAACGAAGCCTGCTTCAGCAGCTCACTGCTGGCCACTGAGAAGCTGTCGAAAGAGGATCTCGTCTACGTTCGGTTTCTGGTCAACGAGAAAGTCGTCAGTCCGACTGTGGACACCGATTTCCTCGTACATGATGGACGATCCACCTACTTTGGCATTGTCAAACTGGGCGTCATCGGCTGTAACCTAAAGCAATAGGCTACCGGGGCGGATATAATACTGTCACCCGGATACAGACATTAATTTTCGAAGGAGAGGGGGCAAAATTTTCGGTTTTGGGTCTGGAAAAACAGAGCTTTTTCTTGTTATGCAAAACAAAGTAAAAGTTATAGATTTTCGTTGACGAAAATTCAATAACCTTTCAACTATAGGAATCCAACATAAGAAAAGAACATAATATGGACTTCGTTTTAACCGTTTATTAGATATCTGTACACTGAGGTGCAATGAACAACAATTGGTTAATAAAAAATATAGTCATCCACTTACTTACATTTATACACTGATATTAAAAATTATAGCGTCTTTATAATCCTAAGATAAAAACCAAGGACCGTTTATGCAGAGTTCTTGGATAAAAACTACGATCTGCAGAATTAATTAATAAATTATTTAACCAAGTATGCAAGGACTTTCTCTCTTACAGGACTCGTGAAACTTTTGTGGTCGTCCATTCCACTCTCATCCACAGATGTCGCTCCTCTTCAAATTCCGTTTCCAACACTAAAGATCATGTTTTGAATCTCAACAAGTAATTATTTATTTTTACAAACATAATTCTTCATTAATGTAATCAATTGAATGCTTTTCTTATGCAAACAAGACCTGTGAAATTTTCACGACACCAAATATCATCCAAAAAACAATCTACACAACTTGATTCATTGAGTTTCCAGTCTTGTGTATAAACGGTCCTTGCTATCAAGCTACATTTGTAACAAACGATAATTAACAAACGACCTATCAACAATGATTATATACAAAACAAGAGTTTGCCACCGAATGCATTGAACCATGGCCACAACTTCAACTGAAAAATTTACATACTATTATATATGCTTTAGTTATTTTGAGTTTACGATTTAGTTACAAAATAGAATTTAACAACAGTCTGATGATAAAACAGTGAAAGTGTAATTGGATGAGTTTCTTCAATAACTGATATTCACAAAACACAAACACTTTTCACCTCTTCCTCCCCTAGTACACAGCTCCGATAAAATTAATTTCCAAATTTAAAAAACTAAATCTGTGTGTTATGCCACCATGCCCAGATTCCCTCTCAAACGGATGCCCCCCTCAAATGTAGGCCTAAACCTGCAGGACTGAAATTTTTTCCCTGCTACGCCTTGCAACCCCTTAAAATCTCACAATTTCCAGTACACCCTGAGCACCCCAACAACAGCTTCGCCACTGTCTCCATTCCGACATTGAGACACGATCATTCCAACTGGAATGAACTTAATGCGCTACAAGCGAAAGACTTGCATCGAAGTCACCGCGATCAGAAGCAACGAAGGTGAAAGAAGGACGCTGGAACTGGAGATCGATTCGCCGGTCCTTGGATCGTTTGGATCATAGATGACTTGATCGATGATGTGAACGACCCCGTTCTGCATCCGCATGTTCGCTCGGATCACGTGAATGCGTCGACTTCCAATGTAAATGTAATACTCTGGTTGAAAGCAACAAAAAGGGTGTGAGAAATGTAAATTACACTGTTCCGACAAGTAATACTTCGTAAATGGGCATGTGAAATGTAAAATGCATTGCCAGCATGTGGCACTCCATAAGAGGGCGTGCAAAATGTGAATGACTTTTTTCAGTGCATAATGCACCATACAAAGGTATGTAAGAGGGTGTGTAAAATGTGAACGACATTTTCCAATGCATAATGCACCATAGGAGAAAATAAAATATAAATAACAGTTCTTTTCCAACATGTAAAACTCTGTAAGATGGTGTGTAATATTCTAAATGTCTGTTCCAACATGTAATAATTCGTAACAGGGCATGTGAAATGCAAATAACACTGTTCCAACATGTTATACTGCTACTTTTAGTGTCAGTGCTCAGAAATACTCACATACATACATATGCATCAATATCATACACACCAAAATATACACAGACACATAGAAATCATGCCACAGATTAGTAGCTTATCTGAGTTGGCTTTTACAGAAGTTATGCCATATAAATGTCTGGTTACAGTTACAGAAGCCCATGCATACAGAAGATTCTCATCATCAGTAAGAATGTTCAGATGAAGGTGAATCCTGTAATATAGCCTACTCTATCCAAGAACTTTAATGGCACCGCTAATATCCTCTCTATAACTAATAACACCCAAACCATTAGTCTGAGAGAAAGAAATTTCCCGCAACTTCACCCTCCGTGCTTATCAATTATGTTTCAACTTTCAACTAAGCACTGGTGAATTAGCTGGTTCGTGCAACTCTACTTTTTAGGATGCCCGACAAATCTTGGGATCATCTGATTACGAACACTACAGAAACTGCAAGACATAGACTACATAAGCTTGTTACTGTGTAACGACACTGCCATATCAATGACGATTAGTGTCGCCCTCCTCCTTTATCCAGGCCTGGGACTGGCACTGGCAGAGTGCAACCAGTGGCGGAGATGGGTGCTTCGAGTAAACTCATCATCATATTTATATTTATAATGCTCTACTCATATTGGCAGTCAATTCTTCTATTAAGATGTTTGTACACCAGAGTGCAGAATACAATTGGTTTAATAAAGTATATACTTACTTACTTATCACATTCAGAATCTGTTACAAAAACACGGTCGAAATCTTGTTGCAAAACCTTACCGTTGTTCACATTTTCTAATCGTATCTCTCCGTTGTAAGTCGTGATCGTGAATTCTGAGTTGGTCGCAACAATCTGGTCAAGGAAGAGCGCACCGTGACCAATGTGGCGCAAGAGAATCTACAAATTCAACCCATAATAATTAGCTGTTAATGAGAACGTTTTTCAGCAAAGGTCTTAACTATAATATTATGTCGCAGTTAGCTTTTAGAAATACATTGCTACAATCAATGTACATAATTATCTAAATTGTCTTTATTTCAATGTATAAAGTGTTAATCAATCATCTAAATTATACTGTACATTTCTGAATTATACTCATTTTAAATGTAGATTTCTGAATAACTTTCAATCCCATGAACAGTTCTGAATTATCTTCATTCTAACGTACATTTCCATATGACCTTCATTCCCATGCACATTTCTGAATTTAGCCAACCTTCATTTCTGATGCACATTTCTGTATTATCTCCATTCCAGTGTACGCTATTGAATTATTTTCATTTCAACACACAATTCCGAATTATCTTCATTCCAATGTTCGCTCGTGAATTATCGTCATCCAAATGTGCATTTATCTGAATTATATTCATTCAATTCATTTTATTGAACCCAAAAACAGTTTTACAGTTGAACAGGATAAAGTTTTTAGTATTAAGATGGGAAGTAGGTAGGAGATTCAATGTACACACACACACATTTCTTCATTATACTTCATCCTAATTAACAGCACATCTTCACTGGTTTTCACGCAACGAAGAACCTACATTTTTTAGCTTGCTCTCATTCTGGCGGGTGAGGTACGAAGGTGAATCTCTCGACATCGCTTCGAATGCTACGTCATTTGGAGCAAACATTGTTATCTGTCGTGATGTGTCTTGCAATAACGTCTGCAGTCCTGTGTTGATGCTCACCGTCTCCAGAAACCTTCAACCATTGTCATGTCATACATTGTAATGTAACACAGTGCAGTGTAATAGAATGTAACTCAGAGTGATAATATATGATGTAATGTAACAGTGTACTGGTAATATGTAACGTATAGTAATAAAATGCAATGTAACTTAACAAAGTGCAGTGTAATAGGATGTAACTCAGAGTGATAATATATGATGTAATGTAACAGTGTACTGTATTATGATGTAGTGCATAGTAATAGAATGCATTGTAATTGAGCAAAGTGAAATGCATTATGATGCAATGTAAAGTACTGAAATGTAATTCAATGTATCTTAACAAAGTTCAATATGATGTAATACAATGCAAAGTCACATGTGAAATGGAACGTAACAAACCAACTTTGTTAGGTTGTTATAAGGTACTAAATAAATGTTCAATTGCGTACATACATACAAGTAATGCAGAACAATAATATGTAATGTACTGTAAGAAAGTGTCATAAGATGCAATGCAAAGTAATAATAACTATTGTACTGAAACAAAGTGCAGCGTATATGATGCAATATAAAGTAATAACATGTAATGTAATAATCACGCAATGCAGTGTATTAGGATGCAATGCAGTGACATTTGATGCAGAGTAAATGAGCAAGTGAGAAATGAGCGAATGGGAAAGTAACTGGACAAGTGATTAATCAAAGTGAGAAATGAATGAATTGTGAATGAATGAAAGTGAATATCATTAGCGAGTGAATAAAAGTTAGATTATTGATCATGTGAACGAATGACAGAATAAGTGATAAGTGAGTTGAGAGAATAAGTAATTAAGTGAGAGAATAAACGAGCAAAGAAGAGAATAAGCAAATTAGTATTGACCACGTGAATTAGCGAGTAGATGAGCAATTAAGCAAATGAGTCAACGAGACCTCGGACGAGCGAGTGAACAAACGAGTAAGCAAGTGACTGAGTCAGTGAGCGACCGAATTACTCAATGATTGCAATATATGGTACAACTGATTGCAGTGCTTCTTACGTCAGAATTGGATTGTTCGCAATCTCTTTGGAGACGGTTCTAGAAGGAACGCCGAGAATTGTGTCGACCTTGTGAATAACGCCGTTCTTTGTACAAATGTCCGACTCAACGATTTTGCCACGAACGTAGTTGATGTCAACATAGAAACCTAAACAGAGAAGAAATAAATCATGCATGAAGAGCCGTTCAGTAGGTCAATCAAATCAATCAAACAACCAATTAATCAATCAATCAATCAATTTACCAAACCAATCAATCACTCAATTGATATCAAAAAAAATAATAGAAATAATAATAATAATAATATCTTCATTTAATTTCAAACTGACATAAAACCTCAGAATGATTACAATTCAAAGTTCGCAAGTTCTAACTAGAGTCAAATTTGTTTGGCAGTCGTGCAATGCGTCATCAATCCTAATTCTCATTTATCAACGTCATCCCCCGAATGGAATGTTGAGCCAACATCAACACGTAAATCGATAATTTCAATGCAATGTGTAACAAAAAAGATGATAGTGTTATGTGAACTTAAAACTGAACGTTTTACAAACAGTCCATACGAACCACATAAATTTATGCAACTAACTCGTTATTTAAAAAAAGAATAATCACCGCAGGATACCCTGTGCATTGTAGGTTCCTATTATTAGTCTGTTCTGTTATTAGTTAAGCTTTGTGATCTGTGACCTTGTGAATTGTTTCAATTGCATTACTGTACACCGTAACCGTTTGCGGTCTGTCAAATGGATTGTTCAACAAAGGAAAATACTATCATAATTATAACATGGAATGGCGGGAACTTACCATCTGACAGCCGGAAGAATTTAGCAAACGTTCCTCCAGACAGCGTTTCCCTTTGCAGACCGTTTGTCATCTGGTCAGACGGAAGCATGCCACGAAGAAGATGCATGTTCAGTTGCTGAAGCAAACGTCAGAACTGCATCTCATTTAAGAATATATTTTTACACTTATCTGTTAAGGCAATTTTATATAGCGCCATGTTGGAAAAATTATCAGAGGCACTCTCTACTGTTAATAAAAGAGATGCGTAGGTATGGACGTAGGAACGTATGTATATTGCACCGCTATCGACCTGGAACCGCATCGACCTGGAACTCTATTGACCTGGAACTACTACATAATACATACATGATTACATACATATGAACGAACATAAATGCATGGGTATGCACATAGGAAGGCTTTGAATAAGGAACTCTAGACCATGAGCTCTAACGACTTACAAAAGTACATTTAAAAATATTTACACAGTTTGCACATATAGATTGAAAAATCCATGAATGCATGGAGAGATAGATGGATACATACATAGACACACGCACATACATACACACAAACACACACACACACAAACAGACATAATATCTTTTGTACATCATTTGAGTCGTTATTTAATCTTAAGTGAAGTTCAATTTATATAGCACAATGTGTTTTGGGTTTCAACTTCCAGCTCACTTACCTGGAGTCTCTCCGAAGGATCCTGGCTGAAGTCGTTCTGGAAGACGTCGTGGAAAGCGGAATCGATTGGAGCAAAGACGGTCAACTTCTGATCGTCCGGAATGTTGTCTCTTCCAGCCGGAAGTTGCAATAAAGCTTTAAAGGAATCGGGAGCGGTCTCTATGGTCCCTCGAAATTCACTGGAATGTTAAGAACAGACATCCAGTAAGTATGTCATAACATGCATACTGTAAGTAAGTAAGTCATAACATGCATACTTTAAGTAAGTAAGTATGTCATAACATGCATACTGTATGTGTGTCATCCAAAAAAGATGGATGGTTCACTCTTTCTATATTTAATCCTTGGAAGATTATTTATTTTTATTAGATCACCAAAGTACACAATGTACACAACTATAGTCTGAATTGTTCAATCTTAGTTGACCTATATATTTGCACAGAGAGAAAAGAAAAATAGACTTTATATGTTAAAAAAAGTTAAAATAGTACAGTGTTTGTCGTCTGGAAACGAAGCTGAACCGTTCGAATATTTTTATTTTTCTTTCATTCATTCATTCATTCATTCGAGTATTTATATAGCGCCTCTTCAAGGAAACTACTCAGAGGCGCATATTACCAAACGACCCAAACTCTTAAATGCTAATTAAGAAACGTATTTCAAACTATTTCAAACCAGACCTCCCTAAGATCTTTTCAGTTACCTAGATGAGGATGGGGGGTTAGAAAACAGCGAGGGTTTGACCCCAGAACACCTCTGGCTGCTAAATCACTGCTATGAAAATTGAATGAATGAATGATTAAATGTTTCATGTTTTAATGAATGAAGAATTTTACAAATCAAGAAACAAGTTAACATTACGAATGATTGAATAACTGAATTATTAAATAAAAAATGAGCAAATCAATCAATTAGTTAATCAATGAAGAGTGAGTGAATGAATGCATGAATGAATGAGTGAATGAATGAATGAATTAACGAAACAATGAACATTTCAGATAGCATCCATTAACAGATGCAGGTTGTTGCCTGTTGCTTACGTAATTCCGTTGTCACGTTGTATCTGCATGTACAGGTCATTTATGATGTAGCCGATGATGTTGTCGATTATGTAGACAACACCGTTGGTTGCCGTTACGTTGGCCTTAGTTACCTTCGCGTGGACACAGTTGTTGCTCACGTAAACTACAATGCAACCAGAAAAATTTATATAGCACCATACGTGATAGGATTTATGTAGCACCCAAACGAATGATGAAGGATGAATATAATTTTGCACCCTGTCCTACCACACGGGCACAGTGGTGTAGTGGGTATGTTCGTGGCCTTGCAGCTGAAGGGTTGCAGGCTCGAATCCACCTCAAGTCGCCGCGTAGGGACCTTGGGCAAGTCCTTCATTCGCAATTGCTCAGCGCTTCTGTATGAAACTCTGATGCAGTGTCCGCGCTGTAGTCGGGAGCACCTCGGAGTAGTGAGCTTGAAGAGGAGCTATAACAAGTGCACATACATACACAATAATCATACCTATCTCGTACCTCACTCAGCACTCTATCCTACCATACCATGCTCCATCGTACCACTTCTTTACCTCATTGTACAATACTTCCTCATACCTCACTTTATCATACCTCGTGCCTCACTAACTATACTATACCATACCATACTATCCCTCTCCCCACTTCACCTCATCATGCAATACTTCTTCATACCTCACTAAGGCTCACTTCAACACATTACCTTACCATACCATACCACAGTGGCGGATCCAGAACGTTTCGAAGGGGGGGCCAAAATTTTTGGTCTTGTGGGTGGAGCAGGAGAAAATTTTTTGCGATTTTCGCCGGTGGAAAAAAGTTTATAAATTTTCCGGGAAAATATACAAACTCATCCGCCAAAAAAGTTGATGACCTTTTTTTTTTTTTAGTCATCGACCAATTTTTCGGGAAAAATATATCAACTCATCCGCCAAAAAAGTTGATGACCTTTTTTTTTTTTTAGTCATTGACCAATATTTCGGGCGAAAACAAGATGCCATTTTCGAACGGGAAGGCCACGTCCCGTACGATTTTTTAATAGGGGGGCCAGATGTCCTGTTTTTCTCTGTCACTACATGTGTTTAATGGCTTCTTCAAACCAAATGGGGGGGCCACGTTCCATGCAATTTTTAAATGGGGGGGCCATGGCCGGATTGGCCCCCCTGGATCCACCCCTGCCATACCACTTTACCTCATCACACAATACCCCCATCATACATTTCACCACACAAACCTACCATGACATACCCCTTATACCACATACTATTACCAAGCAATGCCATGACATACCTCACAATACACCTAACCATAAACAATTGCAACCGTATACTCACGATCACCATTGTAGCTGTACATTCGAATGTTTCCCTGCATCGCGGGAACAGTAGAAGCATTGCTGGTAAGCGCTGTCAGCAAACTGCTGTGATACGCTCCAACTGGTATAGCATGACTCTCCATCACCTGTTAATAGTACGAGAGACCTAAGAAAAACTGCTTTAGCCTACATGTATATTGTATAAATACAAAAAGATCATGTCTTGAGTAGTAACTCCGCAACTGGTCGCACTATGCCAATGCCAGTCCCAAGTCTGGATAAAGGAGGAGGGCGACACTAATGGTCATTGTTACAGTGTCATTAAACTGAAACTACTGGTACTACTATGGTACTACTACTGGTACTACTACGGTACTACATTGAGTAGTCTGCCCATGAAAATAGTCTTAGGTAGTGCCTCTCCAAAGCCTGACAAAAGAAGTGGGGCAACTGACAGTAGCTGGTGTAATAAGAACAACAACAATAATTATAATAATAATAATTATAATAATAATAATAATAATTATAATAAAAATAATAATAATGACTGACAATTTTTCATACCCGTTGTAAAACTGCTGGGCTTCCTGCCCGCGTCAAATCTTGGAATTTTTCCGGATTTGAAGTTCTGAATCTTGCGATTGCATCATCGCTAGGGATGAATGCCGTGACAAAGTTATTCGATGGGACCAGGACGTCGTCCAGGAGGGAACCATATTGTCCAGGTGAGAACATATGATGAGATAAGGACTCATCATACAGGTCCAACAGCTGCTGAAATTCCCTGAAAAATAGTTCATTATCATCATAATTCATCACAAATAATAACAGTAGTAAGCACAATAGTAACAATAATAATAATAGTAATAATAAAAATGATAATAATAATGACAATTTGCATGGTGCCATAAAACTCTAATACAGCCATGCAAATACATTAAACATCATCATCATCAACTTAAGTATCCAAAAACATTTAGTCTACCATAGGATACTACCGCGGTATTTATTTCTGTAAAACGTCATAACAAAAATTATCTGTTAGCATAAATTTGTTAATTTTCAGTTAACTGTTTAGATGTGAACAGAATTTAATTAAAATGTAATCAAAAGCCATTGGACGACCATAGGATAATCCAAAGTTATAAATAGGTCAATGATGTGGACATCATAAATAGAAACTAATTTTGCGTGCATACATTTCGTCGAGACACCTCCCCACTGTACGCACCAATATGCAAATCGCTCAAATCCAGATACCCATCCCCTCTATGCATTCGTATTATATGGACAGCCCCCCCAATGTAAAATCCACGATCGAGTTAATTACGTCGTTTTTTCTAGCGAGCGCGTTGCCTGTAGCTGTTTCTGGATGTAACCAACGACGTTTCCTTCGAACGCTGAAACGGTTGGACCAAGGTCGACAAAGATGTTGTCGATTATGTGAAGGACGCCATTCGTTGCGGATATGTCGGACTCAATGATCCGCGCACCATTTACGTACAACATCAACTGAAATGTCAACGGAGTGAATGGTGTTTATATACTTCATCTGCATAACGTGAATCAGTAAGACATTTGTGGTTATTATTCACCTCTACAGATAAACTGAATTATTATTTCTATTGTTTATATCATAATTTTTTGCTCCAAGGTACGTAAGATCATCTGTGACTAAAAACAGCTCTGGAAATGTTTTTGGGTTGATGCTTTTTGTTGTTTTCTACTGCTGCTGTTGCTACTGCTGTTAGCCCTATATCTTCTGCAGTCATCATTGCCGAAAATGACATAAGCAGCTGAGGAGAACAAATAGCTAGACAGAGAGAGTTCAAAAAATGTGGATCCACGAACAGGAAAGCTTGTTCCCGAAAACAGTTCCGAGTTTAACAATCTGATGATTTTGCAGAATTTGCAATGAAACTGAGGAATAAAAATTTATTTATTTATTTTACGGCAAATACTAGCTTTGACCAAAGTTCATTGTTTTAAAACTTGCGAGTCCCAATGCGAAACAACCCTAATATCTACATCTGTATGTATAAATTGTGTTCATACATAGGTAGATGCATCAGCACAACATTGGTGTTTGCCATTTTAGACGGTTTAGACCTATGTATACTTTAACTTGGATTGTAAAGAAGATGTTTTCGTTTTGTAAATGTACAAATTGTACATCTTGCTTTTTCATGTCTAAAAGCTAGAACAAGAGATCCTTGAAGCTTACGTCTTTCTTGTAGAGAAACAGGTACAAAGGTCCTTTGTCGGCCAGAGACTGGAGACGCACCTGTGGCGTTTGTGTTAAATTTGATGAACGAAACAAACCACTCACTGTAAACAAACAAGTACACTTTCATTCATTCATTCAGAGCATTTATATAGCGCCCCTTCAAGAAACTACTCAGAGGCGCTCCCAGCCCAAAAACGAACAAAGAAAAAAGACTTGAGAGACTTGTAGAACCCAGCCGGATGGACCACAAATAGAGAGCGAAGTGTAAAACTTACACAAGTTTGTAAGTAGTGGTTGCATAGATCAGACACTGCTTCTCCTGCATCAGATGCAACTTTGGCTGATTTAAAGCAGATATTAACTTTTTTACCAAATATCCATTAAGATGTTTTCGACGCACAGTCACCAAGTTGGCTGAGAACTCAGATTCATGATGATTGTAATCGTAAACTCAAAATTTCTACAGGACGCACAAAAGCGGGGTTGTGGGAACCATCTTATTCACAGGCGCCCAATAGAAACAAAATCGAAAGACGGGTCAAGATCCGGAGAGTTAGGCAGGCATGCAGACAGTCAGATGGCTAAGGTGGGTGGTGTTTAGAGCTGAAATGGAGAGGGAGAGGAGGGAAAGAAGAGGAATAAGGATAGAAAGTGCGAAAAAGTAATGTTTTCGGCTTTGAGTTACAGACCTGCAGAGAGATTGCAAGAGCTGAGGTTCGAGCGACTTTGTACGATGAATCAGATATTATTGCAAATGGCAACCTACTGAAGGATGGTCAATCGAAAGGTCATGAGTTCAAATCCCAGTTAATCTCCCCTAAAGTCCTCCAACCGATCCTTAGCCTGTAGACATTGAATCGGTTCTTTGCAATGAACTCCCGAAAGACACATGGTTACGTCAGTTGACTCATCCCTTGCTTCCCTGTCATTTTTACTCTTTCACTCTTTCACTTACTTTCTTTTTTCTTCTATCTTCTCAATCTGTTGAGACCCTTTGCAACGATGCACATACCAGATTCTCTGCCTGTATTTTGCACAATCCCTCTCACATGTTGTATAAAATGCTATTGCTCTCCAAGCAAAGACACCACTCCCCCGGTCCCATTAACGTGAGGCCCCCATGTTTGACAATCTCATTCAGAAATGTTTCCGTGACAAAATGTCAAACATATAAAACAACGTTTCCCTAGATCCGGCTATTTAAGCTCACAATATTTCCTCCATGACAAACTCAATCATTCCTCTCCTACATTCCCCATGATATACAATAACCTCAACCCATTCAATTCTTGGATTGTATACAAAACTTGGTTTGCTTGTTCACTGTGTCTTTGCTAATGTTTCACATTAAACAGCATACTTACTTACCTTATATATGTGACCATATAAAATTATTTACTGTCTGTGATTATTTTCCTTAATTTCTTTTAAATCTGACTTCCCATAGGCTGTCCCGTACTTTACACCTAAAAATTTCAATACTCCAGGACTGGAAACTGTTCCAAGTCAAAATGAGCGACTGATTTACTGATTATAATAATATGTTGACAACATTAAAAAGGTGTCCAAAGAGACGCTGTGTCGAACCAATGATTGACACAGTATTAGTAGTAGTAGTAGTAGTTTCAATTTAACGTCACTCTGTGATCACAGAGATAATTATTATTAAGCGTCGCCCTCCTTCATAATCCACAGTCTCAGTATGGAAAGTTGGAGGGTTTAATAATTATATTAAAAGATTGACAACGTTAAAAAGGTGTGCAAAAAGTGCACATTCAATGAATGTTAAAAGTCATTTAAACATGGGCATCTTCTGCAGTATATATTGGCTGACAATGTTCTAATTAAAGGTGATAAAGATGGTACTATTCTATCAGCTACCGTGTTCCAGATATCTATTCCACCATCAGTCATTGCATCTTTTCCTTCATCATTCATTAGATCCACCTTTGCATCAACCCATTTAAATTTAAATCAAAAAAGATTTCAATATATTTAATTCCCCAATTTCTTACTAAACAAAAATTAATAGAAAAAAATTGTCGTGGATTAATGTTTTAAAAAACCTGTTTTATTTGCTTGGGGATTATAATTAAATCATGTAAACAAGGATTTTTAAATTGTAGTACAAGATGCAACGTAGTCCAATCATCTTTTTGGTTTTTCCATTTTAACTTTTTGAAAAAATATTTTAAATTTTTTTGTAGCCTTTAACATCAATGCCATATGCCTATCTGCATCCTTGATACTTTGCATGGGAATAGCCTATTCGCTAATTTAAGATTTAAACTTTCATGTGGAATTGCTTGGTGGGAATTTCCCCATCTTATCCTGGCTCACTAATAATAATAATAACAATATTTTAATAATAATGACAACAATTTCTATGGCGCTGTATCACAACACATGGCGTTACAAAGGCGCCTCTACAAACACAAACGCAATCAGTCAGAGATACGCCTTGTAAAAAGAGATATGTCTTGAGTCGAGATTTGAAAGCCTCAACTGAGTTAGTCAAATGAACTGTGGTAGGCAGACTGTTCCAGCAGTTGAAAAAGCGCATTTTAACCCTGACCATCGTGTTTTGCCCCCTCCTGCAAAAATTTCTGCGGGTGCCCATGTGCTTGCTAGTGGAAAGATCAAATGCCAAGGATGAGAGAGCACTGCCAGGCAAACCATGATATAAGCATAAAAATAAAAGTCAACAATAGAAAAATAATTCATACCCATGGCTCCCCTGTGAAAATCCTTTTCTTGCACGATAAAAACTAATAAAAATTCTAATACACACAAAATACCCAGGAAGTGCAACCAGACACTTTGTGGTGACTAGCCAACACTAGTGTCTGGTGGTCATACCACAACTGTTTCATGGAATTACCAGTGTGGTAGAGGAAGATCGGATTGGCTCGATCGTTTCCCATGATCAGCAACTGAGATCGAAGTTGTTCTGTCACATTTCCAAAAGCGTTGTTGTGTGGAGCGAAGAATGTCAATCGATTTCCAGAGCCCTGCAACTTTCCAAGAACGTTCGTTCCCTGCAGAAGTTTCCTTATCTGAAAAAAACACACAGGTAACTTCTCAAAGCAATCGCATGGCATACCTGTATCAGCACGTATCAAGCGTACAATTAACACTCACAATAAAAATCGCATACATACATCATATATATATATGTAATGTGTGTATATTTATACACATATAGATTATGTATTTGCACGTGTATGTATGTATGTACATGTATATGCATACATGCATGCATGGCCATTTGCACATAATGTAGGACATACACACATACATACATACACCCCACACACACACAAATATATATATATATATATATACATACATTTTTATACCTACATGCATACAGACATAAATGCATATATATATATATATTCATACATATATATACACAAATACACACATACAAACGTACATATATACATCCACACATCCAAACATACTTGCATATTTACATCCAAACACACACGAATGTATGCATTACCATAACGCCCTTTATTTTCCTAACAAAATAGGGCATCTGTGTAAGCTACATGATGCATAGGTGGCGCATTTGCGAGGTATTCAAAAGGCGCTATAGTAAGTGTTCACGCAATACTGTGCATACAAATCATGCACTTGTATACAGTCAACACAGCGTATGCATGCATCACCTATTCCAGTCTCAACGATAAATCAAGTTAAGCAATAAACAAACAACGGACAATACAATTAAAGAACCTTCACCACTGATCAACCCTTCCACCCACCCCCTACGCACACCTTCGACGAAACACCTAATCCAAACCTAACAGGTATAACACGGTCGTCAACGCTTGCACCATCGTTGTTGATGATGAAGATCATGGTACTAACCGTGCTCAGCTCTCCGCGAGCATTTATAATATCGCTGATGGAGCTCTGCGACAAAGCTGGCGCTACAACAATAGCGAAAAGATGACAGACGATATTAAAGAACGAAAACTTCATTTTTTTCGGCCAGCTGTCATTGTAAGGATAATCCTCTGCATCGACTTTCAAACCATCTCGCTCGATCGCTTTTCTGATGCACCGAAGCGTAACCGTTTTCATAACGATGTCGCTAGGTGGCCTGTGAAGAAAATATTTACGGACTACTCTGGTTAAAGACGCTAAACCTGACGTCAGAGCGTGGCAAAATAAGTAAGTTGTTATTTTGATGCTCATATAAGGTGCGTCTTGTATCTCAGCGTTCAATTTTTGAAGATATAGAAGTCTAGCGAGTTAAAACTGTAATTTGTTTACTGAGCCAATGTACTTGTTTACTTAACTCTGATTTAATATGCAGTTACGATTGTCATTGTGGTTGTAAGCCACGTACTCCGTGTATTTTTTGGCTTTGACGACAAGGCCAGGAGAAGTCAAATGGGTTGTGGCGGCACTGGCATTGGGAGATTCTAATATCATCGGTTGGAGATTATAATAACAGATCTGGAGCATAGGCGCAACCACCCTAGGGGACCCACAGGACGCGTCCCCCAACTTTTGAGTGGTCCCCTAACTTTATTATTATGGTCACTACTTGCATTTTTATATGAACAGAAGATTGTAATGTGATCATAATCTCCATCATAATTGCAACCTCCAAACGCTAATACTATAATCTCCAGATACTAATGTTATTATCTCCAGATAATAGGCGCAATCACGTCCTAAATCACTTTTAGGACGTGATTGCGCCTATTATCTGGAGATAATAACATTAGTATCTGGAGATTATAGTATTAGCGTTTGGAGGTTGCAATTATGATGGAGATTATGATCACATTACAATCTTCTGTTCATATAAAAATGCAAGTAGTTATTTTAATAATATTTTAGATCTTGTGGTAATCCTTGTGATTAGAAAACAGTAAACAACACAGTGGTTTTCAGTTGCAGAAAAAGAAATATAATTTCAATCTTCAAGGTCATAAGCATCAGAGGTCACATTCCAAATCGTGTTCGGAGCTCAAACTTGGTGCCCCAGGAGTATTAGGGCAAGCAAAGCAAGCTGGAACACAAAGGCCGAATGTACACAATAGAAAAAGCTGAAGCTGGGGGAAAGTAGTAGAAAGTGTTGACATGCCTCTTCAGAACCCCTCAGGGCCATGGTGTCGAGGTCAAAGGGTCATCAGCCGAGGCACACACATCATGACACATGACCCCAGTAATCAAACAATTGAACACCTTTTTATGCTAATCCAGCTGCCTTTAATGCTACTTGACAGAAACATTGGCTCAAGATGCTTTAACATTGGGTTTCTCTCTTTCTGAAATTCTGAGCAGTGCCTTTTAATTGATTGACCACAATAATTTATTACTGTACAAAAGTCAGAGGCATGTAAAACTTCCCACTTAAATCCAAACAGAATAGAAATTACGTATTTATTAACATACAATTTTGCACGTTATGCAGCAAGCACAGGCTGCGCATTGCTTGGAGAACCAATGTCACATGTACTTGGAGTAAACGTGCTGCTCAGAAGTACTTGAGAACGTCTCATAAGCCGTGGAACACTTCTCATGAGCACTTTTGGAGTGGTCGCGGAACTCTGAACTCGATTGGAATGTGACCTGAGTCAAATAGAAAGCAAACGAATAACAATTTGCACTATATCAACAATTGAAACATTAATAGACTAGAACCTACTTGTGGATTACAATACAATTCTGATTTTTTTTAAATGGTTGCAAGTTTGATTACAAATGTATTTCAGCTCTGAGCATACCATAACCATTTTTGAATGCAATCCTGTAGGCTGTTACTGTACAACACAGGCTGTGGGATAATCAAGTGCAGTGTGATTGTGGGGCTGCCAGCCCTCCCCTTGTTGGACCTTCAAATCGCTCATATGCAGCATGGTGTAGCCGGAAAAGACAGTGGTAGCTGTACCTCTTCTCTGCAGCACCCACATACAAAAGGTCCTATATGCCCACACCCGCCCCAAAACGAACGAAGATCAGTCACTCCGTTATATAATCATGAAACGGCGCTATATAAATGACCAAGCACCAATCGATGGTGCTACTTAAGGAACTCTGAGAGAAGAAGATGCTTAAGGTTCCTACACAGTAATCGGAGGCTCAAACCCACACCCTCTGCATTACCAGAACCAATCAAAGTTTATGGTATGCCATCGAAAGAAGGTGGTTCTTCTGTTTTAAGAATTATTAGTGAAATGCATGCTTGACTGTTATGATCACATTTATTAATAGCTATTCTGCTATTTTGGTGAACCACTTCATAATCAACTTAACTTTATATTATTGTATTGACGACTCATAATCTTGTTGGGAATTTCTTGATCCTCCACGTTTACCTACGCAGGAACTAAATTTGTAAATGAGCCAGCCGAGTCTAAGCGGGTCTTTTAGACCTTTGTCGGCTGACTCATTGACCTGCACTAATGTTAAGTTTATAACAATTCTTGTTGAATTTCTGTGTAAATGTATATTACTGTTTATATGTGAACGTTGATGCGACATGCAAGTCAATAAACAATAAACATTTACCCTACGAAGAACAGATTAAAGCAAATAGTCATTCTGAAGAAGATTCTCAAAAAGTCTGCATTTGCACAATTATCCACAAACATTTGCAATATTGTCAACAAAACATTTGCAAAATTATCCACAAACATTTTGGAAATAATTCACAAACATCTGCAGAATTATTGGCAAATATTTGCAAAGTTATCCACAAGCATTTGCAGAATTATGCAGAAACATTTGCAAACTTCTCCATTCAAAATTATTCACAAATATTTGCAAAATTATCCACAAACATTTGCAGAATTATCCACAAGCATTAACAAAATTATGCACAAACATTTGCAAAATCATTCACAAGGGAAATCATTTGTGACAACAAAACAACGATGAGACAAATTGTTTCAGCCTTTCAACAGAAAATCGGGCTACAACTCAAAAAAACTACGAGAGTTACTTGGACAACTGGCTTTCAAAAGCATTTTACTAAAGATCAATTGAAAAAGGTTAAACACAAGATATCTGAAAGCGCAAGGTAAGTAACACTCTCAAAAGTGATTCATCTGAGGCAAATTATAGTCATATACTGCCATAATGGATGATAGCAGGAATCAGGTACCATGGTATATATACCCAATCATAAGATGGAAGGTGGCATGTATTGTATACCTGTACTGATAAATTCCAATCCAATACTGCATGTGATGGTTTCAGGGAGATTTAATTACTTTCATACGCAATGGTATACAGCATACTATATATTTGCATACTATGTATACATATACTATCATACTAGATGTATCAGTAGTAAGCATACTTGTACAGTTCCAGACTGGAAGGGCAGCACACGTACCGGTACTTAGATACTCAGATATGGGATGGGATGTTGGAAAGTGCATTTATACCCCAGCCAGCACTGAGCAGTCACGCACGCTGCAACAGTGCCAAGTAGCATTGTGGACAACTTTTATGCGAATGCTTGATTGCAATATTTTCATATTTCCTGGTGAACTACATTAAAATCTCTTTGCCAGCGAGTATTAACAAATGCCGGTGATAAAGATCGACCATAAAAAAGAAGCTAAATCAGCTAAATCAAGAGACGCATTATTCTTGATTGTAAACTCAATCTGCCAACAGTGGACACAGACTCTGGTTGAATGACTCATGGTCTATAAATAAACCATGTCTGACTGTGAACCACAGTGTTTGATGATTGGAAATCAGAAAAAACGTGACTGATCATAAGAAACTAGCATGTAGATCAACGGCAACACTTCAAACCGATATAAATTTAGTTTCAGTTTTTCAAAAAGAAGTTATACCGGGCATGTGCAGTGCGCCCATCACTGTCAAATAGCTGGAGTCAGGAATTGATGATGACAGTGGTGCAGCTAACCATATACCAGTCTAATTATTTACCAGTCTAATTAATTACCAGTCTAATTATCAGGCTAATTATCAGCTTAATTCACGTAATACTGTCCCTTTGACAAATTGACTTGAAGCGTGCTACATATTTCTGTGAAGAGCTTGGACATTTCTTGAACTTTAAAAAGCTGATTGTCATCAACTTCAAACTGGTACAAGGACTTGACTTGTGAACGCATGTTGTACAGCACCAAAACATATAATAATGACGCATTACAAATGGTGTCTCCACCTAGAAAAACTGTATCATTCAATAGTGCAAAGCAACTGCAAAGTAAAAGACTTGCTGATGAGGATTACAGTACATAAGCCTTACAGCAGGGCTGTCCAATCTTTTGACAATGCGGGCCACTAAAGAACATATTCTCGAAGCCAAGGCCTGCAACAGTATACTCAAAAACAATTACTAAGATTTATTGAAAATTATAAACTGTGTTAAAATTTACTATGGTATTACCATAATGAATGCGTCGTGCAAACTGGATTTTGTGCTCACACTATTGCCAAGTAACGAACTAATGGCTGTGCAAGTAGGTCTTTGGTTTTGTTTTTCTTCATTTTCAACAAATTTGCAGAAATTTCACTAGCTTAGGCGGGCCAAACAAAATCAGTCAGAGGGCCGCATGGGGCCAGCAGGTTGGACAGCAATGCACTACAGGAATGTTTAACCTGTACACTCTGTTGTATACAGGCAAAATGCCAAGCTATTCATCTAGAAAGCCATTCTACAGTCAGGCACAATTCACTAAATGTTCAAATAACAATTGACTGCTGTGTTTAAGAAATTGGCAAGGTTATTCTTAAACGACTTAACAAATCAGAACTATGATGTCAGATCCAAATCCCGTAACTTTCCTAAATGGTTCTTTTTAACACAATGTTCCCAAAACCAACTTTTCTTTAAAAGCCTTCTCATGCCCATTGCTTAAGAATCTAATGTTCTCAAACACAGTCCCATTAAATGCTCTCAAATGATCTCAAAGAATTCTCAAACTTAATGGCAATGTTTGCATAAATAATGTTATCGTATTCAATCTATTCATGTTATCTAAACATGAAACTCAGTGTTTCTATTTTTAATTCAATTGTTTTCAAACCCAAAGGGTCTCACACCCAAAATCTTAAAAACCTCCAAACGGAAATGTTTGAAAACAGTTCTCAGACACCCAAAGCAATGTTCTGAAACCTACTTGTAACATTCTCAAAACCAATGCCCGGAAACTCAGTGTTCTCACATTGAAATTCTCAAATTAACCAACGTTCTATTAACTACAAAGCTGAATCGGAAAAACAACTTCAGTAAAATAAATACACGACTCAAATTCATACGACTCTTTCTGACTCATACCAAGTGAATCTTTACATTTCAGACATCTGAATCTCTGTGGCACACATTCTGAAATCTTTACAGTCTTCAAACCATCAGAATCTGTACAATTAATGAGCTATATTAACGTAGACTTTTGTGTGCCATCCAATTCTGCGTGCGTCAAACACTAACTGCACAGCCCTATTTTATAATTCATACCATCTGGACTTGTATGATTCTTACCATCAAAGCCTGCATTCGCCATCTGGACTATTGCAACAACATGCCACTTGGAATGGCACAGGAAGTGCAACAGCCATCATTCTTCTCGAATATCGGATCACATCTACTTATCCTGGTATTAACCGAACACACCATCAACAAAGGTAGTCTTCACTCTACTCATTGCACCTACAGCCCTGGCAGTACCAGTTAGAAACCGCAAATGACCACGACGAACTCAGTATGTATTGTCACCACATGGATCGAGATAAGCAGCATTTGGCAAGCAAATTTCTCACGGACAATCTTGTACCGTGTATGCACAATCAATTTCTGCAGGGAAGCACGAGTTTCCTTGACGATGACGCATCCTAGATATCCAAGGCGAACAAGTGCTTGATGGACGACAGAAAAGCCTTCGGCATTCTCAGCTGCCTTAGGTTTCCGATCTTTCTCGCCGCCGCCTTCCACAGCGCCAGTCGCGCCAACTCCTCCAGACTTTTCACCCGGCAGATGTAGTCCTTCATCAGCTCCGACACTTCGTTCAGGACGTCGTCCGGCATACCGTCCGTCTTCGCCAGCACAAGCGACGCGAGGATCTTCTGGTACGCCGCGTTGGCCGCGTCCGAGTCCATGAAGTACAGGAGATTGAGCACCTGCTGGATGTTGTTGGACGACTTCCACCGGCGAAAAGCGAACAGTCCTCCCATGACCGCCAAGATCTTCGTGAAGTAGAACTCGACGGGGTACTCACCCTCCTCGGCGGACCGTCGGTTCGGGTCGGCCCCGAAGTAGAGCAGCATTCGCGACATGGTGGAGAGGTCGGCGTGCATGTGACCCGTGGCGTGCTGCGACGCCATGGCCTGCATGAGGTCGTGGAGGGGAGTCCGGCCGTAAGCGTCAACGTGGTCAGCGTCCGCTCCATTCTCGAGCAGCGTGAGACAGAGACGATCAAGGTGTTCCATGATGTGGGGGCGCCACGTGTCGCACGACTGGAGACAGATGAAGTAGCAGTTCAGCACGGACGTCGATGCGTCTCGTCCGCTCAATCCGATATCCACGCTCGCCGTTTCCTGCAGATACCGTACTTCGTCGAAGTTGCCGTCGGCGCCGGCTCGGAGCATCGCTTCTAGCGCTTCGATGTGGAAAATCGGAACTTTCGTCGGGTTGTTGTCCTTCTCGTGAACCAGAGCCGTGATTAGACTGTACAGCGGGTACGTGCAAATGGGGAGCCGTGCGTTGACGTCGAAACCGCGTTCGATGAGAAACAACGTCATTTCGACAAGGACCCGATTTCTTTGACTCAGCATCTCCGGATTTCGAATTCCCGCCAGTCGAAACGATGTTGAACACAGATAAACAACGTGGTAAGGATTGACGTTGTTCAACGCCTTTTTTAAGTCCACGCCGCAATCCAGCAGCTCCCGCAAATACCCGACTAGCTTGCGACTGAGGCAGTACTTCAATGCGGACTCGAGCTCCGTCTGCTTCGGTCCTCTTGATAAGAGAAAGCGAAACGCAATCGGTGAATCTGCCTCGACCGCTTGCTCCAGGACCGACAGCTTCTTCGAACTCGCGTTCGCATTGCTGAACGCAAGAAGCAATTGAAGGCCCATCAGGTTTTCAGACATCGCTACAATGTCGACAGGCAGTACGAGTCCGTCGTTGCTACTGTCTGTTATGCTCTCGTAAACTGTGGTGCACATCTCGAGCTTCTCTGCGGACGTTACTCGATTTTTACCTCGCTGCATGCAAAGCTTTATGACCTCAAGGTCAGGCCAGCATTCTCTACTGCAGCCAATGCGAACGGAAGAATTTGGCAGCTCGCATAGGGCTCGTAAGACGATGGTGTTTGACACTAGACTTGCCAGATGTAAGTATCCAACAGTTACTGGCTGTGAGCCATTTTCAGGTGTTAACGACAGTCCAAAACCATTCTCTTGCAGCAGCGGTATGATTTCTGGGTTGTTGGCGAGAAGGGCATGATGCAGAACATCGAGTCCATCTTGGTCTGGTCGAAAAAGCAACTCCGGCGAATGTCGCTGTAGCAAGTTTCGAAGGTTGGAAACTGGTTCGAAATCGTAGATAGCCGCTACAAGATCCTCCATCTAACTAAGGCATTCGATGCAATCTTTTCTGCAATGCAACAATAAAATTTCGGATGTACATAGAGAAATCTGCTAAATCTTGGTGTTTACAACACACTGGTAGATCGGAAAGATGACCTCGTACCCTACAACTCATAACAGACCGATACGGCTGTTCACATAAATGATCATGCTAAATTAGTAATATGCAAGTCATCTTTACTTCAGAAACGTATACTTTGCATTTAATATGAGAATACCGAATTGTCAGCGCTCGTAACGCTAGCTAAAGTGCAGTAAAACGTAAAGTTTATTCTACGTGACCGAACCATAGAATCTTGAATAGAACATACAGTCGTCCACAACTGACCCGGAAACCAGTGTCACCACTGAGGTTTCGGAAATTAACCCAGATTTTCTTATAGAAAACACCCAGAAAACCCAGACTTTATATGTAGGCGATTTTAGACCCCTTTGTTGAAATTAAGTAGGATTTTCGCTCGTTCGGATTAGAGTTGGCAAAATGTTCGTCAATGAATCGAATCAAATGTAGTAAAAATGGTCAATTAACTAAAATAAACCCAGATTTACCCCCAAAACCCAGACGAAGTCCAAAAACCCAGATCTAGTGGAAAAACCCAGATGTGGCATCACTGTCGGAAACATTTGCATGGCTGACCCTAATTCCGAGGAGCTATCAACTATATTTTAAGCGTTTAACGTCCGACTATGTTCGATATAATTTTGTTCCAGATTTAAAACAATCTTTTACATTGCACAGAAATCCAACATTCATAAGTTGCCACCTATCTGTTTAACCATTTCTTATAATGAGGTATTTGAGCGTAACTTTACACTCGACCCGGACCACCATGCGACTACTCTTACGGTCAACCCTTTGGACTCAACACAACGCTCATGAATAAGCCAGTGACCCGCGCTTGGCGTTTAAGTGTCGCTCACACATAGTATATGTGTGGCGCTTTAGAAATTTGGAGAGTATAATTACAATTGAATTCTGTAGGTTAGGACCTGAACGGAGTCATAAATAAAAGGCCCTTCCGTTTCCCTATCCAGACGTACGACACCCGCCTTATTAGCAGCGTTTTTATCGACACTGAGTCTGCTGTTGCGCGTGACTTTTTCACTGCCCATCCGTCATTATAGGCCAACACCATAATTTTGTACTAAATTGAAAGTCGTTGCATTGCCATCAAAAATGCATAGCTGTTCCACTTGTGACCCATTCCTAAACTGATCACCAATGCAACAGCAATCTCTGCACAGGTCTTTCATTCCAGTGCTGGATCACAGCAAAGATCTTAAAGTGGTCGTAGATTTTAGCATATTTGAATGCATTCCTCTATAAAAATCATGGCTGCAGACACAAGTAAAGTGTGGAATCCGAAAGAATAAACAATCCATGGTTTACGTGTGGAGGTCGTTGGCGGAAGCAGATGCAACGCTGGTGCTCGATCGTTGTCCGGTTGTTAAGCGGTAACAAATGTTTTATTTCTAAGACATTATTTTGTAACAACTGCTAAAATCTGGTCTTGATCATAAGTTTGTTTTTAAGCTGATGACACAGTCAGTAAATGAACCGCATCTGCATGGAAAATTTAAGGCAAAATGTAGCGTTTGATCAGCAGGTTTTGGTTTTCTTAATACGCTGGTTGTCTTTTGAGGCTAAAGGTGACAGCTGAGATGACAGAAGGCCTGTCTTTTTTATTTTACATGCCAGCGTGTGATTGTTATGTAGATCGCAGATCACAGAAGCTAATGATTCATGCAACACACTTTACTCCTATCACCGCCTTTCAGAAGGAACTTGAAAATATTCGGATGAATGTGTGTTAATCGTAATCATAAGCTCCAATATTCTGATGGCGCCACTCGAAAGTCAAATGCAGGGCACCAGCTTACTCATGAGCGTAAAGCACGAAACGCAGATCGCATGCAATTAAAGGTTAGTAGACCTAAGTAAGTTGTAAATCTGCATTGCGAGGTTTAGTATGTTTCTGTTTCAATATCATTTACAAGGATGGATTCAGAACATAGAGTTTACATGATTTAGGTGAGCAAAACTATTTAAAACTGGCACACATAAAAAATAATTTTCTTTACAGGTTCTGGCAATGGCCTTTGGGAGCCGACAAAAGTTCGCTGCGATCTGCGGCAGCTTGGTCGCGGTTGGCGGCGCTTTTGCAATTCAGCATGTGGTCAAGCGGGGTGTAAAAACACAGACACCGTCCACAGTGGACAGCGGTCAACAGCGGACCAAGCGACGGTCATCTGGAAATCTGGATTCCGCGATCAGTGAATCTAGGAAGCTTTTAACAAAACTTCAGGTGCATGGTTACTTTACATCCGGAAGTAATGTAATGTGTTGTTTATGCTGTGCTTTAGTTAAGTACCTTTACTTACCGTATCTGGACAGCATGAACACAAAGATCAGGGTTGCCAAGAGGTGGGGAAGGGGCAAGGGCTAGGTACCGTAGTTATATATATGCAAAGTCTATGATTTTTGCCTTTTTAAATATAATATTATAGAAAATTAACTTCAGTCAGTTTAAACTTCAAATTAACAAAGTTCTGAATAAATCACTACTTTTGAATGCGGCATTAGTGCCTATAAAAGACTTGGCAGTGGTACTTAATGTCTGATTTTTTCATCTAACGACTCAGTGCACTTGTACCATAGTTATTTAACTTGTGCTTAAAAAACTTTCTAAATGTGATAATATCAATATAAGAATAATGATAATAAAGACTGTTCTATAAATTATTCGCGTAGCGCTGGCCTACAAGTCGACCTACAAAGCTTACCTCCTACAATGCTAATTTGTGACGTTTATTACAGGTTTATTCTTCCTCATCACGTACAGCAAAATAATTCTTATCTGTGACTTTTTCTTCTTGCAGCAAGACTCTGGCTGTCCTGGTCTGGCAATAACCGTCTCACTGAATGGGAAAACAGTTTGGAAGGAAGGCAAGAGAATATGATATATGGATATATATGATAAATTTATACATGTATTGCTATTTTTATTTATCACATTTGATATAGCGCCCCTTCAAGTCTCTACTCAGAGGTGCTCCCGACTACAGCGCATACACTGCATCAGAGTTTCATGCCTAAGCGCACGAACAATTGCAAGTGATGGACTTGCTTAAGGTCCCTAAGCGGCGGCTTTCTACATATGGCTATAGGTCGGAATGAAAGATTTTAATTTCTCTTTTAATTCCATCAGAGTTTGTCTGTTTTAACAAGTGCATGTGTTGTTCCTAAAGCAGTTATGAGTTGTTTACATACACAATGCTACTTCATCAGTATGTATAGTCAGAAAAAATTATTGCTATTTAATGTTTCATTTCATAGTGCTGTTATTCTTGGAAAATTATATTTTTTCTGTCAATCTTGTTAAGGATTTGGATTTGCGGACCTGGAAAATGGAGTGAAGTGCAGTCCTGACTCCGTGATGAAGATCGCCAGCATCAGCAAACCAATCACAATGATGCTCGTTGCTAAGCAATGGGAGAAGGGCGCTCTGGACCTGGATGCGGATGTTCAACAGTATGTGCCATACTGGCCGGAAAAATACTGGGTTGACGAAAAGGTGACTTGGTCACTTTCCTAAATATCCTCTGCGTATATGTGTGATGTCCTGTGTCCTTCACTGGCTCCCTGTTTCTCAGGGCATCTCCTTCCGAGTTGCCACGTTTGTCTTGAAGGACCTATGCTGAGTTAATGCATAGCAATGATAGTAACAATGTTACTAGTGATGCTGGGGATAATAATAATGATGATAATTGATAATAATAAGGAGGTAATTAATTAATAATAATAACGATAATAACAATTTATAATTATGATAAACATATTTTTAAAATCAGGACTGAGGGATCATTGATACCAAAATAATGATAATAATTGATAGTAATAGTAATGATAATACTTTAAAAAGTTATTTCAGTAGTAGTAGTAATACTAATAATAGTAGTAATAATACTATTTAAAAATAGAATTTTTTGTTCATTATGTAAGCAATGATTATAAAGCCTTAAACATGGATTTGATGTTGTAGGTTGTTCTTACACCAAGACAGTTGTGCTCGCACATGGCTGGCATTCGAGATTATAAGCGAAAAGCAAATTCCACGGTCAAAAGTCAGACAACGGACGGATCAGATGTTAGTTATACAGCTTGTCATGATCTGTAATTTTACGCATCGTAACATGTCTCATTTGCTTAACATCCCTTGCGTCAGTTGAGAAGTGCTGTTATAGTCGGACTTTGGCATTGCTTGACTTTTGACTGACTGGACTTATCTAGTAGTGGGGTGTACAATAGTGTAGTGGTTAGTGGGGGGGTTCAAGTCTTGACTAGGGTGGACATTTGGTTGGAGATTTCTGCTCCACCCCGTCAAACGACAACTTTGCTATAATGATTGTGCCGACTTTATACTGTTGGTGGGAAGATTTTATGGCAAGGGAGAGGCCTGAACACCCACCCTTGTACATGTGATGTGGGGTATGTTTGGTGCCTTGGAGCCGGAAGATGCGGGTTAGAATCCATCTCAACCTGTGACCTCAAGCCGTCGTGCAGGGACCTTGAACCTTCACTAGCAATTGCTTGTGAGCTTCAGCGTGGAGCTCCAATTCAGTGTCTGCGCTGTAGTTGGGAGCACCTCTGAGTAGCTATCTTGAAGGGCGATATTGCAAATGCTCATACAAAGTCTACATAAGTTTGCCAGTCAGAACATTAAGCCAGAACATTCACGATTTAATTGTAATTTTTCTAGCATTTGATGTGATGGGCTGTTATTCTTCTGAACAGGATTTTGAATTCGAGGAATACTACATCATGAAGAAATACAAGAACGTTGAGGAGTCATTGGACATCTTCAAAGATGATCCACTCGTTTGCAAGCCAGGTTGAGACAGCTGTACACTGCTACTATATTGATAAACTAGCTGCAGTACCCGGCGTTGCCCGATAAATTTCTGTATTTTGCCCCACCTGTGGGGTGATGCCCCATCCAGCCAGCAGCCTTCTGGGGTACCTGGCATTGCCCTCTAAATTTTGTTTATGCCCTCAGCCAGCCCCCTCCAAGTAAAAATTCTGGTTTCTTTACAAGACTAAATTTTTGGATATGTGTAGTGTTAAAGTTTCTTATTTATCTACAGGGCAGAATTTTTGAATATATGTGTATTGTGTAGAGCTAAAGTTTCGTATTTATCTACAAGAGTATTTTTAATTTATGTATTTAAAGTTTTGTGTAATTTTTTAATTATTAAGTATACTTTGAATTTGTGAGACCATTTTGTTTGTCGTTTTTCCAGGTACGGAATTTAACTACACCACACATGGATTTACGCTGCTCAGTGCCGTCCTAGAGGGTGCCAGCAAGAAAAACTTCACCGTTCTGCTCGAGGATCTGTTGAAAGACCTTGGTCTTCGGACCACGTACATTGAAGACAAAGAGAAAATACGATACAATTCGGCTAGGTATGCGAGTTCCTTAATTGCAGTGTGACTGGCTTGATTTTCTGGTAATTTTTAATACATACTCCTTGTTTTAGTGTGCTTAGACGTAAATATTTGGCTTGGATGAGATTCTGGCTATACTTGCAATTGTTTTCTAACTAATATGGCCGTGCCTCACAAAAGAGTTAACTTCTGCAGGATAAGCCCCAGATAATAAGTACGATTTTAGCATAGATTTAAAAGATGACATAGGCTGTCTACTGAGCCTGCCAGCCGGCCGATCCAATGCGGGATGAAGTCTGTTCCAACATCGAGGGCCAGAGGCTGAGAAAGCATGATCGCCAAAGCGCGTCTGCATCCTGTGCATGGGAAGATCACGTGGGGCGCGGTTGTGTAGTGGTGGCATCGTTGCCTTGAAGCTGGAAGGTTCAAGGTTCGAATCCACCTCAAGTCGTCGCATAGGGACCTTGGGCAAGTCCTTCACTCGCAATTCCTAAGTGCTTCAGCGTGAAACTCCGTTGCAGTGTCTGCTCTGCAGTCGGGAGCACCTCTGAGTAGAGTGCTTGAAGGGGCACTATAACAAGTGCACATAAAAACAAACAATACATGGAAGATCAGTCCATAAGCTCTCTTCCTTGGTTTGATGCAGTCTCACCGGTGTGACCCCTTTCTATTGACAGGAGTTTTGCTGCTCAGCTCTAAGCGCCCAGTGCTGTGGCTCTCTCCGCTCTTAGTAGCCTGATATTTTTGTCACCAGTCATGCAATTCTTGAGACCACGTTCTTCTCAACTCTTTAGACTGTTCTTTTTAGCTCAGGTTGTGCTGGGAGTGCTTCTGAGTAGTTTGGTCTTGATGGGGCGCTATATAAATCTCTTAAATGAATGAATGAGTGAATAGGACAAGAATCAACTGCACCACGTTAACAAATCTACTCAAGAGCGAAATAATTATGAATTTGTAATTATTAATACTGACCTGACCATAGCTTGGTTGCGACATGCCATTGGTTGATGCATTGTGCATTAGACATCGGCTCAATAGAAGTTACTAATCAAAGTTTCAGATTGTATAGTACATCTGAAAACCGATTTGCATTTCAGGCACTACGTAAAAGGAGCTGACGGGTCCATCCTCAACGCTCCATTCACCGAAACTTCATTTAAGATTGCCGGCGCTGGGCTGATATCAACCACAAACGACCTGGTGAAGTTTGGAAACATGCTTCTCTACAGCTTCCAGCAGACGACAGAACCACGTGGATATCTTCAACCGGACACCGTGGAAATGCTTTGGACGCCGATCGCCAGCACCCGGGTCAGCTGGGACCATCATGGGCGCTATGGAATGGGTTGGCAGGTGGTCTTCGGCAGTGGTGGAGAAAGATACGTCGGCCACACCGGAGGAACCGTCGGAGCCAGCAGCGCCCTTGTCATGTCGCTGGACAAGTATCGTGCGGATTGTGGCGTCCCGAAAGGGGTTGTTGTGGCCGTTCTGTGCAATCTGCAGGGCGTGGTGCTCGGAAGTGCGGCCGTTCAAATCGCGGACACCTTTCTGAAGTTCATGTAGATGTTTGTAGATGTTCGCTTAATAACAGGTTCCTCGCAGCGGCGCCCGCAGGCGTACGCACTTACGCAAGTGCGCACAGCAGCGGCGCCCGCTGACGTACGTAAGTGCGTACAGCGCGATGACCGAAAAGGTATGTTTTTGGAAAATTCTAGGTTGATGACTAAAAAAAAAAAGGTCCTCAGTTTTTTCGGCGGATAGAAAAGGTATGTTTTTGGAAAATTCTAGGTTGATGACTAAAAAAAAAAAAGTCATCAGTTTTTTCGGCGACCTAACGAAAATTTTTCCCTGTTCGCACTTCCATCGAAAATTTCTGTGCGCACAAGAAAAAAATCCTGCGGGCGCCGCTGGTTCCTCGTGTTTGTGCACGTCAAGAGCTATCTAGGAGTGCCCTTGAAAGGCAACTGTGGAGGTTATTGCAAGCGAATCTAATCCAATCGAATGACTTCTATAGCACCGTTGTCACGATTCCAAGGGACTTCCCGAGTGAGCATTTAGGGTGGTCACGAGAAGTGACGAGGGTCGCTTCCTGCTACCCTCCCAAAGGTCGACTCGCTTTTTCCCTTCGGCAGATGGCGATTAACTAAGCATTAGAATGTGAAGGATGCCTTTCATGGTGTCCAAAAACAGTTAAATTCGACTCCAGTAATAACTTACAAGTCATCATTCGTTTAGTCTATACTGCAGCACAATCACATTCATTGTTGTTACGTCGGTCTATGATTGCTTTGATGAAATTGTAATCCCAAACCTGAATCCACTGAAAAAGACAGGATGATGCTGGTCTGTAGAACCTAGATTATCCTATGCTATTGATTGATCTCACAGGGCTAACTAACTATTAGGCCTATCGGCTGGTAATGCCTTTCTCGAGAGCTGCAGCCCAAGCGCCTCGGTTTGTCTTTCAAGCACCCGAGTGAGTCCGTCTTATTGGCATTTTTTTTTATTGTACAGTATTTCACTTGTACAGGTTGGTAATGGCACTGATGGGACTTGTACAGGTTTGTAGTGTGCCAAGTGAAATAAATAGTGAATTTTAACTTGTATAATTATGGCAAAGAAATTAATTTTCTGTGAGCATTACTTTCAACACACTTTTGACTTACGCTTTGCTCCTTGACTTGAATGTAATTTAATTATGATAAAAAAAAACCCACGAAGCACATATTATTGAATGGACTACTTTTCTCAGCGTAGTGAGGTTAATACTAATATATAATTATTATTATGATTGAAATAATAACTAAATAGATGGATAACAGAACACATTTTGGGTGAAAGGTTTCATAAATAAACTTCAGAAGCACCAGTTGGCCTACTAATCCCTCCCATGTTGCCATTACAACTCTGCACAGAAAACTCAAACACACAGAAAACAACCAAAAAGCCAAAGAAGTCATGATGCAAAATGTCCAAATGCAAGAAACATTCAAGTTTTCAGCCATCTCGGAAGATTCATAAACACTAAGTACTACATGTACAACAGCCATCTGCAACACAGCATGCCTCAACAGAAACTAACCAAAATAGTTAAACACAGAAGCAAATACTCTTGCCTTCCTATTCCCAGCACAGTAGGAGTCAGTAGGTCAGTCAAACAATATCCCAGTCAGACTTGGGTTCTAAAATGCTCTCAATTTCGGTGAGCATAACTGTGTTCAAAAAGGTCCAAAACCTTTGTTCATAAGAGCTAGTCGCAAATTTGCAGCATGTAGAGATCTGGTTCATGCAGTCATTCATTCTAATTTAATTCCAATCTTTCAATGCAATGAAAACTCCTCATTGTGGCATCGAAAGAAAGTTGACCAAAGAAATAAAAGTTGATGCAAAATCGTGAAAAAAAAATCTCTTCATGTCCATTTCTTCAAGTTTCCTGTTCCAACTGTTACACAAAGCAAAGGCAGACGTAAATTTGAAGAGACCCGTCCACAGACAAGCTGTGATATTTGTAATTAGAATTGATGCTATTTCAAAACAATCATAAGAACATAAAATGTCAAAAAATTTGAATTTCAGGCATGCATGAATTATTATTATCATGCATAAATTATTAAGTGCTGTTATCTAACGACCATGCACTTAGCAATTGTGAGTGAAGACCTTGCTCAAGATCCATACTAAACGGAAAACATCTCAGAAAAGGTTCAAAACACATACTATTATCCACATTTCAAGGCAAGCACTCTATCCAGTAAACGTGGGACAGCGACCATGATGAATCGTGTGCAAATGCCAAAGTAAAACGGTGGGTCTTCTTGATAGGCAGTGCTGAAAGTGGTAGAGCCGGGTTTGTTTGGAGGTCAGAGGGTGCTAGATATCCGTGTTTAATCGAGTGCCCAAAATGAACGACAGGTCTCAGACCCAGACAGACTCCGTTCACTTTCAGTAATGTTGAAAGGTGAATTAAGAGCAAGTTTGAAAGTAGTGCTAGACAATTACAAAATCAAAGTGTGCACCAACTAAAAGTACGTCACCCCACGTCTGCTGTTGTGAACCTGTCATCTAAGTGCCTGCAGAATCCTTAATCATTTATTTAGCACCACTATCTAGTGACCAAGCATCTATAACTGTGGTGAGCAATTGTGAGTGAAAAGACAAGTTTGCTAAACATCCATACAGAGAAACCATCTCAATCAAATACAGGTTCTTTGTCTCACAAGGCAAGCACTCCAGTCCACAGTAGAAAAACAATGTTACATCACATAACACAACATTAGATTACATCGTTGATGACACAATGACACAAACCAAAGCTTGCATCTTTTCCTTGCAATTTAAAACTAGGGCTGTACCGAATACGTGATCGTCACTATTCGACCGATTATGAATAATTAATTGAACCGACTATTCTGTAGAAATACGAATAGTGAACAAAATACGTCGACATACAATGTTCAAAACTTCAAATGTAAGCAAAAGTTTCAGCTCAGTGAATTCCATACATAGCCTAAAAGTAAAGAGTTAAAGGTATATGTAATTTCTGCATCCTTCTGCCACACAATGTAGACCAGGAATGGAACAATTTAAGTAAACTTAGAAATTGTCACTTACAACTTTGTTAATGCACGAATGCTATGTTGGCTTTAAAGAACACTAAAATCATTTCATTTTGTCAGCATACACAGATGTCACGTGACCACTATTCATATTCGGTCTGACCGCTACTATTCAGCCAAATACCAGATAGCTATTTCGCTTGCTATTCGAAGTGAATGTTCAGTACAGCCCTATTTAAAACTAACTCAATCAAAACGAAAAAAATTGGCAGGCAACTACTTACTCGGCGGCACATAGCAACCTGCGTTTTGCTCCATGTAAAGTTAACATTGCGAAATTCTCGACTACCGTAACTTGGATGTGCGCATGGGAGTTAACCTAAATGCATAAGCTTGTGGATGGGAGTCTGTTGATAATGCACACATAGGAAAAGAGGGGTGGGGTAATAATAATTTGGTACATAACACAAGTACTATCGAGAGAAGTAAGACTGCGGAGAGGGGTAATTTGTACACCATGTTAACCTCTGACTGCTATTGAAGCTGTTGTTGAAGGGATAAAATATACATAGTTCTATAGGATTCGGGGCGTTGAAGTGCATGCACACAGTTGGTGCAGGGACGCAAAAAGCAAACATATGAAGGGAGCACCAATTTCCCCACAATTTCTGCCTACATACTAAATGGAAGCCTTCAGTTCAGTTCTATGTGAAGTAAAATATTTTACATCTTTAGCTACAGTCTCACCAAAAGCTGATGCTTAATGACAAGTGCAGACCGGCAACTTCTGCGCCTCCTAGACTTCAACTCAGATGAAAATCATTGTGCAACGGAAAATACTACATTTGAAGCAACAGAAACTGCGTGCAAAAATCAACTCAAATGCCCAAAACACTCACACAAATGTGATGCAAGGACTCAAAACCAATCACATCTCGGTTTCTAACCTTTTTATTCGGTCATGTACTACAATAGCTCCGCTTTAAAATACTTCTTAACAGAATAAAAGTATCTTTTTTCTAACTCAAGTTATACTCTTTTGATTCTTTCATTAGTTTAGAGCAAGAACATCTAATAAAAAAGCTTCTGAATATTCATCTCACCAAAATCCTCAGAAATCACTAATGGATTATCCTACAATTTTGCTGGGCAGTAAAGGATTAGATTCTGAATCAAATAACACAAACGGTATAAAAACTGGTTTAATACTTCACAAATTTTGGCAAATTCACATCCATCCATTTGCCGAATTGAAGAATATTCTACAGCCTTAACCACTCTAGTCTATTTCAGCCGCTAGTGCAATATCTAGAAAGTAAGAGGCGATTGGTTTTGAGGCCTGGCGTCACAACTCTCACATCCTATAACTGTGATTTCACCTTCAATCCAGAGCAGTGAAGTAACTAACAGTGCTATATAAACACCGTCGCAACAGGATAAATGTTCCACTTGGCCATTTTCCGGAACCCCAAACCACAAAAATCCTAAGTAATCTAGTGTCAGAGGATTCAAGTACACCTGCTCTTCTGAAATAGAGTACACACGCAACAGCAGATTCTCAAAAGGGCAACATAAGCAAAAAACCTCACGAAAGGTTTCGTTCGGTGCATGTTAGAAACTCTCCTTAGCTTAGTACAGATGGCCTAGTTAACTGGATATCCGTAGAATGGCAAGTTTTGTGCGTGCACGTTTTTTTTTCATGTTGTGTTATGTGCAGATGTGTGCGTGTGTGTATATGTTTAGGTATGCGTGTGCATGTCTGTGTTGTGTTTGTGTATTTAGGTGTATGTATGTGCGTGTGTCTCTGTGCAGGTGTGTCTGCTGCCATGTATGTGTGTGTATGTATATCTGTGTATTTGTTTGTGCATGTATGTGCGTGAGTTCACGTACATGTATATGTCTGCGTGTCCTACATCCATAAGACAATGTAACTAACTTCTCTGCAAGACATTCTCATCAGCTTACATCAATGGGGTATCATCAACAGAAGTTCTGGATTCTGTTGAAGGACACAGAAACTAAACACAACCATAATAGCAAAACATGCAAACAATCCCCGCCTCACAGGCAATGCGGCCGAAACACAAAGTAGCGTGCGTACACACGGTCAATCGCCCCGTGAAAAGACACTTCAACAAACGTGAAAAAATTTGTGCACCTCTTAAATAGACAAAACTTAGAAACAGTCAGCAGAGAGCGTCTAACAACACATCCCGCTTCTCTTCTCGCAAAACCAGTTCATCAACCACAACATCAGCAACTTCACGTGGGAGACTTCACCAGCCACTGAACCCTGAAAAAAACATGGGCAGCTGTTCCAAGGTTCGTCACGAACTTGCGTAGACCTATCGGCTGCAAACGGATCACTTTCGAGGTTTTCACCAAACAGTCTGAAGTCGACGGCACAAACCTTTTAGATCGGACCACCTCGTTGAAATGCTGTTCACAAATGAAAGCGGATCACACGTGAGAGCTAACAGTCACCCGACCACTCCAAGGTCAAATTACCGTTGACCTCGGTTTTCGCGCCAGCGTCTAAATCGTTCTTGTCACGATCAGCTGCTGCCTGTTTGTCGTCATCGTCGTCGTAACTCACTTTTCCGTCTGGCTCTTTTTGATCCGTCGTAACATCTTTCGTTGAGTCGGGAAGAGTTGTTTCGGAAGAGCACGCACCGTTTGTGAGTCGTGGCAAGCTCGCATCGACATCCGACGTGTTCGTTACGTCGGAGCAATTCGCGGCGGCCGGATTCGACCCGACCGAAAGTTCCTTGGAGGTTTTCGCGGCGCTTTCGCACGGAGAAGAAGCCGCAAGATCGCACCGTATCATCTTTTCGTTTTCCTCGGCGTCTTCGTCCGTAAAACGCGGCTTTTTCTCGGGGCTCTCGTCATCGACGGTGAGCACCTGCTGCGGGTTCTTTCGCTTCCGCCGGTTGCTGCTGGCAACCGGAGGGTCCGACGGTCTAACGTTCACCACCACAGACGGGGTTTCGGCGTCTCCTCCGTTGGGACGCGCCTCCGCCCTCCGGACCTCGACGTCTCGACCATCTTCCCGCTGTTTCTCCGACCGCACGCCGGTGCTCACGATGACCGGCTGCAGCAGAGGCGACTGGTGGCTCATCCTCAAGACCGGGGACCGACCCATCGCACCGCCCTCGTCATCGCTGTCCGATAGCTCGATCACCTCCATTCGACTCTTAACGCTCTGCTCCCGCTGTTGGTTCGCCAACGCCTGACTAGACCTCCTAATCAGGTCGACGTTGTTCGTGTTCGCGTCGTCGAACGACTTCCCGTACGCCCCGATCGCCTTCCACAGTTTGGACGCGATGTCGCGACGCTTCTGCATCTGCGCCGACGTGTAGGACGCGCTCGTGCCCGACGTCCGCCGCAGCTCGTCCTTCAGCGACGACAGGAACATCGCCATGGAATGTGTCGCCGACAGCAACCGCTCCAGCGTCGGAAGCATGCTCAGATCGTTGGCGGGTGGCCTACCGCCGGACACCTTGGACGTGCCCGCGCTGGTGATGGCCGGCGAAAAGCAGACACTGCCGTTCTTCGTTGAAACTATGGGCCGCGAAGACGCGCCCTGCAGACTCCTCGAGAGCAGCAACGACGCCTGAAGGTAGACGTCGCTCGTTTTCAGTCCGTCGGGGTGGTCCGGGCGTTGCAGGGGGGACCTGAGCAGAGTCGAGCGGCCCATGACGGACGTCGACGGGGCACGAATGACGGAGACCGGCTGGCCCTGGATCGCTTCCGTGGGAGGTGGGTTGCTGGTGGCGGTGGCGGCTCCCCGAGACCTGGAGTCGTTTTTCCGGCGCCGATTCTCCAGCTCCTGCTGCCGCTTTTCCTGCTTAGCGAGCGCCTCCATGATGGAAGTGCAGTGCTCAATGAGACCGAGCAGCGGCTTCGGATCACAGACGTAGCATTTCCACTTGACACCGGTGTCTGAGGACAAACGCACTGATCATGTTAAACGTTAGTCCACTGCTAAACTTATACAGTGTCAATTCACATATGTGACACAGGGGCCCAAAAGCTGTCGCATGTCGGTTTTTGATCGTTTCATTCGGTTATACGCTACAATGGTTCAGCTTAAATAGACTTTATACAGAATGAAAAGATCTTTTTTCCAACTATAAGTTATACTCGTTTGATTCTTGTTAATAGTATGAAGTGAGAAAAACAAGTAAAAGTTTTAGAACATTCATGTCGTCGAAATCCTCAGAAAACATCAATTAATTATCATGCAATTTTGCTGCACAACAAAATGGGGATTTTCTGTATCAAGCAAAACAAAAGGCATAAAAATCGGGCCATTACTTTACTTCATACTCATAGCTGTCTCAGAACTAGCAAACAATTATCGCAAATACATCTATAGGCAACTGCTGGACTGAAGAATATCTGTCCTTTTGCCCGTCTTGTCTATTTCAGCATCTAGCACAGAGGTTCCCAAACTTCTCTGGCTCGCGACCCACTTGGGAATATTTTTCTGTCTCTGGACCCACTAAACAAAATTAGGTACAAAGTACTAAACTAACACTAACTAAGGATTGCTTCATAAATCGGAATTAAGATATGCTGATTTACATCCAGCATTTAGAAATTACCACATTTAAAACAGTAAAATTTAACTTAAGAAAAAAGCCAGATATGAATCATAGTATTTACGTTTCGGCGGACATGCCTTCTTCGTACTCGGAAGTCGATTATCAAGAGTTGAATTAGCCTATCATCATCGTCCGACTCTGAGCTATGACCACTCACACATGACAAAGATTCTCGTTTTCGTTTCAAAAATGTATCCATGTTTTTTCGCAAAGTTTTAAAAATTGAAAATAAAATTTGTAGATTTAAATACACGTTGTTTATTTTTGAATGGCAGACTTTTAATTAATCATGCTAAGTCTCGTTGCTAAGTCTCGTGCACTGTTTCCTGTTCACATAGGCTACACGCACAAGTAGAAGCTAGTTATAGCCCAACCATGATAGTCAAATGTTGTTTCACTAGTTATAACGGAATAATAAAGTATGACGTTTGAGGGTTACTGAAATAAATACTGAAATTAACAGAGAAATAAGAAGAACTTTCGCAACCCACTTGCCAAAGCTCTGCGACCCACTTTTGGGTCGCGACCCACAGTTTGGGAAACGCTGATCTAGCACACTATCTATGAAGCAACAAGGTTTCGAGCCCCAGCGTCACAATTATCTCTGCAGCCTCGGCGAAAGTGATCAGCCACCTATAAAAATTTAAATAATGCTTTTTGAAGACATTTTCAAGAATTCCACACAGCAATCATCCAACATAATTTGTAAGAGTTTACAGGCAACAAAAGAACCGCTTGCAGGCACTAACTAACCTGCGTTGAGAATGGAGAAGACCTCAGTGCGACCGAGATTCCGTCGGATGCATGTCTTGCAGAGGGAGTTGTGGCAGAAGTCACAGCAGATGAGCTCACCCCCTTTGCCGCACCAGCGACACTGGTTATCGCTGCCCTGTGCATCCTGCTCAATATCCGTATCGTTGTAAGTTGTGTAACATTTCTGAAGACAAACACCAACACAGTGACTCTGAGAGCTGGTATATTGCGGGGGTTTGCTCTATAGTATAGTGGTTAATAACATGGGCTGTAATCGAGAGGTTGGGGGTTCAAATTCACGGTACGGTAGAAATTCAGTTTGAGATTTCTGCTCCATGTGTACTCCCTAACTCAGCCATACCAAGTAAACTGCCTGCACACTGTCAGCAGGGAGGTGAGATAGCAACGTAGAGGACTGACCTTCCACTATAATAGAGGTCAAGAAAATGAAGTTTATACCGATGGCTGCCTCAGGACAAGCCAACGGAATTGCCCCTCCCCTTGTTTAATTATGTAATACAAGGGAGGTTGCGACAAACATGAATAGAGTAGACCAATAGTCGAGATACAAGCCTACATTACATTATATTACAGGGCTCACTTTGTAATGTCACATACACCTTGCAGAATGAAAGAAGATCCCAGACATGGCGAGACACGATAGTTGAATAAAAGCTACAGCGCTCACTTTGAGAGAACGGTCTCAGTGTCCTGCTCTGACGTGGGCACTATAATGGGACCTTGAACTTGTAAGTCCTTCATTCACTCAAAAATGCTCAGTGCAATCCATTGATTGTATTGTAATTGAACATTTATAAAGCGCCACTCACAGATTCAGTAGCGCTCCTGACCCCAGCTATATTGATATCTGGTCACAGATAGTGGCATCAAGAAAATGCACAATAATAATACCAACAACAATAATAATGATAACTGTTGTTTTGTAAGTTAATAAGTAAGTCTTTATTTGGATCTGAATAGCACACATGCATTAAATTGTATAAAACGATTGAATGCATTAAAAAATAAGCAATGAAACTTAACAGTGCAGATTATAAAATCATGCATGCCGAAAATGCATCTGTTGATGAAACTGTTTTTAAACGAATTAGATTTAACAATAGGCAGCATGAAAGGATGTCTTGTCCTCTCTTGCGGACTAAATACTTGTCCTGTTTGGTTGTGTCCTTACCTTGCAGATGAGGACTTTAAGGATGGGATGTCGGTGAATGTCGAGGACGCCGTCGAGGCCGATCTGTTTGTTGCACGCCGTGCAATGTATTATGGCCGTTTCAATGTTACCTGCAAACGGGAACATTACAAAAGATCACGGCAAATGACACCCGGAAAATAACAGATGGAATATCACATAATAGGTTAAAGAATGGAGATTAAATCATGGAGATAATGGAGATGGGGCACAGTGGTGTAGTGGTGGGTCTGGTGCCTTGGTACCAGAGGATTCCAAGCCCCCACGTAGGGACCTTGAGCAAGTCCTTCATTCGCAATTCCTCGTGCGCTTCGGCGTGAAACTATGATGCTGTATCCGCGCTGTAGTCGGGAGCGCCTCTGAATAGCAAGCCTGAAAGGGTGCCATAGCAAATGCGAGAAATAAATAAATAAAAAATAAAATGTAGGAGGTAATAGAAGAGGTGACATTAGGGAGACTACATAAAACAAACCAGAGTACTGTAACAGGACACAAACGGAGCAAGTCTATATATCTCACCCCAAACAATCATCCACTACAGAAAATTTCTATTTCAAGGTCAGTTGCAACCTCTAGCGGCGCGACCAGTTGTTACTTACCTCGAAATGTTCTCCTTGACCTTGATGACTCCAGCTCAAGGACTTGTGGAGAGGCGTCAACAGCCTCAGGATTAACGAAGACGGTACCTGCGAAAACCAGACAACAGTTCCAACACCATTTTTACTAATCATATTACCATTATTATTTTTATCTGCATTTTGGTGAACAGACATGGTAATAAATAAGCAATTTAACAATGAATCGATCAACTTAAGGACTTGCTCAAGGTCCCATATGCAGTAACCGTCCTTGGAAAGAAGAGTCAATTAAAGAATTTCTTATCTTACCGTAATCAGTTGATATTGATGCATGAAAGATGTGTAAAAATAATAATATTGCAAACACAGAAATGGATGCCTCCTTTATAAACTTACGGATGCAATGTGAGTTAAGCGCTATAAGTGAGGGCTCTAGAAAAATGGCTACCACATCTCACAATTAAAAAAAACCCAGAGATTCATTAAAATATTCGGCTCAAAGGCACCAGACACTGCAAACAGTTTTCAGTGATTCTCAAATACTACAACTCTAAAAATGCTGCTCCTTGATACTAAAAACTTCAACGTTAAACGCTTAGGCACGATGGATCAAATTTTTTTCACAATTTAAAATTATTTACCGTAAAAAAGTTTCAAACGTACCTTCTGGAAGAACGAGATTTTCTTCGCAGCTGTCGTTGTCGTTTTTCGTCGCCGCTTCCTCCGACTGCAGCGTGGCACCAGCCTGCGGACTGGTGGGCTGTGAATCCGCAAAATCTGTCCTGTGTTGCATGTAGTCGCAGAGATCTTCGTCGATGTACTGGTCGTAAATTTTCCTCTCTGTTTCGTTGGATTCCAAAACTCGATGCGTTTTCTGAGGTTTTCTGTTAAACAGAAAAACAAATATATATTTTATACTTTACTGAGCACATCATAGCTTAAATTACCAGAGCTGTTTTTCAGATGCAACATTTTCCAGCTACTAAAAAATAATTGTGGTAAAATTAATTTCTAATAAAAAACTATTCAGTCACTCGAATTTAATTTCGGTGCTTTTCAGAGTTTTAGAATTAGAGGTTGAGGTTTTAGTCTTTCAGAACCCTTTCATAATTGCTCTGAATTTGTTGAATGTAAAAAAAATAAGAAATTTGGGCACACGACAGTCAATTGGAAATGAAGCTGGACTGTCGGTGCAGAGGTTTGGGTTTAAAAACTCCATAAAGTTTGAAAGAAATGCTTTAAAATTTCTGCTCCACTTGAACTGACTCATATGACAAGCAAAAGGACAATGCAATAAAAAATTATTAATGATAAGAAATATGATGTCACTATGCTTTTCCTTCCCGTGATTGACTCTAAAACAATATAATCAGACTAGTTAAACTAAAGCAGGCACTGATCCTCTGATTAATTTACATACAGGTTCTTATAAATGCAAATATGCAAGTCCCTCATGTTGAAATAGCAAATCCTAACCTTCGTGATGAGCGACTTTTCTCCGCATTAGACTGAAATAGCAAAATTCAAATACATTACACGAAAATATAAAAGTGCAAATGTAACTGTGAAGAATAGCACATTGCACGTACATGCAACTGGTGATTATGAACGACATAATCCAAGATCTCTAGTATAGCCTACTACTCATTCAAATGCTTCTAAAGTAAATTTTCGGCTCCAGCAGAATAGATTATCACTGTGTATAGAGATTTTACCAAAATAAAAATATTTTTCCTCCTACCTACCCAGTTTTTAGAGCTCTGTTAGCGGAAACACACCATTACTTGTTTTGCCTTAACACTCTGCCACGAAGAATACATGGACGTTGGATCGCTTCCCGTTGCCCTCCCAAAGGTCCACTCAACCTTCCAATCAGCAGATGGCCTTGGCAAAATAAGTAGTATGACGGGCGTGATGGCGCCATGTTGGCCATCGATGGCTAAATTCGACTTCTGTAATAACTTGTGATCATCCATCATACTTTGAATTGTAATCACTCTGAGTTGTGTTAGTTGGAAATTAAACGAACATAATTATTATTATTCAATACTAAGTAGTCAATGCAGCCGAAGATAAAAGTAAGGCACAAAGCTCAACAATCAATTCAATACGCTCAGTAAACCGAACTCGTAAAATTATGAGATGAAAGTGTCAGAATCGTACACATACCACACCGAATGTTCTATCAGCAGCGTCCTCGGCCACTTTCGTATTTTCCTCATCGCCTGCCCCGCTCACCGGACATACAGCGCTGGTGTCAACAGCCACAACCGGTTCATTTTCCTCACTGGCAACTTCCGCAACTGATGAAGGACTTGCAACGATAACTTGAGATCGGCCAACATGGTCGGATGTTGAATTGAGCACACTGGTTTTAGATTCTTCCGCCGTCAGAGTCTCCGTACCGGTCTCATCCGCAATGTCTGCCATGGGACTCACGCTAGATTCCTTGATGACGTATAAACTTGCTTCTGTCTGAAACTCCTTCTCGGCTTTGCCGCGCAGTTTGCTAAGAACTGCCTCCATCGTCTTCCTATGAAAAAGATCACATCAAAGCTTAGAAAATTAAAGACATGCAAACTTTGCGGTCAATAATAAATCTTTGAAAAAGTAACACTCAACTTAGTTTTCATTTAAGAAGTCGAGACAACAGATGAAGAAGGTCAACACAAGAGTATGTTTCAAGGCGATGTAGCAGAATATATTATATGCATAAACACAGGACAGGGACCAGTGGAGGCTGTCCATAAAGGAGCGGCTGATGCAGGCGGAAGCTTCACCAGGGCCATAAGTCAAGTCAAGTAACAGAATATCAAGGGGGCCGGTAGCACATCGGATAACACACGCAAAATGTCACGCATGGAGATCAGCGTACTTGAATTCGAACCCTGTAGGGGGCACATGTTCAATAGACTGCCATTAGCATCCCGTATTGCAGGTTGTCTGTTCTACTAATATTTAGTTAAGAAATATGTCTTCTGTCGTTAGCATTCTTGTGAACTGTTTCAACATTGCATACTTGTACAGTGTAACCGGTTGCGGTCTGTCAACCGAATTGTTTCAATAAGGAATATTATTAAATTATTATTCTCATTATTATAACTATTACTATTAACTAAGTACTTTTAATACTTATGAGGCAGGCAATAATCCATAAATGAGTTACTTGGTGCGAATTTTTATTACAAGCTGAACCAAATAACTAAACGCGTCAAATCAATGCATGTTATCCAACATTCGGTTCATTTTACATTTTCTTGACACACATAAAAATGTCTGTTTTATTTTAAAATCACGAATTCAGGATCATGACTGCACAACAGTCAATAATATAGATCTTCAGATATTCAAAACTGAGTGACAAACCACAATCAGGGGTAGCAGAGATCAATGAACAGAAATTATTGCCTGTAAAGTAGCCTTGGTTTATAGATAACTAGTGTCATTTTTATCAGCACTGGAGTTTAAAATATCGCAGCCTGGGCAAAGGCCATAAGGCACAGAACTATAGGAGGGAACAAACTTCTCACAACATGTAAATCATTGTTAACGACAGCTTAATAACAGGAGATAGAAGGGATGACTCAGTTTCTGTTCATTCTGATAAGCACTTGAGTCATAACATAATTGTACAAGTTCTTGTTTACACAAAACCCAACGCAGCCACGTGTAATAATTATATTCACATCAATTAGGTCTATTGTTAGTCATTCGCCTCCCACTACCACCTACATCATTGATGTAACCTTGACCCCTTTTCAATACGTCTTGCACAAACGACACTTCAACACACGACACACTTTAAAAATGCGTAAACCCAAGCAGTCAAACTATCACAGGTTAGCCAAACAACATTGGTTGGGTGGTTGAACGTTCATTGCGCTACAACAGTTACCATTGTGCACCTCGTAATCTCGTGAAAGCGAGAGTTTGTATATTCAATTATAAGCAACTGAGTTATGTCGTAGAGCTACTATTATATCCATAGGTTTCAAGAAATTAAAACGCTAGATAAATATACACAAAAACAAAGTTCAATAGAAAACAGCATACCTCTTTTATAATAAATTCAATTATAGTTGATAAATCGCGCGACCTCCATCTTGCTTCCAACGAGAACCCAATCGTGACGTCACGCGCAAGTTCTTCGAAAAGTGTGTTCTCTAAATACTGCTTAACACGAAGCTATATTTAGAAGCGATACAACGCGAGTTTTGAGTGACACGGAAGTGCATGTAGGCCTACTGTAATGTAATGTAATGTAATGTAAAGTAAATCCTCGAGAATTTCTCAGCGCCCACAAAAACCACGTCAGGGAGACCAGCTTATACACCGGCGCTAAATGATGCACAATATGCAGTGCTATTCATCTTCAAAATTTAACCGGAAGAATTGACGCTTTATCGGTTCAATTTAATTGTATAGGACCTAACGATGAATAATTCTGGATACAACGGTTTTAGAAGCTGCCAACCCTGCACTTGACAATCAATGTTCAGGGTAGCTGCATTCGTATGGCGATGTTGTCAGGGCCTCGCTCCAATTTACCTCCGAGAGCTATGCAGCTTTACATTGGGTATCCAAATACGTCGTCAGCTATGCTCCGCTGATAGGGATCGTCCTATTGGTTCCTTTTGCTCGTACTACTATAGTCTACTACCAGCGGCTCCCGCAGGATTTTTTCTTGTACGCACAGAAATTTTCCATGGAGGTGCGAACAGGGAAAAATTTTCGTAAGGTCGCCGAAAAAACTGATGACTTTTTTTTTTTTTTTTTTTAGTCGTCAACCCAGAATTTTCCAAAAACATACCTTTTCGGTCATCGCGCTGTACGCACTTACCTATGTGCGTACGTCAGCGGGCGCCGCTGCTGTACGCACTTGCGTAAGTGCGTACGCCTGCGGGCGCCGCTGTCTACTACCATGAAGAATCGAGCTTTTTCTGTGTTTGGCCCAGTGGTCTGGATCGACTGGTCTTCCTTTTGAGCTGCGCCTAGCCTACATTCTGGGACTCTACCAGGATCTTTCCTTAGGTTACTAAACTTAACCCTCATCCGAACAAGCTAAAATGCAACTTAATTTGAGCAAAGGGGGTCTGGCCAGACCCCCCGTTTTGAAGTGGGTTTTTCATAGGAAATAGAGATTTTTATGTACAATTTTTGTAAGATGATATCAGAGTAACTCAAAACAACAATCTATCAGTCTCGATCCGTTATTGGCAGAACCATCGAAGTCGTGAACGACGCGAGGTCTAGGCCAAATACCCATGGCAAGGACCCGGCCTAGGCCTAAAACACAATGCTGTTTTAAACAAATTTGTAGAACTGCACAACCCCGTCTTTCCTGTTCCATCCCCCATGGTAAATTAACCCCAATTGGAGGAAAATGACCTTTTAAAACTATAGCTTTAACTACACAGAAGTAAATCCACCACTGCACAAATCCATTTAGAACTGCACATTTTGTGTACAACTGCACGTTAAAAAATGCCCTGCCTACGACAACAAACGTGGAATGGAAACGAAAAATTAGTCGAGCTATATATACCTGCTGTATACATCGACAGAATTCACCATGCAAGACGGGCATTCCTGTCACCGATCGAGTCTGAGGAAACTCTTAACTAAATTTTGAGTTCTCTTTGAGAAGCGGTCAAGATTCTCTGGCATATGGAGCAAAAATGTGCTACCAGATTAGCAAAATTATCACTGGTCTGAAAGTTAACGTTATTTTGCAATATTAGGCAACCTTGTTAACGGGACAGTCTGTTCATTTAGGTTTCCTATTGTGACTGTTTGTATCTATAGAATTATCTATCATGTAAAATTGACCAAAGCGCCATTTGTGGCTAAACCGGATATTGTTTTGAAACAACAAGTCTACTTTCAATTTTGATTCCTAGGGTCAAAGGTGCACATAGGAAGTAGCATATTTTGTTAAATTTTTATGTGTGAAATAGTTCAGCGTGTGATCTATTTACACCAGGTAACCATTTTGAATAAAATATGTAAGCATTTGACGAAAATTGTGTGTATGCATGCGTTTGTGTATTAATTTATTAATTGTACGCGCATGCCTAAACAACTCGACGTCACACGTGTAGTATCTGTGATGTGTGTATGGCAGATGTGTACTGTGGGCAGATGTGTAGGGCGCTTGCGGATTGCGCTTTGATGTCTATGGGTAATCTATTGTTTTAGCATCCTCAATAATATTCGTCCATTTTAGCATATCGTCTAGGCGACAACGATTAATTGCATCGTTAACTTGCATAGTTCTCAAACCAGAATATGACTCTGTAAAATAGGCATAAAGCAACCTGAAACAATTTTTTGAAGAAAAAACGTGAATAAACCAGAAACTGTAATTTAAGGTCTTTTGTTGGTCCCATTTATGAGTGAATAGCATATGTCGAATGGTCGTTTATTTTGGACGACCCATTCTGAATGTGAATTTCTCTTGCGTTGTCATTTTTAACGCTTTATAAGGCAACTAGTACATTTATTCGGTAAAGGTTCATCTACATTCTTCATTTAGGACCATGAAAGACAGGCTAAAATGGCAAACAAATGAGGGATGCTAAAATGATACTAAGCGACTGAGGTTTCTCTGCTGTGGCTTTTGAGGTGAATTAAAGTTTTGTAGAAAGTTACATTTATATTATTATGCCAGGAAAAATTTAACTTGACTAACCTACATCTGATCATATATGAGCACTACGGCCACCAAAGACTGGGAGAAAATAGAGCGTTGTGAAAATGGCGCAGGAAGAGTCCATGCAACAGGTATAAATGATTACTAAATGAAATAAAACACATGATGTTAGATGATTCAATGACCATGCACAGCAAATGGTTGCGAGAATAAATTTTTATGAATGAATGAATGAACAAGTAAAACCAGCAGATGTGTAGGGCGCTTGCAGTGAAACAGTGAAACGAAATGAAGAAAGATATGCCTATTAATGTAATTGATTTTAACTTACGCTAGTAAACACAACAAATCCTTCGTTTTATTGTATTGTCAGCATGAGGAAGGAACTAACGGATCTCTTAGACACGCATCGTCCTACTCTGGTAAGACAGCTGGACGTCAATGGAGGAATCCTCAACAGATTGCTCTCAAAAGGGGTTATTACAGACGACCACCTCGAAGACATCAAAGTAATCTGCTTACAAGTCTTATCTTCTGTAGAATTCTGTTTTTGTTGCTGTTGCATCATTGCTCTTTGCGGGGCACGGTGGTTTATGTTCTGTGCCTTGGAGCTGAAAGGATGCGGGTTCGGATCCATCTCAAGCCGCAGCGTAGAGACCCTGAGCCTAAATGCAATGCCATAGGTATAAATTATCTGAGAAACCGACGGGAGTTTTACAGGAGTTTTTAATTCATCCAACACAAGAATCTGGGTTAACAGTTGAAGAATGAACCCAGCTTTACACATCAATCCTTGCTACAAAGGCTGTGCATCCAGTATCTGATGCCGTATGCGAGTGGCTCAGTTGGATATGCACTGGGAGCGCTTCTGAAAGGCCCTTGCTGCGAGAAGCGCTTCATACATGGTCAGATCTATAAGATGTGCATAAGATTAGACTGTTCTTTCTGGTAAGCAACTACGCTTACGCAGTCATTAGTACCGGTACTCTAGTTGTCTAGCTTTTTCATAGCATTACCTGGCTTTATACTAGTTGACTCGAAAGAACGATTAAACAAGTTTGCGAAATCAGCGCATTTGCATTGTAGAACCCTATTTTGCGTAACCTCTATCATATAATGTTTGTTTCTTAACTTTTGCAAAGGCCGAGGGGACACCGCGAAAAAAAAGTGAGATGCTTCTCGACAAGTTGAAGACACGTGATGATAAGTATTATGCGATCTTCCGTTGCGAAGTGGCCAGGGAACAGCAGCAGCTTGCTGTTGAACATCTGCCTCTTACGGATGATGCACTGCCTTACCCGGAGGAGGAGCAAACACCCAAAACCTCCTAAGACGTTGATGTTTAATTGCACAGACCTCTGTCGTCAAGCATATGCAATTATGAAATATTACGTAAAAAGGTATGCAAGTTTGCAAGTGAAGAATTTGCAGGTAACTGTAACTTAACGTTACTAGCAGATGTTTTGCTCTGACTTTTTTTACAATATTAATGGATGATTCATCTCTGTGGCTCAGTGTTTGGTCACTTGCCTTGTCTCTATATATAGATATATATATGTATAGGAATAATTCGATATTACGTTGTAAAATAATATATCAATTATGATTATGTTTAAATTTTGTACTCTTTTTCTAGGCAGCATGGTTTGCAGTAGTAGGACACTTCAGGACAGTTTGTGTTCTCTGGCAGATGGTTAAATATTTTTGGGAATTCCATGGAGTTTTCTTGATTAGGATAATTTTACTGTTCACATTGTTCTGACAATGTGTCATTAAACTGATTTTAAACGTGTAAAGCTTTGGAACTTTTAAGTCTACTCTGCTCGTGTTATCGATTTTTTAAAGACTTTGAAGCCATCTAAACTTCATATCACCACCACTTCCGGTTTTCTTAACAGGCTGAGTGTCATCCAGTTCTGATTTAATTGTAGCAGCATGAAACTTGTTTATTTTTTCAGAAATGTTAAAAATTAAATGGATTGTACATTGTACATTGATGATGATGATTAGTAATCATCATCGTATAGATATGCTTAGGCTATGTGCTGAAAGTCCATATGCATCAAGTTCACGTTTAATCATTTTGTTTTTCGATGACATGTGATTTTTGAATGGAAAGTCATTTGCGTTTAGGTATTGATTGGGTTTTGCAAGGTTTTCAAACTGCTGACAGAACTTGATATTTAGCTTGCTGCAAGTTTTTTGTGGCCAGACAATCAGTAGACACAAATGGCAGTGATGGCAGACCACTCTGAGTTTTCTGTGGCTTTTCCATAGCATCTCATTGATAGACATGTTAGCCATGTTGTGCCTGAGCAGAGGACCTTTTTGGCATTGTATTGTGTAGCAATAGAAGTAATGAGTTTACCACCTTGAACAAACAACATTGGTAGCTGAAGTTAGGCTAATATTTAATGTCATTGGTGACATTGAAGTTGGGCTAAGACTCTGACTTAATTAATTTCATATATTATCCAGTAAGTCACATGGCAGCAGTAGTAGCTGTTTATTTACACAGCATCAACCAAACAAAATAACAGCAATCAGTAGAAACTCAATGACTTTTAAGCGATTGGTGCAAAAGTCAAAGGATCGATCAAAAAGGGTCATGTGGATCCGCTGAGATTGGATTGATCCTTTCTTCATGGATAACATTTGGCAGTAATAAACAATGCAAAAAAACATGTAATGTATGAAACACACAACTGAAACAAACTAAAAAGACATCACCAATGGTTTAAATCTAGTAGACAGATATTAAACAGTCTTTTCATTTATTTCTTAAATTTATTTCTTAGTGGTACAAGTGTAACATACTTTGGACGATTATTCCATACAAGAGGGCCAGAAGACCAGAACTTTTAATGGAGAATAATTTACTCCCACTATGTGCAACATCGGTGTAGTTGTGTAACAAAATTCTAGTGAAATGGTCATGTTTAGCAGTTCCCTGAAAATAATAACCATCAAATGTTTTAGGTAAAAATCTGTGATAATAGGGAAATATGAACAAACCGGTTTGAAACTGCTTTATATCTGCTAGTTGAAGTGTGTTATTGGTTTGGAAAATGGGTTTATTACTGACAGTCCATTGTCACCTTGTGCTGTCAACTCGTAGAGTTCTAGCGATCGTCTTTACACACATTCTCCATTGTTCTCTGTTCGCAGCCAAGTCCCTCAGTTCTTCCAAATTCATGCCAGTTATGTCGTGTATCTCGTCCATCCATTTCGTCCTTGGTCTGCCGAGTCTTCTCCTTCCCTCACCACAAGCCAGCATCATTTCCTTCTCCAGACCATCAGATCGCATTACATGTCCGAAGAATCTTAGCTTCAATCTTGTCGCGAATTGTTTTAGTCCATTGTAACATGAAAATAATTTGAATGGCACGTTTCTGTAATATCTCAACTTTTTCAAATAGGAAGTATGGTCTTGAAATGCATGCATTTACTTTTTAGTTGACTTGCTTTAGACAAATTGGTGTTCTTCATTGCCAGTAAGTAAGTAAGTAAGTAAGTAAGTAAGTAATCTCTGTTGGCATTCATGAATCAAATACTCATACTTTGCATGACTATGCATGCATACAGTGGTGAATTATAGTGGCACAATATTCAGGAGAAAAACACAAATAAAACTGATTCAATGTTATAAACAGTAAGAGAATGTTTTAATTTATATACACCTATATCTATGGCTGTCCTATGAAGAAACATGAACAGTACTCCTGTCTAAAAAGTTAAATCAGTCAGTAAAATATCAATTTGCCATCACACCCCTTTGGATTTGCATGAAATTTTTTACTTTAACTATATGCAAATTGGAGTAAAAGTAAAAATTTGAGCAGAATATATTAGTCTTGCGTGTTGACATGATGTCTGAATCTTGAGTGACAATTGGCCTCTGTTTGATATTTAAACTTTTTTATATCAAACATGAAAAGTAGCAACACCCAAATTCTTGCATGTTTGGAAGGCCTACAAGGCTACAACCTTGTGAGCAGTCTGGCTAGCTTTGGTTACAGGTTCGGCTCTTGGCTCTTTAACAACCGCAGTGCACTATAGAGGAACTGGGAAGCCAATGCAGTTCATTGTTAATGTGTTAAGTCTGATTGTAACATGGTATGTGGCATCGACAAATCATGAGCGGATAACAGAGGCCTTACTGGACATGTTGAATTCGGGGCGGAATAAAATTGGAAGTTTTGAATGAGTGCTTTGAACAGTCTCAGATTTCTTGCTTAGGTTGAATGCGTATTAGATTATCATGTTGTGCTTATAGTCTTATGCTTATTAGCTGATATTTTCTGCTAAATTCCACTTTATTTGTGGACTGTAGTTTGATGATTTAGACTATATGTTTGCCAAAATTGGATGGCATTAGAGTAATATTACCGGTAGAAAATGTGGTCAACTAGAACATCTAGACATCTGTGAAATATGTATTATTAATGTTCTTGATTGAAGCTATTTTGTTAGGTTGATTAATTATTTTATCCATCTGATGAAGATATTTAACCAGACTAGTGAAGAAAATCATTTGCTGTTTTCCCTTAATCATGTTTTTGAAAGTACCTCTGAATACTGAAGTACATGTACATTGAAGGAAAATTGCAGTTTCTAGATATTTTAAATTTACATCTGTCTGTCTGTCGTCAACCATCCTCGATCCGAGGGTTGGTCGCATCATGGACGAGCTTCCTCCATCTCTTCCTGTCCCTTATGTCCACCAGAGTCTGCCCGAGAGTTGTTCCCATCCATGTTCCGATGTTGACAAGCCAGCCCATCCTCGGCCTCCCTCGTGTTCTTGCTCCCGGATACATTTACCTGTATGATCTCTTTCTCCAGGCAGTCTCCGCTTTTTCTCATCAGATGTCCAAAGTATGTGAGTTTCCTTCTTTTTTTCTTTATTTACATACACATTAAATTTATATGGCTCTACAATATTATCGACTCTAAGAGGCTGTGCTGATTTGCTGCTGCGTACAGGTCATGGTTTTGTCCTTGTAAACATACAATTTCTACATTTACCTTTCTTCACTTAACGCTGACCATTGTCGCTTGAGAGAAAATTTAATTTAAGAAAATACTGAGTTTTTCCAGAGAATTTTAACATCTTTTTTCAAGTTCAGTGACTATCAGATTTTCGTACAACTATAAATGTTTATCCATTGTTCTTTTGCTTTGTTTTTTTTGTGACCTGTTCAGATTGCGTTATTAGAAATATATGTTTTACGAGTGTCTCCAAATATAATCTGACTAATCCTAGATCCTTGTTCTGAATAGTTTGCCCATAATATAGGGGCTGTCCATCTATTACATATAAACAGAGGGGATCGGGGGATTTAGGCGATTTGCATACGGAAGGGGATAGGTCCTGGCAAAATGGACGTACACAGAATAAATGTCTAATTATGACATCCAGATTATTTGTCTATTTATAACTCTGTATTATCCTATAGTCGTCCAATGACTTTTGTCTACATTAAAATTAGGTTCTGTTCAGTTGTAAACAGTGAACCATAACAGAACATATTTTAGCAAGCAAATAAATATTTTGTTTAACAAAAATAAATAATAGCATACGGTGAAACACATGTTTCACAGATGGCTTTAGCTAAATGGCCTTTTTAAAGTGAGGTGGGGGAAAGCTTAGCTGTGCGTACGCAATGGGAGGGGGAAGGAAGAGTAAAATGTACAGGGAGGCGGTCGAAAATACGATTTTTAATGTGCGCGATGTATGGATGGCTTGGGATAATTAATTTAAGCGCAATCAAGATTGATGAGAATAATTCTTGTTTCAATGAAAGTTGGTTAGATGAAAAAAATCCGTAAATAGAAGTTGGATTGACAGGATTGGTGACAGTTATCCTGGACACTGATATCAAAATGTCATCTTACAAAATAATTTAGGAAGCTAAAACGATACATTCCTACAATTCGAACGCTAGTATTTGCTGCACTTTCCTGGGATCGTCGAAAAAGCGAATTGGTAGTCGGCTAGGTGCTACCAAAGACATTTCAACACTTAATTCGTAATCGTTTTAAAAATACTCTTTTCCCAGAACACAATCAGACAACTATATTACTTTTCAAGTGACGACACATGTGCGTATGGAAATTATATGAAGAACCACAAACAATGATATTGAACAATCAAAAGTCAAGGTATAAAAACTTTGGCAACTTCACAGTCAAAGACAGTTTATACACACAAAAATTATAGAGTCCTTGCTTCACAGTGTACAAGTCTTTTTCAAAGTTGTAACTTTCGGAAACTTCTCGACGCCACACAAAGTTAGCGAAACCAGTTTAGGCTACTAACTGACAACTAGCTGTATAATCAATATCCTACCGATCAAATCCACAGATGATTCTCACTAGTCACTTTATAAAATAAACAGATAGGCCTAGGCTACGTCGACTCCCAGCTCTGCTGCAGTCAGAATGTGTGACTGAGCAATCCGCCATTTTCAGAGAGAGCCATCTAGGGCTAGGCTACTAATAGCCTATAGGCCTACGTTTTAACATGCGTACAACGTCACAGTGCGTGTTGCCTACTGCCAAGCAAACAAAGTGTAACGTAAAGTCTGCGTTATCTTATGTGTCAACTTTTAAGGCTCTCCTTCAAAATGGCGCTGATCAGAAAAACTAGTAAACAGGAGGTAATGCGAGTCGACGTACTGTTTGATAGCCTATTAACTTATTTTAAACTGCGATTCCAGCGCTCACTCCGGTAGCCTATGTAGGCCTACAGCGACAAATAATATTATATTCAAGTTAAACTCAGCAACCGTGAAGTGAAATTAAAGCGCTAGAAAATCTACGTAACGTAGTCAGAAATGCATGGGCGGAGTTTGGTTTCCGTTCTTGGAGGGGCTAAAGCCTTGGGGGGGGCTAAGCCCGGGAAAAGACACCATTTAGCCTACACGGTTAAAAAATGAATCTGGGTCTTCTTGGGAGGGCTTAGTCTCCATAACCTCTGATAAACTCCGCCCATGCAGAAATGTCTGTTTTCAACGCATGGGCGGAGACCTAGGGGGGGACAGGGGGGACGGTCCCCCCAATAAAAGTGTTGGGGGGGACGGCCCATGCATTTGTCCCCCCCAATGTTTGAGCGCCAAGCCTTTTTTGGCGGCGGAAAAAAAATTTTTGCAAGATTTTGGCCGGATGACTAAAAAAAAAAAAGGTCATCAACTTTTTTGGCGGCGAAAATAGAAAAATTTCGTCGAGATTTGGGCGGATGACCAAAAAAAAAAAAAAAAAAAAGGTCAACTTTTTGGCGGTGAAAATAGAAATTTTTCCCGAGATTTCGCCGGTCGTCAGAAATTTTTCGGAAAATCTCGCGTCTTTCCGTCCCCCCCAATTCTCGGCCCAGGTCTCCGCCTATGTTTCAACGCCGTGGACCAAAGATCTTTGCCGTGGACTAGCTGCGGAAACACAACATTTCGATACAGACGGAGGCAACATTGGTTTTCGCTTAGCGATAACAGTTCCAGTCGCTAGATGGCCGTGCTAGCGACACCTGTGGACTTCTACGGTCTTCGTGCAAGTCTGGCACTTGACGTAGCAGCACCAGATGTACTTGCATTCGCATCTGTAGTCGACTCGAATCCATTCACTCGTGTGTCCTCGACCACAGCACATCGACACACAACCGATGGAACCAGTACTGTTCTTCAAACACTCCCTGGCAACAAAATAACGCAGCGAATCGTGTTAAAATAGGGGCATCATATGCAATAGACCTATCTGTTGGACAGTTTTGGTTTGCATGTGCACTTTTTATAGTGTCCCTTCAAGGTTACTACTCGGAAGCGCTCCCGACAACTGGACGGGCACTGAATCGGAGTTTCACACGGAAGCGCTGAGCACTTGCGAGTGAAGAACTTGCCCGAGTGCCCTACGCAGCGGCTTGAGGTGGATTCGAAACTGCAACCCTCCGGCTGCAAGGCAACGAACGTATGCCCACTACACCACCGCGCCCCACAATATCTAATAATGGCAAACCTAATCCTAACCGACTCTCACGACGCCCAACCTGATCCTAACCAACGCACACATAGTCCCCTATACCGCAGCTATGCAGAAAATAAGTGTCGAGTCATCGAGTTTATTGGTTGCTTATAACAGCGTTTTGTGGCACACAAGCCATTGTGTTGCAAAATCTAAGTCTTTGTTCCCCGTAATCACCTTTTCTCGAGAGCAACGGTCTTTGTTGCCATAAGTCCTCTCGTCAAATCTGGATCCACACAATTTCCCCGATCTGCATAAAAACAGTCTGCGGTTGTAACCGGTATGCTTATATAGCGTACGTATGTTTCAACGCCTTAAAGGTGTCTTAAGTTGTCTAATCATAACGTGCGCGCTAGATCTGGCGTGTGCCAGATGCCATATCCATTGCATCGTTGGGAAACGTTAAATTCTCCTTATTAGTATTCAATATTTTTTTTACCTGGGGTTAATATCGAAGGGACATGAAGCCGACGAAAATAGGTAATTGAAAGAAAATCTGGTTGTTACTACATCCAGGACTTCTTAGGGGTGGCCTCATCCAGTTGTTTTGTTGACAACCGTCGTAGCGAAAAACGAATTAATTTAACGATACCAAGAACTTGCAAACTAAATAAAATGTGTTCTAAAGAAGAACTTCGTGATTGGAGTTTTACAAATTTAGTCGATTTTTTGAGCGATTGCGCCTGCAGGGGAATAGGCCTATACGTAGGCCTACGGTGTCGAGATTATACGGATGGCGACTAGGCTAAAATCCGTCGTAACTATGCGACTCAGTTCAAAATTACCCTACTGTTTACCCGGATATAGAGTATCAAACATCATAAAACATGGCCTGTGACACATAAGAAAATTATGATCTCTGCTCCGTTGATGGATTACGGTTTCATATCTTTTAGATCAGTGATTCCCAGCTTTTTTGGTTTGCGGCACAATGAGAAAGAATGAAAATGTTCGCGGCACGCTTGGCAATAATTAGTCTACCTTTTTTAAAATATCTATCTGGCACTATAATAAAATTATAATTTTATTGAGCTGTAGGCCTACTATACCAAATAAATTTCTTTCGAGAAAAACGGCCTGTTGTCATAAGCCCTCGTCAAATCTGGATCCATCCATCTAATTTTAATATTTTCTAAATGTCTAATAATACTCAATAGTGTCAACGTACATTGAATCCAAGATGTTCATGGTAGTAATCGTAAACTACAAATTTCTGTAGAGTTTTGTTTTGAATCATTATTAATTATTATTAATTACAACATATCTGATTTTTCCCGTGACAAGCCTGCAATTTGCAAAGTTCTCTCGGCACAATATAGTGTGCAGTGGCACACAGGCTGGGAATCACTGCTTTAGATCCCTGCATTGGGTCCCTGATTTGACGTACGTTCTATAACAGTATAACTTGTATAACATCAATGGTTTGTAAAATTCTATTCAGATATGGATTTGCTTTTATATATAACTCCGGTATCAAGCATTTTCAAGGTGTGCACACTGATCGACGATCCAGCACAGGAGCTTATAACCAGGAAACAATTTCGTGGGTTTTAGTCCGCGGGGCTGTCGGGGGTTATACCACAGTATACAAGGGCGGATACAGGAATTTTCGAAGGGGGGCCAAAATTTTTGGTATTGTGAGACAGTAGAAAAAATTTTTAGTCATCGACCAAATTTTCCGGGAAAAAGATACCAACTTATCCGCCAAAAAAGTTGATGACCTTTTTTTTTTTTTTTAGTCATCGACCAATTTTCCGGGAAAAAGATACCAACTTATCCGCCAAAAAAGTTGATGACCTTTTTTTTTTTTTTTTTTTTTTTTTTTTTTTTTTTTAGTCATTAAATGCCATTTCCGAACGGGGGGGCCACGTCCCGTACGATTTTCTAATAGGGGGGCCAGATGTCCTGTTTTTCTCTCCCACTACATGTTTTTGAAACCAAATGGGGGGCCACGTTCCATGCAATTTTTAAATGGGGGGCCATGGCCGGATTGGCCCCCCCTGGATCCGCCCCTGACAGTATAGATAATGTTATCTATATTGTGGTTATACTGGACATGATCAAATTTTCTAAATTTTTGTGTTTGATGGCAGTGGTGCATTTATTTTGTGTGTGATTTGAACACGTCAAACCACTGCCTAAATATTACGCGCGTGCCCTTGCGACATTTTCTCTCAGCTACAAATGAACGTGTAGCCTCACAATAATAATAAGCAACTGCTGTTATAGGCCAAATAATAAAGTCGTGTATAGCACGCTGACTGTGTCCGCGGAACTGGTAAAGGTGAACAGGCGAAACACGAATGGCCCAGCCAGGAATGGTAGGCTATACATATAAAGACGAAGTAAACTAGGCTACTGTATGTCAACAGTCAGCAGTTGAGTTGGACAGAAGTAACAGTTTTAGCCTAACTGAACTAGCACGCAACTGCATTGCATAGTAGGCCTACATTAATTCCTTCATAATTCATTCGTTCACTCAAGCACTCATTAATTCATCCATCCATCCATTCACTCATTGCGCCAATTTGCATAGCGCCTCCTCAAAAAGACTACTCGGAGGCGCTCCCAAGACCCAACCCCAACGCTGCCAGATAAAACCAACTTAAGATGAGAGAGTGGTCGCTTAGCAACGAATCTGGATTACCTTCCTCGAGTCCCGACCGATCCCAGTTCAGGGTCCGGAGCGCAGTAGTCCGGCGACAGACTGTGGTACACGAGTTCGTCGGCGGTGAAGTTCTTCCGGGCGTGGTGCATGACGGGAACGAGTATCCGGTCGGCGCGCGAGTTCCTGCGCATGCGCACTTCGACGGCGCTGGTGTAGCTGTGGTACAACCGGATGCCGATGGTGCGCATGTCCTGCAGCGATTTCCAGCAGGTGCGCGTCGTGCAGGAACCGGAAACGCCGTGGCACTTGCAGACGGTCTGAAGACTCTCCGAAACCACCTGTTGGTGGTAATCAGTTGGAAGACGATGAATGGAGGCGCTGTGTGGATGAGTGGGAAGAAGAATAAAAGGAAGAGGAGAAGGAGTAAATATGATGGTGATGAGGAGGAAGAGGAGAAGGAGGAGGAGGAGGAAGAGGAGGAGGGGAAGGAGGAGGAAGTGGTCCGAGGTGGAGGAGGAAGAGGAAGAAGAGAAGGAGGAGAAGAAGGAGAAAAAGAAGGAGGAGGAAGAAAAGAAGAAATGGGAGGAAGAGGAGGAGGAGCTCTTTGAGCTGATAGAGAGGCAGTCGTGGGTAGACCTGGGAGTGACTTTGGTAAGCTAATCTGACCCCACTTGACCCTAAAGTGACTTGAGGTCGACTTGAAGTCGACTTCTCGGCGTCAAAATGACTTGACCCGACTTGGCAGAAAAACAACCGACTTCCGACTTGAAGTCGACTTCTGGCATGGAAATAGCCATTAACCTAGGTCTAAGCCTACGTACGGCTACTAATGCAAGAAGTCAAGCCAATGTTTCCTGCAGCCATTAATTTCATTTACTCTTACCAATGAGCAATGAGGCCTCAACACTTAAGTGAAGCCTGACTTTATTAAAGTTTTAGATCTGTTAAATCCATTTCAAGCTGCTTGTGTTTCAGTTTGAATAGTTCTGTGATGCTTTTGGGCCATCTAGTACCATAGGCAAATCATAATGCGACTGCAACTTATTAGGCCTATGAATTTGAGCCTGTCCATTGTCTGTGATTATTCAGATTACACTCATTATTAATATTATTTTTTATTATAAATATTAATATTAAATAAATTTGTAAAACGCGCAAGGTCTAAGATAAAACGGGGACCGCGGACTGGTTGCATTGAATGGCGTTTTATAATAAACTTAATTTGTAAATTCTGTGTTTATAATTATTCGACCACTAACATCATTCCGCAACTTAGCAGATAGCATTGCAAGCACTTCATCCGGCAGAAGGCTACTACTTTAGTAGCTTAGGCATACTCACAAGGATTCTGGCCTACTCACTGATAGTAGCATAAAGTCTTTCATTGTCCAATTGGCTCGTATAGAATAGTTTTTCCGTCTGCAGACAATTGCAGATGCAGGGTATACCAAAGTAGCGCCAAACTATCGATTTATTATAGGCCTAGGCCTTGTAGATTCAGCTTTCTTTGCGCAGAATTCACTGACCACTAAAAAATTAACTGATTTGCTCATGCTCATGCCCTGATAAGCGGACGTGCTAATATTTTAGTAACATTTTGTTTCACCATTTTAATTAAACGCATGCCTAAGCGTGACGTTTTAACATAGGGCCTATACAGAATTACAAATTATATGAATAGATCGGCAGACGGCAGTCTGAACGATAGTATACCGGTAAAATATATAATCAGTAGGCTAAGTCTCTGCATAGCAAAGGTCTCATTCATTCTTGTAAACACATAACAAAAACAGCTTAAAGGCAACAAAAGCTGCTTAAATGTTGTCACGATCATTGGTTTGAAGTGACAAATTTAATTACATGTAGCCTACATGTATGTTTGTGTTTCAAGTCGGTTTAAGTCGACTTGTGGTAAAAACAACTTCATTCTTCAGACTTCTCTCTACAAAATTCGACTTGGGGTCAGTTGCGGTGAACAGAAACGACCCGACCCGACTTGGGATGACCAAGTCGACTGGGGTCGACTTATTGGGGTCGACTCCCAGGTCTAGTCGTGGGTAGAAAGTGTTGTCGAATTAATTTACCATATTAACCTCGACATTAATTTTTTTTTGAGGACTGATGGCTAGACCTCACCCTCACTATCTGTTCTTCCCATTGAAATTGGTGTGCGTGTGGTGATGTACCAGCTTTCTCATTCTGGATGAGATGACGATATGCCATACTGGTTACAGAAGGAGAAAGCAAAGAGAGAAGTGGAGATAGAAGGCGGAATAAATAATTGGCTGGCAGATTGGCAGGCAGACATCTCAAATATAGAGACAAACAATGACAGACAGACAGACACGCATACAAACAGACAGGCAAACAGGCAGACTCACAGACAGACAAAGCGACACGCAAACAGACAGACAAACAGACAGACATGCAGACATACATGCAGACAGACAGACATACATACATACATGCAGACAGACATACAGGCAGTTGTCCTACCTTTCTGCCTACTCTCTGGTTGTGTAGATTCGTCATCATCCCCTTCGTCTTCCTCCTCCTCCTCGTTCCCCTCTGCATCCACTGCCATTCAACGAACGACTGACTGAAGGCGATCCCATAGGACGTGTCGTCCCCACAGCCTCCCCACTGAAACCCACCAGATGACGGTTCATTCGGTAGGGGGCCACACTGGCATTTCCCCGTCACACCGGAACTGCACGCCTTCGACAGCGCATGCGCAAGGGCAGCGGAAGTCAGAGCATAGACGAACGCCTGCTCGCGGTTCCCTATCGATGAAACGTTAATGTCATTGTTTACTAATGGCGACAGTTTATGTAGTAGTAGTAGTAGTAGTAGTAGTAGTAGTAGTAGTAGTAGTAGTAGTAGTAGTAGTAGTAGTAGTAGTAGTAGTAGTAGTAGTAGTAGTAGTAGTAGTAGTGGTGGTAGTGGTAGTGGTAGTGGTAGTGGTAGTGGTAGTGGTAGTGGTAGTGGTAGTGGTAGTGGTAGTGGTAGTGGTAGTGGTAGTGGTAGTGGTAGTGGTAGTGGTAGTGGTAGTGGTAGTGGTAGTGGTAGTGGTAGTGGTAGTGGTAGTGGTAGTAGTAGTAGTAGTAGTAGTAGTAGTAGTAGTAGTAGTAGTAGTAGTAGTAGTAGTAGTAGTAGTAGTAGTAGTAGTAGTAGTAGTAGTAGTAGTAGTAGTAGTAGTAGTAGTAGTAGTATAATCTTCCTATTGAAGACCATCACTAATCATAATAGTCTGAGGTATAATAGACAATTCTGCGGGTTGGGAAACTAAGCTGCATCATGGAGAGAGAGATATGATGGGTAAATGAATGATAGCAAGATGGAAGAATGAGAATGCATTTTCATAAGTTTAATGAATCTAAGAAAGCTACTCACGTAATATTAAACAAGCATCAAAAGACTACACCAGACGAGATGAACCTAACAACTAATATCTACAAACTAATGTTCCTCAGCTCCCTCTCTGACTGACTACCTCAGTCGCTGCGTTTTATATTGTTCATATGTACAGACTAGATAGCAAATTACAGAACAGATAGATAACGAACAACTGTCTGATTGGTGTGCGACTAATGCTATAGGCTAATTAAAGTGTCATGTAAATTAGATTGACAAGAGAATATATGAGCCTAATGTTCAGTATATATTAATATATATAGTCTAACAGTTAATCCTTATAATAAGATATTATCGTAGTAGTAGTAGTAGTAAGTAGTAGTAGTAGTAGTAGTAGTAGTAGTAGTAGTAGTAGTAGTAGTAGTAGTAGTAGTAGTAGTAGTAGTAGTAGTAGTAGTAGTAGTAGTAGTAGTAGTAGTAGTAGTAGTGGTAGTGGTAGTAGTAGTAGCATGCACTATCACCAGCCAGTACATAGATGAGTAGGCCTATGGCCGTTTAAAAATTAGAACATATTATAACAATGATGATGATGATGACGCTGATGATGAAGATGTTGACGACGACTGTGATCATGACGATGACGACGACGACGACTATGATGATTAGAGCACTCCTCACTTGAAACGCGTACTTCGCATAACAGCGTTAACCAAATCCACGCACAATTGAATGACTCTTGGTTATAAGATATACAGTAGGTCAAATTAAAAGGTGTCCAATTAGCTCCAATCAATATTCACCTGTTTTGAGGTCAGGTAGAAACTTCGGTGCGAGTCGAATGGATGAGCAATTCCATCGACTGTCGTAGAAGAGTCTGTGACAGACGTCGACTGAGGCTCTTGCAGCGTAGACGATGGAAGGCATCAGCTCCAGGTTCCTCATGCACATCTTCCGTTGACCTTTGGCAAGACCAAGGTCGTTACGTCGACAGTCGGTTGTTCGATTCCAGGCCGGAAGGTCCGTCAGTCCCGACAGAGAGCTGCGTTCAATTGTAACAGAGGATTGAAGAGAGGAGTAGTCGAAGAAAGAGAGAGGAGTGGAGATGTGAATCAGAGGGAGAGGAGAAGGAGAAGTAGGAGGATCAAGGCCGTAGCTAGGGGGGTGTTTTGGGTGTTTGAACACCCCCCGAAATGGAAAATGTGAAAAATAATATAATGCATTTACGAGCACATGATGTAAAAACCATGAAATAAAACCATGAAAACACCCCCCGAAAAGGAAAAATGGGAAAAAAGAGAATGCCGGATGACTAAAAAAAGGTCATCAGTTTTTTGGGAAAGAAATATGGTGAGTGAAACACCCCCCGAAATCAAATCCTGGCTACGGCCTTGAGGAGGATGAAGCGGCGTAGGAAAAAATAAGAGATAATAGACGAGGAAAAGATAGGAGTCCGTGGAAGAGGAGGGGGAGGATGAAGAGAGGAGAATGGGGATGAGAAGGTATAGCATTATAGGAGTAGGAGGAAAACGTGAAAGACATGGTTAGAGGAACAAGGTGGAAGAAGAGGTGGAGCATGATGTCTTATCCTCATCCTCATCCTTCTCCTTTTCCCATCATCCTTCTCCTCTTCCTCCTCCTCCTCCTCCTCTGCTTCTCGAATGAAAATATATAGGGAGCGCCTCTGAACGATTCAACCTAGTAGAGGCGTCTGAGGCGCTTTGTAAATGTTTTAATACAATACAATAGTCTACCTCTCTCCTTTCTCTATCTCTCCCTCTCTCTGTCTGTCTGTCTCTTTCACACACACCCCATCTCTCACACAGCGCTCCTCCCCTTCACTTTCTTTCCCACATCCTCCTCTATCCTTGTCATCCTCTTTGTCATGATCGTCTATCTTTCGCTGACTTCTTCCGTCTCTCCCTTCGTCCTACCCTCTATTTCTTTCTCCCATTGTCTGTGAGTCTCATGGGTTCCAATTAATCGGCGTCACACCAGACATTTTAGCGTCTTATCTCTAATGACATCGGCGACAACAACAGCATGGTCGCAGAATCAACGTATACCCTCCCACCGATCCACCAACCAACGGGAGGGGCAAGAAGATCTGCTTTCTCCTACTTAGTTGTCCCTGTGAGGGTACCCCCCCCCCCCCCCTACGACCGGTGACCAACAGGTGGGCTGGGCCACCGAGGCAAATCGACGAGTCGTTCACAAGTGACAGTCGAGTTTCATTGCGTTTTAATCGGTGTTTCCTTTGTGTGTAGTACACGATGAAGACCAATCCACACACACACACACACACAGAACCTTGGTCGACGGCGATAACACTTTCGGGTATTAGATCGACCGTGGGTGAAATGACGGATTCAACTCCGCTCGTACTTTGGTAGTGCCCGTCCCAAACGTGGGGAAAGAAGGAGGGCGACTCTAGTCATCCATGATATGATGCAATGTCGTTTGACAGCAAACAAACAAATTACGCATTTCTGTATCGAAATAAAGCTGTAAGGGAAATTTGGCAAGACTTGTAAAAGTAGTCTCGAATCAAATGCCGGTTATAATTATTCCATACAGGTCTGATGCGCAATAAAGTATTTTTTAATCATATCCGAATCAAATTAATTTTTTTCAAACATTATTTGCACACGTTTTACATTGTATAATAAGATTAAATGTGCATTTTTTCCACAAGAGAAAAAGGTACAAGGCGGAGAAAGTACTGAAGCAATAGACACCTCTGAAAGGAAGAACCAGCTGCGTATATATATGAATGCCTGGGTAATTTGTTGATGAGTGAATATTCCAAACTGCTACTCATTGTTTTTCGGGGCTTCATTATAAGATAGGGACAACGAGATTAGTCATCGACTAATCTTGCATTATAGGCCTAAGTTATTTAGCTAATCAAAGGTGTTTTCTTTATCTAGTTGCAGCTAATCCAGGAACTCGTCGATAGCAAAGCATTGATAGGCTAATGCGCACTTACTATACCACTGGTTAAGATTGTCTTCCACTGGGGGTGGACCGTGGAGGCGAATGGTTCCACACGTTTTCTATCTTTATCTCCCCTCCACTGTTCCAGACAAATTATGAATGCCATCGAAGATTTATAGGCTTTCCAGTTTCCATATATTATACGTAATTATTATTCTTTAAGTTTTTTGACCAAGGACAGATTCGAAAGTCCAATGGCACCACTCCTCTCGATGTTCAGCCTTCTCCTCCTTCAGTTTCATCCCTATAGCTTTGAAACATCATCCAGTCCAACAACGTCTGTCTTTGTCTTCCTCTTCTTATACATAGGCCTACGTAGTACACACGCATGCGCTAATCCCATAGTTAAGTCTATATTTCTGTGTATAGTTTCGTGAATGCTTGTGCCAAGGTATTGACACGCATGCACTGCCATGCAAGGCGTATCCAGCAGCAAGAGCGGATAAAAAAAATTCGAAGAGGGGGGCCAAAATTTTCGGTCTTGCGACAGGAACATTTTTTCGTCTTGGTCGCCAAAAATCTGATGACTTTATTTAGTCATTTGTCTCAAATTCCCGAGAAAAAGATACCATTTTATCCGTTAAAATAGTTCATGACAGTTTTAGGCGTACGGACCTTGGTGGGCGTGGAGAGGACCTGCGGAACTACTCATGGAGGGGGGCACGTCAGCTTTCCGACCCAGAATAGCTGGTCAAAACTAAAGAAATTTCTAAATAGGGGGCCATGGCCGGATTGACCCCATGGATCCGCCACGTCCAACAGGCTGACGATGGGAAAATCTGCTAACGTCGGCATGAGTAGCCTAATGTTAAATGTTGGAGTACTCAATGAGTACTCACAGTTCCATATGACAATTCTCGCTGTTCATTAGCATAGTAATATTATTATAGACTATTATAGGCTTAGAATTTCGAAGAGGTAGTCGCCGATAGAAATCACTGTTAGTCGCTAATCTGAATTATGTGTCTTCGGAATCAATGGACGCTTGATGGAACTCGACGCTGAAAATTTTGATTTAGACTCCGAAATTATGTTGCCATTACATCAATCAATCAATCAATCAATCAATCAATCAATCAATCAGTCATCCAATCAATAAATCAGCCAACCGGTCAATCAATCAATCATCCGTTGATTGACTTAACAACAACAGTAGTCTCAGGTAAACTTTGAAATGAAACAGAGACAGAAAGCTCGAGATTTCACTTATACCCATTTGAGAAATCTGGCCGCCATTTTGTCTGTAAGTTTTGGTTTCCTGAATGCATAATTAATTATTTGTGTATTTCGTTCCATCGCATTCCTTGACCCAGACATGTTAATTTAGACTCTCGCATTAGCCATGGCGTCACCTGGTTTATATTCAGCAAAATGATGTTTGACATCACTTATAGCCATTTGAAGATACTAACCGACATTTTGGTCGTCATCTTGTTTTCCCACGCAAGCACAAAAAATGTAACGGCGATTTTCAATTTCAGCAGCCTTAATATAGCAGCAAATCGTTACATTATTTTCTTCTAACAAAATCATTTTGAGATTCAAAGCCCGCATCAGAACGCCCGTCGTAATTACTGGGTAAACGTGGTTGAGGCCAACATTTTATAATAAAGTCGGTAGCGACTTGCTTATTTAATTAAATGTGTATTACAAGGTAATCGAACATCATTATTCGCAGACTCGCAGTCTTGTGGCACGGGCCATTGTGTACCAAAATCTGAGCAGCAGGCTAATTGTTTCTCGGAGACCATCATTTTATGCTAGCTAACCATTGTTACCGGTGTGTTTATATAGAATCGGCTGACAACATTTTAAAGGTGCCTAAGTTGTCGAAGTGAGCGCCCGAGCCACCGTGTACCAGGTATTATCGATTGCTTATTGATGAATTATTGATGAATTACTGCTATTAAGTCAATCAATCAATCAATCAATCAGCCAATCAATAAATCAGTGATGTCAAGCATGACATCTTGCTGAATATAAACCAGGTAACGCCATGGCTAACGCGAGAGTCTAAATTAACATTTCTGGGTCAAGGAATGCGATGGAACGATATGCACACACAATTAAGATTATTGAATAATTGAATTGAATGATTGAAAAGGTAATCAAATCTCACTCAGAATTGCTCGTTTGCAACCATCTAAACATAATTATAGAATCTTGGTACAGAATTTAAAGGTGTGCATTTTTTATGGGCAACGGTCCCGTCAACCTGGCCCAGGAGATTAACAGGAAAAAATTTCGTGGGAATTTTAGTTTTTTGGAGAGGGGTTCCACTGGATGTGTACACATTTTTTACATTTTGTTCTGATAACGTTTTGCGTCATTTTCCTTCAGCAACAAATGAACGTATAGAGCCACACAAGCTATTATAGGAGGTATTTTTTAAGCAACTGCTAATAATTAAGGTCGTGGTGTCCCATCATTAGCGCGCAGGGCAAAAGCGCGCCGACAAAGCGCGCCGACATAAGCGCGCAGCAAAATTTCCCCTACAAATGCGCGCCGACTTGAATAATAAATTTCAAGGATTTTTGAAATAAACTAAGATTCGTCTCATCAATCCAGCTTCTGTTTGGCAAGAACTATTTTCATCACTCGAGCTTCCATTTAATCATGAATTATTTTCATCAATCAAACTTCTGTTCAAGCAACAGTTATTTTCATCAACCCATGCAGCTTCTATTTAAACAATAACTATTTTCATCAATTCCGGTTATTTTTCAGCATGACCTCTCCTCATTAAGCAGACTTCTATTTTTGAAGAATTATTTTTGCCAATCCAGCTTTTATTTAATCCAAAAAAATTCATCAGCCCAGATTCTATTTAAACAACTAGCCTACATTTCAGAAATTATCAGATAAGAAATACTAGCTCTTTGTATAGGACCATCTACCAATATTTCTTGGCAGCAGAAATAGACCCGTTTGAAAACACTTAAAGTTTTATAAAAAAAATGAAATAAATTGAAATACGTACAGCCAATCGATAGTTTCCGTGTGCAAAACAGAAAGTCCAAGAACAAGAACGCAAATCGGAAGAAAACGCAATTTCCTGTCATTCGCCATCTTGTTTTCTTCGCGTGCAATGTAATCACTTCTTCGTCCTATCGAAGATATTTTAAAATTTGCACCAAATAATTGCGACTTAATTGACTTTGTGTTCTGTGAACTCCGGAAAGAAATTTGCGTATGCAAGATCGATTTACTTTAATCGACGTTCTAAGTTGTTTGACCGAATTTCTTAAACAGAAACTTGTGACATTGAAAACGAATTCTTGGAATAAAACGACCGAGTTGAAGAAGACTTGTATCGAGCGGCATAAGAAGGAATAACTTTTATGAAACGCCACTGTGTTGTCGCGAAGAGAGCTGTAGCTTATCCGATGTCGAGTAAATTAAGATCAGGTCATCTCGATTTGGAAGCGCTCCCTCCATACACTTTGATCAAAGGCGTCTGCGGTTTATTCAACCTCGAACCGGGAGACGACCACCAGGTCTCGTCACCCTCCGTAGCAAGACTGATTGGACAGAGGGGTTGGATGATGGAAACAGTGACCCTCCTCTGTTGGGGGCAGGCCACAAATTTTACAGATCATAAATCAGAGTCCTCTCGAGTAATTAGTAAGCCATGAAATCGACGTGTCCCGCACCGTCCTAGTGCGTGGCTGTGACTAGGATGGGGGTGGGGATGGGAGGGGGATGGGGAGGGGTGAAATGAATGTAGTTGAGGATTAGATTGTATAAGGCGATGCTTTCAGTTGAAGTTATGACAAGGTGGGTAGCGAGCACAAAGGGTGCTGAGTGGTCGAATTACAATGGATGCCCTCTGCAAATAAACAACGCACGGGAAGAGAGCGCAAGAGATGGGAGGGAGGGGCAATCAGTAATAAAATAAAACGCTTCCAACGTCATAACGTTAAACGGGTTTCCGCCCTCGCCCGCTCTCTCCTTTAACCACCCTTCCACTAGTCGACGAATGACGTGTTAATTGTTTGCAATTTGTCCATCGCTTGACTGATGAAAATCGGAGAATGCCAATGTGGACCACCCCAAAGACACCCTCTTTTCGATAGCTGAATTTAATATAAAATCAAATTCCGCTATTTCGTGAGTAGCTCGTCAGTTGCATACCCAGTTCTTTTTCCTAATAGGCTCTGCAAACCCAGTCAAGAAAAGCAGTAAGATAAGGCGCTAAGAGTTGGTACTTGCTAAAAAAGAGAGCAAATATTGGCACATTGTAAGTAGTTGCAGCCTATGGCAAGAGCGCCGTGCATGACATGCGATAGCTAAGTTATCACTAAGCTACTGTCAATATGCAACCGTAACACGTGCTCCGGTGTTAACTACTTGCTAAAATTCCATAACCATTGTAACAATTTCAGACTTGGTGCAGACGGTTGCTTGTCCATTCATTTCAACTTAGACCGGACCTGGTGATGTTATAAATTGTTTAACGTCAGCTTATGGCAATGAGGGCCATTGACGACAGGAAGATTATTATTATCTCAAATATTTATGATACAAATTTAATAATTAAGTGCATGATTTATTTATTGTTAGGCATGTTCCAAAGTTTAAAGAATCTAATAACACCAATGACCGTGAACGTAGGCCAATTCAACGCCTATTCGCTATTTTATAATATTTTTATGGAGTTTCTTCCTTCGATTCTTTGTGTGGCAAATCATAAAAAAAATAGTTCAATTGGGTATTATTTAATTTTGATCTTCATCATCAGTTCTTGACGCCAGTCGTTTTTGGCGGCGATTATAAATATTGTCATTCAATTTCTTCGATCCGGTGAAAAACTTCCATGGACCTGACCTGCCGAATTGTTTCAGCTGGCACCGCCAATTGTGCGAATTAATGACATCCATTGTTCTCTGTCATTTGTCTTGTCCAATGCTTTCCTTTGTGCTAGCCTCATTTATATTTATACTGTGTATATATGGGGCCTATAGATCTACTCCTTCTTTTGCATAGGCTTATTACACGATGATTGACGAGTTTGCTCAATCTTTTTCTTGTTTAATATTTTCAGCTAGGGTGTGCATATTTTTAACAACTGTTTATTCTCCTCCTTGAAGTAGTTCAGTACCGATTCCATCCAGGGGCGGATCCTTAGGGCCAAATCCGGTCATGGCCCGGCCCCATTTAGAAATTTGGACATTTCTCACTGCAGTTTTTCTGTCGGGGAAATGGACGTGTCCTTCCTCCCCCAATCAGGTTCGTACAGCTTTCAACAATGCAGCGGGAAATAGGTGACAGAGAAGACAGTAAGAAAAAGGAAAAAAGTAGCGTATGACTAACTATGAATGGCCATGCATGACTCTGAGCGGAGCTATGACAATTATTTATTTTGCATTGCATAACATCACTAATTTTCAATATCAACCAACTCCGCAAACAATTTCGAAGCATTTTTTGTTCAAATTTTAATGTCATCTTGTGACATCAAAGGCATTTCGCGACTTATGTTGAACCCACTAACTTCGAAACTGGCCAATGTACGACATAACAAATTATTTTATTACGTGCCTAACGGCAAAGTCTGTCAGTTGACTTCGCCCGAGATTTTGGTCTTCATTTTAATCATCGTTCGTTCGGAACTTCTGACCAGAGAAATGCTGACGTTATTATAGCATTGGTCGCAACCGTGTTAAAGGTGTCTAATTATATCTCTAAATTATCAAAATGCTAACGTACAAATTGGGCCTAGTGTAAGTTTGCCAGCGTTAACTAATGGTTGTGAAATCAGATTAGCAAATAAGTTTGTTTTTCAGAGGTTTGCAAGATTTTAACATCTTCACACTGCGCCCAACAGATTTTTTTCTCTTAGGAACACTATATATACCATCGGTTAAAATTGTCCTAGAGGTGTCTAATGAGTTATATCGAATAATTACATGTAAGTGCTTTAACTAAATTAAGGTACCTTGTGGCTGCTGCCTGCTGGTCGAATTTGACGTCTACCCAGGGCTTTTTTAACGTGCAGTTGTACACAAAATGTGCAGTTCTAAATGGATTTGTGCAGCTGTATAGAAGCACTTCTCTCACAAGTTCTGTGCAGTTAAAACTAGCAAAAAAGTCATTGTCATCCGATTGGAAGTAATTTACCATGGAGGATCGGAAGGGAAAGAAGGGGTTGTGCAGTTATAAAAATTCCTTAAAAACAGCCCTGCGTCTACCCTAACTCTCCGTATTAAAGAAACATTGTGTGTGTGTGTGTGTGTGTGTGTGTGTGTGTGTGTGTGTGTGTGTGTGTGTGTGTGTGTGTGTGTTCCAATGTTTAATAACGCTCTTTTAAAGTCTTAGTTTAAGTTTTTAAGCATTTAAACTCAAAGCAACCGTTCAAAGATGTAAAAACAGTCCTGTGGTTAAGTATATGATACTAGCTGGGGTACCCGGCGTTGCCCGGGAAATTTAGGATACGACCCGCTCCCGGTCACAACCTCACTTCACCCCACCCCATCCCACCCCCACCCCACAACACCACACTCCGACCTCCACCGGTACGACACCCATGAAATTTTCCCTCCCAAACCCACCTCCACCCCTCACCCCAATTCCCCTCCCCTCCTACCCCGCCCTTCCAAGGCTTCCACCCCACCCCTCCAAATCACCCTCCCCCACCCCACCGCCACCCACATCACCTCCGCCTCACTTCGACCTCCACCGGTACGCCAGTCGTGAAATTAGGGTTTTCAGAAAAATTTCTCACCCCACCCCCAACACCCTCACTAGGGTGCCAATGAAAAACAAAGTTTGAGTTTTTTTAGGTCTCACCCCTTAGTTTTGTTCATTTAGCCATAAAACTGAAACATATCAAGTTTTGTACCAATCAGATAACATTTACTGGTTGCACCGTCCTGTGAAGTTTTGAAAATCTGCAATATGGAATCTCGTAAGCCGCTATGTATAGCAGAATGCTCTGCATTGTGCAGAATACAAATGCAGTGTTCCACATTGGTTCAGTGTTTAAAAAATGTTATTGGTTGTCCAGTCTTTGACTGAGCAAACGTTTTTGGGTGCTTGAAAGTGCTGGTGATGGCTTTCAACCACCTAAAGCAGATATTGCTTTTGCTCCTCCTGGTTTGTGATGGCAGACTTGAACATCTGTTTCAATGCGAGTTATGCGACGCCCCATTCAGTTGTGTCGTTTTGTACCACCTTCAGCACTTATGCCCTGCACTCTGCTGTGATTATATGCTTTAATTGGGTTCCAAAAGCTTGGATCTTGCAAAAGGAAATCTTGTGGGATACCCATGGAAGTAAAAAATTTCTTTGTGTTTCGTGACACAAAACGAGACAGCTGTTTTTCATAGATGTTGTCACTCGAACTGGAGAATCTTCTTCACCAAACTTACTCATGGCTGCAACCATGCATGTCAACTTTTTCCATAACAGTAAGTTCAGAATAAAAAAAGGCAAGACCGAGAAGTGACCTACTCAAGTGCCGCACATGTCACATGAAAGTTTTTATGGATACACCTGCAACGGGTTTGCTTGCACTGCGGTAGATATAAGATCTTACAATATGTGTAAGACGTATCGTGGAACAGAAGTTGCTGCTGTGCGTGTGTGCCATGCTTTGAGATAATTGTAGTCTAACCACAAATATGTAAAACTGTTAAGCCCCGGCAGTTCAGAAGCTGGCAAACGAAACTGTGGGTGAAACAAGTAAATTTTTATACTGCTTAAAAAATTTCCCGTCCATTATGCCCTGTGGCAGGCTCAAGGTGTGATGATAAGGATTGCTGGCAAAAGGTTCATTTCCTACAAACAACAGCGACAACCGCATCAACTCCTTGTACCGTAGTCATCTCTTGGATGATACTGTTGCAGCTACTCACGAAGAAATCACCTGAAGTTGTCTTTCAGCGGTTTAAGTTCATAGGATGAAAGTAATGTCAATGTGAATCCATGCAGTAGAAAACATTACAAAGAGACTGTCATGTGGGCCACTAGAACATCCCATAAGCGTATCAAATACTTTTTCGACATTTGGCTCGTGTAAATGATGCCTGCCTGCATGCCACGTTAATGAGCTGCTTGTGAAGTTTTTGCTACAGTATGTGATACAAGCTCCCGCTTTGTTGTCTGGGATACTAGTACTTGTGTCAAAACACATCAGCTGGGCACATTCGCTGAGTTTCCATTAATTTTGTCAACCATTTAAAATACTGCTGCAGCCTGTGTCTCACCAGAACCATGCACTGCATAACTTTGGGACCCGAGAATCTTCAACTCACTATCTCCAGATGCTATGACTGCCAGACGATCAACGGTGTCTTTACCTGTGAGAGCAGGCAATATCTTACCATCCCAATGTATCGTCAGAGGACCAGGAATACTGTTGAAGGAAAATGCTTGCTTTTTTAAAGCAGTTGATGCGCGATGCTACATTTGTGCCAATCGTACGGATTTCTTTTAAGAATTAATTCCGATGGACTGTGACCTAGAGATGAGGCTGCAGTTGCCAGGAAAATATATGTTGCATTAAATTTTCTGTCCAATACCTATGTTCTATCCTGCAGTGCTGATACTGCATCATGATTAATTATGTGCTTTTGGCTTTGCTGTCTTCCTTTCCTTTACCGCAGGAATTTTCACATCACTGCCTTCATCTTCAGCTGTATTGCTTCCATCACAATCAGTATTGTTATCTGGATTTTCAATAAAACTGTCATCTAGTTATAGGCCTACCTTACTCCCTTGTTATCTTTTCCTTCTGTTTATGGTAACCTGTTTTTTTCATACAATGACGGTCTTCAACCCGCGCAAGTTTCAAGTCAATGGGTCCCGGATTTTAACGTTTTCCTTTTCCCCCTCTGTGCTAGTGATGTTATAGAATAGAGATTTAATATAAAACAGATAATATGTAGATATGATAGAGAACTGATATAAAGCACTGCAGATATAACCAGAACTGTTAGTAATCCACAGAGTTAACTTCTCAATACTGAGACAGACCATTATGTCAGGAATTAACTAGCATCACGGCACATATTACTATATACAACTTCAGGAGCACGGTGCATCCTCTAAATGTTCATATATTTTATTCATTTTTTCTCTGAGTAACTTCCATATATAAAGGAACATTTTCAGAGGATGAGACCTAAGAAATTCAAAACTTTATTTTTTCCTGTATATTTCATTGGCACCCTAACCCTCACCCCACCACCCCACCACCCCACCTCCATACAACACCCCACCGCACTCCGACCTCCACCGGTACCGGCGGTACGCCAGCCTTGAAATTTAGATTTTTGGGAAAATTTCCCCAACACCGAACCCCCAACACCAAACCCCACCACAACCCCACCCCACCACCCCACCTCCCTACCCCCACCCCCACACTCCACACCTCCACTCCACCCCACCGCACTCCGACCTCCATCGATGCGCCACCCGTGCAGCATAGACCATTCGGAGATACTTCTAGCACAGAAACCCCGGAGCAAAATAGAGTCTTGAGACAGCGAGAGGAGGCAGGGAAAATCCCAGAGTCCCAGAGGTCCAGACACGAGCATGGACGTAGTTTATCAGGGGCTAGGGGCTAGGCCCCCAAGAAGGCCCGGAAATATTTGTTGGGGGGAAAGTGTATATTTTTTTTAAAAAATGGATCAGATTTTTTGGCTGCGAAAATAGTTTTTTTTAGATTTCTACCAGAAAAACCAAAAAAGGTCATCAAAAAGTTATCAGATTTTTTGATCGGGAAAATGGTATAATATTTTTAGAGATTTCGAAGCCAAGGTCTAAAAAGGTCACAAGCTTTTTTGGCAGGGAAAAACGGTATAGGAAAATATTCTCGGCGCCGCTCTTTGGATTTTTGGGATTTGGACTTTTAGCCCCTCCAAGAACTGAAACCGCCCATGGACACGAGTTTTGCCCGAAGAAAGAAGAGTGGGAAAGATCATTCCACGTAGAAGAACATATCACAGGAAATGCCCGGCATTTTCCAAGGCACAGCGGGCACGAGGGACAAATATAAAGGGAAAATGGTCGGTATAAGAGCACGAACGAAAGTACATTTGGATTGCTCCCGAATTTCACTATAGCAATGGCAGTAATGGCTGTAACAGTATCATCGACAGAAAATTATTTACAACACACTGGGGGTATATTTTAGCTCAGTTAGCCTACACATTGAATGCCACTTTATTGAGCGCAGACACTGCATTACCATAAATTTACAAAGAACTTGAATACATATCCTCCATAGCAATCGTTTTAAAGGTGTCTAATGTCATCTGTGCTCGACGACTTCTGAATTCTGACGTAATTAAAGAACCTTTATAGGATTTTTTACAATTCTCATTGTTTGCATGCAACGCTAATTAACGAGTTAATTTATTAAGCAGGTTTATTTAGCATTTCTTGGGGTCATCATAGATAGTCATTTAACATGGCAGAATCATATTTCAAATATTTCAAACAAAATTGCCAAAAATATTGGGATCTTACTCAGGATTAAACATTGCCTCCCTAATAAAGTTCTCACTGATCTCTACTATACACTTATCTACCCTTACTTGTCTTATTGTAATATATCCTGGGGTTCCAACTATCCCTCCCGCCTTAAACCTTTGATCACCCTACATAAACGAGCCATAAGAATTATTTGTGGTGCCCATTGGGGCTCCAGCACTGCTCCTCTATACTTAAATCATATGTTGTTCTCTCTACTGAACATTAATAAATTTCAGATTTGCCTCTTTATTTATCGCTATCACCATAATTTATTGCCTAACTCTTTCATAAACTATTTTACTACAGGCTCAAAAATTCATGATCATGCCACTAGGCATGCCAATTTTTACCGCTGTGAATATGCACGCCTGATAATTAAACAATTTTCAATAAAATATTTGGGTCCTAAGATTTGGAGTTGTCTCCCGACTCACATAATTTCTCTACAATCTATCTGCCTTTTTAAAAGCCACTTAAAAAGGTTTCTCATTGTGAACTAATATCCCATATCCTACATTGTGTCTAGAATCCACTATATGGTCACTATAGTCACTGACTATTCATGCTATTCTTTATCCTTCAGTCCACAGTAAATGCTAGATCCACTTGTATTCCCACTTCCTCTCATCTGTCTTGGTCTTGTGAATGCACACTAAGCCTCAATCACTTTTAATTTTCCTTATAGCTCTTACTTCTTCTCTCCATTCTGCTTATGAGCTAATTTACATTATCTGCAATCGTGATACTAATTCCTGTTAGTGGGTGCCTAGGCTAGCGGGATCGCTCCCTTTCTGGGTTACCCTTTCACAGGGATCATTTACCTTTATCTGATGTTATTTGGCGCGATGTACATTGTGCATGCTTATTTTGTCAGTTTGTTGAATTGATCTCTTTGAATAAACAATTTGAAAAATAAGAAATTTGAAAAAAAATATATCGGAGTCAAAAACTCAAGGTAATGTCACAATAATATGACGTCATTGTGATTACAATGTGTGCGTGCGTATGTATTGTATTGCATTATAATTGTATTGTATTGTATACCGCTTGTCTACTCCAGTCCCTGATGTCAATCGATGCATTCTCTGCTAGGTCTTCCCTTCGTCCATTGCCACTCATTGTTCCCAACATCACTTTTGTTTGTTTTCATATTATCATCATCCATTATGCATAACAATAATAACACTACGTAACAAAATTTTACTTTTTGTTTGTTCCTGGGTATTAAATGTTATTTCCTAATTGCTTCGGCCTCAAAAGTATAGAAAATGGCCATTATACCCCAGAGACTTTGCTTTTCAGGCCAGGAGATTGATTTTTCTGAAATGTAACTGCTTCTTCGGTACATTGAAATTCATGTGTTAACTCGGAGGAGCTGTACAACCTTGTGAACTTCCGGGAATATTCTAGAATACCTTCCACACTTATAAATAGCTACAGGTAGTAGTATAATTAAAGATGCCTTGAGCCCACCATGCACTTCAGTTTAGTTGTACGTCTGACTAGGTGCATAGCCTGTAGACACAACTCATAATATGAGATGTGTCTACAGGCTATGCTGTGCCTACAGGATACTTGCAGCCTCTTGATGCCATATTATGGCATCAAGAGGCTGCAAGTATCCGGCTGACGCATTCTGCTAGGCCCATGTCTGTACTTTCTTGCGGAGGATGGTACCGAGGGATAAAGAGAGCCATGAAGTTTGCAATACCAAGAATCTGGCGAGAGCCCAACTGAACAACCAAGCAATTGCTACTTCTGCATGGTGGATCCTTCCAATTCCAAACGTCGGACAGGAAAGAATGCAGCTCCGATCATACATCCCCGACCTTCCTTCATCCATGGCTCCAGTGCCACACAGCCCTGAGCTTCTGGTACCCACTGTTCTGGATAGAAACCAGTCGCCTTCAGAAGAACAAAGTACCGGTATATCAGAGTCAGAGAGCGATGAAGACGTTTTAGATCCAGACTATAATTTTCTAGCTCATGGCAAAAATCCGTACTATCCAAACCAAAAAGACCTCAACGACCTGATCAGAGATCTGGGTCTCAACAAGTACAATGCAGAACTTTTGACGTCTAGACTCAAGCAGTGGAACCTGTTGGATGACAGTGTTCAAATCGCAGATCAGAGGAAGCGTCATCAAGCATTTTCAAGCTCTTTTACCAGTCACGATGGACTCTGCTTCTGTCACAACGTGACCAGTCTTTTTCAGGAAATTGGAATCGACTGCAACCCGAACGAGTGGCGTCTCTTCATTGACAGTTCATCTCGAAGCCTCATAGTCGTGCTACTCCATAATGGGAACAAGTATTCGTCTTTTCCTCTGGCTCACTCGGTACACTCCAAAGAGGATTACAACAGCGTGAAAACCTCGTTAGCCGCCTTGAAGTTCGATGAGTACGGCTGGGATGTCATAGGAGACTTCAAAATGGTATCAATTCTGATGGGCCTGCAAGGGTTCGGACAAAGTTTACCTTTGCTTTTGGGACAGCAGAGACAAAAGGCGCACTACCACAAGCGGGACTGGCCCCAGCGGACCGAGTTCAATGTGGGTAGCAAAAATGTCAAGTGGGAGCCACTGATGGATCCTCGGAAAGTGCCGATGCCACCACTGCTTATTAAATTGGGCCTAATGAAGCAATTTGTCATGGCTCTGGAGAAGGAATCGGCAGCTTTCAAATACCTTCAAGGTTTCTTCCCAAAGCTGTCTGAGGCAAAGGTCAAAGCTGGTATATTCTTCGACCCACAGATAAAGAGAATCATGGAGTGTAAGGATTTCTACAAGATGCTTTCTAGGAGTGAGAAAGCGGTTTGGAATAGCTTTGTAGCGTACTTTAGAGGCTTCCTGGGCAGTAACAAAGCCAAAAACTATGTAGAACTGGTTGAGACTCTGGTGAAGAACTCCAGTAAATGGGATGCAGGATGTCCCTGAAAGTTCATATCCTTGATGCTCACCTTGATAACTTCAAGGAGAACATGGGAGCATACTCGGAGGAGCAAGGCGAGCGCTTCCACCAGGATATACTAGACTTTGAACGTCGCTACCAAGGACAGTACAATGAGAACATGATGAACTACATCTGGGGGCTGATTCGTGAAAGTGTTTTACAGTATAACTGTAAATCTCGAAAAACTACGCATTTCTAATCTCGGGTGGTCAATTTTTGTATCATTCTAGTATTGATACATGTTGCTTTGGAGTCATTTTGTGGTTTCTTGTGACCTATGTAGTTTTATTCTGCCTTTACGTGAACAAAAATAAACAAATTCGCTCGTTTGCTGTGGAAATAGGTTTTTCTTTTAAATATCATTCTCCAGTCCACAAAAGCAAAGTTTAAACAGAATAACAACCATTTCCTATACTTTTGAAGCACAAATAACCAGGAAATTACACTCATTGCCCAGGAACAAAAATCGTGTTACATAGTGTAATGTCCAAATAGATTCAGTTTTCGTTTCTTCACTGTGTGTAGCATATATTAGGTCTTTCTTTGTATTTAATCTTCTTTGTACATCAAGATTTGTTGTCCAATTCAACTGTAGTAGGTCTATCCTCCTCCATTAATTTCAAATGGCAGCTTTTGGTCTGGTCCACCTTTTAAGAGCGCAACATCGTTCCTTCTTATTTGCTTACATACTTTGGTAGATAAGCTTAGTCGATACGACAGCAGGGCGACAGTCACAGTAGATAACAGTCAGACTGAAAACAGGATCGTAAATCCTGGGGAGTAAAGGGAGGGAATTACTTCCTCACTGTTAAGCCTGGAAAGGGAACGTAAAGGAATGACCTCACGACATAATTATTGTTTTAAGTTGTGTCACAATGCTAGATGTCAGAGTCTGCATCAGTGGCGGATCCAGAACGTTTCGAAGGGGGCGGGCCAAAATTTTCGGTGTTGGGCAAGGATAAATTTCATCTTTAGCGGATAATATACCATTTTATTCCGCCAAAAAGTCGACGACCCTTTTTAGTCATTCCAAAAATTTCGGGGAAAAAGAGCCCTTTTCCCAGAAAAACCATACCGTTTTCCCCATAAAAAGTTGATGACCTTTTTTAGTCATCATAGACTACTTTTGAAAAGGTCTGTCGAACTGATGGGGGGTCACGTCCACTTTCCATGCCAAAGTGGTTGGTGAGAAAGAAAAAAAATTCTAAATGGGGGGGCATGGCCGGATTGGCCCCCTGGATCCGCCCCTGGTCTGCATGCTACAGACTATAGTGTCAAGTCTATAGGATCTGACCTTCCGTTGCATCTTACTTGCTTACCTATTTTGGTATTATAGCCTAGCCTTATACGATGTCAGGGCGACAGCCAAAGATGAGAACAGTCAGAAAGAAATTACACAGAAAACACATTAATTGAACAAATATCTGATGGTTTATTATCCTCTGAGTCAGTGATGTTTGCACCCGCACGGTCATTCGACTATATTCTTTTAAAAAAAACTGTTTTAGTCTCGTAACGAAAGAGTTTTTGTCGAGGCCGGATAATCGTCCGCCATGTTGTCGATTGTGTTGAGGTGTCCTTCTCTTGAAGATGTTTCGATGGCCACTGCTATAGAATGATCTGGCTCCACGTGAGGTCACCACTTCCCTCTAATCATTTCGTCCCTTCATCCCCCTTCCCATCCTTCGACTCAACAGCGCACGACACATAAATAAGAAATAAATTTAAAATTAATAATATTGGGCTTGCGGGATATTGGGCTGATCCGCGCCAGGGGCCCTCCTGCCTTTGCGAGGAGCTTACGGGGTTTTACGCCACGCCAGAGGCCCGGCAGGTACTAATACAAATAAACTACAAACACACAACAACAACAACAAAACACAGAACCACAAGCCGTCACTCATCACGATTCTCCTTCACACCAATCCTCTCAGGCAGCAATGTATAGCGGTTCCTAAATCAACACAGAAAAACAACGATGATAATTATTCATACATGTCATGACGGATATATAAGTTTAGCATCATTAAAAGAAGGAATTAAGTGCACGATTATCCAGCTGGGGTGTGCTTCGTTCTTTGACTAGTTGATCCAACCAATTGCAAGTTGGATGTGTATTGTGTAGGCAAAGACCACGACGAAGGGAAATGACCATCCCTGAACAATTTACCCAGGGCCGTTTTAAGGAGTTTTGGGGCCCTAGGCACAAACCCTAATCCTAAACATATCCACGAGTCTAATCTACTCTAGCCAAATCAAGGTTTCTGGGGACGGAGAACAAGTATTTACACACACATTTTTGTCGGTCGATTGCTCGAGACGTGTAGCGCCGAGACGGGAGGGCTATGGGAAAGGAATGTCCGAATGTGTCCCTCCATGAAGTCAGAAATTGTTGAATTTTCACATTGCATTTTAAGCTGCCATCTTTACAAAATTGCTCAACATTCGCAGTGCTGACATGCCTAGTCTAAGACTTCTATGATTGTTCTTGCAATTATAATAATTCCTTATTCAGTTTCCACATTGTAATGATAGGCCACATGCAGCATTGTAAGCTGGGATCTAAGCAAAATTACAGATTATTATTTCAGTGCTGATTACAAGAGTGGTTGAAAGTTTCAATAAAATTAATAAAATTATTATTACAATCATAATTTATTGACGTATCAAATTCAGCAACTCAGTTCTGCTGCTTCTGGACCATTAGGCCAACAGCATAATAGGCCTAGTAGCCTAACGAATAACTGCAGACAGATCTAGGCTATAATTATATAAGACCTACTTTCTTGCATTGGAATTGGCTTATTCCCGCGCGTTGCTAAAAAGGCTTGTATTGTTGACCATGGAGGATAGGCCTACAGTTCTCGGAATTGCCACAAATGTTACACAAACCAAGGAAGAACCGCCAAAATCTGGAAGTCATGTAGTAGGCCTAATGATGCTGTTTTACTAAGTGTTCAAGTAACAAAACCTTTTTAAATTTCGACAGTTTTAAATTTGAAAGGTAGCACTAAAAAGTCGAAAATTGGTTTTACAAAAATAGTACTTGTACAAATATTAACAGTAAATTATACTCATTGTAAGATGATTGTATCATATTATTACATTAATAGATTTTATCGTCATAATATCATACAATAGTTATTAATATCACGGTATATTACTAGAGTTCGTGTATTATACAATAATGTAAGCAGCAATTCAAACTTATAATTTGGTCAAATGTTTTGGGTAGTCATTTCTGGGTGAAGTTCCTTCCACACTGGGAGATGCTTAGATTAAACACTGAACGTAACCCGATTCCCGTCTCAAACTCTCAGTCTCAGATATAGAGTGCCGGTACTCTATTCATGCCTTCTATGGGCATGTGTGTCATTTTGTTACGTTTATTAATATTGATAGAAGAACCTAGGCCTATACACAGCTAGAGCACATTAATCTTTGTATTACAAGTGTACTGTGTAAAATAAATTTAAGCTTAGCACACGTTGAAGTTCGTATAACATGTTGCTAATTTGTTATGCAATGTAGCATTTTGGGTCGCCGCGGGGCCCCCCTGTTGCGCGGGGCCCTAGGCCCGGGCCTCGCGGGCCTGTGCCTTAAAACGGCTCTGAATTTACCACCTTTGAGAGCCTGTTTATCACTGTCCCCTCTCACAAGGACACGGATATTATAGTAGGAGTCATCTACAGAGCACCTGGCACTAACCTGGATCTTTTTAACACTGAATTTGAATCATTAGTTGACTCCCTAACACTCAATAAAAGTAGGAAAAAGAGGATTTTTATAGCTGGAGACTTTAACATTAATTTATTAGCATCAGATTCTCACAGTCCTACCACTGATTTCATTGACTGTCTCACTTCTCACCACTTTCTTCCTACAATACTCCAACCTACAAGGATAACCACCACCACAGCCACATTAATTGACAATATCTTTACTAATTGTACCACTTCGGTTATTAACTCTGCTATTATAGTATCTGACATATCGGATCACTTGCCTGTCATAACTTGGGTTGAAAACACCCTCAAACCCCATAACAAACCCAGTAATTTCCGACTAACAAGAGCTATCAATGACAACACCATTCTTGCATTCAGACAGCTGTTAGAAAGAGTTGACTGGTCACCCATATTATCTCTTTGCAGTAATAACGAGACTGACTTAGCATACAATTTATTTGTTAACTTAATTAAACTAAATTACGGCTTAGCTTTTCCTCTACGACCAAAGTCGACTGCTAAAAGAAAAACTCCTCAAAATCCTTGGATGACTCGAGGGCTGTTAAACTCTACTAAAAGAAAAGAAAAACTTTATGTTAAATTTATAAAAAATCCCACACCAGTAAATAAAGCCAAATTTACCACCTATCGCAACAAAATTTAATACAAAATTGTTCGCACAAAAATGGAACAAGATTACTATGCCAATGAATTTGCCAAGTATAATGGCAACATAAAACAAACGTGGCATTTAATTAAATCTATTGTTAAGTCGGAAAATATGAATATACAATTAGAGGAACTATTAATCAACGGCAAAACGATTGATGACCCGGCGCTCATAGCGCACACTTTTAACACTCATTTTGCAAATTTGCCCAAACTTTTAGCGCAAAAAATACCACCCTCAGCCAAGCCATACCAAGACTACATGCCAGCTTCTGCACTTAATTCCTTTGCTGTCCTACCGACTTCCTTTCAAGAGCTATTAACTATCAATACAACCCTCAAAGACACCCACAGCACTGGTCCTGATGACTTGAATCCACATGTATTGTCTTCTCTCATGGACTTATTAGCATCTCCACTTAGCGAGGTGATAAATTGTTCACTTAGAACTGGAATAGTCCCATCGGACATAAAATTAGCAAAAATTACACCTATCCATAAGCAAGGTAATAAAAATGAGGTTTCAAATTTTAGGCCAATCTCTATACTACCATTTTTTTCTAAATTTTTTGAGAGGGTAATGTACGACCGCCTCTACTCTTTTATCACCCAGAACAAAATATTATACCCCTTTCAACATGGCTTTCAAACAGAACACTCAACCTTTATGTCATTACTGGATATACAAGACAAAATATCTCATGCTATGGATAATAATGAATATTCCATTGGCATTTTTCTCGACTTAGCTAAAGCTTTCGATACCGTCAGCCACAATATCCTGTTAAATAAACTTGAGAATTATGGGATCAGAGGTATCGCACTCACATGGTTTACAAATTACTTAAACAACCGTCACCAACAAGTCTCATGCAATGGGAAATTATCCAGCTTCCAAAAAATTGTTTTTGGGGTCCCTCAAGGCTCAATCCTGGGGCCTCTTTTATTTCTAATATACATTAATGACCTCCCTAGCTCTGCAACTTTTTTACATTACATCCTATTTGCTGACGATTCGAATGCTTTTTACTCCCACCCCTCTTATGATCAGCTAATTAAAATAGCAAATGATGACCTAGAAATGGCCAGTGAATGGTTCAGAGCCAACAAGCTTTCCCTGAATATTGCAAAAACCAGTTATATAATTTTTAGATCTAGTAAAAAAAAACTTGCTCCACCTCCTGATAGTAACTTGCTAATTGATAATATATCAATACCGCAAGTATACTCATCTAAATTCCTGGGGGTACACATTGACCAGCACTTAAAATGGAATATACACACAGCTGAGATTTCCCAAAAAATTTCAAAAAATATAGGCATAATTCACAGAATAGCCTATCTCCTTCCACCTCATGTACTAAAAACATTATATTTTACACTTATACACCCATACTTAAGTTACTGCAATCTCATTTGGACATCTACATACGACACTCACCTAACTAAGCTAAATAGACTGCAGAAAAAAGCCATAAGAATTATTACTAAATCTCCCTTTAATGCTCACACTAGCCCCTTATACCAACAATTGAACGTGCTAAAAATATCCCAAATTAAATTCATCCAAACTAGTACATTTATGTATAAGTATGACAACAACCTTCTTCCACTTGCATTCTCATCCTATTTTAGACCTAACTTATATACTAAAGGCATTAGAAATAATAGAGCCTACATAAGTGTCTTTGCAAAAACGAACACTAGAAAATTTTCTATTAAGTACCAGGGTCCGCTTTTATGGAATAACATACCAGAAAGTATTCGTGCATCCAGGAGTCTCGCTCAGTTTAAAATCCAAATCCGTGCATACACATTAAACAATGTTAAATGAACTCCTTTATTTAACCAATGTTCATGCTTATTATTATGTTTTTGATATATGTTTTGAGGGAAAGTATCCCGTTGCTTCTGTTCATTTGCTTTCAAAGCTTTAATATCGCATCTGCTTTTTATCTTCTATTGTTACCCCAATGAATTTTCTGGTAAATAGGCCCCACTAGCGGGATCATTCCCTTCGGGTAGCCTATTGGTTCTGCCACACTCAGTATTGGTTGCTTACTTGTCCATATAATCGCAAATGTTAACTAGCAATCAATCACTGTGTGTACTATCCTGTAAGCAAAATTGTCTGCTTGTCTTTGCTTTTTTGGTGGATCAATAAACCAATTGAATTGAATTGAATTGAAGCACTTGCATTATTTTAGGAGGAAATGTTATTAAAGGTTCGATTGTTATTAAGAACGAAAAGTGCTGTGGTGGTCTTAGTCGAGCAAATGAACACCTCCCAAAAGAGCAAGTTTGCTTCAGTCATGTTCTTCCCTCCTGATAGATGCTTTTCTTGGAGAACATGCAGTAGGCCTACGTAGCCTTCTGTGCTTTCGTAAATTTGGTCAGATATCGCCTCTTCCGCTTTCGGCGCTATGTTTTTAAAAATTGCATTACATCATCATAATAATTATTATGGCCTCTTATAGGGTCTATGCAATTTCAGGACATGCCCGATTCCACAATGGCCATATTTCCCTGTGTTCTTTATGAATGATCTCTCCTGGGCAAAAAGAAATATATGTTTGTTTGCTTGGGAATCAATGCAGATTATATTGTCTTACACGACAACCTATAATCTAGACTCTTCTATAGAGAGCAACGATGTTTAGCCTGCGAGGCTTACCAGATGCGCAGAGGTCCGAGCAGGAATTAAATTCCCCGTCCTTCGACTTTATACAGTTTGGATACGAGGATACGACTCTATTTCTTTCGATTGCTTCTCATAGTTGGAATTATTCGGTCTTCAGTTTGGATTTCGGTTTTCAATTGTTCTGTCTTCCAGTAGCAATCGGTTTCAAATGTCGTTCGATCTCAACGTTTGTCTCGAACTTTCGATCCTGTGACAGAGTTTCAAATCGTTTATGAACGCATGAGTTTGATCAACGGATCATGCATAAATTGACAGATGAATGGATGAATAGAAGAATGGATGGATGTCTGGACAAGTAGATGAATCAATGCAGCACTAGAATTGCCGGGGTTTGGGGTTTCAAGTTTCAACCCCCAGTCTTTCTTAGAGCCCAAAAATAAAGTAAGCTTTTCACATCCCAATTGCAAGTGGATCATAGTCCAACCCAGCTGGTTTTGTGACAATTCTCACAATGAATTAATGGATCAATGGGTGAATTCTCAAAAAGTAGCAGATGAATAAATAAGATCAATGGATGAATAAACAGATAGAAAAATGAACAAGTGGATAAAATAATAGGTGAACGGCTGCATGAATGAAAGGATACTGGATAATAATTATTATAGCCTACCTTCGCATATTTTCAAATCTCTTTTCTGAAGAGTTTTCGATCGAATTAGCATGTCGTGTCGATCTGTCTATTTCTGGTCAATATATTATGTATTCAAATGGCGTCAAATTTCTATTTCTATTTCTTCTGATCGACGATTTTCAATGACTTTCTTTTCTAAATGTTTCGCAATTACGTCTGAACTGTTTCAAGTCGATTTACCAAATAAAGTTCGTTCCCATGGCGCGAAGCGATAATTATTTGTGACGTATTCGGAGTAACCCTCGCTAGATGACGACTGTAGTAAATTGACGTCATGGGTATTGTGTTATAGTTGATACGCACATAAGTAAGTATAATTCAACGTCAATGGTCCGCATTGCCTTGTTAGATTTTCTTTCTGTTCGCAAGAGATAGCCTATTAATTATAAATAATATAATAGTAGTCCTATAGTGGCCTAACCTATGTTGCTGTACTGTTGCCTGTACATGAATTGTCTGGTGAATTAACCATTCAGACCATCAACCGTCGAAGGCAGATTGCCTGAAACTCAAATCGTGTTTTACTGTAGGCATAACTTATTCTCGAGCTGTTCTGCGTGTCTCTTGTTCACTGTCTGTCTGTTTCTTTCTAGCTGTATTTCTCTGTCTGTTTGTGTGTCTCTGTCTGTCTGTCGCTCTCTGTCTTTCTGTCTGTCTGCCTCTCTCCCTCTGCCTCTCCCTCTATTTATTTTTTTTGTCTGTCTGTCTGTCTGTCTGTCTGTCTGTCTGTCTGTCTGTCTGTCTGTCTCTCTCTCCCTCCAGACTGTCTACCCAAAACTATATTATAGTCCGATCAATCGTACCCTGGTCCATTCATTCCGAGCGATACCTCAGCCATAATCCTTAGATATCACTTAGACAATCTTAACCGTCGTTACAATCACAGTCGAACCTCAAGAGTTAATCTAAGCCTACACATTTCGCCCTGGTCTTAACTCAACCGAACCCTCACACTTATTAGATGACGCAATAATATTGCTATCTCTATAACCAATAACTCTCCTCTTAATCTAACCTAATTATATAGACCTAATCATAAGACTATCAGGGGATTCAGGGCTGTACTGAATAGGCGCTTATCACTATCACTATTCTGCCGTATTCGAATTATTGGACAACTATTCGGTCTATTACGAATACGAACAGTGTACAAACTAGATCCACCGACAACATTCAGTCACTGTATACTAAGAATGAAACTATCATGACCATTTTTCGCAAAATTCATTCTGAAAACTATATAGTTCCCCTTCAAGGCGACTACTCAGAGGGCTCCCGAATTGAGCGAGGCACACAAAGAACAGTTTTGAGTTTAGCGATTCTGGTTGAGTCCCTGGGTTATGGCGTAGCTCTAAGCAGGGCTTTTTTTAGCGTGCAGTTGTACACAAAATGTGCAGTTCTAAATGGATTTGTGCAGTTGTAGAAGCACTTCTGTGCGGTTAAGACTGGCAAAAAAGGTCATTTTCCTCCGATTGGAAGTAATTTACCATGGAAGATGGAAAACGAAAGAAGGAATTGTGCAGTTCTAAAAATTCCTTAAAAACAGCCCTGGCTCTAAGTCTGAGGGAATTAAGACCATTGCAGACCATTAGGCCAACCACAAATATTAGTTACATACAGATTACAATGCAGTCAGTCTATTTCTGCAAGGAACCTGCAGTTCCTTGCAGAAATAGACTGACGGGAAGAAAAGGGTAAGCGTGTCGAAGAATAAAAATGCAGTTGCCCCGGGTGAGGATCGAACTCACAACCTCCGCATCTCTCATAAGCACGCCATGTCCTTACGGACTACTGTTTATAAGTACGGCGCGCTAACCGATTGCGCCACCGGGGCACTTGGCGCCAATATCGCTCTGGCCTTACTTATTGAAATGCAGCGTGGCCGTCACATCTGCGCGGCTTTGGAATGTAGTAAAAATGAAAACGACATGGTAATGCGGTTTGTTTTACAGCGATGTTGTTATTTTACACCGCCACTGTCTTTATGTATTTCATTAGGCGAGCTGTTGATGACAAATCGCCTGGCGAATTAGCATGCGTGCTGCCAACTGGCGAATGAAATGAGAGTTACTCGCTTCTCGTAAATATCAGTCGTTGACGTTTGGCCTTTTAACGATTAGCCATCGAAAGAGTAACTTAGCTGTGATGAATTTATGTTTTGTATTGTTAAGTTCAGAGTTTAAATGAATTATTTTATGGATGGCAATTACAATATGCGCGTTTGCAGCATAGGTTCTGTTAGGCCAACCTTATATTTTTAGTAACAGGCAGAAATTGTGATTTTATTCAACGATACAAGAAAAAAATGCACAGACCAGCAAGTTGTTTGTGCATTTCCTTGATGAATGGTATGACGTCAATGGTCGAAGTTGTCACGAGATGTTGTTAAGGAGAAGAGAGAGTCAAGGAATCTATATTTAGAGGAATGTTTACTCGCGAAAGTGATTGCGTGTCCGCTTCACACTTACCCACAGATGTCGTTCCACTCATAAATTGCTTCCAATAATATTAAATGTGGCGTTTCGAAATAATCACAGCCAATTCTTTCTCTTTGTAAACATAATTACTTGTCGAATCACCTTGATTAAATTAATTAACTGAATCAAATCAAATCAAATCATTTATTGGTCCCACAACAAAACGTATACGATACAGAACATGATGTAACACTAGTGATAGTTAATCGTAATCGTAATCTCGAGACTTCTACAGCGCCCACAAAGCCAAGTCGCGGGACCCAGCTTATTCACAGGCGCTCAATCAAAACAAAATTGATAGGCAGCGGGTCAAGTCCGGAGAGTCAGGCAGGCAGACAGATGGACGGCTAAGGTGGGTGATGTTTAGAGTTGAAATGGCGAGACATGTGTGGAGAAGAGGAAGATATAAATTAATGTGTGTGCACGTGCAAGGGTTTTAAAGTGACTGAGGGATGTAACCATGCGAATTTCTGTTGGTAGACTGCTCCAGTTGACAGGGCCCTGGACCCTATATTACAGAGTCCAGGGCCCTGTCAACTGGAGCAGTCCTGGGCCCTGTCAACCATGCGAATTTCTTTTGGTAGACTGCTCCAGTTGACAGGGCCCTGAACCCTATATTACCGGGCAACCAATGTAATCATAAGACCAAATAATATATTTCTTTGACAAACGACGACCTGATTGTTTCAATAGCTTGCACAACAGGCTGAAATAAATTCAATTTTTGTTGTAGCGCTTTTCTGATTTTTATAAAATCATTCGCTTTTAAGTAATTGTATTAGCAGACGACGAGGAGGAGAAGGAGGAGGAGGAGAAGGAGGAGGAGGAGGAGGAGGAGGAGGAGGAGGAGAAGGAGGAGGAGGAGAAGGAGGAGGAGGAGGAGAAGGAGGAGGAGGAGGAGGAGGAGGAGGAGGAGGAGGAGAAGGAGGAGGAGGAGGAGGAGGAGTCTTAGACGAATTCGATTATTTCCTGTAATTTTTCTATTTTAAGTAATAATACCAGCAATTAGTTCAGCTTATAGGTCTGCATAATATAGGTTAAATACTGTAGGATGAGCTAAACTTAATTACGTGCAGAAATGTCATTTATCTCCGTACAATGAACTCAGTCAGTCGCACGGCGACGCTCCACGTATACGCGGCTTCATCGGGCGAGTGTTGCATCTCTACAGCGTACGGTGATCAGTAGTCTGTGCTTACGCCATGGCGTCTATCGACGAATCCGATGCAGACGTTCGAGGCGTCAGATTATTCTTGTCTGCGTTGAATGCAAATGGGACATGTTGCGCTTGAAACAGACGCAACACATTATTTCTGGATATCCGTGAGAAGTTCTTCCCACAATGGACGACAAGACAACGTGTACGATTCGGACGGTGGAGGTGAACAAGCGACCCGGGCAGGGGCTCGGGCTGTACCTTCGCGAAGGGAACGGGGCGGACCGGGCGGACGGGGTTTTTATATCGCGCTTCGCCCCGGGGAGTGTGGCCGACCAGAACGGCCTGTTGAGGGTTGGGGACGAGATACTGTCGGTCAATTCAGTTCCGGTGGCTGGTCGGCGTCTTGAGGACGTAGTCATTGCCATGTCGATCCACAAGAAGCTCGTGCTGACCCTGCGGACCGTCAACTGCGATCACTGCCCCAGTACAGGCACGTCATCGTCGAGCATATCGACCCTGGCCATGGAGGTCCCGCAGACCCCGGTGGTCGTCATCAAGGGTGGTGGCAGGAATTTTCCCGGAGGCGGCAAGGCCACGAATAGGAGGCGGTCCCGATCGCCGGACAGGGTCAGGTCCCCGGACCGGCTGACCGTTCTCAGCGGAGGGAGACCGCGAGGAGGGGAGAGGTTGGGAGGCGACGACAAACGACTCTACCCGAGGTCCGTGTCCGTCGACTTCCGGCGCCTAGAGGAGCTGACTGGACCGATGACGGACTTCCAGCAGCTGTACCTCATCGGCGACGACTCCGGCGACAGTGGACTCTCGAGCGATAACTCCGGACTGTACCGGATCACCGGAGATCCGAACGGAACGCGATCCTCCAAACCTTCCCTCTGCGTCAGTCCGGTCGACGTCTGCGATCGAAATCCGTCGGATGTCATCGGACTCTACGAGAAGGGTGTGGCCGACAATAGCGTCCCCAACAAACCAAAGTCCTTTCAGACGTCGCAACTCCTATCGCCTCGCAACTGCGACCATTTCTCCGACACGGACATATTCTACCAAAGAAACGGCGGCCAGGGCACGAAATTTCGCCACACCGCGGCGGAACCGAACAAAGAGCCCCCCTACGACCAAACCCCTCAGATGGGGCACCCCTACACCAATGGGAACTACTGTACCCTGCAGCGAACCAATCGTGGCACAAGGACGTGTAGTCCGAGCTCGGAGAACCGTGATGGTGTACGTTATGTTAACGGCGGCGACGTGTTTTCAGCTGGCGGTCACCAGAGGGCGAACGGAGGTCGCAATTTCTATAATGCTGGAGGGGTTTACTTGGGTGGAATTGACGCCCATCAGTTGAGGGGGGCGCTCTACGGATTCCACCAGATGGCGTTTCACGATCGGGAATACAGATCGTCACCTGCAAAGACCCCGTCTGGTCAGTATTATCTAATATAGTCTTATGTAATATCATATATACATGTACATATATATATATATCGCTTAAGAATCGTTCGATGGCACTATGTGATAGAGGTGGTGGATGAGGAGGATGTGGTTGAGGTCGTGGCGATTGGTGGTAGTAATTGTGGTGGTAATTATGGTGGCAACGGTGGTTAAAGATGGCGATGTCGAATATGGTGGAAATGGTGGCACATGTGGCTTAATGCGTATATTTAAGGATCAATGCAAGTTTGTGTGTGTGCGTGTGTGTGCGTGTGTGTGTGTGTGTGTGTGCGTGTGTGTATACGCGTGTAAGTAACCATGTGATAATGTGCGTATGCGTAATGCAAATATATATATATATATATATACAGTATTATACTTATATATATTTATATATATATATATATACATATCGTATCTGTGAATTTATATAGCGCCTGTCGAGAATGACGCAATCAACACGGCAACTCCGGCGACAAAGAAATGAGACCGTAATGAGAAATAATGAGTCATTAGTTTAGGGCTTTAGGCGTTATAGTGAGGAAGGTCATTCCAAACGGAGGGGCCACATGTATGCACCCATTGCCACATGCAATACATAAGCATATACAATGATATATACATATAGTGCTTATAATTATGTATGCATGTATATATATTATATATATATATAATGTCTGTATGTCTGGGATGGATTCTGACTGGCCAATTGACTTCTTTTGATTGAACACTTGTAGAAATCTCAGGATTACGAACACGTTAAAAAAGACATGTTCAGCGCTGCAGCCTGTATCCAGACATTGAGTTCCAATTATAAAGCATGCACTGCAGCAATGTCTGGCCATTTTGCTTTGTGTTGCACAATGAACTGCTTGGCAAACAATCATGCATGCATGCATGCATACATACATACATACATATTACATACATACATACATATATATACATACATACATACATACATACATACATGCATTCATGCATGCATACATACATACATACATACATACATACATACATACATACATACATACATACATACATACATACATACATACATACATACATACATACGTACATACATACATACATGCATACATTCATTTTCTATATCGCCCCTTCAAGCTCTCCAAGAGGCGCTCCCGACTACAGCGCGGACACTGCATCGGAGTTTGACGCCGAAGCGCCCAAGCAATTGCGAGCGAAGGAGGTGGATTCGAACCTGGAACCCTCCGGCTCCAAGGCACCGAACCCACCGCAACCCCACGGCGCCCCACAAACATGTGTTGCCATTAGATATATAAATAACTGCATAATATGCATGCCATTGCATGTGTCTGAATTATAAGTGTCTGAATTACCATTGCATATGTACATTATACACATATTACACATAATATGTATACATATATAAATATATATATATGATATATATATATATATATAGTTTATATTATATGGCACACAACATATATATATATGTATATAATATATATATATACTATGCATGCGTTCTTCAGAGGCGGTCGACATCACGGCATACGTGCGTGTCCAAGTGATTAACTGAAAGTCGTGACTTAGGTAACTAGAGAGAGCGATAATACAATGGAGTCGAGTCTCACGCGAAACAATGGGTCAAGACTCTGCATAACAATAGGTTGAGACTCGGCATGCAATTGTCTGCAGTATCGAAGCGTCGACTCGACTTCCAACGTGATGGTTAGTCACCGTTCAACGAGGAGAAAGCTGTATAATGCCACGACAGATCGTTAGTTTCGCCCTCCCCCAGGGCTTAAAAAGTGTGCCTGGACGGTCATGGACGGCGTCCATGCACTTGTTTTAAAATCTGAACGCCGTCCAGCCACTTATTGGCGAGTACAGACTGGAAAGGTAAGGGGCGTCCAGGCACTTCTTTTGGAGAGGTAAGAGGCGTCCATACACTTATTTTTCCAGACTTTAGGCACTGCCCTCCCCATTCATCTAGGGGTTGCCCTGGCACTGAAACCAAGAGCTCACTTTTGTTCCACACATTCACTTACTCGGTCGTGCCTTAATGTTGCCCTCCTCCTTTCTCCCGGCTTGGGGCTGGCACTTCCAAAGTATACGATCTGTGTCGGATTTATCCAAGGTTTTGGCATAGAAAACGAGAGCAGCTGTTAAGTAAGGAGAATAAATTCGACTGATGACCATGTTGTTGTTGTCGCTGATGATAGACGTTCATTTGAGAGATTGACAGTAAGCCGTGCTGAGAGCTGATCACCTGTCATTAGCTGATTGTTGGTATTACTACTCCTCGGTGGTTCGTAAGTAAGATGATCGCGTTGGAGGATGAATCGCAGCAAGATCTGTTTACATATGATTATTATGCGGATGTCATCGTATATTATAATGTCTATAATGCAGGTTTGTGAATGGTAATTGAATTGTATGTTGTGTATCTAATATGCGCTTGTATCTCTGTATATGCAGACTTGTGTATATCTGATTGTACTTGTGTGTGTGGGTGTGCGTGTGCGTGTGTGTGTGTGTGTGTACCTGATTGTGCTTGTGTGTGCGTGTGTGGGGGGTTGTCTGTGACTACCTGTGTATGTATAACTATTGTACTGTGTGTGTACCTGTGCTTCTTTGTATCCATGTACACATGTAACTTTCTGGATATATATATATATATATATATATATAGTATGTCTGTCTGTTTGTCTGTCTGTTTGAATATGTCTACATGTCTACCTACATGATTTCTGTCTGTCCTTCTGAATATTTGAGACTTGTCAGTCAGTGATTACCTTCTGTTCTGTTTTCGTAGACGGCTATAAAAAGTGACGGAGTTGTGCCTTTGACATTTTCTGCACGCTTCTCAGCAGCGCAATAGGTTGGATGAACGCCATTTGAATCTGTCAGATTCTCGGAACCTGCTTATTGTTTAATGCCAGGAGAAGGTTATAATTATTTGAAGATTATATCAGCATTGTGATCGAGGAATTGTCTCGAGTTGATCAGAGATTTGTATCATGACCTTTATGATGAAATTTGGAATGATTAGTAGTTGTCCGGATTACGGCAAGATATAGATCAATATCAAGGATTCCTGATATTAGATTATTAGATTATGATTAAAACTTCACTGTCACGGATCCTGATTGTGGCTTTCTAGGATTACATCATGATCAAGACTTTCTTGGATTACTTTCTTGGATTACTTCATGATCGAGACTCTCTTGGATTACTTCACGATCAAGACTTTCTTGGATTGCTTCAGGATTAAGACTTTCTTGGACTACATGATTAAGACTTTCTTGGATTACATCATGATTAAGACTTTCTTGGATTACATCATGATTAAGATTTTCTTGGATTGCATCATGATTAAGACTTTCTTGGATTACATCATGATCAAGACTTTCTTGAATTGCTTCATGATTAAGACTTTCTTGGATTACTTCATGATCAAGACTTTCTAGAATTACATCATGATTAAGACTACTTGAATTTCTTCATGATAAAGACTTTCTTGGATTGCATCATAAATAAGACTTTCTGGATTACATCATGATCAAGACTTCTTGGATTTTTTTGTGATCAACAGTTTCATTGACTTTAGACTTTTACTAGCTCATAGAAATGAGGAATTTCCCAACTTTTTATACCTATTCTGTGTATATTTGGACAATGTTGATTGGGAAGCTCCCTGAAATGGACAACCTCCCTCTAAATCGTCTTTCATGGCTTAGTTCCTCGGCTGTTGATTAAAAGTCAGTTTATTACCGAGATAAACTTTTTATTGGTAATGGTGAGCACTGTGTGGGGTGACTAATGTTTCAATAACTTCCCGTCCCGTGGGGGGGGGGCGTCGCGTGGGGTGATGAGGATGCTGGCAACAGAGTAATGAACTCAGACAAGATATTGCAATGATGCAAGTCATGTCTGCACATTGGCAGGCACTGCTTGGGCATAAATTGTTGCCATGGATACCTGAATCATCGTTGTTGCACACAGCCAGACAATTATTATGCAGCACACTGCATGGTGTTGTTGATGTAGTCATTGCAATATTTTAGTAGTATAGTGTGTAATATTATCAGAAACTCTCGTGGTCAGCGCGACAATGATACCTAATGGCTATTTCAACCATAGTGGCAATTCTACCCAGATGCAATTCTAAATAATGGAAATCTAACTAGTGTGGTTAGTAGGGCAATCCTGGCTATTGGCAATTGTGCCTAGAGGGTGATTTTTTATCTAATGGCAATTCTGAAGAGCCCGATTTTAGCTCGTGTGGCTAGTATGGCATTCTATCCGATGGAAGTTCCCACCGGCGGTAATACTTGCTAGTGGCAATTCTGACCAAGATGAATTTTATCTTATGGCAATTCTACAAAATGCCAATTTCAATTAATGTTACTATGTCGATTCAAAATGTCACCAGCTACAACAAGCTGTAGTTATTCTAACTTACAGGATTTCTAAATCGTGACAAGTCTAACTCCTGCGGCTATAGCGTGCAAAATCTAAGTGGTTGCATGTCCAGCATGTGGCAATCGAAAGCACCATCGAGGAACCCCATCGACCTACATAAAATGTCATACATACATCAATACATACATTACATACATTACATACATTACATACATTACATACATTACATACATTACATACATTACATACATTACATACATTACATTACATACATTACATACATTACATACATTACATACATTACATACATTACATACATTACATACATTACATACATTACATTACATTACATACATTACATACATCAATACTCACATTCATCCGTCTGAAAGTGCTCTTTGAATTTTGACCATGCAGGGATGGATTCTGACTGGCCAATTGACTTGTTTTGACTGGACACTTGTAGAAATCTCAGGATTACGAACACGTTAAAAAAAGACATGTTCAGCACTGCCTGTGTCCACACAATGGGTTGCAATTATAAAGCATGCACTGTAGCAATGTCTGGCCATTTTCTTCTGTGTCGCACAATGAACTGCTTCGCTTTTATTGGCAGACATTATTTTGTGTCTATGAGCATATAATAATTACATGACGTGCTATTTCCTCAATGCAAACTTGCATGAATATATTGCGTACTATACATATAGGAGCCTGAAAACACACCCATACATGCAAACAATCATGCATGCATGCATGCATATATATACATACATACATACATACATACATACATACATACATACATACATACATACATACATACATGCATACATACATACATACATACATATATACATACATACTTACATACATACATACATACATACATACATACATACATACATACATACATACATACATGCATACATATTGTACCTATATACCTGCGTACATACATACATACATACATACATACATACATACATACATACATACATACATACATACATACATACATACATACATATATACATACATACATACATACATACATACATACATACATACATACATACATACATACATACATACATACATACATGTACATACATGCATACATATTGTACCTATATACCTGCGTACATACCTGCATGAAGAGAATAGAAACATGAATACGTACACGCACACATGTATTAGACATCTATACCAGGGGTCTCAAACACGCGGCCCGCGGGCCGCATGCGGCCCGTGGACCCGATTAATGCGGCCCGCGACAGCCACCTGGATTTTGATCTTGTAAGGAAAGAACCGAATTTGCAGTTCTAATGCGATTTGAACCAGAGTTCAAACTAGTTTCTACTCCTTTTGCTGTGGACATTGAATCTGCAGCGGCCGTTATTAAGAGGAAGTTAGTGAACCTTCAATGCATGGATATCATGTTGCTCAAGAAGTAGCTTATAGGCTACAACGAAGTAACTGTACAGTAACTGTTGTTATTCCGGAATTCCGCCCATTTCTACCACAAGAAGAATTCTCAAATCTGCGCGCACGCATAGTGACAATGTTTGGCAGTACATATAGGCCTAATAGGCCTACATGTGCACAGTCATGTGAGCAGTTTTTCATTAATGAAGAATTATTAAATTTCAAAGAAGTGCACGCCTTACAGGTAGCCTACAGGCGAATATTTGTAAGCTGTATGGACCTATAGGCCTACTCCAATTGGTCGAATATCAGAAGACAAGACCAAACATTAATGCTCTCGTATTTGAAAAACGTCAGACGAGTAGCGTTAATCACACTTGTGCAATACCGTACCTTCGAGTCTATACTTATTATAAATAGCCTACCTTGGTATACCGTAAACTCTTACTAAAATAATGTGCTTTTGTTGCACTTTATATCATTGTGGCTCTGGCATGTAGCACTGCTATTATAATTACACTGAAAATATAATATTATGCAAATTTTACAGAATTATATCATTATCATGTATGCTGCAGGGCTTAAAGATATAGCCTACTATGGGCTAATTTCTATATAAATAGTTGCACGTGCATGACATAATTGTATGTTGCGGCCCGCCAACCATTGTAAATTACAAAATGTGGCCCACATGATGACTTGAGTTTGAGACCCCTGATCTATACAATGCCAATGGATATAACTGCTATTACACAGAACAGGCACAAAGTAGCTGACTATAGTTTGCGTCTCATCTTAGACGGTTACTGCCTAGGGACCAGGTTAACCAAGTTCTTTGCTAACAGTTGCCAAGCGCCATCGATTCGTGCTTTCGTCATTATATATAGGCCTATATATATAATATATATATTATATATACACATTGAGAAGCGCCTAATAAATTCTTAATACTATATCAAAAAGTGACGCATATACGTACACATATATGCATGTAATATATATAATATATATATAAATGTGTGTGTCATTGTGTGTATGTGTCATTGTGTGTGTGTGCGTGCGTGTGTTTGTGTGCGTGTGTGTGTGTGTGCGTGCATGCATACGCACATGCATGACAGCTTAGTACTAATGATAATGACGCTATGTCAACCTTCCTGCAGTACTGTAGTTACCTACATTGATGTTGACTGGGAATGGAGCATGCACTAATGGCTGTCAATCAATTGATTCTGCATGTGTGTCCGGGTGTGTCTGTGTGTGTGTGTGTGTCCGTGTGTGTGTGTGTGTTCCATGGTAACATGCATGGCGAGGATCGAACCCTGTGTACACTCTGCGATTCAATGACCAGCACTCAATCGATCGAACACACTCTGTGGATGGTAAACAGAAACTTACTGTATTCGTTCTGTAATGTAAGCTGTCATCGCATCGCTAGACACGGCGGCTTTAGATAGAACTGTTGGTCTTATACGGATCCTTATTTGGGAGCAACGCTGGTTGTGGTATATAAGACTTTGTGCGTTTGCTTAGTGACACTAAACTTATGCTGTTGCAGTTTACGTTGTAGTCATTGTCCTCCTCTTCCTCCTCCTCCTCTTCGTCGTCGTCGTCCTCCTCCTCTCCTCCTCCTCCTCCTCCTTCTCCTCCTCATCATCATCATCATTAAAAACAAAACAAAAATCATCATCAATATCGTTTTACCGATAAGCCATAATTATGTCGTTTGATTCTGCTTCTAACATGTTTTACCTCAGTTGCGTTGCTATGCATACTGTACAGGGTGCGCCAAAAAAAAACTAGGTTTTTTGCCAATATGTTTACCAAAAGTAAGAATTTTCAAATGAAATTTTACAGGCTTATAGACAATTCATATTTACACATTATGGCCAGATTTAATCAAAATATTTCAAACGGAACAAAAGTTACATCGCTTTTAGTGAGGTCACCCACCGTTTTTTGACGATTCAAAAACGAAGCGCAACAAAAATTAGGTTTTTTGCCAATATCTTGGCCAAAACTAAGAAAATCGAAATGAAATTTTACAGGCTTAAAAACAATTCATATCTGCACATGATGGCCAGATTTCATCAAAATATTTCAAACAGGACAAAGGTTATACCACTTTTAGTGAGGCCACCCACCGTTTTTTGACGATTCAAAAACGAAACACAACAAAAAGTAACAAAAACACGATTTTATTAAGTTTCATCTCAAATAACTGTTGCCAAATGAACTTGGTAGTGCTGCACAACTTGAGTTCAATGTGCCCACGACCAGTGCCAGCACTTCTTTTGAGTATCTTTGCAAAGTTCTTGATGGACCCCTGATTAATCTGACAGATTCCTTATTTACCAATTTTATTGTCATCTTGCTAAGTGACTTCTCAGTGACGTGCAGCTTCGCTGGTACCCTGTTTCCTTTTAAATAGTAATAATAATGATCATCTGGCAATATCGAAGGCTATCTGACGACAATTATTTAAGATGAGGCTTAATAAAATCGTGTTTTTGCTACTTTTTGCTGCGTTACGTCTTTGAATCGTCAAGAAACGGGGGTGGCCTCACTAAAAGTGGCATAACTTTTGTTCTGTTTGAAATATTTTGATGAAATCTGGCCGTCATGTGTAGATATGAATTGTATTTAAGCCTGTAAAATTTCACTTCGATATTCTTACTTTTGGCCAAGGTATTGGCCAGAATAATTAGATTGGTTTTTGTTACTTTTTATTGCGTCGCGTTTTTGAATCGTAAAAAAACGGTGGGTGGCCTCACTAAAAGTGATATAACTTTTGTTCTGCTTAGAATATTTTGATGAAATCTGGCCATTATGTGTAAATATGAAGCGTCTTTAAGACTGTAAAATTTTATTTGGAAATTCTTACTTTTGGTCAAGATATTGGCAAAAAACCTAGTTTTTTTGGCGCACCCTGTACACTGTGTACAGCATTCGTGAAATTCATTTGTTGTGATGGAAGCACTTCGTTCGATGCATCCCCCCCGCGGGGCCTAGAAGGAGAGAGTTGTCGGGGCCTACGAAGAGAGCGGCGTCGGGGTTTAGGATGAGAGGTGTCTGGGCTTTGGAAGAGTGGGTGTGGGGGGGAGCGATGGACTAAAAGAAGAGGGTGGCGGAGCATAAGTGGAGAGGGGTGTCGGGGCTTAGGAGGAGAGAACGACGGGGCTTAAGAGGAGAGGGGTGTCTAGGGCTTAGGAGGAGAGGACGTCGGGGCTAAGAGGAAAACGGTGCCGGAGCTTAGGAAGAGGGGCCCGGGTCTCAAGATGAGTGGTGTCGGCAACTGTAATTGCTGTCGATCTGTCCCAGATATACTGGAGTGAGACACATGACACAATTAACTTTCCGAGATTAAAAGAAGACTAATATATATATATATATATATATAGCATATAATATACATAATATACAAATATATATAATATATAAATATATAATTATATATCTTGCCGCTCGTCTTCTTTCGCTGTTCGTCTCTTTTTATTATTGCTAATTATCCAACAGACGCCTAATTGATTTTCCTATTTATTATCCGGTGCTTATTGCAATTAAATTTTCTCGCTCTTAACAGCTGCAGGACTAATGAAAAGATGACGTCGTCGGCCACTATCGTGGTGGTGGTGATGGTGGTGACGACGACGACGACGATTGCGATGATGATGATGATGATGATGATGATGATGATGATGATGATGATGATGATGATGATGATGACGACGACGACGATGATGATGATGATGATGATGATGATGATGATGATGATGATGATGATGATGAAGATGGTGGTGACAATACAATGTAGACAGGTACCACAATAGGATAACCATATTCGTGTTTATAGGGACGGATTACATGTACCCCAGGTACAATTACTATCCCTTCCTAAGAGATCCTTTTTAGCACATAGCCCAAGAATAATTCAGCGTTAACAAAAAACAAAAAATTATGTATGGCCACACCATTACCCGATAATACTTCTCGGGCAAATTGAAGGGAAGGAAGCCAACGAAGTGTCTGCCTGCCAGCCACCTCGTCTTCTGTCATGATGACGTGACGAGTGTCGTGTGCACACGTCAGCTGAACGATAGAGACCCTTGAGGGACATTTGTATGGCCTGCCTCGGCGCCACAGGTGACCAGCCGCGCCACCGCCGCCGCCGCCTCCGACCGCTCTGTCCCCGCCGCCAGCGCCGCCGGGCCTGACGTCGACCGGTCGGTGGATCGGTCTGTCGTGTGAGGCGCAGGTTCTGATGGGTTGAAGCGTCTGTAACACTACCAACGCACGCTATCCTCACCTCGAAGTGTTACATTCGTTATCGGTTTTGTGATACTGTGTGTTTGAGAAACGCGTTTCATGACAGTTTCGGTTCTTATAATCTCGTCATTCGTATTGTTTGGCAGCTTTTTATGTTCCTGTGAATCATATTTAGGAAATGTTTTCTATTAGAAGAAGAAAAACCGACTCTGTGAACATCAGACGGCAATGATTAGAGAAGAAGAATTCATTGTGTGTCATTTCTACAATTAACGAAACAGTGATATTTATCAATCAATCAATCAATCATTTATTTTGAAACCAATCATTTCTTTTACAGTTATACAATTTCAATCACATATTTATAGTGGAATGGCCACAAGGATAGGCCCTGAAGGTATCACAGATCCCGCTAATGGGGACACCTAGGCTACACGTACGTACATGTAAAGAAAGGTACATGTATGCAATGACCGACACTTATTGCTTTTAAGTAAGACAGTGAATGATTACAATTACTTACGGTAACTTAACTAAATTAGACAGTGCAAACTCTTAACTAAATAAGGAAGAATAAAAAATGCTAAGTGAAAATGAAGTATGCGAGTGACTATATGACTATCATTATTATTATTATGATGGCGGTGATGATGTTGATGACGATGATGATGATGATGATGATGATGATGATGACGACGACGACGATGATGATGATGATGATGTTGATAAAAATTATGATAGTAATAATAATAATAATAATACTAATAATAATAATAATAATAATAATAATAATAATAATAATAATAATAATAATAATAATAATAATAATAGCAATCATAGCAAATGGGTCTCATTATTTGGACCCCATACATGAGCTTGGGGAGCCCAAGTCGACGCCAGACGTCTCCACGTCTTGTCCTGCTCTCTCAGTTTCGGCCGAATAGCTCGTCACAATACCATCATTGATATGACACACCGCTCCCTTTCAAAAGCAGGCATCCCATCCATCAAATCGCCACCAGGATTACTACGCATGGATGTATGGAAGACAGAGGCATGACCACGATTCCATCAGGACTTTTTAACGTGCAGTTGTACATAAAATGTGCAGTTGTAAATGCATTTGTGCATTAATTTCTGTAAAAGCAATGTTGTGCAGTAAAAATCACCAGAAAAGGTAACCGCAGCCGATTGACGGCAATTTACCAAAGACCGGAAGGGGTTGTGCAGTTAAATGATAAAAAAAGAAAAAAGGTCGTCAGAAATTTTTTCGCCAAGGGGCACACTAGATTAAAATTGCTGGTTGTGGAGTTTAAAAAATTCCTTTAATAAACCCTGGATTCCGTGGCGTGTGCGTCGTCATTTTGTGTTGCGCAAGTGATTGATATCATTGCACCGTCATACATCCAGGCCACGGCATTGATGGCAGTCACTGTAGTTGAGATTATCACGGAAATGCAAAATGCAGAATACAATGCACTTTTAAACGCTCATTTCATTGTGCCTCTAGCTTTGAAGACCGTATAGGTCCAATTAGCACCAGTGGCCTAAACTTTTTGTCAGATTTAGGCCGCAGTCTGTAGCGTCGTCTACAGGTGATCTGAGAGAGACTTGTTTCTTGTTAAGTAAGTAAGTAAGTATGTATGTACTTTATTGAGCCGCCTGCAAACGCAATGCACGAACATTGGATGATATCAAAATATAGCGCGTACACTGTACAATCATGAAAAATCAAAATATGAAATTCAATAATTAATCAAAGCATACATTATTTTATACATTAAAAAAATAACAGACATCACTGGAACAATTTGGGAAATAAAAGATAGCCAGAAAAGATAAACAGTAGGCCTAAGGCCCAAAAAAATAATGTTGTGTTTCCGGTAACCCGACCGACCCTCTTTCATTGCCGCGACTCAAATAATTTTGTAAAAAAAATTTATTTAAAAAAAAAATAGTAAAAAATTTTTCAAATTTTTTAAAACTTAAAAAAAAATACTTTTATTGACATAATATGGTGACATTGCTTCCGTATAGAGTTGGATCTTAGGCCAAAAATTTTTTGTGTTTCTGGTAACCCGACCGACTCACTTTTATTGCCGAGACTCGGAAAATTTTGTGCATTTTTTTATTTGCCGTGACATTGCCTTAGAGTTTCACGCCTGCCTAACTACTTCCTGGTTGCCAGTCTTGAAAAACCTCTAGCCTTATCATTCTCACTTGAGCCACCTGTAACGGTGACTAGGGAAAATAAATCTAGCAAACTCTAGATGTAACTAGTCACTGGTTTGGCCAGTCTGGAACGACCCCTAGCAGTGATGTTCTGTTCGCACTCATCTTCCCCTTCCCTTCCCACTTCATCTTACCACAAAAGATATCAACAAAATGAAATTAATAGAATCGTTTTCTAGAGCAATTTTAGGTACAGACAGTCGGGAAATAGGCAGTTTATACTTGCTTAGAACACGTACTTTGTTACAGCATGTACCTTTATGCAAAAAGAGTAGTTGGGTATAATTTTTCGGATAGTCACTGTATAAAAATATTTTACCAAAATAAAAATATTTTTCGACCTACCTACCCAATTTTTTAGAGCTCTGTTACCGGAAACACAGCATTATTTTTTTTGGCCTAATGAAAGTAAGGTCACTTGAATAGCATCCGTTTTATAAAACCTCATCTGGTTAATCTGGTTAATGGTTATCTCACGGTTGTGAGAACGAAGACAGAGTGAGTATAAAAATCATAGTTACCTAGGACATGGCTGGAGCTGTAAAGTAGACCTACAGAAGAGAAGAGGGAGGAATCAACATGACCACAGAGGTCATCGAACGACTTCTGGTCGGCAGGCACAAAGTTGAGCAGCACCATTTTCATTATTATTGCGTTAATACGTGTGTGCTGAGCAGAATTAGCAAAGCGAAACCATGCAGTGGAAGCATAATATTATATAGAAGGCGTACTACATCATGTAAGCGCGTCCCGGAGAGGCCATGAGCTACAAGGTAGCAAGAACACGTATCGCATAGAGTGATTGGCTACTGGCTATAGCCTTGAATCAAATCCGGCTGTTGCAACGCATCTCCATAACTGTCCAGCTTGTTGATCAACTCGGTGTCCATTAGTTGAGCCAGACTTGAGAGAAACTTAGTGATATCGACTCTTTTATTATAATTTGAAACAATAGACACTACTTCTTTTGTTAATCTGTCTGTAGACGATTTTGAAGATAAAAACTGAATAACATCAATGATAATAATAAAAATGATAGTAGTAATAAAAAGTAATAATAATATTAACAATAACAATAGTAATAGTAATAATTTGCAATAATAATAGTGTTAGTGTTAGTAATAAGAATATATAAAAATAGTAATCACAATAGTAAAAAATTCATGATAATAGCAATAATGACTGTATACAGTGTATAGTATTAGTTAAAGCAAGTATAAGCTCAGACTTTACATATATGGGCGGAGTATGGTTTCCGTTCTTGCCGTTCATGGGGGGGGGGGGGGTAAAAAAGAATTTGGGCTTTGTTGCGGCGGAGACTTGGTCCAGAATGGGTGGCGCCGACAATATTTTCTCGGCCAAAAAGTTGATGGCCTTTTTTTAGTCGTCCGGTTGAACTTTCGTGAAAAGAACCATTTTCCGGGTTAAATTATGAGTCTGGACCTTCATGGGGGGGGGGGGGTGGTACCAAAGCCCGTGAAAAGATACCATTTTCACGGTAAAAAGCTGAATCTGTGCCTTCCTGGAGGTTTAGCTCCCATCCTAGCCCCTGATAAACCCCGTCCGTGGTTACACACCAATAAACATCTAACAGTAATGCTTTGTGTGTGCAGAAAATGTGGATTTCGGACGTTCATCAAGTGATCCGTTTGAACATCGTTTATACGAACCGAACCCAACAACAACAACACCGGCTGAACAGCTGCAGAACCACAGACTCGACGCCATCTTTAAAATGCGAACTGAATCTCAAGCGAACGAACTCTTCGACCCCAATTCTTACCCTCATGGGTACGACGCCCACCTACCCGGCGCTCCGCCACCCCGTCGAGTGGGAAGATTGGGGGATACCTACCCAATGGATTCCCCCTATAGTAATGGATTCAGAAGTGGGTTTCCGGCGCCAGGCAGTGGTACCCTGACGAGGTCTGATCGCCCGACGAGGTCCGCCAGTGCGACGCGGTCGTCACCGGGCTACCATGCACCGGCCAGCAGGGGGATTTTCCAGATACGGAAGGAGGCGTTTAAGCTCTACCGTCTGCCGAGCTGCACGACGGAGAACGACTTCGGAGGAAAGACAGGTGGTGGTGTGGGGATCAGCGGAGTCGTCTACGTCCACATCTTCTGCGGCCACGGACTGCTCCCAGCGAAGGCCGGAAACCACGAGATGTACTGCGTCGTCGAGGTCGACTCCGTGGGCTTTGCACGGACGAGGGTCCTATCCGGAACAGTGTCCTTCGACTGGGACGACCAGTTCCTCCTCGATCTTACCGATGCTCAGACCATGTCGTTCGCCGTGTACCGCTGGTCGGCGCAGTCCCGTCACCGCCTCTGTTTCTCGGCCTCCGTCAGCTTGAAGCACCTCGCCTGGATGGACCGTCACCACCAGTTCTACCTGAAGCTCGAACCAAACGGCGAGCTCTACGTCGAGCTCAGCTACCGTGACCCACGCGAGGCCTACCGCCGGGCGCCGTCTGTCCGCACGAGCTCCATCTTCGGTACGGACCTTGAGACGATAGTGCGGCAGGAAAGATCCGGAAGAGGAGTCCCACTGCTGATCCTGCGCTGCGTGGAGGAGGTGGAGAAGCGCGGGATGGAACAGTTGGGTCTCTACCGCGTCTGTGGATCCGTCGAGGCCATCAAATCCATTCGGGATAACCTGGAGAGGAATCCAGAAGTTCTCGATCTATCCGAGAAATCGGTTGATATCAACGTCGTCACAGGTATTGTAATACACAACGTTTATTTCACTGTCGTTGCTGTCGGTCTTACTGTTTTTCCTCAGGTTGTTTTTCTCAATATTTATATAGCGTAACTTTAGAGAGGCTCATCAGTGACCTGACGGAGAAATATAATCGGATAGAATGTTTCTCATGGTAGTAATAGTATGGTAGTAGTAGAAGAAAAAGTAGAAGTATAGTAGTATAGTTGTAGTAGCATTGTTACACTATATAGAAATGGAAGCAGTACTAGCAGTATCATCAATGTAGTAGTAGTTGTAGTAGCATTGTTGCAGGCAGCAGTCGTAGTAGAAATTGAGGTAGTAGCATAATTAAAATAGTTAGTTGTTGTTATTGTTGTTGTGGTATTGCGGTGTATACGTGTTGGTGTTGATTTTGATTTAATATACGTGTCTATGTAACATTCCTCACGTTTGCTTATCATGGACCGACGGTGATTTTCTTGAATGTATTAGTATACGTCCTATTGCTATAGTCTTCAGAGGACTTCTTTTGTGTACGATGGACCATCATCACCCGAAATAATAATAATATTGCTTTATTCCACACACGTCGTCGCATCCAAGAATTTTTCCGCCTCTTCACGTTTGACGTGGAGTGTCATTGCGTATACCGGCCGTCCTTCTCGGTGCGTCATAGATGATGGCAATTAGCCATTCTTTGCATTGCACAGACGATGCCAATTACTCTTGCCGCGATGTCGTCCCGGTTAGACAACACCCACAGACTTGCGGCTCTCCTCAATGTCGACGTTTTCCTTAGACTTTCGCGGTAATAACTGTTACTTGAAAGGAATTTCCATCCACCAGCGGATATCTTTGAGATCTTCTTTGACTGCGGTGTTTCATAGCATCTCAAATTGCGCCAATTATCGCCGCTCGTCCTGGACGATGGTACTCGCCCCCGTCTGTTGTGTGAAATATTAAATCCGGTCACGTGTTTGCGTGTCTGCCCGGATTTGCCTTCTAGGTTATTCGCCGAAAAATACATGCAAGGAATGTCAGCAACGATTGCACAAATGAAGACTTGGATACTTATATACATACATTACAAGTCATACATACATACGTACACATATACATACGTAAATACATACATACGTATATACATAATACATTCATACATACATAATACATAATACATACATAATACATATATACATACATGCAAGCATACATACATACGTAATACATATAGACACACGTACGTTCTTACGTACGTACATCCATACATGAATACATACGTACATACATACATACATACATACATACATACATACATACATGTACATACATACATACATACATACATACATACATACATACATACATACATACATACATACATACATACATACATACATACACATACATACATATATACATAGATACACACATACATACATTACATACATACATACATACATACATACATACATACATACATACATACGTACATACATACATACATACATACATACATACATACATACATACATACATACATACATACATACATACATACATATATACATACATACATACGTACGTACGTACATACATACGAACATACATGCAGACACCCGAGCATTCGTACATACATATATGCATACTTACATAAATTCAGACATGGACATATAGATCTATGCATGAATATAATACATACGTAAACACATGTATCCAAGCATGTCTATGAACGTGTCTTGAATGCTCGTCTGACACATAATACTTGTTCTGTGTCGTGTATTGGCTTCCTGTCGAACACTGAAACAGCTTTCATCGGCCACGTATACGTTCTGATCTGGTTTCATATATGAAAAACGTTGCAAAAACAGGTGCGAGCTGAAAAACATTTTCTTTGAATTTCCTATCGTTGTGTACAATCTATAGTTTTGTATGTATATATTTTATATATTCATATGTATAATATAATTATGTATAGGGACCTTGGGCAAGTCCTTCACTCGCAATTGCTCAGCGCTTCGGCGTAAAACTCCGATTCAGTGTCCGCGCTGTAGTCGGGAGCGCTTCTGAGTAGCATCTTAAAGGGGCACTATAATAAGTGCTCATGCATATCCTACATATACATTTACGTGGTTGCGTGGGCGTCTCAATTCTGAGTCGCGACAATGTCTAAATGTGCGTGTGTACGTGGGTGTTCTACATGTATGTAAGGATGAAAATAATATGGAAAGACAAAAACTGGGTTGCACGACACAAACACCGGATTATTATTTATCCCGTCGGCAAAGAATCCCGACGACACTTAAAAGCTGTGGTTAATATCAGTACACAGCAGTATAACCTGCGACCATTATTTTGTAAGACTAATAATTGTTGTCCATATAATTAGGTGCAAAATAATTGTAGGTTAATCAGACGAAATTTTCTGTGGTAAATTAAGAAGACAAACTGCGATACATTGTGATACATCGTAATTATAGCGCTTAAAGAAATCGGTTTAGGTTAAGGGCAAAATTTGCTTTTTAGTAGGCATCCAACACGACATCTTCATTTATAGCAACACACAAAATGATTAGAATACACATGTAACGTACACGCGGAACTTAGTCCATTTAGTCATTTATAGAGTGAATATTGATGTTCGCTTGCTTTTATAACATAGTGTATGTATGTATGTATGTATGTATGTATGTATGTATGTATGTATGTATGTATGTATGTATGTATGTATGTATGTATGTATGTATGTATGTATGTATGTATGTATGTATGTATGTATGTATGTATGTATGTATGTATGTATGTATGCATGTATGTATTTATGTGTGTACATATGTATGTATGTATTATTTGTGTATATAAATGTATGTATGCATGTATGTATGTATGTATGTATGTATGTATGTATGTATGTATGTATGTATGTATGTATTTATGTATGTATGTATGTATGTATGTATGTATGTATGTATGTATGTATGTATGTATGTATGTATGTATGTATGTATGTATGTATGTATGTATGTATGTATGTATGTATGTATGTATGTATGTATGTATGTATGTATATATGATTGTATGTGTGTATGTATGTGTGTATGTATGTATGTATGTATGTATGTATGTATGTATGTATGTATGTATGTATGTATGTATGTATGTATGTATGTATGTATGTATGTATGTATGTGTGTATGTATGTACGTATGTATGTATGTCTGTCTGTATGTATGTATGTATGTATGTATGTATGTATGTATGTATGTATGTATGTATGTATGTATGTATGTGTGTACATATGTATGTATGTATTATTTGTGTATATAAATGTATGTATGCATGTTTGTATGTATGCAGTATGTATGGATTCATATTTATGTATTTGCATGTAAGATGCATGCATTGCATTTGTCCATTTCTGAGTATGTGGATGTGCGTATGGATGCATAGTATAGGTATCATGAAACGTTGATTCAGTGGAGGCAGCAGTGTCTGCCTTTGCTAGAGCTGACCTTGTATCCCTTTCCATACTGATGGTTAAGAGGCTTGCCATGGTAACGATGGAAGAGGAGAGACAGACAGACAGGCGGCTGATGATTCATGTCCTTTAGCTCTTCTTTCTTTCCAGCTGATGGATGATGACCGTCCTGCTTTCCAGTGGAAGAAGAAGAAGAAGAAGAAGAAGAAGAAGAAGAAGAAGAAGAAGAAGAAGAAGAAGAAGAAGAAGATGCCACCGTCTCAACAGCAGCAGCTGCAGCAGCAGCATCCTGCATTTAGAAGATTGACCTCTCCTCATATTTCACTCTATTCATGTGTATGATTATACATATTACATATATATATATATATATATATTCATATGTGAATGCAGTTATAAATATATGCATACAACCTATATATAAATAAATATATATATATATATTGCACACTAAGAAATATTTGTGTTTACATGTATGCCATTTATTTTGTTTTGTGTATTCATTTCTCTGGCTATTCATGTAGAAATTGTTTGTAGGGATGTATGTCCAACTGTATTTGTATGTATGTTTGCATCCATTTCTATCTGTGTGTCTGTGTGTCTGTCTGTATGTCTGTCTTTATATCTGTATTGATATCTGTATTCCTCTTGCTGGCTTTGTCTGTGTGTCTATTTCCTTTTGCTGACTGCTTCTCCTACTAACTATTTTCTCTTGATCTGTCTGTTTGTGTGTCTGTCTGTGTGTCTGTCTATATATCTGTATGTCGGTCGGTCTTTCTGACAGGGCGTTGTTTGAGTTGGCATTTATTTAGCGCTAGGAGAGGCCTCTAAGTACTGCTTTGTTGTTACGAAGACATCACCCACACATGGCAGCTTGCATGAGTCTGAGTGTCTGTCTGTGTGTATGTGTGCTTGTATTGCTCTTTGTCGCTGTCTCTCCCACCTGCCAGGCTGCCATCTTGAAATTAATATCTAAGATGATGGCATAATTAAGTCGAGACCTCCTTTGTGGCTGGAAGAACCATCGGCATAATAATAAGGACGACAATTTATATGGCGCCTTAACACAGCCATACCGTTGTCCGGTGCGGACGTACAGTCGCTGTTGTGTATAAATTTAGGACAGACCTATAACTGCTGTTTTTGTTCCCTGACACTGCCAGTCCAAAGCCTCGACAAAGGAGGAGGGTGACACTAATGACATTTGTTGTCACTCGAAGTCCTTAAACTGTGACTACTACTACTACTATAAATAGGCAGCTTTGTCTAGAATGAAAGACAATCTCTTTAGCTTAGAAGCCGAGTCCGACTTCATTATTATCATTGCTTTGGTGCATATAATTTTTATGAGGGCCAGTGTCTAATCTAGTTCCTCTGCTTTCGTTCTTAGAATCTTTTTTTCTTTTTTCTGCTAGCGGATGAATATAGTATCAAAACGTGTTCATGTCATGCAATATAGATGTAGAAAAGTAGCTTTGAAATTTTCTGGGGGAAGATGTCATTCCGGGGTGGACTTTCTCTTGGAGAGACCTATAGATTAAGCACTGCATGGGGCGGGTGACGATTTTAAAGGTGCACATCGGTCAGGCCTCAAGCAGCCTCTGCTTGATTTAGATTTAAATGGCTTTGTGGTTACGGCTGTGACCACAAACTTACACAGCGCATGTTCAAGAAGTACTCTTGACACTGAACGATTATTATTATTATTATTATTATTATTATTATTATTATTTTTTTTTTTTATTTTTTTTTATTATTATTATTATTATTATTATTGTTGTTGTTGTTGTTGTTGTTGTTGTTGTTGTTGTTGTTGTTGTTGTTGTTATTATCATTATTATTCGGGAGTTTCTTGTATTACGCGGCGTTTGGAGCCCCTTCAATGTAGTATGCCAGTCTGTGATTGCCTCAATTTGCTAGAACTAAAAATGTAAGGGTCACAACGTAACGTAGGCTACTATCTCTCAACGCCCACACAGAAGGTATACCTCATGGGACGAGATTGACCGACGGCACTATATAAAATCATGTCCGTTCGGGTGCCAGGCCAGAATCCGGGGAGGGCAATCCTATAAAGACGAAATGCTACTATATATATATATATATATACAGTATATCATTGATGATATGGCGCAAAGGTGGTGCTTTAACCCCTGTGTGATTTATCAAATCCAGGAAATTATTTCTGGTATACGATCGCGGTTGAGAGGCCCACTGTAAGAAGTGTCTGCCTATTTTACGCCCTCCCCCACCCCCACCCACCCACCGGTAGTATCACCGCATTGATTGGTCGTCGAGTGTAGTCATGAGCGCCGATTATATGCGATCGGATGCGCGTCTAAGCGCGGACGTCGAAGAACGACAGTCGCGTGAATGAGATGCAGATCATTCGTCATCCGGGACTCGCCGTTTGTTTATGCCGTCGTCATGACGACCATTGTCCGTCGTTTCTATGACTACGGCTGCTATATATGGAATTCCGACGATTGAAACAGGGACTTTTCGACGGCGAGGATGGAAAATGTTGAAGAATGTGGGGATTATGAGGAATTGAAGACACACGGTGTTTTGAAATGAGACAATAGGCGATTGTTTGAAGCGTTCTGTGACTGATTTTCAAGCGGATTATGAGTCGCTTTGATCAGAACGTTGTGATTTGAACAAATGAGAGAAAAACAATCGCATGAAATGGATGGATGAATGGATCCAGATTTGACGAGGGCTTATGATAACAGAGGCCATTGCCCTCGAAAATAATTTGTTTTGCATAATACAGCTTGAATTAAATGAAGTACAGGAATAAAGACAATCGAATCTAGTGTTTGTTAAGCAGCCTATTGTTCATTCGATTCGTTATTGTTTTTCCCTTCAATGAACGTTTCCGAATAATATCATTGATTCGCAACACTTAACATTGACCAAATATTCAGTTAATTAAATAAACTGGTTACGCAAATCGTTTTGTATTGTAATGATCATGTACTAATTTGTACTAGTTTGCTTTAGTTTGTGTCCAAAATCCGTAGAGCTTTTCTTCTTGTAATAGTGTAGGTTACTGCGTATAGTCTAACTCCACTGCGCATACACACCCTTCTCGGTGGTTGGACAGTCGACTTGAAATGACTGCTCTTGGTCACTTCACTCCCTGTCCATAAATCCTTCTCAGGAATTCATCTCTCTCATCTTAAGACTGTTTTAGTTCCTCGCGCTGCAGGGTTGCAAGCGCCTCTGAGTAGTATCCTTGAAGAGGCGCGATATAAATTCATTTAATGAATGACTGAGTGTAGATTTTATTTCAACTAACCTCACCATGAAGTTCCACTCTTTTATCTCTGATTTTAAATAATTTATCACCGAGTTGAACCAACGAACCTGTGATTGCTTTCAACACGTCTTGATGATTGATAGATAATTGTTCTCCTAATTCATCACCGCCCTGAGCCCATTTTCCGCCCATTTACAGTTCTAAACGCGGCTAAATTAGTACGTAAATCACTGTTCTGCTGTTGCGGTACAAAAATCGCTCGTTAGCCCCTGCAGCATGAATATTCAACAAGCGATGAATATTCATGAGTGTTGAAAACGTCATCAGTATATATATATATATATATATATAACACCGATGTCTACTGCAAAGCCCGATCTGCAATTTCCTTATTAACTTACCATACGATCCAATTACCATGGCGACGAGCTGCTGACAACTGATTTCCCTCGGGAGGGGAAAAAGCCAATCGGTGGGTCCCACTACACGTCTTCTGTCCATTGGGGGTGGTTGGGGCGGGGTGGTAGTGGTGGTGGTTCAGCTGAGAGACGTCCATCGCAGACCAAGTGGTAAAGAAGATTGGCTGCAATGTACTGACTCACCCTATAGATCTATTGGTTTTATCTGTTCACTCTTTTTACGTATCTCTCTCTCTCTTTGTATGCCTGTGTGTCTGTCTGTATGCCTGTCTGTCTATCTAGATGTATGTCCATCTGTCCGTCCATCCGTCTGTCCATCTGTCCGTCTGTCCGTCTGTCTATATCTGCTTTCAAGCCTACTCTGTCCTTCCTGCATGATATACCTGCTGCACCTGCAGGTATCTTTCTGCTTGCCTCCCTGCTTTAATCATCATGTGCATCATGTCGTGTCTGTCTGTCTGCCTGAAAGTCTGTCTTTATGCATGTGCTATCTGTCTGTATACGTGCGGTATACCTGCCTGTCTATACCAGTGTATCCTTTCCTGTCCTTGCCTGTATCTTTCTGTTTTTCCCTACAATGGGACATCTGCTATGGCGCCATAAAAGCCGCTGAGTGCATTGGCTTCAGGGGTCGAAGGGTTTCCGCATAGCACACAGTACACCCGAGTGCGCAATGCTCTTCGTGTGGCGTCACATAAATTGACAAATAAAATGTAATACGATAAAGTGCAACGTTAATGATTCTCCCCAGACACTTTCTCCCAACCCACTGATCATTCCGTCTCAACGGTTTGTACAGTTCCCGTAAACTTGGGTAGTCCGTCCAAATCCCTCACCCAAGGAAACCCTGTCCCAACTCTTCTATAGTCTTTCTGTTGCAGCGACTTGGATTATCGCTCGCTTTGCATAGACTTTCCTTATTCCGAAAATGCTCACAAAATTTAATGTCACATGGACACTATATTCCTTAAACTCTTCCTTAAACTCTTCCTTAAACTCTTCCTTAAACTCTTCCTTAAACTCTTCCTTAAACTAGCATGTTGACGCCCCTCGACCTGGTTTGACATCCGTCGGAGCTACGCACATTTCCTCTGACCAATCTAACTCTGTTTTACAAATCACTGAACTTGACTGAAGTCTTTTCTCTTGTCCTAGTCCTTGGGCTGGGAGAGCTTCTGGACAGGTTTCTTGAAGGGGCGCTCTGTGAGTCCATAGAATGAATGATGAATAAATGATAAATGAATGAGCGAATGAATGAGCGAATGAATGAAAAACGAATTGATAAATGAATGAATGAATGGGTGAATGAATGAATGACTTAATCAATTAATGAGTTGTACTAGAAACCGTTGGGTAGCATTTCTGGTATTACAGTGTTAACATTTGTCGTTTTATTGAGCTATTCTGCCAGAAATTCATTCTACTTTCACGGCACAGAGTGAGCACCACAGCCACAGGCAACGGCGCACAACTGCGCACTTCACAATGTCCACTGCCCACCGTGCGTCAGAAAACGGACTATTTTACTCCCTAGCCCCCATTCCCCGATATATTTCCCCATTTATACCGCACGTCATCCACCCACCGCAAGCGACACCCCCGCCCTGTTTATTCCACGCGTGGCTACTCAACTGCGACTGATGACTATAATTAGCGAGACGGGTCCAAGTTTCAGCACACCTGCGCCATAATATCAAATACCGTAAATCTTCGGTCTTCGTTCGAAGTCTGCCAGCGTCCGTTCCTCTTCCGGAGTTTTCTGTCTGCTGCCCTGACCACCATTGATCTCTGCAGCTCCTTCCGGTCGCCCTCCTTTCTTCTGGCAGCATGGCGGCCATATTGATCATCGTCTTTCCGGTCGGTTTATCTCGACCGGTGGTGGAGGGAGGGAGTGGTGTCGGAGACAATTCGGGACCAGAAAGGAAAAGAGTTTTGGAAAATGCTGATTGGTTCACGTGGTCGATGACGTCAGATAAAAGCTAACGTGAAAATAATTGTATCTAAAAATAAGTATGTTTTATATAATTATATGCAAATATAATTTTATTTATAATTATATACATACTCATTACTCAAGGAACGTTTATACTCAGGACTGAAAACTTCTAATTTAGCGTCGTTGTACAAGTTTTGGAAGATGCCCGGATATAATATAGGGTTCCGAAAATTCGACATCTTGTTACAAAATAAAAACATTCGATTGATTGCTGCGTTTATGAAGGAAGATTGACGACTATTATTATGTGTTTGCAAAGTAAAAAATTGCCTTTTCAGATTCAAAATATCTTTTGCATTAGAGACGGAATTTGAAGTGGGGTGACATCTGTGGCTGAGAGGGTGAAATCATAGATGTAAAAAACGATGAAAACGGAATAAAAAACGGGGAAAACGTCGTTTTTTTCGAAAAAATAAAAAACGACAAAAAACGATAAAAATCGAAAACGGAAATAATTTGACTTTGCTAAATCTAAAACCGCATTTTAACCTTGAAAACATTGATTAGGAACCTACTACACGCAGGCCTATCTCTCAAAATTTAATGATGATGTTAAACGATGAAATAATGACTTTAGTTAGCTGAATCCTTGAGAGTTGGCGGAAAACCTAAGGAATATAAGAAAAAATAAAAATTAAGGAAAAATAACAGTAACTGAATAAATAAAGTTAAAGACAAATTTTAAAAAAAACGATAAAAAACGATGGGTAAAATAAAAAACGGAAAAACCACGTTTTTGGGAGAGAATAAAAAACGGAAAAAGTTAGATTGGTCAGACGTAATGTGCGTAGCTCCGACGGAGGTCAAACCAGATCGAGGGGCGTCAACATGGTAGTTTAACCCTCATAGGGTCACGATTTTTTCAACCGATTTTGGTCACCGGGGGGGTAAAAAATACCCCAATGTGATTCGCATGATTCCTATGATAAACTCCGGTTTTTAAGTATAAAACTAAAAGAAGTTATTTATAGAAGGTTCGCGGAATGCACTGGAACCAAAGTAGCATATGCAGCACTGCAGGAAAATCAAAATGGCGGACAAAATGGCGGCCAGAATCTTAAATGGCTATAAGTGAAGTTATGTATGCAATGAAAACATGATTTTAGAGTCTAAATCAACATTATCGAGGTCAAGGAATGCAATGGAACCAATGTCACATATGTGGCACTGCACAAAAATCAAAATGGCGGACAAAATGGCGGCCAGAATATTAAAATGGCTATTAGTGAAGTCATATGTGCAATGGAAATATATGATCTCAGGGTCTAAATCAGCATTTTCGAGGTCAAGGAATGTGATGGAACCAATTTCACTTATATTGCACTGCAAGGAAACCACAATTGGAAAAAAATGGCGGCCAGATTGCTGCAGAGAATTTCATTTATTCATCCTAATTTTATGACACCAAAACGATTTCTATTATAGCCCTAATGTCCAGATACTGATAAGGAGACATTTTAACAGCAAGTCACTCATGCGTACAGCATGCATAATGCTATGTTTAAAAAATCCTGAGTAAAATAGCTAGGACGTGGTACATTCGCGTACTTTTTAGGAATTTTAGCTGATTTGGGTGCATGAATAACTAATGAAACTGGATGCATTCTGTTCATAAAACATATTTAGGAAAGTCATAGAAGCGATTTCTTCAACTATTTTCAGGGATTAAAATTTCCGTGAAAAACCGAGATGGGGGTATTTTTTACCCCCCGGTGACCCTATAAGGGTTAAGGAAGAGTTTAAGGAAGAGTTTACAACTATTGGTGAAATGGACGTACACAAAATGTCACGAGTTACCAGTCCTGTAATAGAGAGTCGTTGATACACGCTTACGCATATTTTGCGCAGTGAATTTCAAGGATAGGGAGTCTTCTGGTGCTATAATAGGTTTGCGCATGGGACTTATAGTTCTCGGTTTTGTCGCGTAATTCGCCTTACGCATTATAGTCGGTTCAAGAACATCAGACGGCATGGGAACCGTTTTTTCTCGGATCCGACCTGGCAGCACACCGCTGTCTGGACTCATTGTGTGGCCGCGCCGTCTCGATCGGCATGAGTAAGTAAGCGGACGCGCGTGAAACGTTGGTGATTATTATGCTTAGCCGATGACCGACCGACTGAGAAGGAGGGGACTATGCCTAGCTGAGCATATTATATCTTGCGAATACGTGGCATGGTTTTGCCATTACCTTTAATGGCCATAAACGGTCGACAATTAGGAGTGTGTGTGTATGTGTGATAATAAATCCACTGCTTCATTATCTACCGTGTTTTCGCGATGATCACTGAGTCGAGACTACGCTTGAGAGTTGAGACACCACCACCACCCGCCGTCCCTTGAGGTCTGATTAAAGCCCGCGCGACCGTCTATAGCTCCGTGCAATGTTATTGTCGCCACCGCTGCTGTATAATATACATATACATATTATGCCATATGCTGCTAGCGACCATTGTTTTCTGATGAGCGGGGAGACCGGAATCTTCGGCTTTGTTCTCGACCGATGCTGGTTAATCGGCGCGGAAGATTATACCTGCTTCTGAATCTGATCAGTTGTAGGCTACTCGCGACTCTTTTGTCTGATCCCCTTGCCGATTCATAAATCTATGGCGAATCGATAATAGCAGAAAGGACCGCGAGATGCCTTGGTCTGTATAATATGCTGAGAGCTTGAGACTCTCTGGCTGCTTTAAGATGTGTTAGAACAGTTTTTAAATGAACATAATTATTGCTAAACGTGTAGATGAGAGCTTTGGTTGACTGCTTGCGATTTTGTTTGAAACAGTTTAAAGTTTAATATTGAGAATGCGTTTGGTGCAACCTTTTTGACGGATTTGAACGTTTTGCGTTTCTGCCGTGTTATTCGACATCAGAGCCATAAAATGAAAGTGTGATAGATGGCAAGAATAATTGGGCTTAGAATGGGAATTACATAGCCACACTATATCTCAGCGGTTCTCAACCTTTTTAGTGCGGCGACCCCCTGGTAAGATTTCGAAAGTTGTCACGACCCCCAACAATAAAATTGATCGCGTTTCTAACTTTGTCACTGCATTTATTATTTTTCACCATTGTCCATTGTCAAGCATTTTCACTTCATTATTCGAAACTGCTTTTTGCAATTGTGTGAGGTTTCCTGGCTCTTATTGGCGATTCTACGTAACATGAGTGCTACATATTCGGCAGTTTGAAGTTGAAGTTTCATACGTCTATTTAGTTTGTGACACTTCAACTACTGCCATGCCTTGTTGCTGGAATTCCCCCACCCATCTCAAGCGTACCTTCATGGCGTCATCAGCTGTTTAAAAAAAGAAACTGGCCATGCTTTCCAGCATAGTTACGATGTTTAGTATCTGAATGGCGCCTCAGTTTATTTGTTGGATTTCATCGATTCAATCGACAAAATGTTATTACAAATAAAACGTTGTAGTTTCTCTGTTCATGCTAGGCTACATCTGTTAAACAATTGGCTACTCTGAAAACTGGTCATTAGTTCTTCTTTTCTTAACTCAGTAGGCTACTCTGAAAAATCGTCATTAGTTCTTCGATCTTTTCTTTACACTCTTTTAGCCTAGCCGATTCGTTTTGGGAGGCTATCAATTTTGTAAGCGTTAGGCTATTTGTGTTCTTTATGAGAAGGAGATGTGTCCCCATTGCCAAAAGTTTTTGAATTTTCACACTGCAATGGTGGTATTTTTAGGCTGTCACTTTAGCAAAATTTATTTACTGTTAGTCGTGGTTCAAAACTTCAAAGGTGTCCCTCCCATTATTACTATTTTTATATCCACTCTGCAATGGTTGCAACTCGCATTTAAAGCTGTGTTGTCAAAAAACACCTCATATAATTTCAGTGCTGATAGGCATATGGCTTAAGACTTCAATAAATGTCCTTACCAGGCTTCCCCATTGTCTAAATTATTTTTACTTGCGCTTTTACTCATTATGTCGGTGCTCAAGAACGCGGTTTAAGATTTCCATAAATATTTCATCCTCATATTGTTTAAATTTGTAATTTGCACACAATAATGATAGCATTTTATGCTGACATCTTACAAAAATTGTTTATAATGGATAAACAACGGCCGGATAACAAGGTAGAAATTAATGATGATATATATGAAATATTTCTGAAATATTGGGGAGATACTGCAGCAGCTCAGTCTCCACATCAAATTTCGGGAGTTATAATAGTGCACATGTTTCAAAAGTCTCCGCCAATGTATTGGCCTGACTAGCGGACAGCATAGATTCGATGAGCAAACCGAATATTGTTCTATCTTTTAGAATTTAGAAGAATGGTAAAAGCGGAATTTACATTTCAAAATAAGAATGACAAAAATTAACTGCTGCAAGCTATAATGGTTCATATCAAAAGTATAAGCCAGCTAAAAGAATTATTTGAAGTTGCTATAGTAATAATTATAGTAGATAATGCTGAAATCGCTATAATGTGTACAACTGTACATCCTTTGCAAATTTCTGAAGGGTTCAGGCGACCCCTGGCAAATCGTCAGGCGACCCCCGTGGGGGTCGCGACCCACAGGTTGAGAACCGCTGCTATATCTAATTACGATTTTTTTTCATTAGATATTTATTAAAACGTGTAGTAATAGTAGCTGTGTTGTTGTTGTTGTTGTTGCTGTAGCAGTATACTACAATAGCTATTGTGGCAGTGATAGTATTGGCAGTGATTGTGGCAGTGATAGTATTGGCATTGATTGTGGTAGTGGTATTATTGGCAGTGATTGTGGTAAAGATGGGATTGAAATTAATCAATCAATCAATCAATCATTCAAATGATCGATCAATCAATCAATCAAGTCGACACATATGCAAAGTAAATGGACAACTTCGTTCAGGGCATGTGAGGACAATCACAACGCAAAGATAGAAATATAACTTGTGCTTATAAAGAACACGTGAGATAAAGTTATGTTGATCTTTCAAAATGAGAAGTTGATTGTGGTAGAAGTTATCGTAGCATTTGTAACATTTGCGGCAGTGTAGTTGCTCTTTCATTAGCTATAGACATAGGCGGAGACCTGGGCCGAGAATTGGGGGGGACGGAAAGACGCGAGATTTTCGAAAAATTTCCGACGACCGGCGAAATCTGGAGAAAATTTTTTTTTTCGCCGCCAAAAAAGTTGATGACCTTTTTTTTTTTTTAGTCATCCGGGCCAAATCTCGACGAAATATTTCTATTTTCGCCGCCCCAAAAAGTCTTGACGCTCAAACATTGGGGGGGGACAAATGCATGGGCCGTCCCCCCCAACACTTTCATTGGGGGGGACCGTCCCCCCTGTCCCCCCTAGGTCTCCGCCCATGGCTATAGATATTATTAAAAATATATTAATAGCAATAGTAATGGTAGTGCTGTAGAAGTAGAAGTGGAGATGATCATAGTGAGAAAAATCAGTTGTATACGCCATGCAAATATAGGTCAATGTTTTGTTCAGTTAGGATTGAGTCAACATCTCCTGTCAGTGCTTACATGTCACTCGTTATCATATATATATATATATATCTATATATATATATATATATAATTATATATACGGTATCGAAACATAATAAGAAAAAAATACAAATATCTTAGACGATAATCTAAATATTTTTCTTTGTGTACAAGTCAACCATTGCAGCTGTTTCGATTTGAAACAGCATGTATACATATACAGTGTTTTTAAACAAGATTTCAATTTAGCATCGTGTTGCTAAAGTAGCTGCATGTACGAGGTATACATATACAGCCGACATCGTATATACATAAAATATTCATGATCTCATTGTCTCAGCAATAACATGACTTATATCCAACGGCTGCAGAGGTGTTTTTCAATCAATCTAATTACACCTGTATCACGTCGATGGTGGTCTCTCCACCTGCTGCTCGCTTAATCCAACTGGAAGCTGCGAGGTGATAAAACATATATATAATTATGTATATAATATTTAAATATATATAGCTTTTCTAATATTATAAGAACAGATTTGGAAGAGCGTTCGCATATATATATATATATATATATATATATGTGTGTGTGTGTGTGTGTGTACATATTTTATATATATAGTTGCGCTGCAGTAATCGTTTTCGTTATTCCAAATGTCTAAGTATATACAGCGCGCCGCTCGAAAGTCAAGCAGCAAGGCAGCATGCAGAACACTCGCGAGTGCAGAAGGGTTGTCCGAAAGAGTTATCCGAAGGAGGCCGTATACAGTCTGCGGTGACCAGAGGATCAGAGGTGGAAGAGTGTAACTGTTATATAATAGAATAGAATACAATACAATACAATAGAATAGAATACAATATAGAATAGAATAGAACAGAACAGAATAGAATAGGTGGCGTTTAGATTGAGAATTGGAAGGTGGAAAATCAGGTGAAGACTGGTATAGAATTTCTAAAGAGGCGAGATTGTTTTAGTTTCGAATGTGTATACAGTGCAAGAAGTGATTGATGGAGGAGACTGAGGAAGTTGATGATGGTTGGCCATCGATATTCTGTCGTTGATGACTTTGTCTGACCTTCTGAACTTTGCAAGAAGCCATGAACAATCCATCACATTGTATATTGTACCGAACTATTTTCTGCATCACGTTATATAAAATAATGTGTTGCGTTTAAATCAGAATTTTTGTCATTATTGACTTTCTGAAGGATATAATTAAGGTGCTATACAAATTGAGGATAGGCCTACATGAACATGGCTTAATTACCCGCAGACCAAGTGCAAATTTTGTTCGCTGCCAAGGGTGCGAACGAAGGCCTGAAACCCAAGTCGCTGTTGCAATGCTTTAGCATATAATAGGCTATGTGTTTAATTCATGGGCGGAGTTTATCAGGAGCTAGGGGGCTAAGCCCCCCAAGAAGACCCAGAGTAATTTTTACCGTGTAAATGGTATATTTTCGCGGGCCTAGCCCCCTCCCACGCGAAACATACGCATGACTAAAAAGTCATCAACTTTTTGGGCCGGGAAAATCGGTATTTCCCCCCGAGTTTTCGAGATTTCAGCCTGCATGAGAACTAAAAAAATCTCATCAACTTTTTGGGCCGGAAAAATATTTCTCGTTTTCTGGACCGTGTCTCAGCCCCCAAAAATTTAGCCCCTCCAAGAACGGAAACCAAACTGCGCCCGTGGTTTAATTGTAATTGTATATATATGTATATGTGTGTGTATATGTATGTGCATATATATATGTGCATATGCATGTATGTATAACGACGACTATTATTGCGATCGACGAATGCTCTGCCGTCGAACATGACCATTTATTCTGCGCCAGAGAATTGTATTAGCCAGACAGATTATTGCCAAGGCGGTCTGTCGAGACGAGGCGACCTCTCCGGTCACCTTTGACGCTGGACATCGCTCAGACTGACCGCTTGCTGACCGCTGCTGTGGGCAGTCTGGCCAAGGAGCACCTCGTCTCCTGAAGGGCAATCTATCTGCTGTGGATTTTCGTTAATCTAATCAAATCTATGGTGTTACTAGCAGAGTTCAAAGTATAGCGGGCATTCTTCTGGCTGAGATCTGTAATTACCCGTATCTTGTCTCTATAGGAAGAATTGCAAAATATGCGGCATGAATGATGCAATTTTCAGTGGAGTGAATTTGCAATACTGCGGCGTTATTGTCGTTATTTCATGATAAGACAGTATTGCAAAGTATTGTTGTGACATTACTGCCGGTACTGCTGGTACTGCCGATACTGTATGGTAGCGTATAACAGCATTGAAAAGCGATGACAATGACAAAGCGGGACTCGTCCCTTTAGGAGTGCCTATTGCTCCCTAATCTATTTCCATGGTTCTTGTTGAATGACTTACTATGTTAAATACCACTTGTGTTATACTGTTCTGTTTATTATGTTTATTTTGGGATCAATAAATAATTTTGAATTTTGAATTTTATAAAACTTCATCGTAGCATATCGTTTTGGAAGATTGCGATATAATAATTACTGGTGTTATTACGGTGATGGTATGCTGTAAAAGCACGTCTACTGCAGACCTAATTTGCTTTTTGCAAGATCCCTGAAAAATGAGATACTTGGAGGCCAAGGATGATCAGATGGTATAGCAATAATATATGAGGTGGTGTAATTATTCCTGTTGTTCTGCAGGTGTGCTGAAGGAGTACCTGCGCGATCTACCTGAGCCTCTGTGCACTGGCGCCCTCTACCAGATGTTCATCGACGCACTGATCGTTCAACTGCCGCAAGATGTCGACGGCAACGCTCGACTCATGCTCAGTATCGTTGACTGCCTACCGAAGGCTTATCTGGTAGGCAGTTGCAGTGACACTCTCCTTAATGATATATAAGTAAAATTAAAAATAAATTTAAAATAAAGTAAAATAAAAATAAAATAATAATGAATTTTTAAAATTTACAAAAATTATAATAAATTTTTAAAATTTACAAAAATAATAATAAAATATAATAATAATAATGATAATGGTTAAATTAATAAATTAAATTAATAACGGTCCAATGGTTTAATGCTATTTCTTTCCGAGGCACTTTTGCCCAACCAGACACTACCGAGTGAGTTGCCGTTACAGAGCAACATTAGTTATAGACTATCTCCGGATATTGTTTGGCACACCTGAGGGATCATATATATCTCGGGTAAAAAAATTTATTATAATGATTATTAAAAATGCATTGATTTCCGTAGGTGCAACTGAAACTGTGACTGAAATAATTTCTTTAATGGAAACTGAAATTGAATGAAAGTAAATCACACTGAAAGAAAATTGGAATAAAAACGAAAATTAATAAAGGAGAACTGTAATTGAATTAGAACGTAAATAGAGCACAACCTAACTGAAATAGAAGTAAAACGAAAGTTGTTTTCTGATGTAAAATATCAATGTTGGTAAGTAGTCCGCGATCACTAATTATAATATTTTTCTTTGACCTTTATCGGGTTTCGCCTTGTCGGACCGCGCCGTGGGGAGCCGAACAGAGCCGAACAGAACCGAGCGGACCCGAGTGGAGCCGAACAAAGCCGAGCGGACCCGAGTGGAACCGAGCCTAGCCGAGGGGAGTCATATTGTATGCGAGAGTCGTGAAGAATCGAGAGGTTGCATGGGTTCGAGTTGCATCGCCTCTCCTCTTCTCTTATAAACGCAAAGATTAATTGAAGTGACGGAGAAGATTAAATGAAATCTGGCTGTTTACGGTGACGTTGAGTCCACGGGGGGTTCCGGAGGAGTGGGGGTGTGGGTAGGGGTGCAGCCGGATGTCGAATGTATTTTTATCAATCTCTGTGGTTGCTGCCTCCAGGAATAGAACGGCAGAGAATGAACTTTTTATGTCGTCCAGGACTTTTATTCTCTAAATTCTCTTTCTGTGTCGTTTTGCTCATTATGCTTCAGTCTCGCTTTTGTCATCTCGAGAGCTCTACTGCTGCACGGGTATCCAAGACCTCCGCCCTCTTGGTCCCGCACAGAAGTGGACGCTTTTGGCTCCAATTGCACGAACTGCAACCATATATATATATATATATATATGAAGAATCGAACCTTTTCGGATGTGGGTCCCGTGGTCTGGAATGGGCGCCAACAGGAGCTATAGTAGGCCTATACGTTTCATTCCTGAGACTCTTACTGTGGCATTTGTTTTATTCAACCCAGAACTGCGCTTTTCTGCCGTGCTATAGAACCGGGAGCGCTTCTGAATAGTCCTCTGAAGAGGCGCTATAGAAATTCTTGAAAGAACGAACGAATTTCGTTCTCGGCTTGCCTTTCAAATTGCGTAACGCTTAAACGACGAGCGCTTATTAAAAATGGCCAGGAAGCCAATGCAGCACGTCGTTATAGAATATTTAGCTGCTTCACTTACCTCCAGATACTTGCCTCCATGGTTACAGAATTGCTTTGCTTTTATTGCGCGATAAATAAATAAATGCATGAATCTATAGGCCTAAATACTTGCTTACCCTAATTGCTTACTTACTTACATTTATGCATGACTGTACACAAAACTTTCGTTTCCTGGTTTCCCCATTGCCTTGCCTTGCCTTCAACCTTCCTCGACACGAGGGTTGGTCGCATTTTGGACAGTTCTTCTCCATCCTCTCCTGTCTTCGGTTGCTCTCAACAATTGCTCTGTTGATAATCCCGTCCATTGATATGAACCGTCCACTATATGCTCATTGGGAAAATGAGGTGGTAGATTCCCAGGCCTTTCCAGCTCGCAGTGGCGGTCCGTAGACCAGCCTTTCGTTGATCAGTCGTTGTCACTTTCGTAATCATCCGCCCGATCACCGTTATGCTGTGGTAAAGGACATTATTTTTGGCATCGTGCGGTCGTTTGAATGTCTCGTGCTTTCTGTTGCAAAGTACTTTCACATTTCTTGGAATCCTCTGAATGCAGATAATATGCCATGCATCGGATTTCATCCACGTGCACGACACAGTACATTCCAGTCAGAGAGACATAGAGACGGATTCAGACAGATCCAGACGAATCCAAACAGACAGACAGACAGACAGATTGAAGGACCGAGAGATACAAACAGACAGACACAGGCGAAGACAGAGGAACACGCAGATATATACATGGACAAAGACAGGAGCATGCAGGCGGAAGCAAACAGGTGATTACGGAATAGAGAAAAAGGAATGCGGCGTTCTTAAAATAGCCTCCTTTCTAATCTTTATACTTCGACGCAATACACACGTACACACAGACACAGACACAGACACGCACACAGACAGACAAACACACACACACATAATTATATATGCACTGATATTTAAATGTATTTCCATGCATGTATACAGTATATTATACACCCTTATAGATTTGTGTATTTATGTACATAATTATATATAGGTATGCATATTGGTGTGTGTGCGTGCGTGTGTGTGCGCGCGTGCGTGTGCGTGCGTGCGTGCGTGCGTGTGTGTGTTTGCGTGCGTGCGTGTGTATGGGCGTGTGCGTGCGTGCGTGTGCTTGCGTGCGTGTGCGTGTGTGTGTGTGTGTGTGTTTGCGTGTGTGCGTGCGTGTGCATGCGTGTGTGCGTGTGTGAATTTGCGTTTGTGTGTGTATGTGTGTGCGTGCGTGTGTGCGTGTGTCTGCATGTATATGAATGACTGTTTCGTCAGAGCTGATCGTTCATGGCCTGGGCGTCCGTCCTAATTTCCAGAGGGAACGTTATTATAATTGTCGACCAATTAATAAAACTGTTTCTCCGCATTCTGCCTAGCAACCGTTGCCATAACAACTCGTTCCTGATGATAGCTGCACTTGAATCTTGCGTCTGCGTATATTATAGTGTAAAGCAATTTCTGCTCGTTGCTCAGGTACAGACTCGCGTGGCTTGAGGATAGAGACAAACACGCAGACAGAGACAGACAGAGAGACAGACAGAGACAGACAGAGAGACAGACAGAGACAGACCGAGAGACAGACAGAGAGACAGAC
>OX457044.1:51046368-51123868 GCA_949752735.1 Lumbricus terrestris | reverse complement strand
CGGCTGACGGGTGAAAATGGAAAGTTTCTTCCGCGAAGATTCAGCCCCTTAAAATTGAAATCCTGGCGCCGCCACTGGATGGTTGGTGGCTAAGGTCGGTTACCATTTAATGGTTGATTGCTGTGGTTTATGGTATTTCGGTACTGAACAATAATTTCAAAACAATATTATGGAAGGTTCTGCATCGCTAAGTCTCAGGTCATTTTTAAACATTATTAGAAATGAAGAACGAAATAGTATCGCTGAAATTGAAAAAATCATGTTCAACAGATTAATTATAAATCGCGTAAAAAATCTGTTCGTTCAAGAGCGTTCCGTCAAAACCCCGCTAAATACAAATACTTACATACATACATACATACATGCATACATACATACATACATACATACATACATACATACATACATACATACATACATACATACATACATACATACATACATACATACATACATACATACATGCATACATACATGCATACATATTCATACATACATACATACATACATACATACATACATACATACATACATACATACATACATACATACATACATACATACATACATACATACATACATACATACATACATACATGGGCGCCGACTCTGCGAGGCCCGTGAGTGCTCAGCACCACCAGAAATTGGCCATGCGAGGCCCGTCTATGCATGGGCACCACCAGAAATCAGCCAACAAGATGTGCCTTTTATGATATTATTTCTCTGTTGGCATTGCTTATCTATGAAAATCATTACGTCTTTCACATATTATTTTCTTTTATCTCAGTTCGTCTGCCTTTCTAATACTCCAGTTTTACCCCATCCGGTAGTCTGAACTCCATACGAATGCGAGGAAACCTCGAAATCCTGCTAATTCGATCCGCTTCAGTCATTTTGTTTATTACGGACGAAGACGACGATTTGAATGACTCTTTTTATTGTACATGTACATGCTAGGCTGTAAGCTTATAATGATCCTCACTGCGCGAGAATCACCTCCCAGCATCACAGAAGCTGGATAATTGGATAAGTTTTGTCCGCGTTAATTAGCAAATGAGCCTTGACTAAGTTGTCTGAAAACTATTTGAAAAACTGTTTTTCACAATGTTAATATTGGCTCACTAAATAGTGGTTAATGTATACAGAATTTTTTGATTTCTTGTGTAAAATTTGAGTCTGTTGAGTGTTGACCTAATTAGGGAAGAGTGCTCCAAGATGCACATAGGCCTACTAACGAAAATTGTGTTTTCTTCTGTGTGGATTCCAAGAGAAGTACATGTTGACCCAAAGAGCGATCACATTTTTCAAAGCAATTGGGAAGAACATTTATTGAAGTCTTAAGCCTATAAACTTTAAACAATGAACTAACGGAAAATTTTGCTAAGATAACAGCTTAAATTGTCACTATTTCATGCTGTGTGGAAATTTTTTAAACAGCACTAAGGATACTTTTCAAGTCTTAAACCACGACAATTTCGTGAAAATGACAAACTGAGATGCTAACATCGCAGTGTGGCAAGAAAAAATCCTAAAATGGTTACGAATACGAACACATCCCCTACCCAAGTCCCTTCGGCCCTTCCCTGCTCGGCGATCATTCTTTGACCTCGAGGTCGTCCCCTAAATCCATGAGCAAGTCTCCGCCTATGAACAGAGGTAATTTCAATAACTCTCCCATCCAAAAAGGCTCAAAAAAAATTTTCAGCGCTCACGCGCGGATTTCTTTCACATTCGTTTGGGCACTCACTCTTCGGGTCAAGTCGGCGCCTATTCATACATACATACATACATGCATACATACATACATACATACATACATACATACATACATACATATATACATACATACATACATACATACATACATATATACATACATACATACATTTTGTGGTTTTGTGTCAGGTTTGGAGCGCCTCTGAGGAGTTTCTCTTGAAGTGGCGCTATATAAATTTACGATTACGATACATGCATACATACACACATGCATACATAAATACATACATTCATATATATATATATATACATAGTTTTTTTACATACATACATAAATGCATATATACAATGTATGCATACGTATATAAATACATACACACATACTATCCATTACACACATACACGTACATACATGCAGCATACATACAAAGGATGGGCGTTAACGTTAATGCAATTTTAATGACGTCGGTCATCGCCGAAAGACGAAGTCCGCAGAATATTTTGAGCGGCTTCTCTTTGTTTGAAGAGAGTTCGGTCGAGTGCTTAGAGCGTGCGTGTTGATGTCAGCACGACTCTTTGTGCGCATGCGCGATAGACCACCGGAAGTCATTAGGTTCGTCCGAAGACCCGGGAAGACGAGGATGGTGGCCGACACTGCACTGTCTCGTGCACTGTCTTCCTTTTCTTCTGCTTCTGGTCTTCGTGTCCAACCAGTGAGAGTCGTGATGAGGAAGCAATGGTCCGCCATTAAAACTTGTTTGCACAAAAGATATATCGACAATATCCGCCATTATTGTCTGCGGTACTTCACCAACTCCGGACAAAAGGATCAGCAGGGTAGCCGCTGTTGAGGAGGAGGTTGCAACAGCAACTGCAATTGCAAGTGTAATTGTAATTGTAATTGCAATAATTATTTTTTTTATCGTGATCGTGATTGCAGTTGCAATTGTAATTGTATTTCCCATCAACCCTGGTCCATTCAACATTGGCCAATCCAACCCTGGCCCATCCAACGCTTCTTATCCATTACTGGCCCATCCAACCTGACCCATCCCACCCAGACCCATCCTACCCTGACCCATCCTAACCCTGACCCATCTTATACCCTGACCCAAATGATTCGGTTAAGTGCACAGTGGGGTCAACGGGGTCCAAGTCAAGTCATCGACTATAAACTCAATAGACTTCAGTGTTTCGAGAGATTATCTTGGCCTCAGTGAGTGCATGCAGTCTTCTTCAAAATAAAAGCGATCCAGTGATAAATGTAGCGCTATAATACGTGACTTGCACGGTGTCACACTCAGTCATACGGTATATATGGTCAGCACCTGATCGACTGTTGAGTTTGATGTGCAATTTGTGCTTATAACCATTGCTCTTTGCTCTTTGCAGGGCTTTTTTAACGTGCAGTTGTACACAAGATGTGCAGTTCTAAATGGATTTGTGCAGTTGTAGAAGCTATCATGTGCAGTAAAAACTAGTGAAAAAGGTCATTGTCCTGCGAGTGGAAGTAATCTACCATGGAGGATGGGAAGGCAAAGAAAGGATTTGTGCAGTTCTAAAAATTCCTTAAAACAGCCCTGAGTTTGGGTACACCACAACCAGTCGCTAATTAAATGTAAACGCAGGAATAACTCGTATCGAACTGTGGGGAGCAATTTCAGGCTTGAGATGCTCCGCAGATATAGCTCTCGTGAAGAATTGAAGATGTCCCATGCACTGGAAATCGGATTGCACTCTACATCGCTCTATTGACTGGCCATAAGATGATATGATACAGCGCTGGCGAATAGGTTTGGGTCTGTGGTTAAAGTGTGGGAAAATAAGTGCCTGGACGCCCCTTACCTTTCCAAAAGAAGTGCCTGGACGCCCCATATATTTCCAAAAGAAGTGCCTGGACGTCCCATATATTTCCAGGCTGTGCTGGCCAACAAGTGGCAGGAGCCGCAGGACGGCATTCAGATTTTAAAATAAGTGCATGGACGCTGTCCATGACCGTCCAGCGGCACTTTAAACAATTTGTTTTTAAAATATTTTTCTCAGACAGCCTTAACATACTTAAGGGCCCGTGGCTGATTTGCATAGGGCCAGGAATTTCTCTCATCGACCCTGGGCTATATACTTGCTTAAAATTGAATAGGCTACATTCAGTCCTACTTGGTATTTTTGGTGAAGACTGTAGGTTATTGAGACCTGAACAAAGAAACCAGATGGTAGGCAGAAAGGTCTTGGGATGACATATTGAACACTCGATTGTCGTGCCAACGAGCAAATAATGGGTATAGTCCGCATGCTCTAAATGTATGGTGAGTCATCGCTGATTATAAATAAAGGCAAACCCCTTGCGGACTATCTCACGCTGTAGTCACGATGTGTATTAATTGCGAGCTATACTATAGGCCTACCCGGAATAGACCTACTGAAAGCCCGTGGGTATATATTCGCCTGTAGTCTAAGGCAAATCCGCTATCACCTTACATTGCATATGCAGACATACTTAGCCTATACTTATTCTTTCACTTACTCTATTCATTTTGATTGGAAAGAATAAGAAAGTTAGCCGATCTGATCTCTACCCTGAAGAGTAGATCGAGTTTTGTGACCACCAACTAGACAAATGAAAACACGCCTTCTGGGATGTTGACCACTAAGACCACAAATCTCTAACCAGAATTCGGAGAAAGTTGTTTGTTAACATGTTTATTTTTGTGTGACCTTGTCCACGCGTTTTGCCTATATATGCACCTCAAAGACGATTTGACAATTCCCATTTGTTGAGTCAAGTACGGTTTGACAATACTCCGTGGTCAAACCACAACACGGTTTGTCAATTCTCATAGGCTGAAGAAGGTTCTGAAGGGTCTTCAGTCTTGGTGGATCCTTGGTTTAATGACAGCCTATAACAACAGAGTCTGTTGCCGTTTGCAAACATTTTGATTGGCATTCTTCTGACTGAAACTAGTAGACACCTACACTATAATAATTACACAGTGAAATAGACTCACCAGAGTTAGATCTACTCAAAATAAAGTCAAATCCGGCATGCTAGAGAGAGAGAGAGTGTGTGTCATCCCAATAACTGTCCCGATATCCATATTCAGCATTTAACATTTAACGTATTATTATTTTACTAAGATCGCGAAAATTAATTGCGACTACCTCGCTGACAACTGATTCAACATTACTCTTATGAAATCGTTCGTTACCTTGGCAACGTCAGTGACGTAAAATTCATTTTATCGCAAAGTTTCTCCAAGCATTGTGACGTCATAATATTGTATGCGTTCAGTCTTCTCCATCTCGATGTTAGAACGCTCTGTCATCGATCACGTGCATAATTGAATGCAACTTCTATAGCGCCACTTTTAGCAATCTGTAAAGCACGTCTATCCTATGGGAGGGCTTCGGAAATCGAACTCAGCTCCGTTGATCACCTTACCAGTGTGTTATCCAATGTGTTATCCAGTGTGTTATCCAATGTGTTATCCAATGTGTTATCCAGTGTGCCACCGGTCCCTCATACCCAATAACTCATTTATGCGCTGTTCTTTGGTGTCGATAGCACGTCCCCGTCTTTTTCAAACTATGCCATTAACGTACACTCAGATACGAAGGCATACAAGTGAGCAGTGTTTAAACTAGACGTCTCTCGGGGGAAAGTTACCCCCCACCCGGGATTGACATTTCGCCCCAGAAAAATTTGGCGAAATGATGTTGGTTTTTAGTTACTGTTTTCATCGTTGTTTTACATGAAGTGTTATAATATACCGTGATGTTATTTATTATTATGATTATAGTGACATTATTTACAACTATAATATATGATACTATCATGTTGCGATGAGTATAACTTACTGTAATGGTTCCCAACCTTTTTGACTGTAGGGCCACTTTTTCTAAGTTGTAGGACGCGAAGGCCACTTTTCCTTATTTGAAAGATATTAGGGGCCACAAGGCTGAAATTTAATTAACTAAAATTGCTACAGTCATATAAAATTGCTATAATTGGATCAAAATAGAATGCTCGTTGGTATTTATTGACGTCAAAAATAGAATAATTTATATTAGAAAAAATTATGTGTTCTAGCCTGTCTAAATTGTCAATTTTTCATATATTTTTGTTGATTCTTTGCGAGACGAGGGCCAATTTTTTAGGCCTGGCGGGCCACTTTTGGCCCGCGGGCCGTGCACGTGTTGGGAACCACTGACTTACTGTATATGTTTGTATAAGCACAATTTTTTCCTAACTTAAAACAGAGATGACATCCCTCCAGAAAAATTTGTCAAAATGATACTAGTTTTTAGTTGCTGTTTACATCATTGCATTACATGAACGGTTATAATAATACTAGCTGAATAACCCGGCGTTGCCCGGGAAATATAAGTTTTTGTCCCCAGCCACGCCTGACCCCGTTCCGACTTCACCATTCTGACCCCGCCTTCCATCGACCCCCGCGTTAAGGAGAAGTAACGAACCTCTCCGCTAGGTGTACAGGTCTGGTCGATAATCGAAGAGCAAAACCCGTTAAGTCCATTCGACACGTAACTGAGAAAAACGACTTTTTCTGAAAAGATACTACCATTCAGCGCAACGTGCTTTTTTCATAAATTGTTCTTTGCCACTTAGATAAAGGAAGTTTTTTAAATCTACGCTTTTTTATTCCGATTATTTGCAGTTATTTTCGCATTATTTACGTCCACAACATTTTTGCTACGCGGTTTGGCGAGATGTGACGTTAAGATTTGAGCTCAAAATAATGACGTCATGAGTTTAGTGAACATAATTATGCCGTGTCTAATATATCGTTTTTATAACAGCGAAATTTAAAATATGGAAAGATTTTTGGATGGCGATCTTTATGATTTTCTCGTGTGGATCAGAAGAAAAAAGCCGAGAATAATCCTCGCAAATATTGTCGATAGAAGTAAATATCACGTGACCTCAAACCGTCATGCCATTGGCTGTAGTTCTCTGGTAGTCAATGGAGGCCTTGTGGAGGCGATCAACGTGAATGGATTTTGAATCGCTTATCGCGTGCAAGTTTAAATGTTGACATCTCGGGACTTATAAAGTGAATTGGCAGCCGAAAATAGTGGCGTTTAACTCCAAATGTGGGTAAGAATCGATTGCAAAATTTTTTTTTAAACGAATCGCTGTAATTTCCGAGTAGGCCTCCGGGCAAAATTGGTGCATCCCACACACAGAAGGACAAACTTTGAGTTTTATACTTAAAGATACCGTAATATTATTTACTACTAGATGGTTGTAGTACCGTAATTATTTACTAATTAAAATATATGACACAATCCTGCTAAAATGAGTATAATTTACTGTTAATATTATGTACAAATAGTATTTTTGTACAACTCTCCAGTGCTATCCTTCAAATTTTAAACTGTCAAATTTCAAAATGTTTTGGTCCTATTATTTGAACACCTAGTAAAGCAACATCATCTTGGCAACATGGCTTCTCGATTTTGGTACCGGTAGTTTATTAGTTCTTGGTTGATTTGGGTACCATATGATTTCGGAAAGTGTATCTTAATCAGCAATTGAGGACCATATTGAGAAACTGGGATATGCTGATTATAGTGCTGAAAGTCAGCTTACTAAAATATGTATGAAAGTATGTTTGTATTGTATGTATGTATGCATTTATGTATGTATGTATGTATGTATGTATGTATGTATGCATGTATGTATGTATGTATGCATGCATGTATGTATGTATTATGTATGTATGTATGTATGTATGTATGTATGTATCTATGTATGTATGTATGTATGTATGTATGTATGTATGTATGTATGTATGTATGTATGTATGTATGTATGTATGCACGTATGTATGCACGTATGTATGCACGTGTGTATGCATGTATGTATGTAGCCACTTATATAGCGCCTTAACAAGATGCCGATTTTACCTACCAACCTAAAAAATTGCACTGACGGCCCTATTGTCCATGGCTCTGATCCGGTCCCTCGCTGCCTGTATACACCTGCCTTGCTTCATGCTTCATGCTTCATGTCCGCTGTCGCAGTCATCGGTGCATATAGGTTTTAGGATTTTAAGCCGTTAATAACCGCGGCAGCATGCACGGATTATAATTATAATCATCGATTGGTGAAAGTCGCGATTTCTCTTCGTCATCCGGGCGTTTTGAAAGCAGACGACAGTTCGTCGATATGGCGCGATTCAGCGGTTATTAACGGCATTAGTAATGTAGCGCTGGTATCATTTGCATGGAAATATCATGTCTCGACTGCACGGACACGCGGGCCGATATGTGTACTGTGTACAGTGTACCGTCATCTGATTTTTTGGATGCATTAGGCGTATTGATGTCCTGCAAAGGGTCGGTATTGTTTCTGCTTGTCCGCTTTTTGCCATTTCAATTGAGTGTCGTGGATTGATGTAAGCGCCGCTGCATCAGAGGAATTAGCTCTTGCGCGTCGTTGGCGGCTGCGATTTTCGAGAGGGCAATTTCGTTTCGTGGGGAAATGTATATGTATATATATATATATATATATATATATTGATACGTGTATGTATGTATGTATGTATGTATGTATGTATGTATGTATGTATGTATGTATGTATGTATGTATGTATGTATGTATGTATGTATGTATGTATGTATGTATGTATGTATGTATGTATGTATGTATGTACATATATATTGATATATGTATGTATGTATGTATGTATATATATATATCTTGATACATGTATGTATGTATACATTTATATATATATTATGTATACATTGGCGACGGGGATGGGATACGGTCGGTCGGGCGGTGTGTGTGTGCGTGCCTGGACGTCTGCTGTCATCGATCTGCGATTGCGTGCTGACGGGGATGGGAGGGTAGCGCTGACGGGTGGGTGGGGGTGGAGGTGTGGTAGGGAGCGTTTGGGTTGTTGATTTGTTGAGGGTGAAGTTACGCACTGGCGCTCTTGTGTCGGTGCATGGAATGTGATTGTCGTGTGTGGGGTGGTTTTTCCAGCGGTGACTTATAGTCTTCGTCGATGGTAATGATGAGAGACGGGGGTGAGGTGGGGGGGGGGCGTGGTGACTACCTGCCGTTCGTTCTGCTGTTCAGTGAACGGTGAACGAACGAACGGATGAACGAACCATGGAACAGATGAACGAACTGACGGATGTGTGTGTGTGTGTGTGTGTGTATGTGTGTGTGTGTGTTATTATACTCATTCATTCATTAAGGAGGTTTATATGGCGCCTCTGTGTGCTTACTACTCAGGAGTACTCCCGACCCAGCCACGGCTGAAAAATAATTTTTAAGGTTGCGATGAAACGCATATGAGTAAACCAATGGTAAGAGGCGTAAAGAAGTGGGAGCCTATTCGGTATACCATGCACGGGGCCAATGATGGAGAAAACACGGTGTTGTTTATAAGTTCGTGCTCGTGCAATGAGTTAGCCATGAAGTGTGGAGGTCACGCCATCTCTGCACACCGAGAGTATTAATTTTGTCTCGTGGTATTGTTCCACTAGGTTTAACCAATCCTTACCTAGCCTACTTCTTTGGAGATTATCCCAGTCTTAGCTATATGTCTGAATAATTATAAATGTTACCTAATTAAGTTAATGGATTGACAACTTGGTGATACTGGAGATGCTTTGTGTTACTTTGTACCTGACTTGACGTGCTTGTTTTGTTACAAACGGACCAATAAAATTATTTGATTTGATTTGATTTGATTCGTTCGCTAGTTCGTTCAGCCGTTCATTAATGTTTAAATCTTTTTTGTTCATTTGTTCGCTAGTTCGTTCAGCCGTTCATTAATGTTTAATTCTTTTGTTCATTTGTTCGCTAGTTCGTTCAGCCGTTCATTGTTGTTTCATTCTCGTGTTCACTCGTTCATACTCATTCTTTCTATTGTTTCTTCATTCCAACATTTATTCATTTTCATTCATTTATTTTTGGTATTTTTTTCTTCATTTTACCAGTGCCTCCTGGTCGTCGAGCATTTCTTCGTTTTTTGCTGACGTTAATTCAAAGCAACAGAGCGACAGTCTATAGTACGTATAAGCAATAACATTGTCAATAATTCTGTCTTGGAATGTATTATTGTGTGTGCGCCCGTTGCGTTCTAGCGATGATACGTGATCGAAAAGAATTACTTTCGTCCTACCGGGAGCCTCTACATAAATTTCAAGTAATGAACATCACTGGAAAATAATGTTCTCCACGTTGTATTACCCAGGTGGCATAGGATGCATGTGGTTCCTGTTGTTCACTTCACGGTTTTCTGTCCATGTGTCTGTGTGTGTGTCTGGCTGTCTGTCTATCCGACAGTGCTTGTGTCTTTTCTCGCTGTGCGTATCTGTTAGGTGTCTGTCTATTATTTTGTTTGCCAATATCCGGTAAAGTTCGTCGCCTGTTTATCTATCTATCTATTCGTATGCCCTTTTAAGTATGCATGCATATTTGTATGTATGTATGTGTATATGCATGTATGTATGTATGAATGTATGTATGTATTTATGTATGTATGCATGTATGTATGTATGTATGTATGTATGTATGTATGTATGTATGTATGTATGTATGTATGTATGTATGTATGTATGTATGTATGTATGTATGTATGTATGTATGTATGTATGTATGTATGTATGTATGAATGCATGCATGTATGCATGTTTACATGTATGTATGCATGTTTAAGTATGAGTGTGTGTATGTATGCACTTACATATGTGCGTCTGTATGTCTGCTTGTGTTCATAGGTATGTACTTATACTTCTATATGTGTATGCATTTTTTGTATATTATCTGTGATATTATGTAGCACCTTTATGAGTCTCACAAGGGCGCTTACCATGGCAACCTTATAACAATAATTATATAAAGAGATGCGTCTTAGGAGGATTTTTCCAGAGGTGCTCTTTAAGATGAAAATGTTTCATTTAATAGTCTATAGTGAGTGCTATATAAATACGGATTTTACGTCGCACACACACACACACACACACCCACAGACACAAGCACACATAAACACACACAAGTACACACACAGACACAAGAACACACACAGACACACGCACTCGGGTGGATATATAATTACGTGTCATGTCATCACACGTAGTGGATGGCTGGCAGTCTGATGCGATGGCGTGTGTACAACTTCACTGCAGAGATGAGGAAACGTTGTCCCGTTTATCATGGAGCCATCTCTCTCCATCCGTTCCGCTTCCATTTATCTGCTCGTTGCAAGCTGCAACCAGCTGCAGCACTCTCCTCCGCCTCCGCTGCTGCTGTATCAGACTCCGATTTCTCAGTATTTGCGAGGTCATAATATTATCAGCTTTTCTGATGACCAGTCAGTCAATCACTTTACGCAGTGCAGATAGACTCATAATATTATCGCATGGCGTGATTTTTGACCGAATGTCAACACTTCAGAATTAACAATCTGCCGTTTTCATTCTCTCTCTCGCTTGACAGCTGCAGTGCTTCAGTTCTGACAGATGACAATATTCGGATTGCCGTCGTTTGATTAACTGTGCGTTCAATCTAATCTATTTATTTGTATAGCACCGTTATCGTAATGTATATTTGGCATATTTTAGCATATTTTGGCATATTTTGGCATATTCTAGCATAGTTTGGCATATTTTAGCATATTTTGGCATATTTTAGCACATTTTAGCATATTTTAGAATATTTTAGCGCGTCATACTCTTCGCTCTGCTATGAAGGGGCAACGCAGAGTTCCACGACTAGCCTATAGCTATACTAGACAACGCTGAGCTTTCTCTGCTTTTTCGGTTGTATGGTCGTTCATCTGGAATGATCTCCATCCTTCAAAGTTGCGTTTATTACATCTGACCAATCAAACCTTGTTTCATAAATTTCTCAAGCTTTTTGTTACTTTGCCATGGCTGGGCTGGGAGCGCTGCTGAGTAGATTTTCAAAAGTGGCGCTATAAAAGTGCGAAGAATGCTTAATGAATGAACGAATGAACGAACTAAAACGAACGAACGAATGAATGAACAAATGAATGAATGAATGAACGAACGAATGAACGAACGAACAAACGAACGAATGAATGAACGAATGAATGAATGAATGAATGAATGAATGAATGAATGAATGAATGAATGAACGAATGAATGAATGAACGAATGAATGAATGAATGAACGAACGAATGAACGAACGAACGAACAAACGAACGAATGAATGAACGAATGAATGAATGAATGAATGAACGAATGAATGAATGAATGAACGGACGAATGAACGGACGAATGAACGAACGAACGAACGAATGAATGAATGAATGAATGAATGAATGAATGAATGAATGAATGAATGAATGAATGAATGAATGAATGAATGAATGAATGAATGACGATACTTGGCATAGCGCATGGTATACATAGTAGGCCTAACCTGAGAGGCTGATACGTGCAAAATCACCGCATGCAGTACTGTTGCTGTCTTGCTGATCTAAGCAAGCGCGTCTAAGGATAGCTTTGTCATTCAGAGTCAACTCGGGGCAAAGGATGAAAGAAGTTTCATCGTGGAAGGTACAATCGAAATCGTCAATTTATATAGCGCCACTTCAATATAAACTCCTCGGAGTCGCTGCCCACGCGACATCTACAAACTGCGATGGAAAAGAATGCTTTGCAAGCGCATGATAGAAACGAAGTGCATTTATGCGTCACACTCCGCTGCACATTTCGACAAGCGCATCAGAGCGCAACGACCGTAGTCCCGGTTGACTTGAGACTGGAACATGAAAGTCCCTGATCCGTGTCCTGTCGACGTCTACGATGCTTACGTCAGATTGAAAATCAATCAATTGAATCAATCAAAATTTATATGGCGCTACTTGAGATCTCTGCTCATAAAGGGAATGTTGTCGTTCGTTCTATGCACGACGGGGAACCACGGTTCACTGCAGTCGTGTTCGACCTTTCGTTTCATACAGTTTCACCCTGTACTTAAGGTATCACGGATGGCACTTCAAGGTGCCAGTCCCAAGCCTGGATAAAGCAGGAGGGCGTCGCTAATGGTCTTTGTAACCACACAGTGACGTTAAACTGCAAATACCGCCACCACTTGAAATCACAGCAGTTTTATCATCGCTTTGTAATTGTTGTTCATAAACACGAGCGCTATATAAAATCTTATTCACAATTAGAAATCGTGTGCGATCTGAGGTATAAGTGTTAATCGAGGTTTATTTCATGATAACTTCCGCCAGTAGCAGTATACAGTAGCATTGATGGCGTTACCAGAGGTCGCGGTTTATCTTGCTCGTGACCATTAAGACCTGCCAACAATTCTTTGAAATTTCTAATTTCAAAGAAATCTTCTCCACATCCAAGTTCATCGACCTGCTGAATAACTTTCATGACACTGGCACGGCCTGCAGACATTGCATAACTGGCACCGACACTAATCAACTTCTTCTATTTTCTCTTCCATCAGTTTCCTGACGATGGGGTCCTTATGAAGTTTCTCCACAGTGTTCTGTCCCTGACAGTTTCGCCTACCATGGTCAAGTTCGTGTTTCTGCATTTCAACTCTTGCTTTACCTTGTCCATCCATGTTTTCGTTGTCTCCCCTCTACTCCTTTCTCCTTCAACGTGTCCATGCAATGCCACGAGTGGTAATTTTTGTCGTCCATCCTTTCGACGTGACCATACCACTTACGTCTTCTCTTTTGTATCTTTTCTACCACTGTTTCCTTTTCTCCTAGTTCCATTCTTGTTGTGTTTCTGATCTGTCTCTTCTGCTTATATGCCCTTGCTTCTCATTAACCAAATCATCTTTACCACCAGCAATTTCCTTTCATCTTCTTTCATATGTGTCTATCTAAAGTACGCTTTGCTGATTATAATTTTTAAAATTAGATTGTAAACGATTTAATTCAAATTATTTTGTGTGCTAATTTTGGTCGATAAAAAATGCATTTCTCCGTCATAAAGTGCTTTGAAGTCGGTGTTGAAGCAGCTTATTGGTTTGCTGGGTGAGTATAACGGCGCTTGATAAATGTTGACATTCATTGAGCGATTTTCTGTCGGGTCTCTGCTGCGATTGACAGCTTCATCTGGTTCCCTGCTCTCGTGTGATTGAAGATGGGTGGTCTCATGGGTCTCATTCATCTGACCTCATACCTCGAGATCTAACCCTCAAGGTGATCGTCCATCTCTCACGTATGTATGTATACGCATACAAGTCATGTAATGTATGTATGTATGTATGTATGTATGTATGTATGTATGTATGTATGTATGTATGTATGTATGTATGTATGTATGTATGTATGTATGTATGTATGTATGTATGTATGTATGTATATATGCATGTGTGTATGTATGTATGCATGTATGTTTGATTGTATGTATGTATGTATGTATGTATGTATTTATGTATGTATGTATGTATGTATGTATGTATGTATGTATGTATGTATGTATGTATGTATGTATGTATGTATGTATGTATGTATGTATGTATGTATGTATGTATGTATATACATGTATGTATGCATGCACGCATGCATGTATTTGTATATATGCATGTATGTATGTATGTATGCATGTATGTATACATGTAGATCTATGTATGTATGTATGTATGTATGTATGTATGTATTATTGTATATGTGTAAGCTGCATGAATGTTTGCATGTTTCCGTTTGGGTTTATCTATGTCACTCACTCGTTGTGTTTGTCTGTCTATCTTTATGTATGCAGTCCATCTCGTGTGTGTGTGTGTGTGTGTGTCTCTCTCTCTCTCTCTCTCTCTCTCTCTCTCTCTCTCTCTCTCTCTCTCAATCCGCCCACCTGTCTGTCTGTCTGTCTGTCTGTCTGTCTGTCTGTCTGTCTGTCTGTCTGTCTGTCTGTCTGTCTGTCTGTCTGTCTGTCTGTCTGTCTGTCTGTCTGTCTGTCTGTCTATGTCTCTCACACTCATTGTCTTCTTTTCCTGTCTATTTTTCTTTCTATTTTCGGCTAATCTGAAGGATTTGTTTGCGCCCAGTTCTAATCATAGAAGTCTTCGTCAATGATGTCTCTCTGACACTGTCCGTGCGTCCGTTCGTCCGTCTAGCTACGCCTCTACGTCCTTCTCCGTCCTTCTGTCAAACCACAGCGTTCAGCTGACAGGTAAATCCTTTTCCGAGAAGGACGGTGCATGTGTGCGTGCGTCAGTGTGTGTGTCGTCGACTGGTTTACTTGAAGGCTTTGTTTATCGTTTTGTGTGAGGCAAGGCATCTCCGGTCCTCGGTCAATTATCGGCTGCAACAACGCTTCAAAGAAGCCGCTAATGACCGCGAGGCTTGCAAGTGGCGGCGGCGGCGCGCTCTTTTCTTCCACCGCGTAGCAGGTGGTTGCTGGTGACGTCGACCGACGGTGTCTTGCGTAGCGACATCGTGCTTGTGGCTCTCCGTGTTTGCGTCAGTGTGTGTGGATTCTTGTCGTTTTGTTTGGCGGGTTATTTAATTAAGAACGTGGCTGCTGAAGATGTGGCGGCGTATTGGTGATGGATAGGCGCTGTGAACGGACCCGTGTGCTCGGATGGGTTGGGTCTACCGTCGGCCTTCTTTGGGGTTTCCCGGGTTCAAACCTCTGGAAACAGCCAAATATGGAATAATGGAACCACGGAATTTTTTTCGCACATTAGGGAGAATTGACTAATAGTAATAACAACAACAATAATAATGATGATGATAATAATAATGATAATAATATTGATAATAATAATAACACTAACAACAACAACAATAATAGTTATAATAATTATAAATAACAATTATAATATTGAAAATAATAATAGTAATAATAATAAAATTATTGATAATAATAATAATAATAATAATAATGATAATAATAATAATAATAATAATATTCATAATAATAATAATAATAATAATAGCAATAGTAGTAATATTAATAATAATAATAATAATAATAATAATAATAATAATTAATAATAATAATAATAATAATAATAATAATAATAATAATAATAATAATAATAATAATAATAATAATAATAATAATAATAATAATAATAATAATAATAATAATAATAGTAATAATAATAACAATAATAACAATAATAACAATAATAACAAAAATAACAACAACAATAATTTAGTCATCTCAACAAACCTTAGCCCTTACGTTGAGTCCATCTCATTATCTTCATCGATTTGATCAAATTCCTCTGCATTATAACATGATCGTTCGTCCAGGCATGCGCAATTGCACATTGAACCGCGTGCACCATAAATCTAACGTTTGCCGAAGAGCTTTCGTCTCTATTCGGATATTTCCGGTCGGATGGATTATCTGTGAAAGCCATAACGATCGTAGTTATTGCTGCACAGCGGTTGCACTCGTCGAACTCGACCGACCGACTGCAGTGCAGCCGTGTATTATTGTAGGGCCTACTGTATACGTGGAGGGGTGTATTATAGGAAATGATTATTAATGACATGGTAGTCCGCTGGACAATGATGACTCGGGGCTGGAAGATGTTGCCACACGTCATCGATATGGCTATAGGTTAAAGGAGTTTGCCTTTGTAATAGAGAAAGATCTAGAGATAGACTTGTATGTATGCAGACATACAGACAGACATAATTATAGAGACACATGTGAAAAGACAGAAGGAGGCGTATCGACGCGGCAGCGCCCTGTTATCGATTCGGCTATAGGTTAACTGCGTTTCCCTTTATTATACAGAGGCAGACATACAGAGAGATAGATAGACAGATTTGCATACTCAAAGACACAGATAGATAGACTGCTTGCTTGTTACATGTTTAACGACACTGCCATATGAAAGCTGATTAGTGTCGCCCTCCTCCTTTATCCAGACTTGGGACTGGCACTGGCAGAGAACAACCAGTGGCGGAGTTAATAGATAGACACGAAGCTGTGACACTTTATCAATGTTTGTCGCAATAGGTTTACTGGATTTGCCTTTACGGAGAGACAAATAAAAGGAAAGACAAAGAGACAAATAAACGGACAGGCAGAGACACAGACAGACAGACAGACAGACAGACAAACAGGCAGATAGGTGGCAAAAGAAAGACTGAGACAGATTTAGACAAAGAGAGACATGGGCAGAAGTATAGAGTTAAAGAAACGGAAGGACAATTAGAAACCATATACAGACAGATGCAGTCAGGCAGACAGACAGACAGACAGACAGACAGACAGATGCAGACAGACAGAGAGGGAATTACGCGGAGAATGAGAAGGAGGAAAACAGCAGGGCTGTTTTTAAGGAATTTTTAGAACCGCACAACTCCTTCTTTCCTTTCCCATCATTCATGGTAAATTACTTCCAAACGGAGGACAATGGTCTTTTTTGCTGGTTTTTGTGTACAACTGCACGTTAAAAAAAGCTCTGGAAAAGAGGGAGACAGACACAGACACATGTGCTTTAATTAACGAAGAGAAAAATGCACAGACATATATATGTATATACATATATATATACATATATACAGACCACCTTCCTGATATATATAGACAGACAGACAGACAGAAAGACCGACATACAGATAGACATGCAAACAGGCAGACAGAAGAGAAATTATTAAAACAGGGATACATTATCACACATAATATATTATATATAGACGTGGAAATGCAAAAAACCAAGAAAGACAGACAGAGCAACATAGACATACAGACACACATACGCATACACATACACATACGCATACACATACACACATACACATACACTCATGCACATACACACATACACACACATACATACACACACACACATACACACGCATACATACACATACACATACACACGCAGAGTAATTCCGCTACAGTGCCACTTACGCACCAAAGTACGCAACGTATGCATTCATTATTTTTGTTAATTACTGTGGATTACAGGACACGTTGACCTTCCTACTGGACCATCTCGTCCGTGTGACCTTGGAGTCATCGGTCAACGGAATGACCTCTGCTGACCTCTCCATCTGTCTTGGACCGGTCTTCTTCTGTCCATCGTCTTTCCAGCATCCGGGCAACGAGAGCACAGCGGAAGCGTTCAACTTTCGGCGCCACTCCGATCTCCTGAGGTACTTGCTCGAGATCTGGCCGCTCAGACATAAGTATGCGACGGACTGCAACAGCAACATCAAGTATGCATCCTCTCTCCAGAATATTTAATCTTATCTTACCTAGTATCAAATATCAAAGCAAATCTAATATAATCTTATCAAGGGCGGATACAGAAATTTCCAAAGGGGGGACAAAGTCCTACGGAACTACTCATGGGGGGGCACGTCTACTTTCCGAGCAAAATAGCTGGTCAAAAATAAAGAAATTTCTAAATGGGGGGCCATGGCCGGATTGCGCTTCTGGATCCGCCCATGAATCTAATCTTTTCCAATCTAATCTAATCCTATGTTATCTAATCTGATCTAATCCTATGTTATCTAATCTGATCTAATCCTATGTTATCTAATCTGATCTAATCCTATGTTATCTAATCTGATCTAATCCTATGTTATCTAATCTGATCTAATCCTATGTTATCTAATCTGATCTAATCCTATGTTATCTAATCTGATCTAATCCTATGTTATCTAATCTGATCTAATCCTATGTTATCTAATCTGATCTAATCCTATGTTATCTAATCTGATCTAATCCTATGTTATCTAATCTGATCTAATCCTATGTTATCTAATCTGATCTAATCTAGTATAAACTAATATAATATAATATAATCTATGTAATCTAATCAAATATCAAATCAAATCTAATATAATCTAGGATAGTCTAATCTTATCTGATATAAAATATCAAATCAAATTTAATCCAATCTACTCTAATCTAATCTAATCTAATCTAATCTATGTAATCTAATCAAATATCAAATCAAATCTAATCCATAGAATAATTATTGTACGGTTAATATCTGAATGGTCTCTTTGTCACGTACGACGTTCTGATATAATTATAATTATGAGTTCGAATGAAAGCGAATATTATTATTCTGTGCGATATTTACATAAGCTGTTCTTTTCTCACCACACACCATCATCATCACCTTCCTCTTTTCTTATCGTTCTTCGTCGTTTGTGAGTTGAAACGAGGCCAACAACTGACCAGCACAAAGGAAACAACAACTTCTGCGACGCACAAACACAAGCACCGCCACACACACACACATACACAAACACACGCATACATACATGCACACACACAAACACACGCACGCACGCACACACACAAACACACAAACAACACACACACATACACACACATACACACACAAACCACACGCCCACACATACATACACACAAACACACACAGAAATACACACACACACACCGCCACACACCCACACATACACAAACACACAAACCACACACACATACACACGCACCCACACACACACACACCTGAGGTTGCACTTTGCCACAACCGCGCCTCATTGCCAGCGTCGTCGTCGTCGGCGGCGGTCAACATGAAAGCCGTGCAGCACCTGAGCATCGAGGTTCACCTGCTGTGGTCGCCCGTATACCTCCGCTCCTCTTCAGACCAGCGTCTCTCTTTATTGACCACAGATTGTTTTAATCGAGTAATAAGACGACATCAATCCCACCACCCCACCCCTCCAATATCGAAGTCCAGTCAATCAACCAACTGGTCCACTTTAACATCCGTGAAGATTCCAGGTTCTGGGGTTTTGATAAAGCTGCGCTGGTTTCCCAATCACTATTAAATTGCGCTCTCGGCATTAACCTAAGTAAGTATACATTCTATACATAGAGCCTGCAGCTGCCAAACAGCACGCTGGTGGACATAGGAGGAATAAACATAAACAACATCTAAGGTAGATAATCAAACAACAGATAATTTCCAGAAACTGCGCTGTGTAACTACCAGAATACTTAGGACTACATAGGCACTGTTTAATCTGGTAAGAGTCTGTCAATGCAGTACGACAAAGTACCTTATAGTGCGTTAATTGACCTAATAATAGATCTGTAGAAGTCAATTCGAACAAGAACATCTTCGTTTAAACATCTTTGAAGAAACAGCTGTGGACACGTCTCTGTCGAAGTTTCTCTGCTGGTATAATTATGTAAAGGGAAGAATGAGCATTGATGTCTTGCCTCCTGGAAAGAAATGACAAATTTTTGTCAGCTACTTCTTCTTCTTCTTCCTTCTCCTCCTCCTCCTCCTCCTCCTCCTCCTCCTCCTCCTCCTCCTCCTCCTCTTCTTCTTCTTCTTCTTCTTCGTCTTCTTCTTCTTCTTCTTGTGACGACGATGAGGCTCCCACATGACTTCTCTAGGCTTGTCTATTTCTGGTGAGATGCTTTGCTCTTGGCATGCAAATATCTCTGCACCAGTGATAATTATGCTGCTAATGCTGCACAGCGTGAAATCGAGAAATTTACATTTAAAAATCTCAATGAAAAATGCTCAAAGTCATCTATCTCCTGCTTTGCATTTGTCCAGTACGTGCTAAAAATTGGACCACGACCACTGCTTTTTGCCCCTACCCCTGCAAAAATATGTTCGGGCGTCCATGGACACGCCTCAAAGAAACTCCGTAGGAAGAAGGAGACTGTGGTTAAGAGACAATGTCATGTGGTAACGCTTTTTATAGAAAGATGTCTGCGGCATAACACAACTCAGTTGTTTTCTCTCCTCCACGGAAACAAAAGAATGAATGGAAACAATGGATTTGTTTGGTATGATATTTTGATTGAAGGATGATTCGGCAGCGGGGCAAATTATATAGGGCTCTTTCTTTAACTACAGTAAATTGTGGGACACGGTAGCCGGTTTGTTACAGCTCTATAGACTTCAAATTTATGCTCATTTGCCCGCGAGGACCACGAGTCAGAGCCTCTCTGCGGCAGTTGCTGTGTAAACGAAGTCTTCAACTTTAAAGACCTTCAGCAAGTCCACCAATCACATTTCCTTGCGACATCGGTCAAGAAGAAAAACTATTTATAGGTTTAATATATTTTTGTTTATTAAAACCTAATTGACAAACCGTAATTAATGACGAGAGAGATGAAGATTAAAATGAGAGTCAGTCGGAAGTTATCATCTAAAGTAGAGCTTATCCCGCCTGTTAGCTGCTTTGTAAGGCGCCCTTCTATATACACGTGGCCGTGTTACGGCGCCATATAAATGACAATTATCATTATTATTAATTATTAAGGTGGCCTAGGTATACAATTATGGCAATTGTCATCTTCATCATCGAGTCTAAAATAGTGCGTACAGGGAGGAAGGTCATTTATAAGTGTACTGAACTATATAAGGAGGAACAAACTTGGCATAACATGTCAATCATTATTAACGTCAGCTTTCAGCAGTCTCTCTTCAGATTTTACACACGCTGATATCATAAAAAAATCATGGGGAAATTTCAGGACGTGTGGTCCAAAATTTATGTCCATTTGCCCATTATCAATGAGCATATTATAAAAAAAATTGCAGAAGAAAAAAAATTGCAAATAAAAATTTAATCAGTCTCTACCTGATGTATTAATCACATTTTTAACCATAGTGCACCATGTGGAGTAATATTCTTCGTAATACAGCGAGCAACGGTGCAGTTGCATTAATAAAACGCAGAAATCAATGTAGGTCTAATCATCGCTGTATAGGTTAAAAAAAATCAATTTCCAACAGAACTAGAAAATGACACGTGATTCGATTTTCTTATCCGAGGTCACAGTAGGTCAGCGCCATCGTTTGATACTTGGCGATTATGTACAGTGGCGCTAAATAAATACGTGACAGGAATTAATTACTGACTGATATTGGAGCCGTAGTCAGGATTTTGTTGGGGGGGTGTGGTTGTTTGCAAACCGATTATAATCTACTGAAAAGTATACCACATAGAAAATTAGGAGTCTCGAAATGAAATTCCCTTAGTTCTTACAGCGTGTGTCATGGTAAACATATTATTTCATTTTTACGTTATATTATTTCGGGAGTGTTCAGACACCCAAAACACCCCCCCCCCCCCACACACACACACACACACACACACAGCTACGACCCTGATATGATGCAAAATCGTTTTAAATTGAGCACCAAATAATAACCAGTGGAACATTTCTATGAGGTCAGCTCATCGAAAGCGAAACATGATAGCCTAGGCCACATTTAAACAGATTTGTACATTTGACAATAATTTCTGAAGACATATATCTATCACCCGTTTTCTTTGACTCTCAGTGTGTAACAGTTGTTGTTGAACTACTTAGAGAAGAAAAACATTACTTGCTTAGTGTCGCAGCACGCGCCTTTACACATCAGACTCAAACTGATACATGGTATAGCTATATTAGTCAAGTACAATACAACAACAATACAAAAATACAATACCATTGCATGTTGAGTTGTTGGCTGACTAACTGTGAGTGAAAGACTGCTTGCCTGTTGCTGTTCAACGACACTCTCGTTACAAAGATGATTAGTGTCGCCCTCCTCTTTTATCCAGGCTTTAGACGGGCACTATCAAAGTACAAACAGCGGCTGACTAGCTAAATGTCCTTGTATAATAATAGTGAGCGTCAGAGCGGGGACTCGAACCTACGCCACAGGCAGGCCCGGATTAAGCCCTCGGGGGGCCCGCCGCCATATTCTCAGGGGGGGCCCTTAATTCACCATTACCTTCCGACACCATAGTCCATAGGCCTACTTTTCATACTATGCTGGATTTACGACAACTACGCTAGATACCAGTACAAGGAAACCGTCGCTCTATTAGGCCTCTAATGAGCGACATCCAAGGCTGCGTTTATTTGGCCTGCATCGGCTGCATCTGACTAATTAAACTTTGTTTCATAAATCTCTCAAGTCCTTTTTCTTTGCAGTGTTGCATGGGCTGGCAGTGCATGGATCCTGAATTGTTCTCTTGACATGAATGAATGAATGAATGAATGAATGAATATATAATCACACATATATATATATATACCGCGGTAGGCCTAATTCCATGGAGCGAATGAATGATTGAAGTAGAGTTCAATATAGGCCTATATATATATAGGCTATATAGGCAATATATATTTATACGACTGAAATCATTTTACATTTATAATATAAGTAAGGTTCTTGATTAAATAGCCTGTAGGCCTACAGATCCTTACCGTATTGTATGTCTTCAACATAATGAATAGCACGAACATCTGCCGCATGCAGAAATTTGTGTTGTGATCTCTATGACACCAGACTCGCAAATTTCAGGCTCTGCAGATGTAACTTCAGTGCATGGCACATAACTACCACCAACATTTCTAATCTGCCCCTGCTCTGACTCATACAATCTATCCAGTTTTGGGTTAGGCTATAGGCCGCTATAGGAAATGCTATTTCTTTCTCTGTCAGTGCGTTCTTTCGCTACTCGCCTTTTTTGAGCACCTGAAAGGACTTGAAATATTTTATTCTTCGGTATCGGTCACTTTCGTCAATTCAGTATTATTTATAGGCTTTAGGCCTACCATCCGGCATTCACGGTTGCTAATTTCTTGAAGTGAAGACGAAATAAGGCCTAATCAAACAGCTATAATATGTAATACGTAGGCATGTGGGAAGTTTATCAGAGTTCGGTGAACAGTTTCCTATAGCCTATACATATAAATATACACATGCATGTCGTAAAAATGACATCGCATAATATTCAGTATATTATATACATATTTATCTATACCTTCATGCTTACTTATTAGGCCAGCACAGCTGCACTGCAGTCTGGACGCCACCCACACACTGCATCCACGCACCCATGTAGCAGCATTCCTCTACGACATAATTATTATAGATTGCTTTGTAAGACAGAGTCAAAGATAATATGATACACCTTGCAAGCATATATGAAGTTGCAGGTCGACCCATTACAGAGTTCAACTGTTCAAATTAGTTTAACCGAATCTCTCTATAGGCTATCTCTATCTCCGTCACTCTGTCTGTCTGCCTACATGACTGACTATTAATGGACCGATCTCTCTCTCTCTCTCTCTCTCTCTCTCTCTCTCTCTCTCTCTCTCTCTCTCTCTCTCTCTCTCTCTCTCTCTCTCTCTCTCGATCTCTCTCGATCTCTCTCTCTCTTTCTCTGTCTGCCTGTCTGCCACCTAAGAATAGGTATAGGGGTATATGTCTGCCACTCTGGCATATCTCTTAAAAAGTAGGCCAAATGGAATACCGACAAAATCATAAATCAGATGGCATAGATTTAAGGCCAACATAAAATATCATTGTTCGCCTTCAAAAAAGCAACCAGAAATTGACGTCATTTTACGCACTGTCCTTGAATAAATGGGAAATTGTACATTAAAAATTATTGTTGTTCAGACGCGGGGGGCCCTCTGACGACGGGGGGCCCGCCGCCATGGCAGACATGGCATACTGGTTAATCCGGCCCTGGTCACAGGACAAGTTCTATAACCACTCGGCTACCGTGCCCCACATAATTATGTCAGTTCACCAGGTGTAGAGAGGGTAGGAGGGTGATCGCAATGGGGGGAGGCTGTCCTGTTCGGGTGCAAATGAAACACCACACCCGACTTCAGTGCATTCCTCGCGTCATCCCGGCGTCCGACCTCGACTAAAGCCTGCAGCTGGACTTCCTCTATTACAGTATTAGACCAGGGCGTTCATATAATATGAGGTTTCCTTGACATCTTCCTGCAATCAGAAAGCCAAGAATAGACAATTACAATGTATATATACAGCCCACCGAACGACCGTCGGAAAATAGCGTCGGCATCGAGGTCCGCAGTCCGTCCGTCCGTCCGTCTGTCCGTCCGTCTTTTGCCTGCAGTCCTATCAGGTTTCTTATAATTCCCGGTCAGGACGGACTTTGAAAGCATTCTCTTCTGCGGCCAACAACTCCCACGTTAGACGATGTTGTCGTCGCGCTGCCTCCTCCTTCCCCCCTTCTCCTCCTCCTCCTCCTCTCCACCACCGCATCCTCCACCGCTGCACCACCTCTCCACCTCTCCACCCGATTCTTATCCGTTCTCATCAACCCGACGGAGCGAAAAGAGATTGGAAGCGAAAAGCAGCCGTTGCTTAATCTCAGTTTCGTCGTCGTCGTCGTCTCTGCCATTGTCATCTCCAACGTGTCTCTCTCTCCGTGCGTCTCTCTGCCATCCCACCCGTCCCTGTCCCTACGTCTGCTGCCGTTTTCCGTTTTCATCGAATCAATATTCGACAGCCGTTCAATGTTTGCCTTCCGTGTCGATAGTTCTTTTCCGGCTTAGGCGGGCCCCATCGCCCCCCGTCTCCCCTCGCCAGTCGCCAGTCGCCCGGCCGTCCCGTGTAATGAAAATCTCTCCCTCTGAATTGCGGTTACATGCCCGGAACGAGTCCGGCTCCTACTCCTCCTATACTGCTTCTACTGCTCCTGCTCCGACCGGCTCAACCGCCGATGGTGGGGTCCCTGGTGGGATCGCCCATGTGGTTGAGGTTAATTAACTCTTAACGCGGTTCTCAGCGATGCGCTAATGAATTTAGTCGTGCTCAAGTGGTCCGGTAAAGGGCGCGCGGTCCATGTATAGTATAACAACCAAAACCTGGCTAAACACAACTTTTAGCCACACCATTGGTAAGATGTTGAGTGTGAGACAGGAAACCATAGTCTTAGACACTTTTGTCTTCTTTGGCAGACACTGTTCTTGGTCAGTTTTCAACAGTTTAGCGACATTGTATCGTATCTGACCATTTATCAAGCGTTTTTTTTGTCATCTAGAATCTATCAGCAGCGCTCCCAGTGCAATCGACCCCGAGAGATAAGACAGGATTTGAGGTAAAGATGAGGAAAGACTAACAGCGAGAGTCAATGGAGCGAACTGACTGGAATGGACTCTTGCACCGTGTACCGTATCAATGGCCGTGGAAATCGATGAAAACATTAATTTTTTGCAGTTATCGTTGAAGAGGACTTTATCAAGAATGTATTGTATTGATGTATTATATTGTCTGTATTGTATTGTGTTGTGTTGTAATGTATTGTATTGTAATGTGTTGTAAGAACCTTGGATGCCACTGTGACGTCATTTGTGAACAATCTCAAAGTACACGTCTCGCTAATTGACGACCATAAATGATTGAACTTTAATGGATTCTATGACGTAGAACAGACTGTGACGTCTTAAAGTCGGTTGCCTAGGTTACCGCGCTGGCCAGTCTGACGAAACAAACGAGCATTCCCCACCCAGGAGGTTATAAAAGAAAACGCATTTGCGTGCATAGGGTCTTGCATGATCGCCCTGAGCAACTCCTGGCAGGGGGCTTTACAATGCCTGCCAGGGACCCGATTCATCGGGCTTCGTTACTTCTCGATTCTCGAGATGTAACGAACTCCGATGGATCCATTTATACGTAGTTTTTACGTACATGGGTCGACTCCTTTTTGTCGGTACACTGGTCGACTGACTGGTCAGTTGTTTGGTCAACTAGTTGACCGGTTGGTCAGTTGTTTGGTCAACCAATCGACCGGTTGGTTGGTTGTTTGGTCAACGAGTTGACCGGTTGGTAAATTCTTTGGTCAACTAGTCGACCAGTCAGTCAATTGTTTGGTCAACTAGTCGACGGGTTGGTCAATTGTTTTATCAACTAGTCGACCGGTTGGTCAATTGTTTTGTCAACTAGTCGACCGGTTGGTCAATTGTTTTGTCAACTAGTCGACCGGTTGGCCAATTGTTTTGTCAACTAGTCGACCGGTTGTTCAATTGTTTTGTCAACTAGTCGACCGGTTGGTCAATTGTTTTGTCAACTAGTCGACCGGTTGGTCAATTGTTTTATCAACTAGTCGACCGGTTGGTCAATTGTTTTGTCAACTAGTCGACCGGTTGGCCAATTGTTTTGTCAACTAGTCGACCGGTTGGTCAATTGTTTTATCAACTAGTCGACCGGTTGGTCAATTGTTTTGTCAACTAGTCGAAACCGGTCGACTGGTTGGTCAATTGTTTTGTCAACTAGTCGACCGGTTGGTCAATTGTTTTGTCAACTAGTCGACCGGTTATTCAATTGTTTGGTCAACCAGTCGACCGGTTGGTCAATTGTTTGGTCAACCAGTCGACCGGTTATTCAATTGTTTTGTCAACTAGTCGACCGGTTGGTCAATTGTTTTGTCAACTAGTCGACCGGTTATTCAATTGTTTGGTCAACCAGTCGACCGGTTGGTCAATTGTTTGGTCAACCAGTCGACCGGTTATTCACTTGTTTTGTCAATTAGTCGACCGGTTGGTCAATTGTTTTGTCAACTAGTCGACCGGTTGGTCAATTGTTTTGTCAACTAGTCGACCGGTTGGTCAATTGTTTTGTCAACTAATCGACCGGTTATTCAATTGTTTGGTCAACCAGTCGACCGGTTGGTCAATTGTTTGGTCAACCAGTCGACCGGTTATTCAATTGTTTTGTCAACTAGTCGACCGGTTGGTCAATTGTTTTGTCAACTAGTCGACCGGTTATTCAATTGTTTGGTCAACCAGTCGACCGGTTGGTCAATTGTTTGGTCAACCAGTCGACCGGTTATTCAATTGTTTTGTCAACTAGTCGACCGGTTGGTCAATTGTTTTGTCAACTAGTCGACCGGATGGTCAATTGTTTGGACGACCGCATGGCCTGTCAACTGTGTACATGACTAACTTTGCGAACAAACATGCATGTGGACTAATTTTTGCACGCAAACGGTTTTTCAGATCCTATAAAAGTAACTTCGACTTGTAGGTAGGTCTACCTCGAAACCTCGCTTCTGCGTCTGATAGAGGTCCGATAATTAATGCTGCCTCATTTTTCGTCACTACCGCCACCCGTCAAATAAGATTGCGTCGGCAAAGCATGGAGTATATACATGTAGGCGCACGACTGTTCCGGTGTATACCCGCGGATTTTCCCCTTGAGGGGATTTCCCATGGCGACAGTTGACGGAGTGCTTGTGTGCGCGCGGGAGAAGGTCAATAAACGCCGCTGCCACATCCACTGGAAATGAATCGTCTTTTGCCGTGCTTACCGTTTATCTTTTTCTCCACTGGAAATGCAAATTGAGTTTTCGCATGAGCGCTTGCCTCCAGGGTGTCTTGTAATTGGGTTCCCAGGGTGACCCGAATTGCCCCTAGCGTCAGATCTGCAAACGTGCATGCCGTATAAGCTTCATGTAAGTAAGTAAGAAGTTTTTGCACTGCTTGTAGGCCTATAGAAAGATCCGGTCTAGTCACTGCATGTGCGTGCATGCTGTGGTTCCATGAATTCTGTGGCAAGTCCAAGCGAATAATTTTAAACCAGAATACAGCACGGAGAAGGGGAGAGGTGCCGTAAATTAAACTTTAAAAACAATATTAAGATTATTAATATATTATCTTTTTAGATCAGGCAAACTCTGGGATATCAAATAAATATGTTATATTAATTTGATATTCCAGAGTTTGCCTGATCTAAATATAGTAAAACGAGTCTAAGATCCCATAAAATTACTGTGCCTCAACCATCAAAATCAAAATACGAATTCAATATCCCAGATCGTGCATGAACTGTCAAAATGTAGGCCTAAGTCAAGTTTTGTATTACGGAGTTCCTTGACTAGAAAGCTCTGAAAGAATATTATTCTTTCTGTAGTGCAAATTATATGGTTCGCCGATGGCTTGCCTTATCTGAATAAAAAGAAACCGGGACAAGTGATATAGCCTACTACTAAAGAAACTTAAAGATCTGTTCAGATTTCTGGCTTGAAAAATTCTTGCTGCGTGTCTATAGCTACCAACTTTGCTCTGCTGCTGAGATGCCCATGGGCACGTGGCTATGGTTTGAATTGTGATAGTTTATTCTCTACAGCCATGGCTTAAAGTGTGGATGGACGGTAATGGACGGTGTACAGGCACTTATTTTAAAATCTCAATGCTGTCCTGTCACTTATTTGGACAGCAGAGCCTGGAGAAGTGACGTGCGCCTAGGCAATTTTTTCAACACTTTAAGCACTGTGCTACGGCTTCATAAGCATTCAATTTAAGAAAAGTTGAATACTCTGGATGCTTTGTTTATTTTCTGTTACAGGTAGATGATGTTGATGATGATAATAGCGTGAGCGACAGGGTTCGTGCCCGAGAGAAAGGTCGTGACCTCTTGCGTCTGAAGTCTTGCCAGTTCCGACAACAGCCCATGACTCTCCTGAACTTCACCTGTCAAAGTTTAGAAGTCATCGGGCCGACTCTTCTTATAAGGCTAATTTGGCTTCAAACTCCGACCCCAATGAGTTCCTGGAGTCTGACTTTTGCAAATGAAGTTTCATCTCCGCGTTTTGTTTTCATGAAGGTCTTACCAGTTAAGAACATCTAGGCCTACATTTGTTTTGCGAAATTCATTTAGAAGAAACACTTGGTCATTCCTGCAGTCTTGTGTCGAAAACTTGGCCCTACAACAGTTGCGGTGTCTCGAAATAGAGTATCCCCCGTATTAATTGTATCCCCCCAAATTAACAAAAGTCGAAAAAACCGCTTCCGCGTGTATTTTTTTGGGCAAATTAATTTTCATCTGCTTTATGTTGAACAATGACACTAACAAGTATGTTCATTCTTACTATATAATTTCTTTTGCCCTGTTTTTAGAGCACTTAAAACTTTTAAAACACTTAAAAACACTCAGAGTCACTAAATAAATTCGAGTTGCCTTTATCTGAGCATTGCTTTGGACACTTAAAACAATTAGAGTCACTTTAAATTTTGATTACAGCATAACATTTTTTATTATGCTCATTTTTCAAAAAATGGGATAGAATGGTTTATCCCCCCGGATAGTATAGACCGGTTAATTCCATCCGGGGGGATAGATTAATTCATCCCCCCGGATAGCTTTCTGGGGGGATACTCCGTTTCGTGTCACCGGCAACCACTATGTAGGGAACGATGGAGCCAATTATACGGCGATGCATTCATACTTTCAAATGTCCCAAATCTACAGGAAATTCCGTGTAGGCCCTAACAGTTTACGAAACATGGCTGTTCTGAGCGTAATAAATCGGTTTAAAAAATGTGTCGTGAAAGACGCCGAGCGAGTAAAAATCTTTATCACTCGACTATAGGCCTAAACGTAGAAATCAAACGATCTTCAAACCAGTTGAGTATCTTGCGGAATGAATATTGGTAGTTTTGTGGCGAAACAGGTCCGTGCCAATCTGTGTCCGTGGACCTCGTCGCCGGGATTCGGGAGTGGCCATGGAGCAAACATGAGAATGTAAGACGACGACAATGTTTGCAATGATAAGACGTGAAATATTTATCAAGACATCAAAGGAACTCCTGGTCAATAATCACCCATTAAAAATGGATACAGTCTGCGTCTCCAATAATAATTACGGTATGCTGCGATTTGTCATTAGGCAAAATTATTATGTTGTGAACGAGAACAAAGGAATACTAATTATAGCACATAATTAATGGCGCTATAGAATGTTTTGTTGTACGGCCAGGCACATGTAATTTCTCGCAGTATGAACTATAGAGGTCTATAATAATGTAGCCTAACGGTACATTTGAAATACAGTGAATTACCACCTGCGTGCGGTTTGCCTGTGCTGCTTTAAAACAGTAGCGCCACCAAGTGATTGATCCCCAGTATAACAAGAAGCAAACGAATAAATAACCTGAAACTCCGCCACTGGTTGTTCTCTGCCAGTGCCAGTCCCAAGCCTGGATAAAGGAGGAGGGCGACACTAATCATCTTTGATATGGCAGTGTCGTTAAAGATTTAACAAGTCTAAGTGACCTGCGATGCAGCAGTTCGCATTAAGTGCTTGCGTCTTGGGACACGTCTTCACTTTTCTTAGCCTCTGCTGGTGAAGGCATATACATATGAGGTAGGCTGATGACCATTCCTCTCCTTCGCCATCTAATCTTCTCATCAACAGTTGTAGGCCTACGGTCGGTGTCAGCTTACTCTTTATGACTGATGAAGTCGAAATAATTTTTGAAAGAAATTTCGGCCTTGACAAGGATTTGAACCCGACCTCTCGATTGACCTTTGACCTTTCGACCGACTTCTGATCTCTTCATTGACCTCTGACCTCTTCATTGACCTCTGACCTCTTCATTGACATCTGACCTCTCGATTGACCTCTGGCCAATCACCTCTGGCCTCCCGATTGACCTCTGACCTCTCCATTGACCTCTGACCTCTTCATTGACCTATAACCACTCGATTGATCTCTGACCACTCCATTGATCTCTGACCTCTTCATTGACCTCTGAACTCTTGATTGGCAGTCCAGTAGGTTAAGCACTATAGATTACTGCAGATTATCGTGAAACTTGCAAATTGGACCAAAATCTTGGCTGGCGTCGAAATTCTGCTGATATTTAATTTACTAAAGCAAAGATTTCCAGTTAAAAGATGAAAAACCTGTGTTGCTGCGTCGTGATTATAATAAACCTTTTTTATCATGTTAGGCTAAACCTCAGCATTCGAAAATAATTCTATAGTTCTTTATCAATGACCTTATTTTACTTATCTTGAAGTTTGTTTCCTTCTTTGTCGACGAAGGAATTAATTGTCTCACATGGCGCCAATTATTGTTCACAGTGACGTCATTTGAAATGACGTCATTGCCTATCAATGATTCAATTTGGTAAATTATCTGTGATGAGACTTCTACTAAACGACTGTTGTCAGATTACGACAATAATATTATTGTATGCTATACATCTATTTGTTAGACTCGATTCATTTGATTGCTAATCATTTCAATCAAAGCTGTGGCTAGAGTACTGTAGGCCTAATAACTGCAGTTGAGAATGTCTTTTGTTAAGTTGATCTATTGTTTATTGCGTTAAGTTCCCTTATGAACCAAATACTCTGTAATTATTATGTGGCGTGAATCATTATCAGAGCATATATATTATACATCACATGTACATGTACATACAATACAATGTACTAACATGTACATACTTGTACATATATTATACAAGTTGTCATTGTTACTATTTTATAGACGTAGGCCTATACGTCTATCCGAAATCGCAGACTCGAAATTTCTTCTTAAGCGCTATATAGGCCTACTATGCTCCGGACGACATTAGTAACGAGCATTGCGATTTGTTGGGTAGGCCTATAATACGAGATTTGAGTCCACGGTTGCCAGAGAAAGGCAGTCTCGATATTGATACTAAAAACTTTAAAATGTTGTCCAGCTTAGAAGAACGACTTGATTTCTGACAGCTAGAGTGTTTTTGTAGGCCGCAAGATGAGACTTTTGATTATTAGGCCTACATAATTATGTAGCTTGAGCTCGTATAGGCCTTCAAGTTCATCAATAGACTGTTGTTGTTTAATAATGTAAATCAACAAATCGTTTTTTGTGTCCAGTTTTGTACAGTTACCATTAAACACTTGATTTCATATTAAATTTTGCCTCGATTTTGATTTTGTGGTATTAATTAAATGTGAAAGTGGTTATTCTGCAATAAGTTAGGTTATTATTCTAATTTCTATGCCATGGAAAAACACTGAACGCCAGGCCTGGTTTTTTTCTCGCAGTCTGCTTTTTGTATTTTTATTGTGTTAAAACATTTGTTTGCTTTACACTCTGATTGCCGTTATATTGTAATATCTCCTCTTTTGTATGACAGCAGACAGATTTAGCCTTAATCCTTCCAAGACTCAATCGATCTGGTTCTGGCGAAAATTACACATGCATGAACTCCAATTGTTGGCCTTGTTGTATCCCTGGACTTCACCTTTACCTCTCTAGTGTTCGTAATCTCTAATCTGGGTGTCATACTCGTGCTTTGACATTTACTGAACACCAGTCCTGTCTCTCCTGACCCGCTCCTGTTACAACCATTTGAGACGTCTTGGGGCAATTAGGAGATCTGTGTCCTCCCGTTAATCATTTCCCGCTGAATTAACTTCCCTACTTACTGCACACCTTTTTAAAAGAATATCAAAACGGTATTTTAAAGAATCATTGCACGCATAACTCATTGCTTTCCGCCGCAGGTCCAATTAATTGAGAGACTGCAGGCTGCAGTCACAGGCAACTAATCTCCTAGATTTAGAATCGATTAGAATCTGACGGAGTATAGCTAATCGACAATACGACCACGTATATTAATTCCAATCGATCAGTTACAATTCAAATCCTCATCGATTATCGAAAATGTTAGTAACTGATTCTAATGATAATTTTAGTTTAGCAATTTAACTATTATTTTACACCGATCTCGCCTCAATTGCTAACTGAGTTCATTTTCATGAAATCGGTGTACATACACGGAGGCAAAATAATGACTCAACCTTCCATTCGGCAGATGGCGGTGGTAAAATTATCAATAGGACGTGATGGACGCCTTCCGCGAAAATTATTAAGAGATCAACAGAACGAATATGTGAAGTTCTTTTCAATTAGTTTGATTCCATTCGAAAGGCGTCGTTTGTCATCAGTCGCTCTACATTCCATAGGTGGCGCTACTTTACAGTGACACATGGCAGACACAGCAAAAGGAGACAGCTTTTAACAAAATAAGCAACCTATAGGCCTACGTCTGGCCTCAACTGATAAAAAGATAATTTGACCCATAGACTATAGTATAAAAAGTTGCGACTTGCGAAGGACGAAATCTGTTTTCCAGACAATCAACAATAGCGCACAGCATAATTTTTTAGACTCCTGAGGGATTATATAACTAGGCTATATATGTACATCTGGAAAAGTATAAAAAATAATAATGACGATAATTATTATAATTATACGATTTATGCAAAGCCGTAGTGACGCAAAGGCTAAAGAAGATGGCTTTGTTAATAGGTTTGCTCCAGGGATTTTTAAAAGGAATTTTCAGAACTGCGCAAACCCGTCTTGTTTCTCTTAATTGACGTCCAGCCAACCGCTGAGGTTGCAAAGGTTATTATGGGCTACTCTTTTCCTATGACTTCAGGCCCGGCCTTAGGGTTTGCGGGGCCCAAGGCAGCATTGACACTATAGGCCTAATTATGTAGACCTTTTTAAGTAATACAAAATCATGGGCGCCCTCTCGAAAATTAGCACCGATTTTTAGCAACAAAGTTAACGTTTTACTTTTGACACATTTCTTTGCACCAAAGCACTAACGAGGCTAATGATTCTCAGGGTGAAACGGAAAAATTTACATTTAGACACCTATGGGAACAATCCATGTTCTTAATTTCGTGCTTTGTATTTTTCAAACGCATGCCAAAAAGTTACCATTGTGCTGTGCTCCCTCCAACTAAAATGTCTGCAGGCGCCCATGCTTATAATTGAAGTTAATGGACATTCACATGCAAATCTGGCTATTTACCCTAGCAGTTTATTTGAAAACAATAACCAGGACGATTTTCAATTTAACTAGTTGAATATCTAGCATCTGAAAAAGGATGCCAATAATATTATTGACATAATTTTATTTCCGATTCCTTCTAATTGAAGCTTTGAAATGTTGTATTCTCTATCGAGTATGCTAAAGACAAAGATGTCAGTGCTATCTTACAAAAGTTTTCGCAAATCTCCCCTAATCCAGGGCTTTTTTAACGTGCAGTTGTACACAAAATGTGCAGTTCTAAATGGATTTGTGCAGTTGTAGAAGCACTTCTGTACAGCTAAAATTAGCCAAAAATGGTAATTGTCCTCCGATTGGAAGTAGTTTACCATGGAGAATGGGACAGGAAAGAAGGGGATGTGCAGTTCTAAAAATTCCTTAAAAACAGCCTGCCCTAATCTTACCTAATTTGATGTAGGCCTTTGCGACATCTGAATTGATTTAACAATGGAGCATCTTTTTCAATTGAAAACAGCTAATTTAGTGAGCCATTCTCAAAGTAGGCCTAGGTACATTGTTGATCGCATGGAAGTTTTGATGAGTCTTAGCTATTTGTTCATGTTTTGACAATTAATTCAACGTGCAGGCCTACAACAATAGGTCTAGCTGTGATTCGGTTCAGCATTAAATTTACAGATCGTTGTTTCCAAAATCATCTATCACATTCACTCGGCACATTGACTGCAATTGAGCATAGTTGATATGCGACGTAACCATTATCAATCTCAACAAAGTAAAAAAAATTATAGCCAGCTGCGCGGGGCCCTGGAAGCGCGGGGCCCAAGGCGGTCGCCTCGCTCGCCTTGCCCTAAGGCCGGGCCTGTATGACTTTTTAAAAAGTTTTTCAGTAGAAAGAATTCCAGTAGTACGCTATTCTACTCACACTTTGGGTTTCTGAAAATCTGATGACCTTATTTCAGTCTTTGAATATACAAACTGCCGACGTGTTCATTCCTGCGACGAAAACAAAAATGGGCGATCGCGCCTTTCGCGTCGCAGGCCCACGCGCCTGGAACAGTCTTCCATCAACCATCCAGGAAATCAAAACTGTATCAACTTTTAAAAAACAATTGAAGCTACACTTGCTCTCGAGCTCATGACATTTACTCTGACAGTTGACATTATGCGTGTAAAGCATCCTAGAAGTAGCTTGCTACTGACGATGCTATACAAATTGTCTGAATTACATTACATTACATTACATTACATTACATTACGTAGTAAACTCGCACTTTTGAGCCTCAACCGTCTCCTTTTTTTTATTTAACCAAAGTTTAACGTCGTCGTATGACATCAAAGGCCGTTGACGACAATTTACAGCTTATACAGTGTAGTAGGTTATTATGGGCTACTCTTTTCCTATGACTTTTTAAAAAGTTTTTCAGTAGAAAGAATTCCAGTAGTATAGGCTATAATTCTACTCACACTTTTGGGTTTCTGAAAATCTGATGACCTTATTTCAGTCTTTGAATATACAAACAGCGGTAGTAAACTCTCCAACCGTCTCCAACATGCATTGATTCAATCAAATACCGTTTGAATTCTATTTTAAAATGGTGTGCAGTGAACAGAGAAAAGCCAGTCGACATAACCATAAAAATCGCGTACGGGATAAGCCTAACTAAGATTTTGTAGAAAAGGTTTACATTTGCATTTTTTAAAAGCATGCTCACATTTATATTTTACAGAAATTGTTTACATTTACGCATTATAGAAAACTGTTTGCATTTACATTTGATAGAAAAAAATCGATAACATTTAGCCTATATTGTGCAGATAGCGTTCACATTATTTTGCATTTCATAGGAAAACGTTTGCATAGCTAGGCTATAGCAGTAGCCTATAGCGGCTATAGCCTATACTTGCATTTTATTGCAAAAGTTCATATTTAGATCGATTTTACAGAAAAACGTTGAGGCCCATACTTAGGTTAGGCCTATATATTACAGAAAAACATTTACATTTAGGCCTATAGTTTAAGTTGAAAATTGAGTGTATTTAATTTACATTTCGTATCTCACTATTTGGCTTGCCTATGATAGCCTATATTTAGGCTATCACTGATTTAAGACAAAACTCATCGGGTCCACCCAAAACAAACCCAAAAAATGCAGAAAAATCGGTAAACTGAACAAATACATATGTTGCACATCTGTTAGTGAGTGAATTAACGAAAGAAAGACTGATTGACCGACTGACCGATTGGTAAGGACCTACGTGGTGGTCCTTACCCCCCCCCCCCCCTCCCCAACGAACCCTCTGGCAAACCAGGGTCTGTAAAGAGTAAGGGACCTTATAATTATACCCACTCATAAGATGGGTTCATCCCAAGTCCTTGAGGCCGAACGCAGGCTGCTGAGGTTGACTCCGTAAATAAAGACACCGATTGAAGGGGGGGTGCATGCGCGGGTGGCAACTGGGTGTGTGGTCCTGCATGCTACGTGTGTGGTCGAAGCGTTTTCCCAGTCAGGAGGATTGCGGACCCGAGGCTCTGAACGTCACGAGGAATGGGGAGAGTGCCACACGGGAAGGGTGACCTAACGACAGATATATACAGAGACAGATGGGAGGATGGAGAAGGAAACAGACGGGAAAAGAGACAGAGGCAAATATATAGGGACAGATAGAATGACGGAAACAAATGAAACAGAAAACGGAACCAGATAGACAGAGACACAAAGAGAGAGACACAGAGAGGCACACAGAGAGACACGCAGAGACACACAGAGAGGCACACAGAGAGACGGATGGAGACAGGAAGAGGCAAATACGGGCACCAATGACAGTGACAGAGGCGAAGGAAAACAGAGGCACAGATATTATACAGAGATACGCAGACAGACCGAGACAAAGAGAGAGAGAGAGAGACAGACAGACAGACAGACCGAGACAAAGAGAGAGAGACAGACAAACAGACCGAGACAAAGAGAGAGAGAGAGACAGACAGACAGAGACAGACAGACAGACAGAGACAGATGAAGGAACGGGTGACAAGGACAGATGCAGATGCAGTTAAAGACAGCATGAAACAGAGAGACACAGAGAGACAGATAAACAGACGGACACAGGCGGAGACACGCACAGACGAAGACAACCCTGGAGTGGCAACAGACCAGAGGTGGCAAAGTGCTCAACCGATAAGACTTCTCATGTGGACTTTCTTTCATCCTTTCATCCTGCATAGAGTCGTGGGTTCAAATCCCAATGGCCCCAATGCAACTAGCATTTGAATCTCAATGAAATCCCGAGCCGATGTTACCATAGGAATTGCGTTCGCATGTTGTGTGGAGAGAGAGAGAGAAGAAATCTAATTCAGACCTGTGATGACAATAATTTAAAGATGCGCTTCATAAAGCTATGCTGTACACACACACACACACACACACACACACACACACACACACACACACACACACACCCACACACACACACACACACACACACACACACACACACACACACACACACACACACACACACACACACACACACACACAAATAGCCTAACACAGACCTCGATCGCATTCAGCTAGCATGCGCACGCACTCCGTAATAATTTACTAGTGCAGATATGCGGTAAGTAAGCAAGTCAGTAAGTAGGCAAGCAGACAAGTAAGTAAGTTAGCAAGCAAGTAAGCAAGTAAGTAAGTGAAGCATGCAAGAAATTAATTAATTAATTAATTACAATTAATTAATTAATTAATTAATTAATTAATTAATTAAGTGAGTAAATAAGTTAGTGAGCAAGTAATTGAGCAGGTAGATGAGTCACCAGTAAGTAAGTGAGTGCGTAGCTGTGTAAGCAAGTTTGTGCGTAAGTGAATAAGTAGGAAGGTATGTAAGTAAGTAGCCCTTATTTGCATCCGATAAGCACACATGCAACATTGTATAAAACGCTTACTGTACATCAGTGGTTCCAACCTTTTTTGCCTTTAGGGTCAGTTTTTCTAAGTTGGAGGACACGAGGGCCACTTTTTCTTAATTGAAGGACATTAGGGGGCCACAAGGAAAATTTAACTATAACTAAAAGCATATAAAATTGTTGTAATTGATTCAAATTTGAATTTTTGATGTTATTTATAGACGCCAAAATAGAGAGTAATAGAGTGTAATAGAGAGTAATTATGTCTTCTATCCTGTCCAAATTGTCATTTTTCATATATTTTTTTAATTCTTTGAGAGATACGGGCCATTTTCTTAGGCCTGGCGGGCCACTTTTGGCCCGCGGGCCACGGGTTGGGAACCGCTGCTGTACATGTATGAATTTAAAATCAGCTGTTACAGGAACAAATCATATAAATCTCTTGTGTAGGCCACATGTACGTGTATTTTCTTCTGTGATTTTAGCTTCTGATTCAACCGGTCGGATAAAATTAAATTTAGTCTGCCGAGCCTATCGCTAATTAAATATTCTGACGTAAGAGAAAAGCAAGCGCTATAGAAATGATTAGTCGTTAAGAATCCAACGGAAGCGGCGTTGAAAAGCGATTTCACAGATTGGGTTTGGAGCACGTCACATGGTAGGGGTGATTGTTGGAAAGTTCGTTGAAGTGATTTCTTGTTTTGAAGAAAATGAAGAGATCAGGATGTCTTTGAACCAGATATTGGTTCTGTATGTATGAGTTAAATCGAGAATCAGATTCATTTCTTAGTTGAAATCAATTAAAATTAAATACTGGTTACCAGCACACCCCTACTCATCGATGTGGACTCGTCCTTGTTAATAGGCGTTTGTAGATAATGGTGTGTGAAAAGAGTCGGCGGTGAGGTGGGAGAGCTGAGGGAAGTGGAGAGTAATGACGCAGAAGAGGAGGAAAAGGAAAAGGGCAAGGGAAAAGAAAATAACGAAGAACGGGAGGTGGAGGAAGAAGAGGAGAAGGATGGAGAGAAGGAGGAAGAGGAGGAGGAACAGGTGGAACATGAGTAACAAGACTTAGTGTCGTCGATAAAGGAGGAGGAGGAGGAGTAGGAGAGGAGGAGGAGGAAGAAGTAATGTAGGAAGAGCAGAAGAAGGCAGAAAAGGAGCATAAAAAGCAGGACGATATGGAGGAGGAGAAATGAAACAAGGAGGAGAGATGAGTACTAAGAGAAGGCAGAAAAGGCCAGAATGAGGAAGAGGAAGAGGAAGAGGTGTAGGAGGATGGATAAAGGAGCAGACAAAGTTGAAGGATATGGAAGATGAGGAGAAAGGGGAAAAGGTGACGTGGAAGTGGAAGAAAAGGAGTTGGAGAGTTGGAAGAGCTTCGTGAGGACGAAGAGGAGAAGAAGGACAAGGAGTTGATGATGGTGGAGATAGAGGAAGAAAGATAGAGACATACAGAGAGGCAGAAACAGAGAGGGGGAGGGAGAGAGGAAGAGGGAAGAGGGAGGCCGAATAAGACGAAAATCTTCAACAAAACGTGGAAACGGAGGAGAAGGAACAGAAGGAAGTTAACAAAGGAGTAATGGAATACGGGAGCAGAGACGAGGAAGAGGGAGTGGAATAAATGAGAGGACTGCAGGAGGCAGGAAGTAGGACTAGGGCAAGACGGTGGCGAGTATAGAAGGATGAGGAAGAAATCTGAGAGGCATGAGCGGGGAGAACGAATCGGGTCGGGAGTAGGAAAAGCCGTGAGTTCATTTGACTCATGAGAATTCCAGAAGACAGACAAACAGACACATACACGCACATATACACGAACACACATGCATACACGCACACACATGCACACACAGATAGACAGACAGACAGACAAACGGATATATAGATATACAGATATACAGATGGACAGATACAGATAGACAGATAGAAAGACACAGACATACAGACAGACATACAGACAGATAGACAGATGGATAGATAGATAGACAGACATATAGACAGATAGGCAGATAGATAGATAGACAGACAGACAGACAGACAGATAGACAGATAGATAGATAGATAGATAGATAGATAGAAAGATAGATAGATAGATAGATAGATAGATAGATAGATAGATAGATAGATAGATAGATAGATAGATAGATAGATAGATAGATAGATAGATAGATAGATAGATAGATAGATAGATAGATAGATAGATAGATAGATAGATAGATAGATAGATAGATAGACAGACATATAGACAGACATATAGACAGACATATAGACAGATAGGCAGATAGATAGATAGACAGACAGACAGACAGACAGATAGATAGATAGACAGATAGACAGACAGACAGATAGATAGATAGATAGATAGATAGATAGATAGATAGATAGATAGATAGATAGATAGATAGATAGATAGATAGATAGATAGATAGATAGATAGATAGATAGATAGATAGATAGATAGATAGATAGATAGATAGATAGATAGATAGATAAAGAAAGAATGGATGGATGGATGGATGGATGGATGGATGGATGGATGGATGGATGGATGGATGGATGGATGGATGGATGGATGGATGGATGGATGGAGGGCATGATAAGAGGAATTGAGCTGCGTGATGGTAGAGTAAGAAAAAGAAGAGACTGTCAGGGAGACAGGCAGAGAAAAAGACAAACAAAGACACAGACAGAGACACAGACAGACAGATAGACAGAGACAGGCAGACGGAGACAGCTAAAGAAACAGATAAACAGACAAACAGTAAGGAAGCAAGAGAGAGAGAGAGAGAGAGAGAGAGAGAGAGAGAGAGAGAGAGAGAGAGAGAGAGAGAGGGAGAGGGAGAGGGAGAGGGAGAGGGAGAGCGGTGGAGATAGACCGGAACACAGGGTAGGACATATAAAGCGTGTCAGTCAAGGACAGAGACAGAGTCAGAGACACAGAGACAGAGAGAGCGAAGGATGAAGGCTGGCGGGAGAAAGACATACATGTAGAGAGAGAGACGGAAAGAGAAACAGTCAGACAGAGGCAGAGAAGGCCTGCCAGACAGACAGACAGGCATATGGTAGCGGTGGTTGGAGGGATGGATTACTGGAGGGAGGCACTGGCATCCCTCGGCCGGGTGCCTGCGTGGGGGAGGATGAGAAGAAGGATGGGAGGGTGGAGCGGTGGTGGGGGTGGTCCTAATGGCATCAGTCGTCATCACGTGGGAGGTGTTGGTCAATTAATAGCAGCAAATTAAACGCTGCCTCCTCCTGCCTCCTGCTGATGCGCATGCTGCTGATGCTGATGGTGATGCTGTTGATACCACTGAGGCTGCTACTGATGCTGCTACTGATGCTGAGACTTCAGAGGCTGGAACTACAGAGCCCTGAGAATAGGCGCCTGCCAATCGCCACAGCGGTCGTCTCCGATTCGACGTTACATCTTCATCGAGATTAAAGTCACTTTATCGTCGGGGTTCAAAGTCAATCGCCCTTGTTGTTATTACTGAATCGATCCGAAGTCTCTCTCTGTCTCTGCCTCTTATTCGATTTCATTGAAAGAATTACTGGATTAATTATTATTAGTATTATAGATTAATTTCTTAATAATTAATTAGATAACATTTCTCGTCGTAGGTTAAAGAAATGATTCTCGGATTTGTAGCGTCATCGATAAACACCTCGTGAAGTTTTCCGGCTGTGGCGGGAATGGAGCTCGACACGAAGGAGCGATTTCCGCTTCCGGTTGCATTTCCGGATGCTAACTACGGTCGATCTTGTCACGTGACCGGAAACAACAGCAATCCCGGCATGCAACAGGCGACGCGTGCGCGGACGGAAGTTGTCGTTGTACCGGAAATGAAGCAGGAGGAGGAACAACATCCGGGTTTCGACGCCAAGAGATCCGACTGCGCAGGCGCGGGAAAGATCGACGGAAAGAAGGAGTCAAAGGTTGGGTTGGTGGTGGGATCAGGTGGAGGTCAGGCGGGGTCAGCGGAACCCCGACGCCTCGAGAAGCCACCGTACTCGTACATCGCCCTCATCGTCATGGCCATCCAGTCGTCCCCGGTGAAGCGCTGCACCCTGAGCGAGATCTACCAGTTCCTCCAGCACCGCTTTCCCTTCTTCCGCGGCTCCTACCAGGGCTGGAAGAACTCCGTCCGGCACAACCTCTCGCTCAACGAGTGCTTCATCAAACTCCCGAAGGGTCTCGGTCGACCGGGGAAGGGCCACTACTGGACCATCGACCCCGCGGCTGAGTTCATGTTCGAGGAGGGATCCTTTCGGCGACGTCCTCGCGGCTTTCGGCGGAAGTGCCAGGCCCTGCGTCCAGTCGGTCTTCTAGGTTCGATGGTCCACGCAGGAGGTTCTGGCCTCTACTCGTCCCATCATCCCCGCCATCATCACCATCATCCCTCCTACGACCTGCTGCAGCAACCGTCAACAGGCGGCGCCACGTTGGCACCGGAAGCGGGCGTTGCCATGGGAACCGGAAGTCGCTTCGACTCCGGCGCAGGCGCACTCAGCTCCCTAACAAATATGGCGGCTTCGATCAGCGCCTCTCTGGCCGGTTACGCCGCCTCGGATGCCAGCCATCAACAGCCGCCTTCAGCCGCTGCAGCCTATGCGATGAACGCAGCCATGTGTCGACCGTACTCGAAAGCAGAGGACGGGGTTGGGTCGTACCCCTACGACTTCAACGCCTACCCAAGTGCCCCACCCAACGGCTACTTCTACCCTTCGCACGGACCAACCAGCCCCCCGGAGTACGGGCTCGACCTGCAGACGACGGGTGAAGCCATCCTACAGGGACATGGATTCTACCCGGGGTGTGGGTGGTCGGCTGCACCGCCAGGATGCGGTGTCTACCCCGTTGGGCATCAGAAGGGACTTGATGCTGCTGGGCAGTCTGATACGATACCCCATAGTGATTCACCACCGACCCCCTCACACCGCCCGTCTGTCCATTCTAGTCTCAAGATGGCGTCGTACGAACGGAATCATCGATCACTGCATGACGAAGATCTGCAAACAGGTAACACGATGTGGTACTGCATGTATACCATTCTATAGGTACACACCAGGAATTTATGTTGCGCTCTTATAAGGATCCATATTATACACGGTGTCCCAATTGAACTGATACCCTTTTTGTTTTGGCGATATACGAAACTTAAAATTTTCTTCACCCAAATTTGAATGTGCATAACTTCGGACTCTGTTTGTGGAATTGGATAAAATTTTCAGGAAACATTGATTATTTATCCCTCTTACATTCTTTAAAAATTTATAGAGTTTCACTTAGAATTGACAAGTATATAGGTGTTGTGCTTAGTTAACAACGAAAGGACCATATAATAATATATTAAGGGTGATATTTAAATAGATTTGGACCAACACATATTAAAGAGGAGCAATGGATTTGAGAGAATTATGACAAAGGACAACGCATGAAGTTCGTTTATTCATGCCTATCACCGCAAAATGACTGGCGTCAGGACCTGCTGCTGCGGGTGATGATGATGACGACGACGACGAATGATGATGACGATGGTGGTGGTTGCAGTGGAGGTGGTGGTGGTGGTCGTGGTGGTGGTGATGGTCGTGGTGGTGGTGGTCGTGGTGGTGGTGATGGTCGTGGTGGTGGTGGTGGTGATGGTCGTGGTGGTGGTGGTGGTGGTGTGGTGGTAGCGGCGGCGGCGGCGGCGATGGTGGTATAGTGGTGAAATTGAATGCATGCATGATGTTCATTGCAAGGCATAATCTTCGATCGCAATTCATAAAAAAACTACTCGTGAAATAAATAAGCTTGGAACTGATTCGCTAACTGATCAGAAGCGGACTATAATAATAATAATTGTATACAACAAAGTGAGCAATGAGCATGCATATAATCAATCAATGTTAGTTGCAATGAACGTGCTCGTTTGTGCAATCATCACAGACGTGGATAAGGACAAAAATATTTTGGCATGATCCATACGGAGTAAAAGCATGACTGTTGCTCGTTAAAATGTGTATTCAGAAATGCATGTTGGGTGTGAGGGGGACCAATCCTCTCCTTGGCCGCCTTTTCTTCCCCCAGAGAGTGTATACATGTACTCATTGTAGGTGGACTTTTAGTTTTGAACCCCTAAACCACTCGATAGTCCATGCATGATATTTATGACCGCGGTATTATACATAGCCTATGTATAGGCCTACATTATACATTGCAAGCCATGCAGGGCTTTTCAAAAGGAATTTTTAGAACTGCATATGAATTATTATAACGTCTTTTTTCCTTTTCTATTCCGGCCTCCATGCTTGCGAAGTTTTCTTTTTTTGAATTTTTTTGCTTTTCACTTCTTGAGACCTTAATTCCTTTTTGCTTTTTTCATATCCGATGACCTTTTCATTATTTAACTATATATCATGTTTATTCCTCCTATATGAGAATCGTATAACATCAAATGTCATAAATAATACAACGGTATTTTTTACTATTTTTGGCTGCTCATGCAGAAGTGCTCTTACAACTGCACAGCATCTGCAGTTAGAATTGCGCATTCGGTCAAGAACTTACACTAGCTGCACACTAAAAGAGCCTTGCTATACAAGCATCCTCTGAATCTCTCTATATAACATACATTAGTCAGCATTCGTAAAATTTTATACACACTCAGACGCGCATACAGACACTCATGCAAACGCACACGTGCACCAATATATATATATATATATGTATATATATATATATACACACACATGTATATATAACAAGTATATATAAATAGAATCTTTTTCTTCGGAGAATTTATGGCGCAAGATCTTGAATTACCATCAACTATTCGAGTCGACCATTTGTCAGAATGATTTATTTCCTCTTCTTTCTTATGCACCTCCCTTCCACTCTGCACATTGCTGCACTTCTCCTCTTTCTTGACCTTTCCATCTCCCTCTGCCAATCTTGCTCTCTCTGTCTGTCTGTCTGTCTCTCTCTCCCTCCCTCTCTCTCTCTCTCTCTCTCTCTCTCTCTCTCTCTCTCTCTCTCTCTCTCTCTCTCTCTCTCTCTCTCTCTCTCTCATTCCTCCTCCAGCTCTGTCTCTCTCTTTCTTTCTCTCTCTCTCTCGCTCTCCATATTGATCGTTTCTCTCTCTCCCATGCAGTCAAATCCACTCCCATTCCATCTCACTCTATTTCAATTTTTCCATATTACATCCCTCTTCTGTGACTTCTCACTCAGCCAATCAGTCTGTCAATCGTGAAGCCAGTTAGTTTGCCAGCAAATCAGTCAATCAGCTAGTCAACGAGTGTGTGAATCAGTCAATGTTAATGCGTGAGTCAGTCAGTCAGTCAGTCAGTCAGTCAGTCAGCCAGCCAGTCAGTCAGTCGGTCAGTCAGTCAGTCAGCCAGCCAGTCAGTCGGTCGGTCAGTCAGTCAGCCAGCCACTCAGTCAGTCAGTCAGTCAGTTAGTCAGTCAGTCAGTCAGTCAGCCAGCCAGTCAGTCAGTCGGTCAGTCAGTCAGTCAGCCAGCCAGTCAGTCGGTCGGTCAGTCAGTCAGCCAGCCACTCAGTCAGTCAGTCAGTCAGTCAGTTAGTCAGTCAGTCAGTCAGTCAGTCAGTAACTTACTTACAGACACTTTAGCTTAGCTCTGTCAGTCCCGCTCTGTGACTGCATAATTAAGCTTATATTTCTGCCAGTCTGCGTGATTGACAGTTGCTCCCCTCATAGGTCGAAGTGGGTCCTTTCCCATGAATCTACACCCCTCCACCCACCACCCACCCCAACCCTCTCCTCCTCCATCACCGACAGCAGCGATCTGCCTGTCTTCACCCGCGCTGATGAGGCTGCCAAGGGGCGAATTCGGTGGCATGGAGCTGGTGCCATAATGGGTCGCACACACATTAATCGCGTATATACATCGTGGTACAACCACACGTCTTAACTTACACTCGCAAACCACTGCCTCCTCTGCCAATGCAATACAACATTATAGGTAGATATATATATATATATATATATATATATATGTAGAATATATATATTTCTTATATATATATTCTTATATAGTGTGCAATTTATACATGTAAATATATGTTTTATATGTATGTGCAATTATGCATATACTAATATATTAAGATAGCACATGAATTATAATGCTTTATGGGTCACTACATATTACACAGAGTTGGCCAAAAGGTACCGTAATATTTTTTATGCTATTTTTTTGCTATAGAAGTATATTGGTTCTTAGATCACATGCATAAAGGAAATTTTATAGTTAAGCAAAATGGCTAATTTCATCACAAAACATCATACTAAACAAGAGTTGTGTCACTTTTAATGAGTTCACCCATGATCTGTTTCTGACGAATCAAAAATATATAGCGCAACAACAATAAAAGATGCATATACTGCATGCTTCTTTCTCCTCCTTTTCCTTCTGTTCACTTTCTCTTCTTCCCCTCCTCCTTATCTTCTCTAAGTTCCATTGCTCCTCTCTATACATACTCTCATTCTCTTGCTCCTCTTCCTATGTTCTTTCCATATTTATCATCCACTTCCTTCTCATCCTACTCCTCCTTTTGCTCCTCCTCCTTCTCCTCATTCTTCCTCCTCCTTTTTCTCATTCATCCTCTCATCGTTCTCCCTCTTCTTTTTCTCCTACTCCTCCTACTTGTCCTCGTTCTTCTTCTCCTTCTCCTTACTCTTCTCCTTGTGATTCTCCTTCTCCTCCCCTTCTCTTCCTTCTCCTCCTCCTCTCCTCCTCCTCCTCCTCCTCCTTCTCTTACTCCTCATCTCTTCTCTATCCTACCCATCAGCCCTGCGTCGGAAGCGAGGTCTGATTTAATCGACGATCTGGGACATTCAATTTACGACGAGCAATCGCCAGCCCAGGTGATGGGGGGGGGCATCTGGTGGCTACGGGCGTTGCTAGTGGTCTGCTAACTGTCTCCGCTAAACGGCGACATCGCTGAGCGGCTTCTAACGACCCGACAAATCCAGATGGCTACCCGCGAGACCGGGTAACCTCCACCGAAGGGGTTGGGACTACCTCCCTCCATCTCTCCCTCCCCCTCGGGGTCCCGGTCGTTAGGGCAAGGTTGAAATCATACGATGACACATCAAAACAAAGATGTCTCCGTAATCAACTTCGTGCTTCTGTGCCGCATATTTTCATCGGTCCTTCCTTATTAATCCGTGTGAAATAATAACGATGGAATTATTCATTCTTAATATGTATAATTTATTTATGTCTCTGATCATTTTCTAATGCCATGTTTCAATTATCAAATGGCATGAACTCGCTGAACGCAGACTTTCAGAGTAAAACCTCTCCCGTAATAATTGCCTTTCACCCTCGCTCTTTCTCTCTCTCTCTCTCTTTCTCTCTTTCTCTGTCTCTGCTTGTCTCCTTTTCTCTGTTTGTCTGTATGTCTGTCTGTTTGTGTGCTTGTCTGTCTGTTCGTCAATCTGTCTGTCTGTCTGTCTGTCTGTGTCTGTCCGTCCGTCCGTCCGTCCGTCCGTTCGTCCGTCTCTCTCTCTCTCTCTCTCTCTCTCTCTCTCTCTCTCTCTCTCTCTCTCTCTCTCTCTCGTCGCTTTATGGGGAAAAATGCTATTTGACGTCATCAAGCGCAACAAATGGATTACGTCATAAATTCGTGCAGTATGTGATGATAAAAATATTTAAGATAACCTGAAGAAATTTAAAAGCATTGCGAGAGTTAAGCATAATAAATATAATTAAACCACGTCGACGTTTTATCGCCGTTGCTCGATCTTTTTTAAACGAAAAATATATCGCTGTCATGTCTCTCAAAAACTTCAGGGTTGGGACAAAATCGCGGTGACTGTTAGCACCGCTTTCAAAAGTTTTTGCTGACCAGAAATCAGTGACGCAATAGAAAGGTAGGTTACGTCTATGCTTTGTAATTTGTAAATGCACTGTTGAAACTTTGCAGTAGGTACACAGATGAAATTCCATTGCCAGTAACAACATCCACTTGTGAAAGATGTCGATGTGATTGGATGTTTTATAATGTTGTTAGCATCGTTTGAATTTAATTCTTTATTTGTACATATATACATACATATCATCGTCGTCATCGTCATCATCATCATCGTCATCGTCATCGTCATCGTCATCATCATCATTGTCGTCGTTCGTCGTCATCGTCGTCGTCATCATCATTATCATCATTATGATCATAATCATCATCGTCATCATCATCATCGTAGTCGTAGTCGTCCAAAAAGCCGTCTCTATCGTTTACTCCTTTTTTGTGATATTCAAAGGCCTCTTAATTTATAGGTTTATATAAGATTATTTTAATAGTTTTTAAAGGTGTCTAATTGGCTATCGAATAATCCACTTACTATTGGTATACCTTATTATCGCTTGGTCGTTGATATCGACAGAAATAGTTTTGTGTTCACTTTCACATTTCCGTTTGCATAACACTGGAACATGCAGCCTCTATAGCGAAATTGTCAGCTTAATTGGATAATCAATGCTTAGGATGTGGACTATATAACATCAGCTGCAACAATATTAAAGGTTTTGAAACTATGACGAATAATATTATGCAAGTGTTAAAATAATAATAATGATGATGATGATGATGATGATGATGATGATGATGATGATGATGATGATGATGATGATGATGATGATGATGATGATGATGATGATGATGATGATGATGATGATGATGATGATGATGATGATGATGATGATGATGATGATGATGATGATGATGATGATGATGATGATGATGATGATGATGATGATGATGATGATGATGATGATGATGATGATGATGATGATGATGATGATGATGATGATGATGATGATGATGATGATGATGATGATGATGATGATGATGATGATGATGATGATGATGATGATGATGATGATGATGATGATGATGATGATGATGATGATGATGATGATGATGATGATGATGATGAGGATGATGAGGATGAGGATGATGAGGATGAGGATGATGAGGATGATGATGAGGATGATGAGGATGATGAGGATGATGAGGATGATGATGATGATGATGAGGATGATGATGATGATGATGATGATGATGATGATGATGATGAGGATGATGAGGATGATGAGGATGATGATGAGGATGATGAGGATGATGAGGATGATGATGATGACAATAATAATAATAATAATAATAATAATAATAATAATAATAATAATAATAATAATAATAATAATAATAATAATAATAATAATAATAATAATAATAATAATAATAATAAACTCTAGAGAAACTTGCTATCTCTTCCAGCGCTTGTCGATTACCGTCCAGCGCTTTAATGCCGTGGCCTTCCGCGGTTCTTTTGTCAAACCAGATTTTGTCGAATAACAATAGTATTTATAATGAGTTGAGTTTGAGTTTGAGTTTATTGATCCCAACATCAACTTAAATCACACAAGAATCAATGATAACACACAAGGTAATACATCATGCATGGCTAAGAACAATGGTGCAGTAAGTAGAGTAGGTAAGAAATTAAAAAAGAACAGGTAGCCAGCAGAGAAATCAAACGAAATGAATTCAAATATAAAATTAGGGAACAACAGGCCCACCAAAGGGACAACGTCCCGCTAAGAGGGGGCCTATTTAGCTAAGTGGCATTAAGAGGTTAAAGATGACGATGACATGGGCTTACAGGAGGAAAAGACCCAGGGATCCTAGGCTACATTGAGAACAATAACAGTTTGAGAAAACACAAACGTACAATTTATAACAAACTTAACTAACTTAACTAACAGCTATGATACATGCTCAAGTGTGTGTGCTCTTAAAGTACGTTTAAAGCAAGAGATATTATTGGAGGTACGGATTTTGAGAGGTAGGTTATTCCAAAGTAAAGGGCCCTGAAATTTAATAGATAATTTGCGAGTATTAGTTCGTGTGGAAATTAGTTTATAGTCCGGTTTATTTCTTAAGCCAGCTTTGAATTGGGTAGGGGGAAAATAAGATAAATAAGAAAATAATATAATAATAATAATAATAATAATAATAATAATAATAATAATAATAATAATAATCGGGGGAGCCACGTGAAACAACATTTTTGTTCCAGCGAATCTCGCTGACGATACAGCGTTTCAACGCAGTTGCCTTCAGGGGCACTTTCGCCGATCAGAACACCGAATATGAATAGGGCCGTTCCAGACTGTGATTTTATATTAGGCGGTAGCGAAGTCCCTGAGGGATCCTGTATACCTCGGGGCAATAAAATCAAAAAATAAAAATAAAAATAAATAAATAAATAAATAATAATAATAATAATAATAATAATAATAATAATAATAATAATAATAATAATAATAATAATAATAAAATTCTTACATACATGAACTATTTAGATCTCGGGAGAGAAAAATATGAATCAATAAAGAATTCGTGATATTAGCAGTAATAATAATAATAATAATATTAGTAGTAGTAGTAGTAGTAGCAGCAGCAGCAGCAGCAGTAGCAGTAGCAGTAGCATTAGCAGTAGCAGTAGCAGTAGCAGTAGTAATTTTAATAGTAATAATGATAATAACAATAATGATGATAATAACCACAATAATGATAATGATGTTAGTGTTAAAAAGATTTCAATAATTTTAATAAGAATGGCTACAATAATACTAATAGCAAAAGTAGTAATTATAGTAATAAAAGTAATGGCAATAATAGGAGCCTAATAATGATAATAATATCACTTTAATATTATTATGATGATATAAAAAATACCGTGCTCGTACAATTATATCGTATTGCGATTTTCATTTTCAGATCGATTTTATGGTCTTATAATAGCGGGTAATTGTATTCCGGCAGTTTTTATAACGAAATCTAGGTCTATGAGACAGGGTATCACTGTCGTGCCTAAATGTGTGTTTAATCTAGTCCCCCCTGCTTTCGGAGGGGTGGAATTCGGGTTGGGGGCAGTGGTGTAGTGGGGCGGGGACGCGGGGGGACGCCGTCCCCCCACTTTTTTGCAAAATTCTTGCAAGATTGCACTTTTTGCTACAGTTTCTACTTCAATTTCCATGGCGTCCCCCCACTTCAATTTCCAGGCGTCCCCCCACTTCATTTTTTAGGACTACACCACTGGTTGGGGGTCGACAAAAAGTATGCTTTATTCGGACATTTTGGGCGTATACATACGGCTGAGCCAGCGACGACACTTTCATCCATAAATTCTGTGAAAATTATATCATTTTCGCTGATAAAATAGCTGATGACATTTTAAAATGTTTTTTCTGTTATAATACCTAAATTTACCACCGTTTCCTTGATGTATGCATGTGCACAAAGTCTTTCGGTTTCTGTGGGAGGCGTGGGTCCGTGCATGGGGATGGTACGCATCTGCATGTGTACAGCACCTCCCGATTTTTTCTGAGGGGAAACCCCACATGAGACGTCTATATATAGACAATTCAATGCTGCATGAATGGATGAATTCCAAATTTTTTTGACGACATCTTTTGTGATAAAATGCTGTTGAAATATAGGAAACCTCTGTTTCTGTATACGTCTTTGTATACAAGACTTGACTACTGCTGCTCTTTCTATTCTGGTCAAGCGTTTGTGTTACTGAGCTGCATTGATATTTCCTCGGCTCTGCAGCCCCATATACTCAAGTCCAGCCACTTCTCCAGTTAAGTGCGTGACGTTCTCCACTGGCTTCCATGCACGCAAGCAGCGAATAAAGAGTTGGATGAATGGATCCAGATTTGACGAGGGTCCATAATATGCCAACAGAGGCCGTTGTCCTCGACAGAAATTTGTTTGGCATATTACAGCACTTAGAATTGGATCGCTGCTCTCTCTCTCTCTCTCTCTCTCTCTCTCTCTCTCTCTCTCTCTCTCTCTCTCTCTCTCTCTCTCTCTCTCTCTCTCTCTCTCTCTCTCTCTCTCTCTCTCTCGCTCTCTCTCTCTCTCTCTCTCTCTCTCTCTCTCTCTCTCTCTCTCTCTCTCTCTATATATATATATATATATATATATATATATTATATATATATATATATATAGTCTGGCGTGCCTGCAAGACCTCGCTCCTGCATGTATATAGTATATACAGCCTATATACCTTATGTCATGAGCTCTGTATAGCCATACTCTTAGTGCTCGCCACTTCCGCTCCCTTCGTTCGGCAGAACAAAGTCTGCTCTAAGACCCTTTTGCTAGTATCTCCTCCATGCAGAACAGGTCCTTCTCGGTGGTGTAATTATGACCCTTCATCTGCAATGGCCTCCCCTTGACGCTCCGCTCAACCTACAGAACTCCTTCTGCAGACATTCCTATCTTACCTTAAGACAGCTTTTTCCGTGGTCTGGTTTGAAGAGCCTCTATGTGCAATGTGCATATAGTGCCCTTGAGCAGGCGCTATACAAATTCATCTAATGAATTGCCCACATATACATCAACCCATGCAAATATCAAGGATCTTATATTATTTATAATAAGTGCAGTAATTCCCGTAATATATTATTTTCATGGTATATTTGTGTTGTTTATTATTTTGCTTCTTCTGTCATTGTTGGAAGAGTTATCAAAACTCAACATCGCGAACACCTTTATTAGGATACTCGCATCACAGTCTTATATTGGCGATTAAAGTTTAAGGTTACAGTTTTGCTCCATCAAATTTTCGTTCACTTTAAACTTGCAGATAATGGCGATTATATATCAGCCACAAGAACAGCGTTGCCACATCATGGCCTTTCGTGGGTTTTTCCGGGAGATCTCGAGTTTTTCGATCCGAACTTGTGAAATGTTTTTTTAATGAAGTTCTTTTATGCTTGGGTTCTCTCTTACTTTACTGAAGACAACAATCGGGAAAGCGATTAAGTTATTTTACCTGAATCATTTAATGAAACGTAAAAAGTCACGTTTTGTCATCAAAATCATTGCAATCGCACAAAATACTTAATATTTGTGCAGCGTGCGTGCACGGTCTATGCTGTATTGTGTATCTCTAAATACATGCATATTACCTCATTGCAGTATATATACACACACTGTAGAAAGAGGCGAATCCACTTAAAAACAGGCGAATCGCAGTTTAATGCAAGCTGAAAGTATGAGTCTTAAAAAGCAAATATATATACACAGAGGCGAGTCTATTGTTAGTATAACAGATGAGTCTTTTAGCAAAGTTGAAAATGACGAGTCTTAAAGTCTATAGTTGAAATAATCCCTATAATGGTCGGTAAAAGGTAAAGGTGTTGCCCATACTCGCTTGCGAGCGTTGGGCCCGGTGCTGATCCCCGGTGTTAAGCCATCAGCCCTTAGGTGGCAATTGCCATACATCGGCGGTAGGTGGCCAGGTCTTTCCGCCGAACCCAAGGTTACCTGCGCAGTGACACTGCTACTCATTTTCACACTCCCATCTGGCGAGTGGCGGCTGAGTCAACCTTAAGGGGCCACCGGGATTAGATCCCGGTTCCTTCTGTTCTTCGTGCCAGCGTGTTACCAATCAGCCACCGCACCGCCCCTTAATGGTCGGTAGCTGCCAGTAATCGAAGTAAACAACAACAACAACAACAACAACGACGACAACAAGCATAAAAATTAAGACCATGCATGCATACAGAACTAATTATATAGTGGACCTGAAAAGAGACGACCATTGGCGAAGAATTGGAACAGTCCTGTCCCTCACCGTCCTTACTTCCACCGACACTGACAAGTCAACTTACTGACTTTGCAGTTCAGTTCGCTAGGGGGAGGAACCGGCGCCGAAAGTTCTAAAACATCTTTCTGGTTTTGTGGGATTTTGAACCTTCGGCCTCACATCCTCAATCCTCCACACAACAGTATAATTATGAAGAGAATGCTTTAGTGGAACTTGTTATGTTGCCTCATCGTTCATCAACGTTATGAATTCTCTGGCGTATAAATCTATCAGGATCGAATGCAGAATTTGCCTGAAAAATGGCTCCAGTCCGAAAGCGTCAGCCAGTTCGTATCGCGTGGCATGACTGCAGCCAACCCGGTTTATAGCATCCCTTCCGATCCCTCCCGCACTCGAACGGCGCATCGTCGCCAATGCGTTGCCCTGGAATTCATCACGTTTACAGTTTCATGGTGGTTATAAACACGGCGATGCTGACGAGCGCCAACACGCTTCCTTCACTGCGCAGAGCATTCTTTCACTCACCAGATGGCCAACTGGTTCGTTATGACTCAATTGGCGCCGGTGGTAACGGGTTCGAGTCCAGGTGTGTTGTTTCACGATTGTGAGAAGCCCTTATGGATATGATTTTCGTGAGAGATATGAGTCCAATTGTTGCAGTAAATCTGGCACATGGTGCACAGGTAGTCACAGATGGCTGCAGGCTGTTCAGGGGCTGTATGCATGAGCTATAGGCCTACAGACAAGTTATTCGAACAGAGTTTGTTGCCTATGATACAGACTGTTCGATCGTGTACCGACTCTATAACATCAATTATATTTATTAGCACAGAGTAGAAGTGTTGAAGCAGCGCAATATAAATGAATTAATCCGCAAATTGAATTTTGGACTTAATGAATCTTGAATGACTGAATAAACGAACGAATGAATGAATGAAATAGCGAGTTAATGAATGAATGATTGAATGATTGAATGATTGAATGAACGAATGAATGAATGAATGAATGAATGAACGAACAAATGAATGAATGAATGAATGAATGAAATAGCGAGTGAATGATTGAATGATTGAATGAATGAAATAGCGAGTGAATGAATGAATGAATGAAATAGCGAGTGAATGAATGAATGAATGAATGAATGAATGAATGAATGAATGAATAAACGAATGAATAAACGAAAGAATGAAATTAATCATATAGACTGATCCTATAATATATTCTGACCTGACAAAATGACTTGCAAAGGTTTTTCCCATCGCATAATGACTTGTGCATCAACCAGAGTCGCTATGGAAGTCACTAATAACTTAAGGCTGATCGTTTTCGTGAGTCATCGATGGTGCAGTGGTTAGCGTCACATATATAATAGCGCGCTGGATTGTCAATCAAAATAACGGTCGTGCATATATAATATGGTTCAAATCCCCTCCTTATAATGAGCACAGTGACCGAATATACACGTTGTCGATGGGAAGATGTGACTTTAGGGGAGAGGGCTGAGCGCCAGTCCATGCAGCCTCATAGGCCGAGGCCAAGAAAATGAAGTCGCTATAGCCTTCATACATCATGCATGTATGTATACACACCATGCATGCATGCATGGCGGCGTCGTGGTTAGCTCAAGATTAACTCTCCTTGATCCATAATGGTTAACGATAATAATCTTATGACTTAAATTATTTTGTCATGATCAATGATCATTCGCCGCCTGGGTTTACCGACCAAGATCTATTCTAGCATAATTATCTGCTTTACACCCAACTCATTTCGAAGTATATGTACATTTTATTTTAAAGTGCAAGTGTCCCACTTATATATAGAAGAGGTGTGTTTATAAGACTATAGGGTGAGAATTGTCGTGAGCTTGAGGTTTCACTCTCTTGCAATCTTGCTTATAATGTGATCTCAGATATATATATATATAATTAAGTCTTCATTGCACATCGAAGCTCCATGTGGAGCAAAGTCTGACCCCCGATATTTTTTTTTAATTTCTCACACTGCGTTATAATAAGGGGCTGCCTGATTTTGCTTCTTATCCTTCGCAGGCTGTATTTGAGTTCAGTTGACTGCCGTTTTTGTGCTATTCTCTCACCATATATCCTTATACTTTTATAATTATTCGGATATTATAAGTATATCACGAAGAGATGCTGCAGGGGCCCATGCATGCGGACAGCCCACGAGTCGTAGTTGATATGTGTGAAAGACATTTTAAGAACATTAGACTTTGATTATGAGTTCGTGTTTATACTTTGGTTATCTGATGTTATTGCATGGTGGTTCACCAAGTACGACCGTGTATCCCAATATATGTCCGAGGTCTTGCACTGGCTTCCTTTCCCGCAGCGCATCTCATTTAGGATTGCATCTTTGGTGTGACGATGCTTAACAGGATGGGCACCCTCCTATCTGTGTGAGCTTTGCCTCCCTCATTCCACTTGAATAGGCCGCCGCGCACCGCGCTCTGCTGTCCATGGTGACTTAGGCCTAATGGTTCCTTTCACTAGCTCTGCAACAATGCAGAGGCGTTCATTCTCTGTGGTTGGTCCAACAACCTGGAATGGACTTCCCTTGACTATGCAACACCTCCCAAGCTCTTCCCAATTTCACAAACTGTTGAAGACTGTTTTTTGTTGATTGATCTCGGCCGGGAGCGCCTCTGAGTAGGTACCTTGAAGAGGCGCTAAATATATATATATATATATATATATATATATATATAAATTGCGATTGATTGATTGATTGATTGATTGATTGATCGATCGATCGATCGATCGATCGATCGATCGATTGATTGATTGATTGATTGATTGATTGATTGATTGATTGATTAATTGATCTTTAAAATGTCGACCATATATTCAACTTCATTATGCGGACTGTCCGCTGGCTGATGACGTTTGATGACAATCATTTAAATGGAAGCTGCCGTCATAAGAATTACAACCTGACAATTAAGATGAAAAGTTGTAAAGCGCCACTCTATAATTTAGGATTAACAACACGTGTAATTATATACAGTGGGGCCCAAAAGATGCCGTTAAGCACTGTAAAAATCAATTATCGATTTAGACACCTTTAAGACGTTATAGCACCAATATATATTTTTGAGCGACGCATAAATACTGTGTTTAGGTCTTTATTCAGTTTTTATTGAGCATCGATTAAAACGGATTTGCAATCTATAGTCTTAAGTGCGTTTAATCACACGATCTATATCTGAAAGTTCTGGTTATCAAAATTTAATGTCCACCGTTTCGAAAGCGCCGAATGTGCGTATAGCGCAGCTTCGTACAGATAGGTATATTGACTTATTTGACAGTGCTGGAAAGCAGTGTTTCAGATGCGAACTCGTGAAGGCCTGCATCTTGATTGGACGCAGTTAAGTGCATTCGACCTGGAAAAGACACTGATAATTATGTAGCAATTCGTCTCTCACGCGACATTGTACAACGCCGTCAAAGTGGCATCTTAAAATGGTATTACAATGTGGAAACTCAAAAGAAATTATTATTTAGCACTAAGTCTAAGTATATTTATTGAAGTCTTAAACCACCCTTATCAACGCTAAAAATGTACAGCAATTTTGTTTAGATGACAGCTTAAAATGTTGCCATCAATGCAATGTGGAATTAAAAAAATAAAAACCTTTTCTCTCTCTGCGTAACGGCGATCGTTCGCCGGACGCTCTTTTGCCCCTCCCCAGAAACCTCAATCCCCCACCCCCAGAGGAGGGACTATGGATTGAGCACTTGCGGCCTTAATTGGTAGGAATAAGCTTTTGATGCGGCCGATGCTGACGAAAAGGTTGCGCACCCCTGCCCTATATATTAGGGTGGAGTGAAAAAATGAACTTGAAATTTCAGAATCGGCAGGGTGTGCAAAAGTTGTGTACTGGGCACAGTACCATGGGTGTAAAATATAATTGGATTTGGTTAACATCTTGAGGTGCCCCCACGCCCCCAAAAATTACGAAATGGCAAAATTTCGCATTTTCGTCTTAATTTTGGTTATTTAAAAAAATTGTTTTTTTACCACTGCTCTTTTGCTATGGTGATATCTTTAGCTAGTTGCCTACTATGCATATTGAAGAGATAACTACAAGAATGGCAACCAAAAAGTCGAAAACAAGACGAACTAGTATAGTTATCCAGTCTTTGAGATTCCTTCAGAATTGCCTCAAACTTTGCTTCCACGAGTGCTGACGTGATGAAGTTCTTCCTGTTCATTCATGATGACAAGAAATGATAGAAAATCGTAAGGGATCTCGCAATGGCTGCATGTTATCACAGTACCGGTGGCACATTTAATAATTGAATAAGAGTGGATTATACTGTAGAACTTCCATCCCAACGATATCTCACAAGCAAGTATATGACAGTAATTAGGCTCTTTCATGACAAGTACAGAAATCTGCTGAAGCCATATAAGCGCAGATTGCACTAATAAATGCTGATACTGGGAACGTAGCATATGTTATTTGCTTGCTTGAAAATATAAGTAAAGGAGTCCATTACAGTGGTTCTTGTGTTTGTTACCTGCAAACAAATTGGCTTTGAGACATCTCCTACAGAAACTCGATGGCGCTCTAGGACAGCACGGTCCTAGAGCGCTCTCTGGTCCATTTCGTAAAGCAATCCATGCCAGAATGTGAAAACATGCCCGTAGTTCCCCTTATATCAATTGCAAATGACAACTATCCGTGTGTTGATAATAGCTATTTGTACAATATATGTCATTCTATACCTGCATTGGAATGCCCTGTGGAAGTTCCTATAATCGAAACCCATGTTCAGCAATTCATTCATGATTATTCACAACTGCTAACAGAATTTTATGCTTCCAAGTTGCATTAATCGAATCATCAGAGCAATTTGTCACACTCATAAATTCATTATTAAGACATTGACCTGTGATCCAATCTGCTTCTACATCAGACCTCATTTTGCTGCCAGCTAGAGGTTCTCGACATCCTCATAAAAGGATTGCATTTTAAAGTTAGCTTACTTGTTCAAAGATATGCCGGAGATTGTTGATCCAGTTATACAAAGAAATACCTTCCTTGGACATCCTGAGAATATTCTGCTTGCAATGTTAAAACAAGGACACAAATCATAGGCCTATTAGAGATGCGGCATTCCAAAGGATACTATAGTTTCATGAAAACAAGACCCAATCAATACTGTCAGACAGTTCCTGTGCCAACTTTGAACTTCGCTGCTATAGACAATGTCGACTTAATAAGTTGGAAAGACGCCAATAGATGGGAACCTCCTCTTACGAGGTTTAGCCTAGTTCGGACGAAGAAAATCTGGAGCGTGTCATAGAAAGAACATGACTGAAATCATTGTTGAATTTCTTAAATCTCCTTGTCATAATTGGGCAACTCAAAGATGCATCAGGCTTGCAACTCAAGTATCATCGTCTGTGTGTAATAAGGAGATGGATTTATACAGATTAGAATCAAAAAGTTTTATTAAAGTTTTTGACGCAAATTCAGATTTTCGAGCGACTTGAACACAATGAACACTTAATCGAGGTATATGCTAAAATCGAGAGAAAAAAGTTCGTTGAATGCTTCTAATCAAACCAATTTCAATTGCAGTACCTCAATTACTCTATGTGTTCTTTAAAATAATGATTGAAATAGTTTAATCTGCTCATATCAGCGTCGTTACATCATATCATAGACGATTAAACACATAAAGGAAATGTTGAAGCTTATGGCTATAATGGGATCCTTTTTGAGAGTTGGGGCACCTCAAGATATAATACTAGAGGTACGATATTTTACGCTGGCAATACTAGCATCTATACACAAGTTTTGCACCCCCTGCCAATTATGGATTCTTCAAAAAATATTTTGCCTATAGCATTCACTCCACCCTAATACTTATGTCCCATTATGAAGTTATGACTTCGCTTAACCGTCCCCCGCCGTCCCCCCAGTCTTATTATATACACATACAGAATTACCTTCACTTATATACTTTAGACACCATATACTAAATTGTATACCTTCAATTACCTTGTAACTGTAGTACTTTATCGTATATCCCTTGCATTGCCCTCACTTACCTTGTACAATTATAAATTGTTCCTTAATTGTAATACCGTGTACATATATTTATAATGATCTTGCTTTCTATTTTAGGGTTGAAACCTTCTCGCGAGTTCTGCCTTCCCGCCATACAAGGTTTCATCTGGGACCGCCAGATGGCTTCGTCGTCCTACTACCCGAGTGACGTCAGCATGACGTCATCGGCGTCACGTGACTACGGCCAATCGACGGACACGTATAATAATAATAATTACAGTCTGGGACACAACAACAACAATAACAACAACAACAGCCATCATCATTATCATCACCATCATCATTTGTCGTCGTCATCATCATCGGTGCTTGCGGCGGCAGTTAGCAGTCTTCCGTACTATTGCAAGACAGCAGAATAAAATTTAATAACTATGAGTAATAGGCCTATTATATAATATTATAGTCTAGTTAGGCCTAATTTCAAATGCAAGGCATGTGACAAAATGTGGGTTCTATGTATATAGTGTGACGCACAGGTATTTCGTTTGAGACTCTGCATGGGCAATTGTGGGCTACTATATATGAGCTATTTTTTGGACGCTCCGATCAATATTGACGCACGTTGGCTCCTTTTGAATATTGCGGCCAATTTGGGCAATTGTAATAAGCTCTGGGCAATTGTAGGACGCTCGCGGGCGATTGTGGAACACTCGGGTAATTAATTATGATACACTTGGTGCTATTGCAGGGCAATTTCAAGAAAGTCTTGATGGGCAATTGTAGGACATGCCTGCAATCTTGGCGTCTATATGAGACGATCTTAATTGGCAATTGCAGGACACTTGTGTCAATTTAATGACACTCTGGTCAATTGTATGCATGGGTAATCTGGCAATTTAAGGACACTGTGGATAATATTAGAACACACTGGGAAATTGTAGGACATTCTGGGCAATTGTGTATAGGATATGCATGAGCACTTTGCAGGATATTCTGGGCTAGCGAATATATCATTCAGAGGCATTGCGTCACATCATTTGCAATTTTCTAATCCGGTGCACATTGGTGAATCGCTACTCTTTGAATGGTAGGCAATGTAGTTCAATCCCTTTTAAAATGTTTATTTTTACCGTCACATTGAGGACGCGCAAGCAAACTGGATGTAAATCCCAAATTTACTGGATATATATGTTTGGAGATTCGGAATCATAAAATAAAATCACGTGATTGCGAAACTGGTGTCAATTTAAAAACTGCAGACAGGAAAAGATTGATTTTCGAAAGCAAGATTTGCACATTTCGTTGTTAATTATTCTCCTGCAATGTTGTCTCTTTTGGAACTTTGAGAGGGTGCCATAATATATTAGACCCCGGAACTCGACAAAACAAAATCTACCATGCATGGTGCTGCCAGTCCTACGACGGGCAAAGGAAGAAGGCAACGATGGTCGTGCTTTATTAGGCAAAAAAAATAATGCTGTGTTTCCGGTAACAGAGCTAAAAAAAATTGGGTAGGTAGGTCGAAAAATATTTTTATTTTGGTAAAATATTTTTATACAGTGACTATACGAAAAATTATACCGAAATACTCTTTTTTTGCATATATAGGTACACGCTGCAACAAAGTACGTGTTCTAAGCAAGTATAAACTGCCTATTTCCCTGTACCTAAAATTGCTCTAGAAAGCAATTCTATTAATTTCATTTTGTTGACATCCTTTCTGGTAAGATAAAGTGGGCAGGGAATGGGAAGATGAACGCGAACAAAACATCACTGCTAGGGGTCGTTCCAGACTGATCGAGCCAGTGACTAGTTACACCTAGAGGTTGCTAGATTTATTTTCCATAGTCACCGTTAGAGGTGACTCAAGTGAGAATGATAAGGTTTATCAAGACTGGCAACCAGGAAGTAGTTAGGCAGGCGTGAAACTCTAAGGCAATGTCAATGTAAATAAAAAAATTTACGCAAAATTTTCTGAGTCGCTGCAATAAAAGTGAGTCGGTTGGGTTACCGGGAACACAACATTTTTTGCCTAAGATCCAACTCTATACGGAAGGCAATGTCACCGTATTATGTCAAAACAAATTTTTGGGGAAAAAAATTTTTCCTAAAAAAGTTTTTTTCATAAATTTTTTTTTTTAAATAATTTTTTTTACTAAATTATTTGAGTCGCGGCAATAAAAGAGGGTCGGTCGGGTTACCGGAAACACAACATTATTTTTTTGGCCTTATAGTGCCGCTATATGGCATTGCCAATCTAAATAAACAATTATTAAGTTAACTCTGCGGCCAGACTAATAGCCCGATTTCCTCGCTTTTCTCACATCTCTGCTTTTATGTTTGACCATCTCCATTGGCTTCCCCTTATTGCTAGGATACAACTCAAAGTGCTGACATTAACCTCCCGGTCATGTACTGGCCGAGCTCCCATGTACCTCCGTGACCTCATCCATCTGCCGACCTCGGCCACTTCTCTTCGCCCGATATAGTATACGCTCCTTAGATCGGCATGATCTCTTCGTCCCGCGAGCTAGGACTACCCTAGCTAAAAAGTGTGCCTTTGCTCTCATTGGCCCGGCATTGTGGAACCAGCTTCCTCCTTCAACTCGTTCCTCCATATTAACTGGTGGGCCTAATGCCTTTTTTTCGGTGTCTCAAGACTACTTTTTTTCTCTCTTGGTCTAACGTACTGGGAGCGCCTCTGATTGGTGTGCACTGTGAGAGGCGCCTTATAAATTTATAAATACAATACAATACTGTACTATACAAATTGAACGAAAGCTGCATATATTATATCTATAGATTTTGCAAGAAACAATTTAAAGGTGTGTATACATTGCAAATGCTTATATATAGTTTCTGAAGGAAATGATTTAAAGGTGTCTAAATTGTAATAGTATAATTGTTCGAAAGACATAATTTTAAAGGCTGCAGCTGCAGATCCAGAGTTCAACAACAGCTTAAATTGCTCATGACAACAAAGACTGTTTCCGTCAACAGATTGTTGGCATATTGCTACTCTTATAATTTGAAATGTATACAGTAATACAGTTTCAGCTTGATTACACTATACATGTGCGATAACAAGGATCATTAGTGCTGCCCTTCTTCTTTGTCCAGGCTTGGGACTGGCACTGTCGAAGTGAAAGCAGTGGCCTGCAGATCATTTAAGGGTGAAGTAGTAATTTGAGTTTAATGACGCTGTGCGATGGCAAAGATCATGCACTTCCATCGCCCTCATCCTTTATCTATAGGCTTGGGACTGACACTATATCAAAGCTGAAGCATGCAGTAGCGAAGCCTATAGTTAACTTATAGCGTCATAGAATGAGACAATTCAAGGTGTCTAAATAGCATGCTGATTGTTTCTGCAGCAAATAGTAGTAATAGTTTCCGTTCAGCGACGCTGTGTAATAAATAGATCATTAGCGCCGTCCTCCTCCATCGCCCACGCTTTGGACTGGCAAGGCCAAATTTCAAGCAGTGGCATGCAGAATTCAACTAACTGCATGGATGGATGGATCCGATTTGACCATGCAGGGTCTATGACAACAGAGGCCGTTACCCTGGACAGAAATTTGCCTGGCATATTACAGCACTGAAGAGCAAGTTACTGAATCAAGTTCTGGGCTTGTTGCAACCAAATAATTGAAAGGAAGGAATTTAAAAGTGTCTAAATTGATAGTATGGACAGTTGTCTTGTAGGTGATGATAAATCAGATTGTTATTATTATTATTCCAAAGTTTAACGTCATCATATGACAACAAAGGCCGTTGACGACAATACAATATAAGTGTACAGAGCAGTAAAAATAAACTTATAGAATCTAAACAACACCAAAGAGGTGTCTAAACGAAACTTTACAATTTCAATGACATTCAATTTTTTACAACATAAAGAAGTTCATCTGACTATCGCTCAGTTTGACACATTATGATAACGGGGTCATATACCTCAACATTAGACAGTATTATTGCAAATTGATTGTCTCATACAACTAATTACATTAGTATCCAAAGTAATCAGTTTCTGTTACAAAAGTTCAATATATATATATATATAAGTTCAGAATCAGATTGTGGATAGTTTGCGAGTATATATAGCCTCTCATAGAAACATTTTGAAGGTATCGAAATTATAGACTAAGAATTTAAAGCGGGAGACGTTATAAACTCAGTGCAGAGCGTCGACAACAACTAACCGATGAAATGATTGCAAATGAGATGCCAAACAATGCGAAAAGGTTGCTCAAGCCCTGATGGTTCCTGATTATACACTCATGCATCTATACAGGAAATACTTGTTCCCTGTCTTGTATGGTATATGCTCAATATAATCTTATAATCTCCATTTCTGTCTCTGTCTTTGTCTCTATTTCTCTGTCTCTCCCTTTCTGTCTGTCTGTCTCAGGCTGTTTCTGTCCCTGCCCCAGCCCTGTCCTGTTTCTGTCTGCCTGCATGCCTGTCTCTCTCACTCTCTCACTCTCACTCTCACTCTATCTCTGTCTGTCTCGTTTTGCCTCTACCTCTGCCTGTCTGTCTGTCTGTCTCAGTCTGTCTCTGTCTGTCTCTGTCCATGTCTGTGTCTCTGTCCGTCCGGTCTCTGTATCCCACTCTGCATGCCTCTCTCTGTATGGTTCCGTCTGCCTTTCCGTCTTCCTCGCCGTATCCGTCCCTCTGTCTCTCTCCCTCTATCTATATGTGCATGTCTGCGTTTGTATGCGTCTGTCTGATTGTCCGTCCGTCCGTCCGTCTGTCTGTCTGTCTGCCTGTCCGTCTGTCTGTCTGTCTCTCTGTCTGTCTGTCTGTCTGTCTGTCCGTCCGTCTGTCTGTCTCTCTGTCTGTCTGTCTGTCTGTCCGTCCGTCTGTCTGTCTGTCTGTCTGTCTAAGAACGTCTGTCTGTCTGTCTGTCTGTCTGTCTGTCTGTCTGTACAAAATCCCAAACGTCGCGAAGTTCATTAAGAAAAATTCTTCGTCCCTAATCAGATGACATAATTCAGAATTGACCTTTATCGTTCACTCGCCCACTTCTCTTGACCACGGTGGTCATCTGACCCCTCTGTCATCTCCTGACCTCTCTGTAGTGGGTCAGTCTCAAACCACATGGGGCGTGACTTCAAAGGGCCGCATCTTGTTTATTGTTAAATGCGCGCCTTAATTTGTGCGGGAACCGCGTGGTCTCCAAGAGTTCGATCCCACGGTGGAACCATTTGAGTCCTAATGGGGATGCCACCACCGAGGGAGTCCCGCATGCACGTTGAACCCATCGAACGGGTCCAACCCAGGCATGGAGGTTCGCCAGCAGATACTTGTTTAGATTAGGCAAAAGCGCAATGGCCGTATAAATGCTTAGGCAAATTGAGGGCCAGAAACTGAAAAATGCAAAACATGTATAGATCTATTATAAGAACGTGCATGCATATTTTACAAAAAAATAGAATTTGACAGTTTCATTTTGTGCATCACTGGTGCCACACAAAGGTCGTATATCCAGGATTTCATTTGGGGGGGGGGGTGTGCTTACTCGTAACCGAATCAACTGATTTGTAGGGTTTGGAGTGGCGTCATGAGCTCTATAGTGGACGGCCAATACATTACAGACTGTAGTTCTTACATCATGCATGCGTTAGTATAAATGCATTATTTCATTTTTTTACATTATTTCATTTCGGAGGTGGTCAAACATTAAAACACCCCCCCCCCCCTATATATGCCCTTGTACCACACTATAAGTGCTTTGGTCTTATAGTTTCAGTTTAACGACACTGCAGTGTGATATAGCAAAGATTGTTAGCGACGCCCTCCTCTCTTATCCAGGCTTGGGACTGGCACTGTCAGAGTACAGACAGTGGCGGAGTCGTTAATGCCTTAGTTGACGAAAGTTGGTTAAAAACAAAATCTGCCAGTTAAAATACGTGTCAACTTTTTTATTGGACTGGGAAGCACCCTTTAATTGTTACCCCATGAGTCGATCCAGGCTTGATTCAAGATTGTCTACATGTATAAATCATATATAAGCTTACATGTTTAAATCATATATATACACATGTATAAATCATCTACATGTATAAATCATCGCGTTGTCAATAGCAATAGAGTATGATATAACCTATAAACCGCGGTTTGTAAGCATATACGCTGGTACCACGATACCTTCATTTCTTACGCTGGTAACAGACTGGTACCGTAAATGGATTGGCACCCATTGACACAGGCAGCGCTGGTGAAGAATCTCGACTATCATTGAAACTTAAGTTTAGGGTCAAAGGTGTATAGGCCTACATTTAAGCTCATTTTTATGATTCTTAATCGTAACCCCTCTGTCTGTATACGTGTGTCTGTATATGCATGTCTGTCTGTGTATTTGCGTGTGTGTCCGTCTGTCCGTCTGCCTATCTGTCTATCTCACTATTTTGTCTATTCATCCATCCATCCACCAATCCATCAACCCATTCATGCATCCATCCGTCCTTCCATCCATCCATACTTTCATCCATCCATCCATCCATCCATCCATCAATCCATCCATCCTCCCACCCATCCATACATCCATCCATCCATACATCCATCCATCCATCCATCAATCAATCCATCCATACATCCATCCATCCATCCATCCATACATCCATCCATCCATCCACCAACCCATCCATCCATCCATCCGTCCGTCCATCCATCCATACCTCCATCCATCCATCCATCAATCCATCCATCCTCCCACCCATCCATACATCCATCCATCCATACATCCATCCATCCATCCATCAATCAATCCATCCATACATCCATCCATCCATCCATCCATACATCCATCCATCCATCCACCAACCCATCCATCCATCCGTCCGTCCATCCATCCATACCTCCATCCATCCATCCATCCATCAATCCATCCATCCTCCCACCCATCCATACATCCATCCATACATCCATCCATCAATCAATCCATCCATACATCCATCCATCCATCCATCCATCCATACATCCATCCATCCATCCACCAACCCATCCATCCATCCATCCATCCATCCGTCCGTCCATCCATCCATACCTCCATCCATCCATCCATCAATCCATCCATCCTCCCACCCATCCATACATCCATCCATCCATACATCCATCCATCCATCCATCAATCAATCCATCCATACATCCATCCATCCATCCATCCATACATCCATCCATCCATCCACCAACCCATCCATCCATCCATCCGTCCGTCCATCCATCCATACCTCCATCCATCCATCCATCAATCCATCCATCCTCCCACCCATCCATACATCCATCCATCCATACATCCATCCATCCATCCATCAATCAATCCATCCATCCATCCATCAATCAATCCATCCATACATCCATCCATCCATCCATCCATACATCCATCCATCCATCCACCAACCCATCCATCCATCCATCCGTCCGTCCATCCATCCATACCTCCATCCATCCATCCATCAATCCATCCATCCTCCCACCCATCCATACATCCATCCATCCATACATCCATCCATCCATCCATCAATCAATCCATCCATACATCCATCCATCCATCCATCCATCCATACATCCATCCATCCATCCACCAACCCATCCATCCATCCGTCCGTCCATCCATCCATACCTCCATCCATCCATCCATCCATCAATCCATCCATCCTCCCACCCATCCATACATCCATCCATACATCCATCCATCCATCAATCAATCCATCCATACATCCATCCATCCATCCATCCATCCATACATCCATCCATCCATCCACCAACCCATCCATCCATCCATCCATCCATCCGTCCGTCCATCCATCCATACCTCCCTCCATCCATCCATCCATCAATCCATCCATCCTCCCACCCATCCATACATCCATCCATCCATACATCCATCCATCCATCAATCAATCCATCCATACATCCATCCATCCATCCATCCATACATCCATCCATCCATCCACCAACCCATCCATCCATCCATCCGTCCGTCCATCCATCCATACCTCCATCCATCCATCCATCAATCCATCCATCCTCCCACCCATCCATACATCCATCCATCCATACATCCATCCATCCATCCATCAATCAATCCATCCATACATCCATCCATCCATCCATACATCCATCCATCCATCCACCAACCCATCCATCCATCCATCCGTCCGTCCATCCATCCATACCTCCATCCATCCATCCATCAATCCATCCATCCTCCCACCCATCCATACATCCATCCATACATCCATCCATCCATCAATCAATCCATCCATACATCCATCCATCCATCCATCCATACATCCATCCATCCATCCACCAATCCATCCATCCATCCGTCCGTCCATCCATCCATACCTCCATCCATCCATCCATCAATCCATCCATCCTCCCACCCATCCATACATCCATCCATCCATACATCCATCCATCCATCCATCAATCAATCCATCCATACATCCATCCATCCATCCATACTAGGGCATAGTGACAAGAAAGGATTATGTTTGGCATATATTAATTTGTTGCTCCTATGCATATGATAGTGTCTGGTATAGAAATTTTGTTTCTGACATGCTGCTTAACTTTGCCGCCATGGCCTTGAAGTTATTCAAGTATACCGCAGTATTAAGCATTGCATCAACATTGTCGAAATTTGACTATTTTCTTATCTGCATTAGTAATTAGGCCTAAAAATGGGAATATTGTGATATTGTGAGCCACATTTTATGGCATGGCAGGTGAATTTGTTTGTGGCAATTCCGACATCTATGAGCTACAAGCAAAGGGTCGTCCATAAACGACGTCGTGCACTTTAGGGCGATCCCCTTTGACCCCTCGTCACGTTAAAACAATTCATATGATATCTAGCAATGGACCGTCACAAATCGTCATAGATGTGTGACCCTCTCCCCCTCCAGCTATGTGACGTCATTTATGGATGGTCCCCTATGCATTATTCTAACTTTAAAAAATGGGAAAAGTCATTAAGGTTGAAAAGACCTTGTCCTTAATAAATTACGCTTCACAAAAATGTTCATATGCTGACATGTTCCGACATCTATGAGCTACAAACAAGGGGTCACTCATAATATATAGTTCACTCACTTTTTGTGGTAGGCCTATATTTGACCATTTTTTAGGGATCCGCGCTTTGTTCGAATGTGGCCTTCTGTATAAGCTCTTTGTCACAAACTGACCTTGCTGCGTCTGTAAGACTGTAACAACTTTGACTGCATGCATGCTTGTGGCAATAGTATTTTTCAAGATCTAACATACTGCCAATTTTAATGGATTCCTGAAGGTCATTTTTCTTCAACTTGCAAGTTATTGGAGGTTCAAGTCTGGAAAAATCCAGCCAGTTAATTGGAGCACAGTAGACAGTGGGTCAGTGGCTTCTAAATTCAGTTTTGAGATTGTGAATGTTCTAGTATAACTTGAAATGCTAATAGACAGCGATCAGTTGCCCTTGTTATTTTAATTCTTCTGGATACCAGTTCTGCATGTGGTTTTCATCAATCATTATATTCACTTAAGCATTTTCTGGGCAATCATAGTAGCCATTCTTTTGAATACAATGTCATTCATCAAAAACCTTTCTCTCTAGGTATGGTAGGGAGCTTGATAAAAATAATGATGAACAAATAATATAATGTCGTAACGTCAACTCATTGAAATGGAACATGCAGATAAACCACTGGATAGGACGTATTGTATGTAACTCCAGCTTTCTTATTCCATTGTTCCAGCCATGCATTCTTGTATTTACCGCCGTCCCATCACAGCTAACAGCTATTATTGAACTGAAAGAAATATCATTGGGCAAATCAGACAAGAAGTCATGCATTGCTTTGAAAATTCCTGCGGTTAATCCACCACTTGGTGAGATATGCCCTGTTCTCGAATCAAACATGCATACTCTTCCATTATTTGATATTTATGACTGGAAACATACAGTATTACAGTTATAATTATGTCCCACCATCAAAATACAATGCTGCAGCTTCACGCTTTTTATCCTCTTCCATCGGATAATGTTTTACGAAAGCTTTCTCTGTCTTCTTACAATCTGTCAGTAGCTGAAGTCGTCAGTAGTCACAATTGCACAGTCCACAAGTAGACCTACTTCTGTTGCAAGTGCAGCACCAACTGCATTGCAGAAACTATATCTGTCACATTCCCTAAACAAAGCTGGAGTGACTGCAGGTGTAGCAAGAGCATGTTTCTCCTTCAGATCGCATATACACATCTTCAATGATTCTGACGCCGTGGAATCGGAGTCAACTGTATCACAGCTGGAATCATTGTCTGGTGTATCATCTATACTTTACAATTACACAGTCCTTGAGGTTTATAATACTTCTTATAATTATCCTCTTTTCTCATAATTATTCTCATTCTTTTCTCTTTCTTTTCTGTCTGTTTTTCCATGACCAGCATTCTCTTGTTTGCACAGTGCGTTTTTTGACCATGGTTTGCAGTCGCGAAAGTATACTAAACTTCAGGTGCTCGGCGGCAAAGTTAGATGCAATAAATTTGATGCAATTTTTCTTCAGGTCTTTCATTTAGGACCTGGAGCAACCTTTTAAGTTATGCCAAAGTTCATTTTAAACGAAAACATATTTCTTGCTATACCCTAATCCATACATCCATCCATCCATCCACCAATCCATCCATCCATCCGTCCGTCCATCCATCCATACCTCCATCCATCCATCCATACATCCATCCATCCATCCATCAATCCATCCATACATCCATCCATCCATCCATCCATCCATCCATCCATACATCCATCCATCCACCAACCCATCCATCCATCCATCCATCTAGCTATCTATCGTTCAATACCCTGTTGAGTGCTAAAACATGAGAACCTCTTGTTCAAAGGTGCTTAGTCAAAACACATTGCATTTGCAGTCCAATTCAAACTGCAGCGTCCAACATCACAGCCTATGAACTTGATAAGGAAACGTCCTGTATGACCATTCCATATCCAACCAATTACAACCAACTACAGTCAATTACAGCCGAATTACATTACAAGTCAGCTGTGGCAATAACCAACTTCCATCATCAGCTACTGAGCTACTCCATCTTCCCACGCAAACACTGAGCTCTCCGGACAACATCAAATGAATATGCATGAGACCTCAGAGCTTCCCATTGGCTGTCGCCCCACGTGACTGACAGCCCTCTGCTAGCCAATCACATACGATCCATCGGATTTTTCCCGCCAGGCCATACGGACGTCTGCCGTCTCATTGAAAGCGTCTCTTAATACCGCCCTCAACTTGTCTCCGCCATAAATTCGCTAGACGGCGGCGCGATGCTAAACGCTCGGCCGCGACCTGCCACCTGGCGATAAACACGACCACCAATTAATTAGGGCTGCCAGCGCCCAGCGGTCGAGAGGGGGGCGACCCGATCCGCCATAAACAATCTCTGCCATCTACCACCTTGTCCTGTCTAACCGTCTCTCCCTCGCGGAGCCTAATGAGCGGCGGTTGAGGAATTGCGCTGCAGAGACCGCTGCCGTGCGGCCACGACTGCCGCTGGTGGCTGAGGGGTGTCATGGGCTGGAGCGCTGCTACGCTGTCTCGGAGTGGGGCTTGGATGCGGCGCGAAAGCCATGGAATGTGCATGTGAAGAGGGTTTCGAACTTTACAGATAAGAGTTCAGCTGCCTGAGGTGGACTCATCGTCGTAATTATATTATCATCGTTAGGGTGGTCCAAAAAAATAAAATTCAAGCTAGGTACCAAGGCGCCCTCTCAGTTTGTTAGACCTGTCAATAGTATTATTGAGACCAAATTTCAGCTTCCCAGTCCAACTGGAAGGCGGTGCTCAACGACATCGAAATATTACCATGTAGTTGTATTAGCAAGAAATCTTGATGCCTTTTAGCTTGATCAAAAACCTCAACCCTTGTCATGTAGACGAACTTGAAATAGATTCTGTTGCACTATCATACTTATTACAGTCAGTGCTAGCTACTTAGCAGCTGTTATAGTCATCAAGTGACAAGTGCATTTTGATAGCAATAACACTCCAGGTGATCTGGTCATGAAGCATTGAGATTGTTGGTCACAATTAGCCTACTGCAGCGCTTATGTGCGATCCTTTTGTCCTGCCATTTTCACGGAAAACCATTCATATGGAGTGCTTAAGAAGCCAAGATGGAGCATGCTGAAGCTGTAAGATCTGAATTTGTACCAAATTAACCACTTGCAGTACACTGGAAATGTTGATCGCCTGTGAGTGCTAGTTTCAGGTGATGGTGTCGCTAAACTCTTTGGTATGTCCAAATGTCCCTCTATGACAGGATATAATTTAAATCCAAGGTCATTCATCATCTTCTAAAGTTATTGAGACTCGCTGATAAGACTTGATCTTTGACACAACACCGGACGTTTTAGGGAAGTGTACGTTTTTCTGGAAAACAGGATATGCAAAATGTTCCTGTGGTTGGCCTGCTGTCGTCATTGTGATGGAGTTGATTTAAGCCAAAATCTTCATCTTGTGTTGTTGTCCATCTAATCCAAAATATAATCCAATCTTAAAGAGATTTAAAGCTGTGTGGGATGGTGTGACACGTGACATCATATGAGTACTGGAAGTCATATCCGCTTCATCAAGTAGACTGCTAAAATTAAAGTCAATTTCAGAGACGACTACCAAAAAGTCATTGAGGTGTCAATGGTTGTCCTTGGAAGTCAGCCCTCACTAAGAAACTGGAGAGCCCAGTTTACCATGCACGTTGAATGGCCAGGTTACTGCATATCATCAAAATAATTGTACGATTTAGCAATCAACGTGAAGTATTCAATCTAAGGGAAAAGAAAAACTCAGATTCATCCTTTTGTGTGATTGGGTGCCCTCCTTCACTCAAAGGCATCCTCTGGCTGCTGAAACTCCAGGACAAGATCTGTCAATTTTGATTGATATAGGCCTTTTGATTCAGGTGACTATTATTTGTAGGAGCTCAACGTTGCTGCGAAGAATGTTCTAGAAAATTATCAATACTTAGTGCCTTTCAGATGAGGCTAAATGTCTGACACTGTTATGCTGCCATCTGCCTGATATGGTTCAGATAAGGTGAAGATTTTTTACGGAATGACTGCAAATCCTAGTGAAAGGATGTTGACGGTAGTGCTGTGATCCAGAAGGAGGGGGATTGCCTGGGCGAGTTTGCAACCCAGTGAACACTGAAACTACTGCCACGCCTGAAATTTGGTGATTCCTTTTTATAATTACACCAGTGCAATAGCCTGACGATGATAATTATCAGCAGGGTAGAGGCTGAAGTCAGCAATTGAGAGTGGTAAACGACATGGCTGAGAGAAGTTTGAAGTTGTTCGAGGAATTAAACTGACTCATCACTGATGAAGAAGAAAGCAGTATTTTCTCCAAGTGGTTGAGCCAAATAGAAAAGCTGTCCCAACTCAATCAACAAATAAATATGCTCTTGACACTGATCTTGCAAAGCCTTCTACAATCTACAGTGTAGACGTCATCGTATGTTTGGAGTCATAAAACGAGAACAATAGACATTCGTGGATTTAACGATGTTTTAAACATTTTCCATATTTAAAACCTACTGGAAATTTTATATTTCAAGCTCACCAATTGTTTAAGTGTCACACATATTGTCATGTTACAGTAATGTATCATCTATCTTGAAATAAAGCACAATTGTATTGGAATGTATGCTCAACACATTTATTTCTATGTAATTAACGTCTTTTCATTGGCCCATGCAAAGTAAGACGGTCGTTGAGCACCGCCTTTCAGTTGGAATATGAAGCTGAAATTTTGTCTCAATAATACTATTGATAAGTCTAACAAACTAGGAGGGCGCCCTGGTTTTTAGCTTGAACTTTATTTTTTACCATGTATCTGTGAACCACACTAATCATCGTCGTCGTCGTCGTCATCATCTTTATCATTGCCAGCAGGATTTTTGTGTTCGTCGTCATCATCTTCAACGTCGTCGTCGTCATCATCGTCGCTATCGCTATCATTATCGTCATTATCATCATCATCATCATCATCATCATCGTCGTCGTCGTCGTCATCATCATCATCATCATCATCACCATCACCATCACCATCATCATCATCATCATCGTCATCGTCATTATCACATCACCATCATAATCATCATCATCATCATCATCATCATCATCATCATCATCATCATCACCATCATCATCATCATCATCGTCATCGTCATTATCACATCACCATCATAATCACATAATCATCATCATCATCATCATCATCATCATCATCATCATCATCATCGTCATCGTCATCGTCATTATCACATCACCATCATAATCACATAATCATCATCATCATCTTTGTTATCATTATAATCATTATAGCCATTGTCATCGACATATGCTTATCATCATCTTTATCATTTCTGTCAACATCATCGACCAAAAGATGTCGCCACAAGACGTCGTTAAACATCCAAATTTCGGATCCATCGTCGATTCAAACAAACTTTGCCACTGCTCGTATACGCTTGGAGTGCCAGTCCCATGCCTGTAGAGAGGAGGAGGGTGGCGCAAAAAAATCATCTATGGCAGTTAATATGACGATGCAGCTATAGGACTTGCTCCATCTTATACCTACTCGATCTTTGTCGGCCTGTGTTAAGTGCTCGGACTGGTCGATCCCTACGCTCGGCTGATACGGAAATACTCTGTGTCCCGTTTGCTCGTACCTCCATCATGCAGAGTCGTGCTTTTTCTGTGGTTGGCCCAGTGGTATGGAATGCCCTCCCAGGCTCCCACTTGAGCTGCGCCTGCTCCCTGGATCACTCTCTGACACATTCTATAAGCACTTAAAAACTCTGTTTGTCCGTACTGGAGTTTGGAGCGCCTCTGAGTAGTCTCCTTGAAGGCCGGGGCGCTATATAAATTTTCCAAATGAAAGAATGAATAAATGAATGATTATAAACGAATTCATACAACACATGACCTGTTTTAACCATACTAATAGGCCTATATTTTTTCGCCAATGGCCAAAGAAGTACAAAATTAATTACGAGATTTACACACAAAAAACCATTACCATGGCAACTTCCAAGAAATAATTTGTAAAATTTGGTTCAACCTAGATTAAAAAGTTGATTCTAATAGCCAAATATATCCCCCATGATGTTACACACGAAAGTTTGTAGGCCTATTGGGCATATGAAAATATGCGAGTAACAGGCTGGAAAGTCGAAAAAACACGATATTTCTAGACAGTTCCAGACTTTTGCGCACCACTGTAAATACTCGAATGAATGAACGAATGTTTATGTCACATAGGCCTAAATTCGCTAAATGAGGCCTGCATGTCAATGTAGCCTAAAATTATACAACTTCGCAATTTTATGCTTTTTTATATTCCAATAATCTAGTATTACTAAAATAATAAGCAGATTAGATATTCAATGTTAATTAATGTTAATTGAAGAGCAAGCAGTGATATACCGCTCCAAAACTTAAGAAAAGCCAAGATATATCGTCTTAAAAAAGTCAAGAAAAGCCAAGTTAATAATTATGGACTGTCGCCTATTTTATTTCAACAAAAGCTTAAATAAATTGTGATGTTTATGAAATTATGTATAATTAATCTTGAAATTAATGTATGCTAAATTGTTAATAATTGGTTCCGTTCGCTGATTTTCTAACATACGAACAGCATTTTGGAACATAGTGCGCTAGCTTTGAGAAATAAACGTCATCTTCAGTTTAGTTGTTGTTGTTGTCTGAGTTCACAATTTTTTTGGTGCTTTTCTGTGATCTTGTGAGCCATTAAAGCTGACTTGTTTGCATTTCTAAGAATAATGCCTATTATAATTAATATAAGTACTAAGTAGCCGCCTATCTGTGATCAACTTATCATTTATCTTTATCAAGTTATTTGCGATTTTGCGCAGAATCTCGCAAAATTGTACGTGACGTCACAAATAACTAATAAGCAGAGAGCAAACAGCCAGTGATGGGAAGTATTTAAAATACTAGTATTTAAAATAGTATTTTAAATACAATGTAAGTATTTTGTACTTGTATTTTAAATACTTTTGTGATCAAGTATTTATACTTTTACTTAAAATACTTTTTTGATAGTATTTTGTACTTAAAAATATGATTATGTCAAAATACTTTTTCAAAATACTTTTAAATCTCACCAGCTGCAATTAGCTATGCAATATTGCATTCTCATGCACTAGGTTGCTTTATTACACAAACAAAGGAATCCTTGTACACGAGGTTTAAGTCACACAATACAGTAAAACAGGCTGACATTGATTAGTCATTGTTACGGATGACTGGGCACCGCTGACCACAGGGTGAGGAATGTTAATTACAGTTGTATTTGATGTATGGTGTATGGGAAGAGTACACCGAGTCTATACATAATGCCTATGAGGCATCAATGACACGCATAATATTATTAGACTATAATTATTATGTTCGAAATCAGTTTGATGTTTGGCACCACAATTGACTTGTCTACGCTGATAGAATAGGACAAAGGCTAGATTTAACTATCTAGATGTTTAGGAATAGGGCAAATAAGGGTGGCATTAGACGTGTCTATTGGTTGGTGGCAATTGGAACTTCTCTGACCTTGGAATGGGGTGCAGAGTTTCATTACATTGATCTCCATTAATGGATCACAGACTACACACTTGACGAATTACAGCATACAGGAAGACACCTATAGCACTTAGTTGACCTGTGCTGGTGCAGTCTATTGTATTATTATCACAAGGGATAGGCCATTCGGCCCATTCCCATACCACAGATTTCGAAGACTTACTTTAAAAAATACCCTAAAGGGTTTTGCCGAGGGGCAGAATTGTGATAGGACGTCTCAACATAGCAGATTTTATAAGGTATGTACGTTGAATCTGTGTTCAGAAGTGGAACAACTTTTATCCATCTCATTGCGTCAGATTTCTGAACAAAATTTTATCTAACTTAATGTTTTTAAAGTTCAATTTGGATAACTTACATTGACCATTCTTTCTGCATAGGTAGTGGGCTATCGATATTTTTATATGCCATTAAATTTAGTGTTTCTGTTCATCTTGAAGTTAATGGATTCTGACTCGAACTTGGATCCCCATCTCTAGCATCTTAGACTCGGACACCTTTAGACCCAGACTCAACTCGGACTCAGTTTAGATGGACTCGGGCATGACTTGGACTAAGCTCAGGTGGACTTGACTACATCACTGGAAAGCAGGATATGGGCCAGAAGTGAGAAGTCACCATACTGCTGGGTGGCCCTTCAAGTGTTTAAGATGACAGTGATAATGGCATGGGCTAATTAATTCCATGAGACACATTAGACATGAACACAAAGAATGCTGAAGAAAATGTTTGTGTTCAAAATTCTATGTATTTTTTGTCGCAATGTAATATGACTTCCTTAATTGTTATATAGTTTGGCAGTGAGTATTTTGTACTTAGTATTTTAAATACTTTTCGAAGTCAAGTATTTTATACTTGTATTTTAAATACTTTTGTAAAAAAGTATTTTTACTTGTATTTTAAATACTTTTGTGACCAAGTATTTTTACTTATACTCAAAATACTTTTAAAAAGTATTTTCCCCATCACTGCAAACAGCTAAGAGAATAACAATAAGTCGGATATAATTATACTAGTCAGTAGATGGAGCCATAGTTATTTCTAAGATTATTTCTATTTAGTGGATTATTGCTAAGATTATTGTTATTTAGTGGATTATTGCTAAGATTATTGCTATTTTTACCCATGTGCGGTGTGTCACTTGGTTTTATCATTAAACGAATATCTATATATAGTGTGCAGAAAAAAAGCCAGGTAAAAAAGCCAATTAGGGTCCTTTGAAAACAATGCAAGCCAATATCCCAA
>OX457044.1:51006368-51041368 GCA_949752735.1 Lumbricus terrestris | reverse complement strand
CATTATTTTCACGACTGGACATCAAAGTGCGTCTCCATCAGCGAAAGTGCCTCGAAATGACAATGATTATAATAATGACAATGACTATGATACTCAACGTGACTGCGCGATGTGTCTTTCTAGGGTTTTACTTCGATGCCACTCACAATCTGAGTTTTACAGAGGCGCTGCATGAATCTGCAATGAAAATGACGCCAACTCCAAGAACAGCCAACCAGCAACCAAGACTCGCGTCCACATTCTCATCTCAAGACATCCGTTCTCCTCCGTTCGACGATTAATTTCTGGCCTTCTTGAATCGGCTGCGGGTGCGGCGGTGGCGACGATGGTATAAACACCGTCGACCGTCGAGCCACAGCATCTGTTGAGCTGAACGGACGGACCGGCGCTGAGTGCCCGCCTAATTGCTCTGCCCTCCCTCCCACACAACCCTACCTACCAGCCCTGAACACCACTCTCCCCACCGCTGCCTCCTCCATCCCCCGCCCTGGGTCTCGCAGAAGACAATTCCCAGACCTTGTCGATATTCAAGACGCCGCTGGGGTCTGCCGTCCGCCGCAGATACCCAGCCACCCTCGATGCGCAGACGACCGGCCGGCGGGCGGGCGGTCGGACGGTCGGGGAACCCACGAGGTAGCGCCGAAGAGGGCGGCGGTTGGGGTGGTGGTGGTGGGCGGTGGGCGGTGGTGGGGTGATGGTGATGGTCTGGCGGGTGTTAATCGTCTAAGGCCGAGCCCCCTTCAGCCGAGTGGGGTACGTCTGTCGACGCCCCATTGAACCAGCCACCTGTAGGATCGACGAATGGATGAATGGATGGATGGAAGGATGGATGGATGGATGGATAGATGGACGGATGGATGCATGGTATGGAGCACAAATGCCTACGCTCCACATTCTCCTTCTTATCCTCCTCTCTCACTCTTTTCCCTTCCTCCTCTTCTTCCTGTTCCTCTCTCCCTAAATGCCGTATATCTTGGAATTGCGCTTCCTCTCTCTGCCCATCTCTTTGCCTCTGTCAATGTCTCTGTCTGTCTGTCTGTCTGTCTGTCTGTCTGTCTGTCTGTCTGTCTGTCTGTCTGTCTGTCTGTCTGTCTGTCTCTCCCTCTGTTTCTCCAATCTGTACATCTTACACTCTGCATCCGTTCGTCCTCTATTCGTCCTTCTCTCCACTGACCCTTCGTTGCCCTTCTCCATCTCACATCCTCTCTTCTCCTTCACATCTTCCCACTCTGTCCCTCCCTCCCTCCTCTGCTTCTTCGCTCTTCATTCCCATTTACCATTTCCATTCTTATTCCTCTACAAAAGAGCATCCCCCGTTGCTAGGCTGTCCCTCGGTCACCCTTCCTCATCTTTATCTTGGTCTGAATATTCCTCTTAATTGTTCATCTTCTTCTCGTCGCTTCTCCCCATCTTAGCGACCTCAAACACTGTTCTTTCCTCCTCTTCCTCAGTTCGTGTTCCTTCTCGACATGCACCTACTCATTGCACTTACTCCTATATATAGGCCTATAGTCTTCCCATTTCTATTGCGGTTTCTATTTCGGCCGATTTTGCTATTCAACATCTGACATTATCATTTAATTTTGAATTAGGCTGCATTCCATCTTTTCGTCATCTTTTCTGGATATGGCTGTCTCACTTGAAATGTTTATCCACTCACCGGTGTTCACTTGCTCTCTCAATCACTCACGAATTCGTTCATTCACTCACTCCCTGGCTTGCTCACTTCTCAGTTCTCACTCGCCCTCCGCGCTTCCGTCTCCCACTCACTCGCTCACTCATTCACTCACTCACTAGTTCGTTTGTTCGTTTGCCCGTTCGTTTAATTGATCGACCTTTAAATCAATCAATATATCAAATCAAATCGACTCAGTCAACCATTTCTATCAATCAAATTAATCAATCAATCAAATCAATCAAATCAATCAAATCAATCAATCAATAAAATCAGTAAAATCAATCAATCGTTCAATAGTTCAGTCAGTGGCGGCGCTAGGGGGGGGACTAGGGGGGGCTAAGCCCCCTAAAAAAGGCCATTCATTTTTTCTCCCATGTAAAAATAAAAATTTTGGACAATTTACCCCCTTTAGCCCCCCCAAAACTGAAATCCTGGCGCCGCCACTGAGTTCAGTCCTTCAAACGTGCTCTGTATGAAGTTCTTTTCATATGAAACAGTCCTGTGCAACATGAAGTTTCTTGGTATAAAATCCTCTGGAGCTATATGAAGTTTCTTGGTATAAAATTCTCTGGAGCTATATGAAGTTTCTTGGCATAAAAGTCTCTGGAGCTATATGAAGTTTCTTGGTAAACTTCCGTATATAATGCGTCATATTAAATCATCTTACGACCAATGAGTTGGGTCAGTATTACGATACGATTGCTACAGGATCGTCTATTCAAGATTATAGAGTGAGTGTTCTGTCGCAAGAAAACGGAAATGAACCAGTTGGATAATTATACAGCCAAAAAGACAAACATGGACGCAGACGATGAAGAGGCGACACTCAGCCCACCGAACATCGAACTGAAGACAACCGAAGTCGGAAAAATTGGACCAGGATCGTTGACTAGGAGTTTTGCAATCGACAACTCCTTCAACGATACAATTATGATTTGATGATGATGATGTCGACGACGATGACGGTGACGGTGACGATGACGACGACGACGACGACGACGATGATGATGATGATGATGACGACGACGACGACGACGACGACGACGACGACGACGACGACGAAGACGACGACGACGACGACGACGATGATGATGATGATGATGATGATGATGATGATGATGATGATGATGATTGATGATGATGATGAAGATGATAATGATGATGATAATGTCGTCGTCGACGAAGATGACGATGACGTTGGTGTTGATAATGATGATGACGATGGTGCTGATGATGATGACAACGACGACGACGATAATGATGACAGGTACATGTAGGCTTATGCAAACATTAAAACGACAAAACTACTTGCGCTCTCTACCGAATGAAAGCTTAAATCATGAGTCTGAAGCTTGTGGCGCCCACTTTCGAATGAAATTGCAATACAAGTCACGGCGCCATCTGCTGAATAAGTTGGCCTAGAAAATAAAACTCCGCATTTGGTTGTCCTGTGTGTCTCAGATTGTTTGTGTTGCGCCTTCGGATTCGGCTGCGTTAAACCTACGAAAATCATTTAGTACAATGTATGTTCATAAACGTTATAATATGCAAACTAATTTATAGTACGGTACCATGCTTGATGAAGCGAGCATCAACGCTCGTAAATAAGCTTGCGCCCTGCTCTTAACTTTCAAGTGACGATTTAACACTTGTTTGGCCTACGATTATGTTCCTAAATCCTTCGTTAGTGTTTTTATCTGTTCATAGGCTTAAACAAGTTCAATCTATAATTATATACACCTAAACCTAATCTGTTATTAATTCAACGTATAGTCCTATTATTATTAGGCCTACTCTATATATTGTGACCACAGGCCCAATAATTATAATACAGTAAATACACCACATCTGTTCAGATCCGAGTCTGGACTAGGCTCATTAATTTTGAGTTTGCTTACTTAACTAACAATTATGCCTAGGCCCTATTGACCTACTCCAGCTCTCGTAAATAAGCTGGTGCCCTGCGCTTGTCTTTAGCCCACGTTAGCTACATCGGTAAGAGAGCTGGCGGCCGCGCGTCTGTGGAAGAGAGTGTGCGGGTCGCGGTTCGATTCCTGAAGGTGGTTATTTCAGATATTCAAAATCTCGGGTTAGCACGGTCCGTCCACGGGGACCTAAATGGCGTGGCGTCCATTCAAACGGGCGAGCGGTGGTGAAGGATCTCACCCTCACGGTCGAGACCATAAGACAGCCGCTATATAAAAATCCGATTAGGCCTGCCCTACATTTACATTACATTTACACTTGCATTACATTTACATTACATTTATATTTCGAGAGGCGCTTTAGAAGTCGGAAGATTGCTCTGAGAAAATTTCACTCACAGAGGTGTTTTGGTGTATAGACAGAACACTTAGAAAATAGTGAGAATTTAGATGCAAAAGTCAGAAAGTATGCGCCTTACAGGCATCTCGAGATTTCTCCCCAGACTTTGGTCCTTGCTTAGGTCTTCACAAGGAATTTTCTGAATGCCCTCAGTCTACCAAAAAGATGTCTCTAAGTCATTGCGTTCAGAGAAGCAGTTCCGTGCGCTCAGGCAACTCCATGCACCAAGTTTTACTGAATCTAGACACCAGTGGAAACATACTGCAAGGTTTAGCTCTACCCGCTCCACATCTCTCGATAACAATGTCGGGTTTATGTAACTTTTATCTATGAAAATTTTGTATATAAAATATATCAAGGAGACATGAAAATCATTTGAATACTGTTAAGAAAGTATTTGTGTAATGAAAAGCTTTGAATACTGTTAAGAAAGTATTCGCATGCACATGTGTTCCGAGTATTCGAATACTCTAAGGAAAGAATTCGAACAAACACCAACGCACATCCTCACAGACCTCTCAATCTGCTCAGCATGTCAATTCAGTTATTGCAAGACAAATCCAGTTGAATAGTCTGCGATTAGTTATGCATTTCCCATGTCTTACCGCTTTTCCATTGGTCCGGTAAACGGTAAACCACCAATTCTTGAATTAAGTCACACAGCAGGAGTCATATCATGCCTACTTTGGCTATAACAGATACGGCATAAAGCATCTCGAACATTGAGTTAATGTATGATGGCAATGTAGGCCTATAGGTCTTTTAAGAAAGACAACACCGTTCCCATATTGATTAGCGATTATAGCGACGTCATTAGTTTCCAGAAACTGATGACCTCTCTATTGTGACGTCATCATTTATATTTGAGCTGCAAGATTGTGTAATTTCTATAACGTCACTATTGGCGATACTAACGTCATAGATCTTTGCTATTGCGAACATAGGAGCGTAACTCGAACTCCGGAGAGTTAATATTATAGGGCGAACCATTTAGGGAGGATACGGAAAACGAGGGAAAACGAGAAAGCACAGAAACAGACAAAGATTCCTTCACAAACAGGTTGGTTCGCTATAATTCTTAAAATTCTTTTTCTTACCTATAAGATGTTTTTGGGTCAAGCGCCTCGCTACCTTTGTGATCTTATTAGGAAGCCTTTCTCTGCTACCGTTGGACGTCCTCTCCGCTCTTTAGACCGTCACGATCTTCTTGTACCACGATCTCGGATTGCCACAGCCCAACATCGCGCCTTTGCCTCTGTCTGCCCTTTACTGTGGAATGGCGTTCCTCCTATTATTCGTTCCCAGATTTTATCTGGAGGCTTTACCTTTTCTGCCCGTTGTCTTAAGACTTTTCTTTTTCCAGGAGTTCTTCGCACTGGGAGCGCCTCTGATTAGGTTGCACTGTGAGAGGCGCTTTATAAATCCCAAAATAGAATAGAATAGAATAGAATAGCTTGTACTGGGTGGCTCATTAACTGTAGTGGGACATTTCTGACGTCACTGGCCCAGTCCTTCTGACTCATGTACATGTATACGAGTGCCATTACATTACCCCCAAAGGTGAGCATTGCCTAAATGTGAGCAGCTTTGAATATTTAAGAAAATTGTCATGTACGGTGGCGCCGCTCTGCGAATATTGTAACGCGGCATATAATTTGGGTTATAATTTCTGGTCGCCATTTTGGATCCGCCATCTTTTCATTTATAGAGCGCCTGTTCTCGGGTAATATTATTTTATTTCTGATATCGTGTCTGACACGAATCTCAACGACCGACAATCGCAGTCGATGTTTTTGGCAAGCCTCCGTTGAATCAACTTCCCCGTCTCGCACTGCAGCTGGGAGCTGTAGCCGAAAGGAGGAGGTGAAGTTGAATGACTGCCATCAGCGATATTTTCGGACGACCAAGCGGCAGGATGCAAAGTGTCAAAGCGATACATTCAGGCAGATAAGAGAGGGGTAAGATAGACGGACGGAAAAGGACAATCCGCCCACGTAACGATGCCTGATGGAGAGTGAGTGCAATTCGGCCAGACGGACATGAGATAAGGGAGAGGTAAAGAGAAGAAGACTAAGACTCTGTCACACGACACTCGCACGTGTCGAAATTGCGACGTTAGATTAACGCCTCGAAGGGAGAGGGAGGTCCACGTGTGCGGAAATTGAAACTGAGTATATGCGCCGAAGGCTAGCTGGGAAACTGCGCAGTTCAGTTTTCATCCGGGACTTGTGTTGTTGACGTGAATCACGTCCTAGGAGCACTGAAGGCAGAACACGCAGAGACGTGGAAGAGGTGAGACGTAGAGGTGAGGTCAGAACTTTGCAAGTAGAAGTCGTGTTGAAGGCAGAAGACGTTTTCGACGGAGAAGAGACGTTTTCGTGTTAAGTCAGACTCGATCGGAACTTTGAGGAGAGAAGACGTTTTCGTGTTTAAGTCAGATGCAGCCAGAACGTTGAAGGAAGAAGATGTCTCTTGTTTAAAGTGGACGCGGTCGGAACTCAAGAAAGAACAAGATGTTTTATAGTTAATATAAAGTATAGGTATATAAGACGAAAACGGTCAGAACTTTGAACGAACAAGACTGAAGTGATGGATCATTGCGGCTGATTCTCGTCGGCAAGATTCGCACTCGGGCTTCATCATCGGGTCAGATCCTGGAGAAGAACATGTCAACGCCGTTCTTCGCGCCATGTCACGATGGACTCTCTTTATCTGGACATGAGGTACGAGTGGAGGGGTTTTAGGGTGATCGGTTCTTTAACTTTGGGCTACTTTTAAATTGGCCGAGGGACTTGAAAGTAAATCGGGGATTAACTTAGCTTTACTCCGGTCCAAGTGTGTTTGCATTGAATGTCTTTGATCATAACAAGAAGCTATTAGTTAAAATATCTGACTTTGTTTATTGTTTGCATTGAGTGTAATCGAAGTTGGTTACGTAATTGATTGATTACTTTGAATGTGGTTGTTGTTGATTGAGGATTCAATTGATGGACTATAATAAGAAACATTACTGAAATTACTGACTTTGTTCACTGATAGTGATAGAATTACCTGTAGACCTAATTCATATTGCGCCATGGAAGAAAGTAGACCTGTAACACCTTCACAGCCGTCTAGGCCTCCCTCATCTCTGGAGGTTGTAATGGAGGCTATAACTTCCATGCATTCATCCATGCAGTCACATGCCCGAGACACACAAGATGCGATTGCCTCGGTAGAGTCAAATGTTAGGGATACACAAGATGCGATTGCCTCGGTAAGGTCAGATGTAAGGGAGGAAATTTCGGCTGTGCACTCCAATGTTAGAGAAGTGCTAACGGAGGTTGTGACACGCTTAGAGCGACTCGAGGCATCGCCTGTCCCAAGATCTGTTGTGGGTTCGAACTCTGGACTGGAGTCCACCGCTATTACCATCGCGGACGTGCCTTACCAGTCGACCATCAGTCTGGCAGAGTCTTCAGGCGCTAGGCCTAAAGAGTTCTCCCACCTGGGCACGCTGCGCAGAAGTGAGCGTCTGGCCCACAAGGATCCAATCTCATATAGAGAGCTTGGCCGCCGAGAAGGTTGGCAACCGTTTCATAGGTTGGATTTGAACCCGAGAGTCCCCTCCTCTTATCCTCGATCCATATCTCAGGACCATGACCATGACCCACAACAGCACGCGGCCTCCTTGCCGTACGATGATCCGGAATTGGCGACTCCGGGGATGACGGTGGGGGCGGGCGTTACAATTGGTACCAGAAGTGGGGTACTGGTACAAATTGGTTCTAGGGATTTTGGTGAAAATAGGTCAGAAGAGGCAACTGATTATGCTAGGAGAGGAGAAATGGCAATATCTTTTGAACGAAGGAAGGAAAGGGAATTTGCTGATAATGTGGAAATTATGTCTGATGAAGGTAGTGTGGACATTGAAATCAGCAGGATGATGGAAGCTAGACCTAAAACTGTTAAAATAATTGATAACAGAATGCAAACAGCACTGCAACCGGAGTTTAGGGACTTAGAAATAAGTAAACCGATCGCCAATCAATTGCCACGGGAGGGGGGTGATAAGGCTAATCCAGTTCCTTTGGCCTTTTCGTCGCTTCCTCATGTCGAATATCCTCGACCTAATCCGCAATGGAGGATGCAAGCGTCGCTCGCAGACGTCGGTCGACAAAGAGCAGAAACAGCGATGAACCCGGTCGACATTCGGCAATCAACGTCGGGAATGCCGACCTCAATGGCCGACAGCGCTTTCGACGGCCGAACAACTTCAACCTTGGTCGGTCGAGGCTACGCTCGACCCGATCTCCGACCCGAACCTGTGGTGATGGCGACAGTCGACCGAATGCAACCGTACGTTCTTCCCGACCATTCATATCTTTCGCGGATGTCTGCTCCGACCCACGCTCCGAGCGCGTTCTACGAACACAGCGACAACCGGGTTTGGCTCGACCCGCTCCGCTGTCCCGACCCGCTTCGACCAAGCGACGACATCTTTCCCCGGTGGCCACCCATCGTGGAATCGGCGAGAATGAGCTCCTGCCTCGGTGCCCAGAATTTTGGATTCGGCCGTGACATCGAAGTACCTCGTTCAGCACTACTGAAGCCGACACTTCCGGTGAGGATTGAAACAACTGGCGTCGATAAAACACCTGCGTCTTCCAATGTTTCGGTTGGCCTGATCCGAACCGTCCCGATGACCACCGTCGCGACACAAACGACCGGCGACCTGGAATTACCGTCTACCAGCTTGGGTGGAACCGCGAAGGAGCCTGAACCGACCGCGTCTGCAACACCTAAAGTTGGCGAGGTGAAACCGTCATCGACCCCTGCTCCAAAGCCAAAGCAATGGCTAAAACTCGGTTCGTACAGCGGGAAGACCGATGTCGAAATCTTTCTTCGCAGATTCTCCGTTTGTGCAAAAAACAACGGCTGGTCTGAGGAGGAAAAGCTAAACCAACTTGTTGTCGCTTTGGTCGAACCAGCAACGAATTTGCTAAGTGAGACAAATGCAGACAGTTTGGATACTTGGACGGCTCTGGTCCAGCGACTGCGAGAGAGATATGGGAATGCCGAGCAACAAGCCTTGTTTCAGACACAGCTCAGCACCAGAAAGCAGAAGCCTGATGAAGATATGGGATCGGTGGTGGACGACATTCGCCGGTTGACATCACGAGCGTATCCGGGTTCCTCGACTGTCCACAGCGAGGCAATTGCTGTTCGAGCATTCTTGGATGCCCTCAGAGATCGAACTCTCGCTCTTAAGATCCGAGAACGAGAGGCAAAATCATTGGATGAAGCATACAAGGTAGCGATGCGACTAGACGGGTATCAAAAAGCAGAAGCCGGCGGCCACGAACAGCCCGAACGACGACAGGGGCGAATCAATGCGATTAAAGAAGAGGATTCGAAAGTGAAAGATCTGGAACGACAGTTGGAGCAAGTGAAGAGGCAAGTAGAACAACTGCAGAAGAAGGAGCGACAACCATCGTTGGCGCCACAACCCAGATACGACAATCGCGAGCCATGGAGGGGTCAGAACGAGTCAACCAGAAACGAATGGTCGAATAACAATGGAGGAAACGTACGGGGAACTCCACGTTGTTTCCTGTGTCGTCAGCTCGGACATTTGAGTTCTACGTGCAGGTACCGACAGGCGGCGGAACCGGAAGCTGGACGATTTGCGCGGAGATGCTTCGAATGTTCCGCAACGAACCACATCGCGCGCGACTGTCCATTCCGACAGCAGCAGGCTGCCCGGAACGACAACCAGGGACAACCCGGGAGCGATACTCCGGGCAACCCGATCGTCGGTCGTGTGAACGCTGTACAGAGTTCCGCTCCAGCGCCGAGCGGGAACCAAGGAAACGGATGGAATCAGACGAGGAGGCGAAACGATGGCCGGAACTCGCCAGGAGAGGAGCGCCGCTGCTTCTACTGTGACAGCCGCTTCCATCTTTTACGCGGATGCCCCCTCCGCAACGGGTCTTCCGACGACCACAACTGGAGGTCGCTGACTGAACCTTCTGGAGGACGGCCGCCTGAGAACTTGACGTTAGCCGGGTAACCTCTGTTGAAGGACTATTTCATGACGGCCGTAAGTTGAAGATGACAGAAGATTGCCTGTTTAACACTGATTTATTTTGATTTTGATGAAAAATATTTTATTTTACATGTGAAGAATTCTCATGTTCATGTACAGTATAACAACTGTATTGTGCGTAATATGATGCTTGCCAAGGAATGCATAAATGGTGATTCATATTCGTATTGTATTCGTATTCATTAGTGTGCTGTATGGTGTATTAATATTTGTATTGAAACGCATAAGGATTGCATTGCATATGGACAATTTTACTATAGCCTTGCCGTATATAGACATAATAAGAACATAAATGTTGATAAATTTTGACGGAACTCTTGAAAAACAACGACTGGCTATATAACTACCATATTAATTCTTCTATTTCTTTCGCTTGTAATGACTTTTGAGCGCTGAAGCGTGATTAGCGATGACCGTTCAGTGCTTAATTTTGTTCTTTGCATATAATTTTGAACTCGTGATGTACAGACCAGAGTACGGCCTTATTTACGCATTTCAGAATATATTCGTCCAATTAAATAAATTCCGAAATAAGGGTGGGGGGAGAATAGTGTAACGCGGCATATAATTTGGGTTATAATTTCTGGTCGCCATTTTGGATCCGCCATCTTTTCATTTATAGAGCGCCTGTTCTCGGGTAATATTATTTTATTTCTGATATCGTGTCTGACACGAATCTCAACGACCGACAATCGCAGTCGATGTTTTTGGCAAGCCTCCGTTGAATCAACTTCCCCGTCTCGCACTGCAGCTGGGAGCTGTAGCCGAAAGGAGGAGGTGAAGTTGAATGACTGCCATCAGCGATATTTTCGGACGACCAAGCGGCAGGATGCAAAGTGTCAAAGCGATACATTCAGGCAGATAAGAGAGGGGTAAGATAGACGGACGGAAAAGGACAATCCGCCCACGTAACGATGCCTGATGGAGAGTGAGTGCAATTCGGCCAGACGGACATGAGATAAGGGAGAGGTAAAGAGAAGAAGACTAAGACTCTGTCACACGACACTCGCACGTGTCGAAATTGCGACGTTAGATTAACGCCTCGAAGGGAGAGGGAGGTCCACGTGTGCGGAAATTGAAACTGAGTATATGCGCCGAAGGCTAGCTGGGAAACTGCGCAGTTCAGTTTTCATCCGGGACTTGTGTTGTTGACGTGAATCACGTCCTAGGAGCACTGAAGGCAGAACACGCAGAGACGTGGAAGAGGTGAGACGTAGAGGTGAGGTCAGAACTTTGCAAGTAGAAGTCGTGTTGAAGGCAGAAGACGTTTTCGACGGAGAAGAGACGTTTTCGTGTTAAGTCAGACTCGATCGGAACTTTGAGGAGAGAAGACGTTTTCGTGTTTAAGTCAGATGCAGCCAGAACGTTGAAGGAAGAAGATGTCTCTTGTTTAAAGTGGACGCGGTCGGAACTCAAGAAAGAACAAGATGTTTTATAGTTAATATAAAGTATAGGTATATAAGACGAAAACGGTCAGAACTTTGAACGAACAAGACTGAAGTGATGGATCATTGCGGCTGATTCTCGTCGGCAAGATTCGCACTCGGGCTTCATCATCGGGTCAGATCCTGGAGAAGAACATGTCAACGCCGTTCTTCGCGCCATGTCACGATGGACTCTCTTTATCTGGACATGAGGTACGAGTGGAGGGGTTTTAGGGTGATCGGTTCTTTAACTTTGGGCTACTTTTAAATTGGCCGAGGGACTTGAAAGTAAATCGGGGATTAACTTAGCTTTACTCCGGTCCAAGTGTGTTTGCATTGAATGTCTTTGATCATAACAAGAAGCTATTAGTTAAAATATCTGACTTTGTTTATTGTTTGCATTGAGTGTAATCGAAGTTGGTTACGTAATTGATTGATTACTTTGAATGTGGTTGTTGTTGATTGAGGATTCAATTGATGGACTATAATAAGAAACATTACTGAAATTACTGACTTTGTTCACTGATAGTGATAGAATTACCTGTAGACCTAATTCATATTGCGCCATGGAAGAAAGTAGACCTGTAACACCTTCACAGCCGTCTAGGCCTCCCTCATCTCTGGAGGTTGTAATGGAGGCTATAACTTCCATGCATTCATCCATGCAGTCACATGCCCGAGACACACAAGATGCGATTGCCTCGGTAGAGTCAAATGTTAGGGATACACAAGATGCGATTGCCTCGGTAAGGTCAGATGTAAGGGAGGAAATTTCGGCTGTGCACTCCAATGTTAGAGAAGTGCTAACGGAGGTTGTGACACGCTTAGAGCGACTCGAGGCATCGCCTGTCCCAAGATCTGTTGTGGGTTCGAACTCTGGACTGGAGTCCACCGCTATTACCATCGCGGACGTGCCTTACCAGTCGACCATCAGTCTGGCAGAGTCTTCAGGCGCTAGGCCTAAAGAGTTCTCCCACCTGGGCACGCTGCGCAGAAGTGAGCGTCTGGCCCACAAGGATCCAATCTCATATAGAGAGCTTGGCCGCCGAGAAGGTTGGCAACCGTTTCATAGGTTGGATTTGAACCCGAGAGTCCCCTCCTCTTATCCTCGATCCATATCTCAGGACCATGACCATGACCCACAACAGCACGCGGCCTCCTTGCCGTACGATGATCCGGAATTGGCGACTCCGGGGATGACGGTGGGGGCGGGCGTTACAATATTCATAGTATTCTCTCTTCCACTCTCTCTTCCACTCTCTCTTCGTTGCTCAAATTCACTCCCTACCTTCAAAAAACGGCTCAAAACTCACTATTTCTCTTTGGCTTTCAAGCACATGGACCTTTAACTGCATCTTCCTCTGGCGGCTAACTATCCGCGCCTCAGATTCACACTTTGGTGTGACCTTGCGCGCGTAATAAATTTATGTAATAATAATAATAATAATAATAATAATAGCCAAAAGCATATCCGAAAACGTTTAGGCAAACTTATAGTATCAGAGACCGAATGACGCCACTAACCCTAACTGAAGCCTACACGTAGCCTATTTAGGAGCCCATTTCTAGACAGGCTTCATTCTATAATTATGACTTAAGATAGCATAATATCATGCTATATTTAAAACCAAGCTCCGCTTGTAAACAATTTTTTCCAACTTAATATCAATTTCGTCTGGCTTAATTTGGTGCGTTAGGTCGTTCTAAAATGCCAAGGTCGAAAGAAGGACACAGTCAGGGTAGCTGGGACGCCTCTGCATTGAAAAGTGCAGTTGACATAGGCTGATATAAAAAGAAGAACGTACATTGTAAAAAAATGAAGCTTTGAGCCTTTGAAGAATAAAACAAATATTACCCCGCGAGTGTTTAAAAAGATTATACAGGCCGACAGAGAAATAGACAGTCTTGGTTTTATTCAAGTGCTGTTTTGTGATGCTACCAATCTTCGGAGCCTGGACTCATGATTGTGTAGAAGACAAAATCGTATTACAATAATTTAAGTATGGGTAGACTAAGGTTAACCCTCAGGCTACCAAGCTTTTTTTGTAACACTGACTACCAAGGGGGGGTGGTTACCACCCCCCTGGATTTTGGGTTTGGTTTGAGATATCATAACTTGTAATACACCATTTGATTCAGCATTCATTTCTGCACAAAATGGTATATTTAGGTTTAGAAAATATGAATGCCCCTCGAAATTATGAATTTTTTACCATGGGTACCCGTCGATTCCACAAATTGTATACTTACGCATAGGGAATATATTAGATTCTGTGTGTTTTATACATGATTCAGTGGCGTAGCCAGGAATTTTTCATGGGGGGTTTTAGGGCCGGAAACCCTGTTTTTTGCTATTTTTTCTTACTTAAATGGAAAAATAACCTTAAAAAACTTTTTCCGGACCCAATGGGGGGTTTTAACCCCCGAAACCCCCCTTGCCTACGCCACTGACATGATTTATATATAAAAGGTAGTTTACATATAATAAAGTCCAATATTCAACTATAAAAACTAGTAAGAAGTCTGTTTTATGTTCAATCAAAACCAAAAAAAATGTTTTAGCCGCTGAAAAACGTTTACGCACACATATCGGCTTGCATTGTAAATAACCCAACATTTTCACACATTTTAATTTATTTTGAGCACTTCCGGTCATCAAAAGACAAATTATTTAGTATCAGAAAATAGTCCTAAATGCCCTCTACAGAATGGCATAATTTATTTCTATTAAAAAATAAATTATGGATAAGCTATAATAGAAAAAACATGACAATTTTATGAAAATAAAACACCTTTATATATATTTTAATTTATTTTGAGCACTTCCGGTTGTCAAAAGACAACTCAGTGAGCATGGAAATGTAGCCCCACATTCCTTCTATAGAATGGTATAATTTGTGTCTCTTTATATTAAAGGGCGGAAAAGTTACAGACGATATTCTAGGGGTGGGTGGTATCCAACCCCTCTGGTACCTTGGGTATATCGGGTGTAACTTTTGAACGGTAGGGGGCATCATCAAAACTTTTAGCTCAAAATGTGTCCCAATGAACCCTCTACAGTTGCCAATTTTTTCAAAATTTTATTCCAGACGGAACGAGTTTGATTTGCGAAAAACCTAGGGGGGTGGGGGGTGGCAACCATCCCCCCTTGGTAGCCCGAGGGTTAATACAAATTATACAATCGAAGCTCAATAGTTTCGGGAATAAGCAAGAGGTTCTAGTTAAAATGCCAAAGTTCTTCGCAATTTTTGCTGACATGTAGTCAATGTGCTCTTTACACTTTAAGTGCAGGTCAACATGAACCCCAAGAAACATAGTGGACTCAACCTGAGTAATTCCAAATTCCCAAATTCCAAACATAAATTGGCAATGGGACTAATTTTATGTGTAATTTAAATAGGATAAAATTGCTTTTATCTAAATTAGGCCTAAGTGTAAGTTTGTGTGCGCAGAACCAGTCAGCAACATTAATTAAAATTAATTAACGCTGTATTAGTAATCTCTTTTAATCTAAGGTCTACCATGATTTATGGGAGCAAAAAACATTAGTGTCGTCTGCAAATAGTTACTAGTATGAAGAACAGCATGGCGAACACGTTGGCTAAATCACTTGTGCACAGAAGAAATAATAAGGGTCCAATGTTTGAACCTAGGGGAACTCCATATTCAATTAAGCTCACCTCGGATAGTGCCCCATTACACACAACTCTTTCAATGCGATTTTCAAAGTAGCTGTGGAACCATTTGAGTTGCAGTCCCCTTATGCCATAACTTTCCAATTTTTTAGCAGGGATTTTTATGATTGACCGTGTCGAATGCCTTCGTAAGGTCAAAATAGATCCCCAGCGGAATATTCGTTATTCTCAATGGCTTTAGATATCATATCCTGCATTCCCAGTAAGACCCTATAGGAGGAGTTCCAGATTGGAATCCGTGCTGCATGGGATTTGTATGAAATATCTGAATTTTTAACATAATTACAAAGGCGATCATGCATGATCTTTTTGTAAAATTTAGAACAAATAGGGAAGGTCAGAAATGAGTCTATAGTTTGTAACATTTTCATTCTTTCCCTGTTTGTAAACCGGTACTACTTTCGAATAGTACTTTGGCTGTTTTTAATCCATTTGGAAACATCCCATTAACAATTAATTATTGCTGCCTGATGAAAGGCAATAATGAGCCTGGCTAGGGGTATTAACACAGCTTTACAGGGTCTATGTCACTTTAAACCGTGCGTACAACCGTCATATTCCGCGTTCCGGCACCCTCATTAGGAAGGCCTGGTTTATCACAAGGATTCTGTAGTTCATGACAAAATTGACAATCATATAAACCTCATTCTATAAACTATTAGGTCCAGTGGCGTAGCCAGTTATTTTTTCATGGGGGGCAGTGGGGTGGCTGCTTAAAATGATGGAGTGGCTACCGTTGGAAATTAAAGCGTGCATCGGCATCGGTATATTGCCATAGACTATGTATTTTTAGATTTTGGATGTATTACAGTATTGGACATAATACGCATGCAAGCCTCACTAGCTTGTCTGTCCCACAGTGCACTATAGTGGCCTGTCCCACTTTCCCATCATCCACCCTATAAGAAGTTGTACAGGAAGTTGTATAAAAATTAAAATAAGTCAGAAATTATATAACATTCTTTAATTCTTTATCACTCGTAACAAGTAAAAAGTAAAACAAACGCAGGGATTGGGGGGCAGCTGGGGGCAGCCCTTTCATTTGGGGGGAGGGGGGCGGCTGCCCCCTCTTGCCCCCCCGTAGTTACGCCACTGATTAGGTCTAATAATATCATCGTTATTATTACTGTGAGCTTATCCTTCACGCCTTTCCAGTCTCTTCAAAAGTTCAGTAGCGCAGCCTATAGGCCTAACCTAATAACTGTACTGTGGTAGCTAGTGACTAGTTTATAAGTGTCTAAACACTGTAGAAATTTATAATATTTCTGAAATATTGGAGGGGTTTAAGCATCTCCGGCCCCACAAACTTTGGAGGGGACCGTCCCCCCGCTGTCCCTCCTAAGTCTCCACCCATGCTGGTGAATGACATGTAAAAAATCCGTCAGAAATGTTCGGGCCAAAGCGCGCACAAAATTACAATTCCGGGTTGTGCAGTTCTAAAAATTCCTTTTAAAAATCCCTGGTATGTGGCGCAGTAGTAAGTGTCGGATCCGATAAATTATACCGGTACCTATGTAAGTATGTTTGAGCAATCTTTGTAGAGATAACAGTTATTACGTGCATTCCAACATAACTTGTCTACATCCACCCCTATAAAGTTAACAGATGAAACTCAATTAAGTCATAAAATTATCGAAGTGACTAGGGGACCGCCAGGCGGCTGTCGTATTTCAATTACTAGCGGACCGCCAGTCACATGTAACCTGTCACATGACCCGAGTCACGAGTCTTAATTCTTGAATAATGGCGGCAGTTATCGATTGCTTGTTTTATGTCGGACAAAAGTTTTCTTGTTTTTTCTTGTTTTAAGGACAGAGTAAGTAACCAATCTTCATATACATGATAGGGTTAGGGTTAGGGATAGGGTAGGGTTAGTTACAAGAACTTTTTCTTCAAAAATCGAACTTCAAATTAGATAATAATATTCGTTATGGCATGGCCGCCATTCGCAGATTCAGCATGAGACGGCCGCCTGGACTCGTGACTCGGGTCATGTGACAGGTTACACGTGACTGGCGGTCCGCTAGTAATTGAAATACGACAGCCGCCTGGCGGTCCCCTAGTCACAGCCTAAAATTATTCCGTTTGTCAATATTAACAGACATTTTATAATCATTACTGGAAACATTTTCGTATCGAGCAAAACAGGTTGTAATTAGTTTTATCAATGTTAAAGAATGGCTTACGTGATTCGAGTAATTTATCTAGACCTACAATTTCCAATTCAACATTTAGATTATTGATAGACCTAAGTTCTGCAAGTCAATCTTTAACAGATGATATTTTGCGTGATCATACGTCAAGCCGACCTTTCAAGACTGTAATGACGACATGATAAAAGACTTCTTGATGATCGATCGTTGGTTTTATGACAAAATTTCGTCGTCTGGACAAACATGATAAATATAATGGAATGATGATGGACGGATGTCATTATTCGACACGCACGTGATAAAATTAATGTCTGCCCAGCAACAGTTCAGCTGCCCGAAGAATTATTTTCAAAGTGTACATGGACGATAAAGATATAAATTGGCATAGAAGGCAATTGCAATTACCATTATACACTGAGCTCTTGCTGATTGTCCTGTTGGATTAGCCAAAGATTTATTGGCTATAACGAAACTTCACCGATAAAAAACTTGGTCTGTCCGAATCTTTATAGCTTAATTTGTGTCAAGTCTAAAGTGTTGGTGAACATAAAATTAATCATTAGTGGTTCCAGGAGCGGATCCACGGGGGTAATCCGGCCATGGCTCCCCAATTTCAAAAGTGATTATGACGTGGCTTCCCCATTTGGTTTCAACAAGCAGCGAAAATTTGGCATGGCATGTTTTTCACATGGGCGGAGTTTATCAGTTGCTATGGGGGACTAAGCCACCCCAAGAAGACCCAAATTCATTTTTTAACCGTGTAAATGCTATCTTTTCCCGGTCTTATCCCCCTCCAAGAAGGCTTCAGCCCCTCCAAGAACGGAAACCAAACTCCGCCCATGGTTTTCCAGACATTTCGACCAAACGACTAAAAAAAGGTCATCAGATTTTTTTGGGGCAACGATCACCGAAAAGTTTTCCATCTCCTTCGAAAATTTCTGTATCCGCCCATGAGTGGTTCTGCATTACTTTGCTAGACTGATACATGTAAGCACACACAGTTTTCGGGATAATTGGTCACCTCACCGACTCCACTGCAAGGTTAAGTCGATAAGCTTAATGATTATGGTAGAAGAATTGTGATAAAAGGAAGGGAAGTAACGGCGAGAGAAGCAGTTGGATCAAGCCAACAGAGACGTGTCAACGTACTGCCTGCTTGTCGCTTCAATGTCTCTGGTGACTTTGCATCTTGCGCTTTCCTGTCTTCTACTGTCCTTGGTGGGACATGTCTCCGGGCAAACGGAGGTACTCGAGAGACCGTCCGATTTCCCAGTGTCAGAGTGTCCAGAGCGATACAGCTGTGGGCGTGAAAATCGACCACCGTGGACCAGAGAGAAGCTGACAAATCTCAACTGTTACTGCGACGACCTTTGTGAGACATACGATGATTGCTGCGATGACCATTCGTCCAAGTTGCATCCAACGAACACTTTCAAGCAACTTCCTGCTGAGGTGTTCGTGTGCAAAACCCTCGGAGTCCAGTATGAGCTGAGCAATGGAGATGCCAGACTTGAACGGTTCATCGTCGTTGACCGATGTCCATCTCACTACAACGATGAATGTATTCGAGGAAAGTGCGAACTCGGTAGTTCGGCGGCGGAGGAATCCTTCTACCGACTTCCGGTCAACGGTAGAGCGTCGAGGATTCTCTACCAGAACTACTTCTGCGCTCTGTGCAACGGTGACAAGGATGTGGTGTTCTGGACAGGCAGGGTAGACTTGACGGAGGGAAAGATCCTGGAGACGCATGATAAGCCCACATTATCGCAGACATCCACGAAGTTCCACTCGCTGAGGGACTACGAACTTCGTCCATGCAAGTCGGTCGTTCGTCAGTGCAGCAGAAATTGGTTGGGTAGTGAAGTGAAGGAGAGATGCGTCAACAGGTCCCAGTCGAACGCCTTCGTTTCTGAATTCACCACCAACTCTCTAACCTACCGCAACATCGACTGCGCAGTTTGCAACCGCGTCAAAGACGTAAAGGCCGGGTGTTTCGAGGTCAGGCATATCTCTACTACGCCGACGACCGGTCGAATTTCCCAGCAACAGCCCTACGTAAGTCTCATCTTCAACGTCAGCGCCCGAAACGTCTCCACGGTTCAGACCGTCGACCACAGGAGTAGTTCACAAACGATGGAGCAGTTCTCTTGCCCTCGGAGCGCCATCTATGATCCATTCGTAAAACAGTGTCGTTCTATCTTCTGTTCTAACAATAGCGGAACTGTCCATCCTAACAACAATCGAAGTGCCCATCCTAGGCCGACGAAACGACCTCGATGTCCGACTGGTCAAGCGATGACCAAGAACGGCTGCGTGTCATCCACAAAAGGCAGCACCACTCCATCAGACATCCGCGATCCATCGTACAACACACTTCCACCCGTTAAGCATCCGAAATGTGATCGATGGTACGTCTTCGACAGATCCGCCAGGGTCTGCCGCCCTGTGAAGAATGGGATCCCTTGCCCGAAAGGTCACAAGCTGACCCATGAAGGTTGCATCTTATCCAACGACGCAATTGACAACAGGCCACTGACTGATAGGAGTCCTAAGTGCGATCGGTGGTACGTCTATGACAGGTCTACCAATATGTGTCGTGCCGTTGCCAGTTGTAAAGCAGGGTACAGGCTCACGATTCACGGCTGTGTACTCGAAGGAAAACCCAAATGTCCTCGCTGGTTCATCTACGATCGGGAAACCGGTGATTGCCGTCTGGCTACGAGTTGCGCAGTTGGATATGCACTGACGAATAATGGATGTGAGTATAAGATAAGATAAGATGAGTTGAGATGGGAGGTGATTAGTGATTGGTAGCTTCGATCGTACCAAAGAACGGGCCAGAATATGGAATAAGATAGGGTGGAATAGGAATAATGGAGTGGACAACATATGATGGGATGGGATGGGATGGGATGGAAAGGGTACGGCGCGCGATGGACTTGGTAGAATGAAATATGATCGGATCTTATAGGATAGTAAAATATGCCTGTAGAATTGGCAGGATAGGGGGGATGGGATGAGATTGGATAGAGTCGGATAGGATAAGATCATACGAGGTTAAATATAAACTGTATGAAATACAATATGCGTCTGGGGCAAGATAGCGTAAAACTAGATAAGACTGAATTTCAAATGATAGACTCGAATACGGCTGGTTAGAACTTATAATAGGAAAGGATCTGCAGGCAAAAACGAGGAGTGGACACATTGTCATTATTTCTTGTAATCGCAAATATATTACATGTTATATAATAATGTTATAATATTACATGTTATATAATCGTATTAGCAATGATAACATCACGATCTTAGTTCTTGTATGCAAACAAAATGTAATCAGTGATTTAGAATGATTGCATAAAGATGTTAGGAACCACTAATTCCTTCACCAAATGTCTATCTGACTGACAATTATGGCATCGTTTCCTAACAATATCTCTCTGTTCGGTGCCCTCCTGCCTGCAATATTATTGTTCGGAGTGTAGGCTGCATTGCCTTCTCTTTGGCGACCCATCGTTGAAATTCGATTGTATATTTGTCTGTCCCCCGCTGCTTCTTTTCTTTCTTGCCCAAACTGTCTTCCAGGAAAATTATCTTTCCTTACTTCATTACTTCTGGCTTGGCTTCCTGTTTCTTTGTTATTACTATTCCACCTGGTTTGCTTTGAACTATTACCCCATGCTTCATATTTCGGTTTATCTTGAAACATTACACCAATTCGATTGTTTACATGTATGTCTGCGAGATCTGCAACATTACTAGCTTCCAGGCATTCAGTACCCTCTTTTGCTAGTACAAACGGTAGTTTGATCTGTTGGTGGCGGTAGACATTCTTTCAACTTATCGGCCACCAACAGATCAAACAACTTCTCATAGTTTTTGCCCACTCGTCTACTTCTGACATAATAGTTCAACAAATTCTTCAACCTTGCTGTAAACATAGTATATGTCTCTTCTGCCGTTTTCTTGGCATCTACAAATCGTGATCGATATTCTCTCGCTGTCAATTTAAATTCTTTCAGTAAATGATCTTTCACTACATCGTAATTGTCTAGATTACCAAAAGACAATCGGTTTAACACCGTTCTCGCTCTTGGTGTCATTAGTGGCAACAACAATTTGACCCAAAACTGTTTTTCTACCGTAAAACTATTGAATTCATTCTCAACTGTCTCAAAATATAATGGCACCTCCATTATATCATATGGCATCTTAGGTAACACGTGTTTCATTGCATCACCTATCTGCTTAATCTTAGACAATATTGTCTCACTTTCTCGGATCCTATTATGTTCTGACTCTTCTCGGCTCCTTCTATCATCTTCGTCTCTTTTCTTCAGTCTATTTTGATCTTCTTCTCTACGCATTTCTTCTTGTTCTATCTTCTGCTGCAACAATTCTAACTGCCTTCTGCGTTCCTCCTTTTCAATAGCCATTTCTCGGAGCTTTGCTTCCTTAAGAGCGAGTTTCTTTTGTTCTATTTGTACTTGTTCCTCCCTTTCTCGTTCCGCTCTTTCCAAATTTTCTGTCTCTATTCTCAATTCTTCCTGTCGAATCTCTGCCGCTTTCTCTAATTCTTCCAACCGCATAGTTTCCTTGTCTTTCTCACGAGCCTTTAGCTCTTCAATCTGTTGTTTCCGTATTTCTTCATAACTTTTCCTTGCTCTCTCGTATTCTATCATTGATTCCACTCTTCTTCGTTCTGCTTCGTCACGATCTTTTTTCAGTTGTTCTAACTAAAGCTGAAACTGCTGCATCTCAATCTCTTCTTGTCTCATCCTTTCTGATTTTTCCATTCTTTCTTTCTCCTCTTGTCTCCGCTCTTTCTCTTCTTGTCTTCGTTTCTCCTCTTTCCCGCCACTCAGGCACCTGGCCTTCCTCACCTGTACGCTCTTGCATAATAATTAGCTGACCATTATAATGTTATACAAAATTAGCTTACATTAGCTCTACTGTATTATATCATTAGGATTTACATCCAAACGTAGACTACAAATGTGCCTTTTGTAATTTAAATACGAGTTGATTAGAGTCTAGATCGAACATAGTCACTATACATACTGAAGTCTTACTTACTTAACTACTTGATCTACTTAACTAATTACTTACCTAGCTAATGTGCATTACCTTGGCAATAATTTCACTCGTGTCGTTAGTGCCTTGGTGTAAAGACAACATTTTGAGATTAGTGAGAATTTAGAGGCAAACGTCAGAAAGCATGGATTTTACGGGCGTCCCAGGATTTCTCCCCAGAGGTCGTACTTGCTTAGGTCTTCACAAGGAATTTTCTGAATGCCCTCAGTCTACCAAAAGATGTCTCTAAGTCATTGCGTTCAGAAAAGAGCAGTCCCGTGCACGCAGGCAACATCCAGGCACCAAGTTTTACTGAGTCTAGACATCAGTGGGAACATACTGCAAGATCTATCTCTATCCGCTCCACACCATTCGATAACAATATCGGGTTTATATAATTTTTATCTATAATATTTTGTATACAATTATATCGAGAGGACACGAAAATCATTGAATACTGACTGTTAAGAAAGTATTCGTGTAATGAAAAGCTTTGAATACTGTTAAGAAAGAATTCGCATGCCCATGTGCTCCGAGTATTCGAATGCTCCAAGGAAAGAATTCGAACAAACACCAACACACTTCCTCACAGACCTCTCGATCTGCTCAGCATGTCAATTCAGTTATTGCAAGACAAATCCAGTTGAATAGTCTGCGATTATTTATGCGCTTCCAATACGTGGTGTCACTTTTCCATTGGACCGATGAGCCGTCTATTCTTGAATGATGTCTGACAACAGGAGACAATGTAGAATGCTAGATTTCGGCAATGCAGAATAGCAGATACAGCATAGCATGCATGCGGAACATTGTAGCCACATTAATTCTGCATGATATCAGATATAGGATCACTGCTCTGATTCGGCAATGTCATATACCTTGGTATTTTCCCCCAGACTACCTGCGAGTGCTTTGTTGCTCCACGGGTAACCAAGGTCACCACCTTTCTCCGTTCTGCGCAGCAGGGGTGCTCTTGATTCAATTGAACTGCCACCATGCAGAATAATTATAGCCCAGTGGTCTGCAAGAATGAACTTCCACATAAATTGCGCCTTTCTTCGTGGGCTCTCATGAAGCATATACTATTCAAAACCTGTGCTTTTTGCCGTACTATAGAGTACATGATGCGCTCCTGTGTAGTTCCGCCGAGAGGCGCCATAGAAAGTGTCTAATGAATGCAATGTAATGAAAGACTACAATAGGAGACTAAATCGTTTCCATAGTGACTAGCGACGTCATTTATTTCCAGAAACTGGTAACCGATGACTGACTCCTGGAGCCCGCGTACGATAGACGAGCTTTACAGGCTGCTATTACAGCGCTCTCATTTTGCAGGCCATCCAGTTCAGATTATTTTGTGATCTGTGTTCCTGTGAATTGTTTCAATTGCATAATATTTAACTGTAGTTACTGTACACTGTAACCGGTTGCGGTATGTCAACCGGATTGTCCAATAAATAAAATCATTATACATTAAGTTACAACCATTCTATTGTGACGTCATCATTTATAATATTTGCGATGTAAGATAATGTAATTTCCTCAGCGTCACTATAGGCAATAGGCCTACCGACGCTATTATATAGATGTATATGCTAAGCGAAGAAACACGGAAACAGACCAAGGTTCCTCCACTAGGCCTACAAGTTACAGGTGGGACCGCTTCTTCCTGCGAGAAGCGCATTATACATGGTCAGATACAATACAATATAAATTATGTAATACAATATAATACAATACAAAATAAAACAATACAATGCAAATACTGGATGGCTCATTAACGGGGCTGGACTAATTCTGACGTCACCGTTTAGATGTCACTTCCGACTCATGCATGCGGTTCATTCATCTTTGAGCCATCCAGTGTATACCGGTTTTATAAATGACCTATAGAGTAATGTGATATTAGTGGTAGTAGTAGCATATTGTAGCTTAAATCGTTGGCAAACACATTAAAAATCGACCCGCAGCACACATTCTAACCTGCATGCAATACTATAGACTTAATACTAGAACTGAACTGACTATAAACAAGAGTTGAACCGTTGACATGAGGAAAGTAGTTTCGAGCTTGCGGCTGCGCTCCGTTATGTCTTTAATTTATTTGCTATATAATCGAATGTTGAAGTCACGGATATTGTCATTATGTTGTCCTATTTTACCTATTTCTTGTCATAATGATTAGACTGTGACTTCTATTACTGGTATTATTGTAGTTATAATTAATATTATCATTTGTTAATATTGTTATTATTTATTACTATTATCATTACTATTAATATTTATTATTATTATTATTATTATTATTATTATTATTATTATTATTATTATTATTATTATTAGTCTATTATTATTAATTTTCAGTCAAAGCAGCCAGTCAGGCATGTTAAAGTACTTAAAAACTTGAGTACCGTGCGGCGATCAGAAAGATTGCAATCAACTTTGGTCAAAGATCGTGAAGTCATCATTGCGCCATTTGGTAGGATGAACCCGCCAATAAATCGTGAGTATACCTCGCTGGCAAATACATTTAAATCGATCCGCAACAACCATTCCAAGCTAATAGGCCTGCCATAAATACTAGAACGGTTAATGCATCACTGAACTGAACTGGCGATAAACAAGCGTTTGAACCGATGACATGACGAAAGCAGTTTCGAGCTCGCAGCTGCGCTCCGTAATTGCGCCGTAAAATTTTATTCGAATGCACCCACGCTGGTTTACTTGTTCGTCTGCCCCGGAATTTCGCCCCCGGGCAGTTAAAACTGCGGGGCGAATGTGCCATCCCTAATAGGTTTCGACCCCAAGAGGATCGAGTGAATTGCGGCTGCTAAAGGGCTTCGCGATCTCGTGGAATTAACGTGACGAGAATAGTAACAATAAACACTAATTGCGCTCTGCTTGGTTAGGTATGGGTGTGGGAGGATTTCCAACAGAGCCCTTCACTGCGACGTTGTGAGACTTGGCTCTGGATGTCTTGTAGCTTCGCATGCGAAGTCGTTGCCGGGAAACAATTGGGGAAAGGTTGGGTTCCATTCAGTTTGTTCCACTAGTCATGGTCGTAGAGTACGGGGTCGGACCTTAATTCCTTCGGTAATTGTTTATTTCGGAGGGTGGTTGAAACTGTAGCGACGAATTTGGCTGCGATGACTCATTTTTATAGCTCGAGCGTCATAATTGATTACGACATGTACGCAGTATCACCATGACTACCTTTGTGGCTTGTGACGCTTTACGTCAATAACAACAGTTTGTGGTATCGCCACGTCACTCTTTCTCATACAATCTTTCCTTGCATCTCATACATTGTAGCTTCTGTGTCGGCCTGCTACAACTTTATTATGGGTTGGATCTATGCTTGTATGGCGCATCATTTTAATTCGTATCAATCATATATCATCCCTTAAATATCATAGCGGATTGTAAATTTGGAATGTGTGGTACTGAGGCATAGTTGGAGGGTATGAGACTATATTTACCCTTTCTATTCTATTGTAGATACCATTATTATTATTATTATTATTATTATTATTATTATTATTATTATTATTATTATTATTATTATTATTATTATTATTATTATTATTGTTGATGCGCACGATGTGAAGTTTTGTGCGGAGAGGAATTGGAAGAGATGGAAGGAGATAGGAAGAAGTTATGAGGCAGGGCATTTTTTTAACGTGCAGTTGTACACAAAATGTGCAGTTCTAAATGGATTTGTGCTGTTGAAGAAGCACATCTGTACAGTTAAAACTAGCGAAAAGGTCACTGTCCACCGATTGAAAGTAATTTGCCATGGAAGATGGGTAGGGAAAGAAGGAGTTGTGCAGTTCTAGAAATTCCTTAAAAACAGCCCTGTTTTGAGAAGTAGTAAGACGAGAAGGAGGAATCAAAAGGATTTGAAATGGTAAACTGGAGAGGATTAACAGGAAAAGCATTAAGGGGATGAGGTTTTACTGGACAAGGAATAGGACCACGCTGTTTGTGTGCATGGATCATATGACGGAGGAGCATTGTTGAAGGAACAGAAGAATGACGATTTGAAAGAGAAACTATGGCCTACTGGAGCGGGGAAAAGATTTAGCAAGTAGGATTTTGAAAGGATGAACTCTAGCAGGAGGAGAGGTTTACGTCGGAAAAAGGAGAAGTATAAGAGGGAATGAGAAGTAAAAATTGAACCGGAGAGACTAGAACAGTTGAATGAGGATTAGGAAGGTATAAAAATGAGATGACATGTCGGGAAAACAGTAAAAGGGGAGAAAGATGAGAACTCAAGCGATGGATTAAGGGAGATATTGGAGAACATAGACAGGCAGACTTTGAACAAGATGATCAGAAAGCAAACTGAGTAAAGGAAATCAAGAACCCAAGAGGCCCTAAGGACTAGAAAATAACAGAGACAGACAGACAGAGTTGAGGCGGGGCGTGGATATAATTTGAAAGAGGAGGAGGAGGAAGAGGAGGAGGAGAAGGAGGAGGAGGTCACGTCCATCATTCCAAACCTCTCCAGATGACAGTTTCCCACTCTCCGATATCTCCATAGCAACCGACGAATAGCAGAATAAATCGATGGCCTTAAAATCGATAAATCGGTCGATGCCTGCCTTCTTCATCGATCTCTTATACGCATGCGAGTGAACAGCTGCCTGCCTTAATCTGTCTGGCTGTCTGTCTGTCTGTCTGTCTTCATCTGTTTGTGTCTCTGTCATTGTCCGCTTGTCTGCGCCTCCCGGTGTCTGCCGATGTGCGTGAGTGCGTGTCTGTGTGCGTGTGCATGTGCGCGTGTGTATGTGTGTGTCTGTGTGCGTGTGCATGTGCGCGTGTGTGTGCGTGTACGCGTGTTCGCACATGAAAATGGATTCAGCTTTAACTTGATTGTCTATGTAAATGCAAAGTAAATAATTATATTAAACGCACAATTCAGCGATGACTATATGACGTGTAATATACACGTGTGTGTATGTGTGCGTGTGTTTGTGTTTGTGTTTGTGTTGATATTGGTTTACATCCGTTGTCTGTTATTTCTGTTCTTTTTCGTCGAACGAACGGGAGGGAGGTGGTTTTTCCAACGGTCGCCAATTCTTCTTTCTGTCGCCATTTGCCCTCCGCCGGTGACCCGTTGCCATGCCAACGATTAGAGGTTCGCCAAATCCATTTATGATCCGGGGAAGGGTCAGAGGGAAAGCAGAGGTGAGACTACAGACAGACAGATAGACAGTCAGGCAGACACAGACGGACAGACAGACAGACAGACAGATAGACAGACAGTTAAGCAGGGAAGCAGACAGACAGGCAGGCAGACAGGCAAACAGAGACTGCCAGAGAAAGGAAAGAAGAACAGGATGGTTGAAATGAGGCAGAAGAGTAAAAACGAGACACTGTGAAGCAGATTAAACACGCCATCTCTCGAAAGAAAGTTTATGTTGAAACACTAAAAAAAAGTCGCCAGTTATAGACGAATCTCTCTGTTTTTCACTTCAGTTGTCTAAGAAAAATCAATTGTTGACGTAAATTCAATAATCTACATTCAAATTGATTCTTGATTCATTGATTCAAATAATTGTTGACGTATTTTCGCGTGTTGACGTGCATTCAACTATTGCATAGTCGCTACGTATACAAAGGGCCGACGCTGTGAAAAACTGCTCCTATTGTAGTGTAGAGTGTTTGTCAAAGAGTTTTATGAAACACTTAATATTGTTTCCCCAAGATTCTACTGCGGTCAAAGAATGCAGCCAGCAATAATTGTATTGACCAAGTTATTAATAAGCACATAGAAAGGAGAATGTGAATGTGTGAGTGTGTGTTTGTCCAGAATTATGCACCTACAGTTTCGCAGTTATTGACCACCAGAACAACCCAGTGTGATAATTATAATAAGTAATGCACTGTTGATGACAGCGCTTAAATACTGAGCGGTCAAATGGTTGCACGGTTAAAATTCTAGTCTATTCCCTCGTCACTACACTCAGCAAGTGGCCTATTTATGCAGCAATTGAGGTCAATGTTTACAATAATTTTTACATTGGCTCAACCAGGGCCGGCCTTACCTATAGGCAAAGTAGGCAGTTGCCTAGGGCGCCGCAGTCTTTGGGGGGCGCCGCGGCACCGGCGAATTTTTTTTTACACTATAATTCTTTTAAACTCAAAACTTTTGCTAATGGAAAGAATTTAAAATAATTATGGATTCTTTGCACCTGTTCACTGTTCAGGCAGGCCTAATTCAATTTCAAGGACTGTATAAATTTTAAATCGACAAATAAAATTCGATTTTTAACGACATTCCGTAGGCTATACTCTTTGCTTTAGGAGACAGGTTAAAATACGCGACGCTCAATTTCGATTAGTGAAGATGTTGCTAGAAATGAAATGTATGAGATGGGAGTGGGCCTTGCTGCGCATGAAGATGAGATTACAACATTAGGCTACAGCCTGCCCTTTATTCATATTGAAATAAAATAGTCTAGTAGGGACGACGATGAAGAAAGAGCAGTAGCTGAGGCAGGACCGACCTAAGGCATAGGCAAAGCAGGCAGTTGCATGGGTCGCCATTGCAAGTTCTAGAGGGCGCCATTTCCACAAAGAGGGCGCCATTTCCACAAAGAGGGCGCCATTTCCACAAGAGTGTATTTTAATATTTTTAAACTTATACCATTCTTCACAAAATTGAATATTATATCTAGCCTTCAGTGCACTAATAAAAAAATTATAATGAATTACTCAGTTGAGCGTATAGGCCTACAAGACCGTAGCTAGGGGGATGTTTTGGGTGTTTGAACACCGCCCCCTCCCCTAAATGAAATAATGTAAAAATGAAATAATTATGCATTTGCTAGCACATGAGAGTGTGTAATGTAATTTTGAGCAGAAAATAGTCGAAAATTGCGGAAAATAGCGTTTTTTGGACGTCAGAAAATTCGACGACTAACAAAAGTCGTCAGAAAATTTCGACCAAAAAGTCGCCCGCAACGTGTACGCACCTCAAAATTCACGGTCAAGAAAATATCCCCCGAAATAAAATCCTAATGGGTAAACGTAAGGTAAAATGGGGTAACTTTGACACTGGGGTTACTTTGACGCCTCTTACCTGCAACAGAATATCTTTATGAAAAACGCCTACATGTCAAATCTAGCTTCAGGGCCGGCCTGAGGCGCCAAATGTATGCCTTGCCTAGGGCGCCACTTGGGCTAAGGCCGGCCCTGGGCTCAACTTTACTTTTTTTGCATGGTTCTCTGCGCTGGCTCCCTACCCATCGAGTACAGGATTGCCGCTCTGGTCTCGCCTGGTCTTTTTGGCTATGCTCTGGTCTATCTATATGAGCTCTGCAGTTGTACAGTATGTGTTGTCCTAGCTCGCAGACCCCCTTCGCTCTTTCTTTAGCAATTAGCATGGAGTTTTTGGTCTCTCGTGTTGGAACCTCAACAATGAACATGTCAGCGTCGTGCTTTCTCAGGTCCATAATTAATTATGTCTGGAATAGTCTCCTGTTATTATAGAGATACGACTTTTACGGTTTTACCCAGGTTATTTGGTTGACTCATCAGTGTTTTACAGGTTCGGAGGTGTCTAAAGACCTATTTGTATCACCGTGGTTGACTGGGAGCGACTCTGTGGGGGTGGGGGTGCTTCTTGCAGGGGCGCTATATAACTTCTTGAAATGAACGAATGAATGATCATGTAGGATAAAAAATTATAGCGTCATAAGTAAAAGAATGAAAACGTGAAAATACTACGAGGGAACGAAACAAAGAGGCACCATAATAATAGAGGTAATTTGAAGATAATGGAAAGAAATAATAGGAGAAAAAGAGACAAAGAATGAGTGAGGGGGGAGAGTGTGCTAAGAAGAAAATGGGGAGAAAACGATGAGAGCTGCTGTAATGGTAATGCCTACGACTTCTTAACCCTGCTGTAAAAGAACCATGGTCTCCTTCGCGCCGCCATCTCGGCCCACGTGACATGCCAACCTGAATTACAGCGAGAGCGCGATCTTGAACGATGTCGGCGGAACAGCGCTGCAGCGGGGGTGGGCTCCTTCTGTTGGAACAGCGGTCGGTCGACAACGCTTAATGAGGCATCAGAACCGAAAACGTCACGTTTCTTCACTGACCAAATACGCTGCTACAACAAACGGATGTGACGTCACAACCGCCCCCTTCCCGCGTCAAGACAGACGTGGTTTATGATCAAATTAGTCTGCAGACATCGTGGCGATGAATAGGCGCAATTTTCGTCTAATATTGACGCAGGCAGCGCTCCATAATGTGGTTAATAGGTGAGTTCTGATGTTGGCGAACTTTGTGAACGAGGAAGAATGGCGCCAACTATGGAAGGCCACGGTGGACAATATTATCTTTTCGTAGACCGGCTCAATTCGAGAGATCACGTATTTGTCGCCTTACCGCGAACGAGCGGCGCATTGATACGCGATGGTTGTGCGTCGGTTTTAACCGGAAGTAGGACGCGTTCTCGCGACGACCCAGGGTAAGAGGGGGAAAGTAGAACTCCGTTTGAACGGATAAGATTGGATTCTTAGAAGTCGCTTCATGGTTTGTCGCCCTCCTACTTTATCCAGGTTTGGGACTGGCACTGGCACTGGCACTGGCGGCCGAGAACAACCAGTGGCGGAGTTCGAAATGGTAGATAGATAGAGACATGTATAGTTACGCAGACTTGTAGCCGGGCAAAACCTCGGTGATTTCCATTGCGAGAGTTTGCTCAATGGACATGGCTGCAAACTACACAGAATTAGTTTTAAAAGTTCTAGAATTATTTATTTCATGGGTTTGAACCCGCTGACCTCGTCTAAATACTCACACGGACACGCGGACGGACGTGGGCTTAATTAAAAGAAGCAGGTTGCATATAAAAGGCGCGAAATCTGACGTAGCGATTTCAACTGCGTTCAGTTTTAATCGGACCTACTTCATAAACACAAACCATTATGTCTTTAAACAAAATAGACCTATTTTTAATGTTTTTTCTAATGTTTTGTTAATTGCCAATGCTTTCACGAGGACGATCGTAATCATTTTTAATGCTTTTTAATGTTCACTGTTTCCAAGTCTTGGATATTTGGATGCCAACAGATGCAATTCTCGACAAACACCTGCCAGTGATGCCTTCTTCTTTTTCTTCGTTCTTCTCTTCCATCAGTTTCTTTACGATGAGGCGCTTATGAAGTTTCTCCACAGTGTTGTTTCTCACAGTTTCGCCCATCATGGTGTGTCCAGTGCTGTGCGCATTATTATTATAATAGCCATTTAATCCAACAGGTGGTGCTCGTAACTACATGATTTACAACGTCTCGCTGTCTGTGCCTGTCTGTTTATCTGTTTGTTTGTCTATCTGTCTGCCTGTCAGTGTGACTCTCTGTATATATCTCTTTCTCTGTCTGTCTGTCTGTCTGTCCGTCCGTCTGTCTACCTGTCTCTCTTTCTGTTTCTGTCTCTGTCTCTATCTCAATCTGTCTCTCTCCTGCTTCACTTCAACGGGGAGATTAGTAACGAGAGAGAGGGAGAGAGAGACAGAGAGAGAGAGAGAGACAGAGAGAGAGAGAAAGAGAGAGAGAGAGAGAGAGAGAGAGAGGAGGGAGAGAGAGAGAGAGAGAGAGAGAGAGAGAGAGAGAGAGAGAGAGAGAGAGAGAGAGAATAAAACACGTGATGTTATATTATTACCAGTACTTTTGTCGTGCCAGTCCAAAGTCTGAATAAAGGAAGAGGTCAACGTCAGCGATCCTGGAATTTCCAGGATGTCGTCAAGTTCCGGCAAAATTCGCTGATCTTTTTTATGACCGAAACAGAAGAACGGAGGCGTCAGTAGATAGCCTACATTGTATTCAATGCTGACGAATAGGTCGTTCTTCGTATTTCTCTCTCTTTATTTTTGTGCGTACATCAGTTTTTGAGACTACGATGCCTGACATGCTATAATACTAAACGAAAAAATTATGATATGAAGTGGCGCATTATAAATTCAGAGCCATCGATTGATTGATTGATTGCTTGATTGATTGTTTTTTTTCTGTCTGTATCTCTGTGTGTCTGCCTGTGTGTTTGTTTACCTGTCTACTTGTCTGTCTGTCTATTTGGCTGTCTGTCTGTATATCTCTTTGTCTGTCTGTCTATCTATCTGACTGACTGTCTGTCTGTCAGTCTGTCTATCTGTGTGTCTACCTGTCTGTCTGTCTGTATGTCTGTCTGTCTGTCTGTCTGTCCTTGCGGCCTTCGATGCATACTTATACATCATGACCTTTGCGTCATGGATGGAGCAGTGTTGCTGAAGCGCCTTTTAGGATTGCACTTAAGCCAAAGCCAGAGATTTATTGCAAATGGTGGGTGGAAAGGCCAGGACAACAACATCTCTTCTCCAGCAAAATGTTCGCCTTTTGTCCATATACCATTGCCCATAAAGAGACAGAAAGACCGTGCAGGAATATACGTAGACACACAAGCACACAAAGAAATATACACAGAGCGTCTATAGATCTATTCTATTGCTGCTGAGGTTGGACCCGAGGGAGAAATGTCCTGGAAATATCTTCCTAGTTAAATCGAAAGATAAGACGACTTTCATTTGCAAAAACGTAATCCCACCCGCTCCATATAACGCGCGTGTGCCTGTTTGTTTGTCTGCTTGTGTGTTAATATGTGTGCGTAGGTATGTAGGTAGTCAACTCTGTGGGTGCACAAAAGTCGGGAAGACGCATGCACTATGCATAAAAATGAGGACGTGCTATGGGCACTCATGAATAATTTTCGGTATTGGATACGCGCAAAATTTAATCGGTAATGCAATACAGTTTGATATACGCATTCTGTACATGCAGGGTTACATTCATGCATATGATGCTGCATACAGATATACATGTACATAAGCACATGCACACTTTCTATGCATAGCCGTTATAATTATTTTCGTTAGCAAAACCAAAATTAGAAGTCGAAAAACACGAGTTCGTATATGAACGAACGTCGGAATAAAAAGTAGAACTCTTTGAGCTTCAAAAGCGAAATTAAAAGTTAAGCCTATGTTGTTGGACGTGATAGTTAGGCTAAGCCACAAGCAACAACTTCAACATGGAAGCAACCAAGACTATTTTACGACTCAGTTTATTCTTTATATTCCGAGCACTAAGGACAACGGTGTTCTAGGGATCAGAGTTTGATATAGGCATATTTGGGGGAATTTCCCCCCAGGAATGACATTCCTAAAAAAATTCGAGAACATGTAAATATGTGACATTCTCACCGTAAAATGATATTTGGAAGAATCGCCACCCCCCCCCCCCCCCCGACGAATCCCGTAGTTCTTATTTATCATGCTGCGTGTAGACCCATACATGTATATAACATTTGGAAAAAATCTACTGGACAGAAATAAAATAGACGATACACTATCAGAAAGGGTCAGAAGAAATTATTGGTAAAAGGTGAAAGACCAAAATTATTTTAAAGTCTGGAATAAACTATACCATGGGAGAAAGGCCGCCAGAAAATGATCGGCCATCGGGTGTCTGCGGTGCCTGCCCCTCATCGGTTGCCGTCCGTCGAAAACCCAAAGAGGCCGTATGTCCCCCGGCCCCTCCCCATAAACTGAATTACCCCCGTCCCCGCCAGGGGAGTGGATTAAACAGTGATTAAGAATCCTTCTGATTTCATTAAGGACAGGCGATTTTCGTATAAAGAGTCTGACATTGCTGAAAATAATTTTCGTCGACTTCAACCTCGTATAGGCTTTCTGTACACATGTGAAATCTTGACTGATGGACTAAGAATCTCGAGGGACAAAATGAGAGAGTTCTTGAAATTATTGCAAAAAATTCTTTGTATAGTTACATCATTAAAATAATCTTTGTAGCACTGAAATTTATTAGTTGATTTAATGGCAAAAAATAATTCCAAATAAAATTGCTTCAGGATTTAAATAGGAACGATGAGCAAAATCATTTGTGAACTAAAATTGGAATCATGCTGCAGACGCTGCGGTAATTATTCATGAACACAGAACTGAATTTGTACAGAAACTGGATTTATTTTTAGCTCTAAAGTAATTGCTGTTTTATAATTGTGTGCATTGGTACACTCGCACTCACCACCCACCCACACCCACACACTCACCCACCCACCCACACATACACACACACACACACACACACACACACACAAGCACATGCACACACGACGCTTATGATCTTTATGCATTCTTGTATGTATGCAATATGCATCTATGTATGCCTGTATGTGCCCTTGTTATAGCGCCCCTTTAAGATATCTACTCACAAGCGCTCCCGACTATAGCGAGGACACTGAATTGGAGTTTCACGCCAAAGCGCTGAGCAATTGCGAGTAAAGACTCGTCCAAGGTCCCTATTCGGCACCTTGAGGTAGGCCCTATATTCGAACCTGCAACCCTCCTTGCTACAATGCAACGAACATACCCACTACACCACGCACCTCACTTGTATTATATACATTAAAGAAGCGCTGAGTTCATTTCGTGCAGCGAAATCATACATCGCAAATATGTCATTTCCGATTTGAAGATTTCATTACAGATTAATC
>OX457044.1:50878868-51001368 GCA_949752735.1 Lumbricus terrestris | reverse complement strand
AGGAAGAAGAAGAAAGAAGATGAGTACGAAGAATAAGAGGAGGAACGAGTAGGATGAAGCAGGACAATTATTTTGAAATGTAAGAAGTCTTGCATCATAAAATTTGGCATAGTTATTGCAATTTAATCTGATCAAATCTAATCTGATCTATTAATGAGACTACAGGTTGAGTGATGGAGCGTCTAAACTTTCCAGGAACTCAATCACCCTTAAGCGAAACAACGAAACCAACGGCGAGAACTTAAGCAAATCTTTTAGTAAATCCTCCTTGAAAGCGAGTAGTGATGGAAGAGGAATAGAGCTGAGGAATTTAATGACGAAGAGGAGGAGGAGGAGGAGAAGCAGGAGGAGCAGGAGGAGGAGGAGGAGCAGGAGGAGGAGGAGGATTGAAGATGGATGGAAGGAATAGTGAAGAGGAAGGACTTTGCATTGAAAAATCGTTGCAACGGGTTGGAGACACTTCAAGGCCCGCTTTTTTGCATGGTCATTCGGTGGTTGACCTATTTACTTCCAATCAGCAAAGAGCACACGCTACGTCATCACTTATGCTCGCGACCTCTGCAAGGCTGCAGGCAAAATGTGTCTCTGCTTTGCGACTTGTGCAGGGCTTTTTTTAACGTGCAGTTCTACACAAAATGTGGATTTGTAGAAGCACTTCCGTCACGTTCCGTGCAGTTAAAACTAGTAAAAAATGGGCAATTTTCCTCAGATTGGGAGTAATTTACCATGGAGGACGAGAAAGGAGAGAAGAGGATGTGCAGTTCTAAAAATTCCTTAAAAACAGCCCTGGACTTGTGCAAATGTGTATTGCTTTACTGCGTCTTTCTGTGGGCTTTTGTTTTCGTTAGTTGTCAGCCCAGCTGTCTATTTGCCTGTCTGTCTATCGACTCTATCTGTGGGCATTCGTATGCATGCATCTGCTCGTCTGTCTGTCTGCCCGTCTGTCTGTCTTTCTGTCTGCCTGTCTTTCTGCCTCTCTGTCTGTCTGTATGTCTGTCTGTCTGTATGTATGTATGTATGTATGTCTGTCAGTCTGTCTGTCTGTCTGTCTGTTTGTCTGTCTGTCTGCCTGTCTGTCTGTCTGTCTGTCTGCCTATCTGTCCGTCTGTCTGTCCGTCTGTCTGTTGGCGTCAATACTTTGTAATATAAAGTAATTGCGGATTCTCTAGTGACAGTTCAGCGATGAAGAATCACGAGTTATGATTCGAAGGGGATGTCGTAAAAGCACCATCAAATAGAAAGCCGCTTTTCCCCAAGACAATAAAAAAAGACAAAGAAAACCAAGGCTTCCATTGTCGTAATTCGTTTGATTTTCATCGTTGTTTTTGTCTGTTTATTTGTTTGTCTGTCTGTCTGTCTATCTGTTTGGGTTTTAGTCAGTATCTGACTTTGCCTATGTGTGCATGTCTGCTTATCTGCCTGCATCCTATCATGTCGTTGTGGACAGAATTAAAATAGAAGTCAGGTAGTATGTATATAATCTGCAACTCTGCATGCACATGTGCAGTTATCTATGTATTGTATATGCGTGCATTTGTGTGCATGTACGTCTTCGTGTGTGTGTGTGTGTTTGTGTGTGGTTTTTGTGTGTGTATGCGTGTGTGTTTGTATGTGGGTGTGGTCTTGTATGTGTATGTTTGTGTGTGTTTTGTGTGTGTGTCTTTGTGTTTGTTTGTGTGCGTGTTTGTTTAGCTATTTTGGTAGCGCAATGGAGACTTCTTAAACGGACCTCTGACCTGACTGTGTAGATTTACGTGTTTGTATCTAGGTCTCCGTGTATACAATTATGTAAACGAATTCACGCTTCGAGGCACATTACTAGGATTGGCCTATACATAGACTAGATCATGTTGACAATATCCATGGACGCTTAGATAATAGCATTTGGACCGAGAGCCTGCGGACGGCTTGCACAATAATACTGTTGATGCTCTATACATGCAACGCTCTTGCAACGCTTTAAAATGGTGTCTTTGTGTGGTTTCTGTAAGCGCGTGAAATGCAAGTTAGATAATAGATATATCCAGCAGTGGTCTTAGGCGTATGCACAAGAATGCTTTTGCTCGTGAGGAGAAGGATGGGGAAGAAAAGGAGGTGAAGGAAGAAGTTGAGAGAAAGAGGTGGAGGAGAAGGAAGAGTCGGTGAAGGTGGTGTAATGGAAGGAGGAGGAAGAGGAAGATGAGGAAGATGAAGAAGAAAGCTGAGGTAACAACTGGAGGTCAAAGGAATGGAGAAATGTGTAGGAAGAGAAGGAACTGGAGACAGTGGAGGACGTCCATCAGGATAAAAAAAATGGAATTCCTAGGAGGAAGTGTAGAGGGAGGAGAAGCAATAAAAGAGGATTTGAATGAGGATGAGGATAAGAAAGACGATGCGCGTGAAGAGCAGGTTGGTAAAAATTTAATAAGGAAGAATGGAAGGTGCATCCCATAATCCAGATTTATTATTCCATAATTATGCTGTGCTTGTAGCAAGATTGTACCCCACGGTCCCACCAGTCAATAAGGTATGTTCTCTGTAGGTCTCTTCACTTCCGGTATAATCTATGAGAGGTTGAAGTTTGATTGAAAGTATCTAACTTATTGGTGCAGAAGTTTGCGTGCGAGATTGTCAAGCGATGTGTTGGGGGTTCAAAACCCTGTTGGAGCAGATATTTGGGGCTTTGCTTCACCTGTACCTGAGAGAAGATGCAGCTCTAGCCAGGGCTGTTTTCAAGGAATCTTTAGAACTGCTCAACTCCTTCTTTCCTTTCCCACCATCCATGGTAAGTTACTTCCAATCGGAGGACAAAGACCTTTTTTGCTAGTTTTAACTCTACAGAAGTGCTTCTACAACTGCACATTTTGTGTACAACTGCACGTTAAAAAAGCTCTGGCTCTTGCCATTTCGCTGTTTTCATAATTACAAGTGAACTGTTGAAATTGAATGACGATTATAATTATTGCGTCGAATGGAGACGATTTAGAGGTGTCTAAATTAAACAGAATAATATCCGTGGTCTTGAGCATTTCGCGACATCTTGCGGGTGCTAGACAATGGAATTTGAACGTCTACGCAACATCAATTTAATGTTAAAGGACTTTAGCGATTAACAGAAGTCGAGTTTCCGGTTTTTTTGGTTGTCAGGGTCGAATATTTTCCTATTCAGAAATCGCGATGACATTTTTTGACCTATAGCGGAGATGGAGAGCCCGTAAGCCAAACTGAAGCCACGTTTTCAAGATTATAGATTGTTTAAAGACGTCAGCTTAAAAGATCCTAAGATGAAATGGATCGTTGGTGTCGGTAGAGGCTAATTCGAATTGCTCTAATCGCCGTTCATATGGCATCTGCTCTTGTCTATTGTTCCCGCAGTGAGTTTGCAGGCGGTTCAATAAAGTAATACTATTACTTAGGCTACTTGCTTATACTACAGCCTAACGCGTTTCCTGAATTAATTCGTTATTATTATTATTATTATTATTATTATTATTATTATTATTATTATTATTATTATTATTATTATTATTATTATTATTATTATTATTATTATTATTATTCAGAAGTTTAACGTCGTCCTATGACATCAATGGCCGTTGACGACAATACAGAAAATGTACAATGCAATGAAAACAAATTTCTAGTACCTTAAAATTCGTCTAACTGAAGCTTCACAATTTCAGCAATGTTCAATCTTTAACACCTTTAAAAAAGTTCATCTTACATTCTCTATTCTTATACATTGTGACATTAGGATCTAATCCAAATCAATCAATATTGTTATATATCAATTGTTTCACAGATTAATTTTAAAATGTGGCATTAATAAGCAATTATGGCTACAAATGTTCAATACATAATTATAACTCTGGTCTCAAATGCTAAGTGTTTTTTTAAACTGTTCATATCCTCTAACATAGCGCACATGTAATAAATTATATGTACATATGATTATAATATGCATGTGTATACATACACTTACATGTATATCATAATTATTCAAGGTTAGGTTTCCACATGTTCAAACATCAAATAGGTTTTAGCATTTGAAAACAAAAGCAATGTTTATTTTAAAGCAACATAACTCGTGATTGAACGAAAATGACAGTAATGTAGCGTTTAATAGTCAGGATTTAAAGGTGTCTAATATGACAATTAGATACAATCGGAGAAGTTTAATTGTTTCAATGCTTATACGGGGATTTATATTATGTACTAAGCAGGTCTTCTTGTTTGCAGCAGATTATACAGGAAGAGATGGGCGGGAGGGAATAGCGGAGGGGATGGGACGGAGGATAGGTAATGGGAAAGGAACAGAAGGAGAGGGGTGGTGTGGAGGGGAAATGAAGTGTGAGAATGAAGGGAGAGGATGGGAAGAGACGGAGAGGAAGAGTGGAATGGGGGACAGAGGTGTAGGAGAGAGAGAGAGAGAGAGAGAGAGAGAGAGAGAGAGAGAGAGAGAGAGAGAGAGAGAGAGAGAGAGAGAGAGAGAGAGAGAGAGAGAGAGAGAGAGAGAGAGAGAGAGAGAGAGAGAGAGAGAGAGAGAGAGAGAGAGAGAGAGAGAGAGAGAGAGAATTTGATATAGGCCTATTCAGGTATTACTCGACGTTTTTGTATAATACATGGGTCGCTTGGTGTGTGTTTTGCAAGGAAGAAAGGTCATCTGACGACAACAGTGGCTACGAGTGACTTCTTCTTTGATAATAAAGCTTTCCATTAATCTCTTCCATCGTCGTCGTCCTCTTCCACTGTCGTATTCCACTGCTTCCGGCGGTCGAGGGTGCGAGAGAAAGTAGGGCAAGCAGAGGGCAGGAAGGTCATTTGTCTTCTGGCAGATTGGAAAGGAGGCTGGGGTGAGATTGGGAAGAACTGAAGAAGTGGTGGAGTGGGGTGGGGAAGGTTGCTGAAGAGGTAGGGAGGTTGGGAAGAGGTATGAAGAGGCTGGAGATATTGGGAAGATGGAAAGAGATAGGGAGAAATGGGGGAAGGTTGGAAAGAGGTTGGATAGAATTGGAAATGTTGGCAGTGATATAGGAAGCGTTGGAGAGTGTGGGAGAGGATGGGTAGAGATTGTAAGGGAGTTGTAGAAAGTTTTACGAATGGAAAAGGTAAGGAAGGGTCTGAAAGGAATGGAGAAGGTGGGAAGAGGTGAGCTTTAGGTTGGAAATAGCAGGAGAGGTTACCAGGGCGACCGAGGGTGACGATTAAGACAAATTGATAGAACGTAATTGAGCGTGTACCGATGATGAATGGAGCACGTATCTGCCTTTGTGCACGACCGCTCTCTGTGTGTTGCATGGTCGAGGTGGTTTGAGCTGTATTGCTATTGGGAAGAGGTCTGCTATTCGTCATTGGAGATTGGAGGAATTGAAGCGCAAGGAGGAGAAACGAAGAGAGTGGAATAAGAGGAGAACAGGCACGCGGAGTAGAATGGAAATACAAGGAGTGTGTAGGAGTAGCAGCCTAAGGTGAGGTAGTAGTGGTAGTGGCAGTGGCAGTGATAGTGGACATGGAAATGGAAATGGCAGTGGTGTTGAGTAGTGGTATTGGTAGCGGTTGTGGTAATGATTGTGAAAATGGTTGTGGTTGTTTTGTGGTGGCAGTGGCGGTGGCAGTGGCAGTAGCAGTAAAAATATGAGGAGGAGAAGGAGGAGGAGGAAGGGGAGGAAAAGGAGGAGGAATGGGAGGAGGAGGAGGAAGGGAAGGAGGAGGTGGAGGAGGAGATGAAAATAATTAGCTGAGAGCAATAGAAGGAAGACGAGGAGGAAGATGGGAATAAAGAGAGGACAATCTAATATTAAGAGAGAAAAGGAACATCACGAGAAGTAAGGCACAGCTAGGAATAGCCTAGGATCGAGTCCAATACTATTAAATGGAAGCACGTGTTCGAATGAATGTCTGCGTATCCTACAGTCGCTACAAAACCGGACGTTCATGTTCACCGTCGACTGAATATCATCCATCAAAAGTCGTTCTTTTGTAGTCACCGCACACAACTCATTTATCCGCCTATATAGAACCCAGAAAATTGTCAAAATGGCCGCCACAGTGACCTTAATATTGTCCTTTAAAAACTGCTCACGTGACCAGATTGCAGCTGAAGTCATGTTTCGACGTTGAAAAAAACATGGTCGACTGAAATTTGTCAGAGTTTATGAAAACATCTGCAATTTGATAGATTTCAGCGATGCTCTTTTCTAGAGAAAAAGATTCGGAATTGAAAAAATTCTGAACAGCTGTTACAGTAGGAGGGCTCCGTGGACCATAGGTGTACCTTTTCTGCTCGCCTTATATTCTGGGCTCTGGGATTTCCTTTGTTAAATCGAATCTTATCCCACCCGGTGTGATTTATACGCTGCGACGGATCTTTGCACCGCAGACCGGTCGTTAAAGTTGTTATTCGATGTTCTAGTTCAGCGCCAACTCATTAACCGTCGGACGAGAAAATTCACCAGAGGGCTCTGAAAAAGACTCCGATGGTTAGGTGGCGCCACGATGTAATGGCGGCGTTGACCGGAAGTTCGTCTACTGGCGATTCAGTGACCTCTGAAAATCAAGGGTGGCTTAAATGTCTAACGCAAGAAAGTGTCTGGTTACCGAAGAAATCTTAATGTGGATTCAAACACGAACTGAATTAATCGGGCAGAATCAATTCAAAAATTTTCCGGTGGGGGGTCCTGTGATCCGGAATGAACTCCCCAGAGTGACGCCTGCCTTCTGGACTCATCATCATCATCATTATCATCATCATCATCATCATCATCATCATCGTCAATATCATCACAGTCATCATCATCACAGTCATCATCATCATCATCATCATCATCATCATCATCATCATCATCGTCGTCGTCGTCGTCATCATCATCATCATCATCATCATCATCATCATCACAGTCATGGTCGTCGTCGTTGTCGTCGTCGCTGTCTTTGTCGTTGTAGTCGTCGTCATCATCATCGTAATAAGCTTTTTTGTCTTCCCAAGAGCACACGCACTCACTGTCTGTCTCATTCACTACAGACGTTCTGACTTCCAACGTTGTCAGTGATCGACACGAACTTTCCCCAGCGCATATGCAATTCCGCTGGGGCCGGACACTATAGTGCCTGGCACCATCAGCGACGAACAGCGAGGGAGGTTTGATCATCAGCCACGTTGTGCAATCGTCGTTTAAACGACAGTTAGGGAAACGTTTACACCATGATGAATGTGCAGTGTCTGTCACCATGCACGTGTTAATGTGGCCAGTGGAGTCAGATATGCACACACATTATCTGACAGGTCGGTCTGCATTAATATAGCTTTAGCTGAAATTGAGTATTTGATTGGTTCGTCATTACATAGGCGGGACTATAATAAAGCTTGTTAGAATGGATATAGGAATTATATTATTAGACTTGAGTTTGCGTTGCAACGATTAGCTAAATTCTATCTATCATTGGAAATACAGTCCGATAATACAGAGATAATGGAACCTCACTAGTGTATTGTAGCTTTTTATTGCACTGCATCCAGGGCCGGATTAAGGTATGTTCAACATGTTCGGCCGAACATTGACCCCCCACACTTTAGGGGGCCCCACACATGCGAAATCAAATTCCGAAAATTATGGAGTTTTTAGCAAATTTCAACCAAACGACTTATAAAAAGGTCATAAACTTTTTGGAGGGAATAATCGGTATATTTTACGAAGTTTTCGACCAAACGACTAAAAAAATGTCATTAGATTTTTTGGCCGAAGATCCGCAAAAATTTCCCGAACCGGGCTCCACATTTCTTAACCCGGCATCGATAGTATCTGACTATTTATAACGTGGTTCTGGCAGCTAGAACCTTTCAGTTGCGCTTCCATACGATAATTGTGACATAATCTTATAAATCATGGCATGTTGTAGTCATATATCATATCCTTTTATATCATGTCACGTCATATATCATCATACATATCATAATGTTTGTATCAGCATCATATCATGTCATAATCAATATCAATCATATATTTATTACATGACATCATATCATATTATATCCTATCATATAATTTTATGTGGTATACGTCATATCCTGCCATACATCATATCAATTTATTTCTTATATTATTTGCTATAACTAGACAATTGTGTATGTTAATCATGAAAGCCACAACTGTCGGCCACAGTTCATATAGTCTTCATTGCATGACATTGTCCCCTTTATCGACTTTAATCCATGCTTATTAGTGTCTGCTTTCTGACGACATTATGCCTAAACAGTGGAGTGCAGTTTGGGTCCGTGGTGACTGCGCACTAAGAGAGATCTCTACGTGTCTGTTGCCAATGGAAACAGACTCTGGTCTCCATGGAGACGGACTAACGGGATTGACTGCGAGAGACGCGGACGTAATAGGTGAACGATCAACTGGAAAGAGATCCCAATGGAGCAAAGGATTCACTGGGATTAACGACTCATTGCGTCCCGTCGTCAAATCTAAACTCTGCGGGCGGTTGGTTCATTTCGGGTGTTCGTTCATTCCTTCATTCGTTCGTTCGTTCGTTTGTTCTTTCGCTTATTCGTTCGTTCATTCGTTCATTCGTTCATTCACTTATTCATTCATTTATTTATTCATTCATTCATTCATTCATTTATTCATTCATTCATTCATTTATTCATTCATTCATTCATTCATTCATTCTAGCTGCGTTCATTCATTCATTCGTTAGGCAATTCATTCATTCTTTTCTCGTTCATTCATTCATCCATCCATCCATCCATTCATTCATTTATTCATCCATTCGTTCGTTATTTCACAACAGTCACTTTATATTTCATCAATTACAGAAGAAGTCATGGTTATGTCTGTAATTTGCAGGAAAAACAACAATGACAATTTTTTAATACCTCAAGTTCCCCTACTATGGAGCGATGTACCCTATAAAGCTCGAACTGTTCCATTTTAAAGACATGTCCAATGTCCATGCATTCGCAATCAACAAATGAAAATTAACAAATATATTGCAACTTTTAGCACTACAATTTTTCTCTCAAATAAATGCTATTCATCAGCCAACCTCTCAGTGGTCCCCTATTAAGTTCGACTGGTCCTTTCTGGTGAGCCTATTGCTCCCATTTGATCGGTGAGATTCTTTCGCAGCATTGCATTATTTTCGTCTACGATCACCAGATCATGTTGATTATTATTATTGTTTGTCTCTTTGTATCAATATGATCAATAAATTGATTTTATTTGATTAGATTAGTAAGAACTATGCGTGAGTAAGGATTAGAATATTGATTAGCGGCTGATTCCGTGGTGCATGGAAGTAGCCTCAAGTATATCTATAGGGTAAGAAACTTTAGGACTATATCATGAGACGTTGTAAAAAGCGTGTATCAGAACCGGTGTGGGAGTTTTCATTTGTTCACAAGAATTATTGACAATGGTCGATATTTAGCATAATATTTTATCTTTTTTCGCAGAATAATTCAAATTGGGCTTTTAAAGATTTTTTTGTATACGATGGGTCATCAGTCAGAACCGTATCAGACCCAAGGCAATTCCAATAACTCTTGCGTCGAAATAAATATGCAGCTTTATCAAGACATTCATCTACTGTAATGGTCTTGTATGTGTGTATGTATGTATGTATACGTCTGAATGTCTATAGGTCTGTATGTCTATCTGTCTGCATGATTGTCTGACTGTCTGCCTACCTGTATGTCTGTCTGCCTATCTGTCTGTCTGTTCGACTGTATGAATGTCTGCCTACCTGCCTGTCTGTCTTTCTGTCTGTTTGTCTGACTGTATGATTGTCTGCCTACTTGTATGTCTGTCTAACTATATGTCTGTCTATCTGACTGTATGACTGTCTGCCTACCTGCCTGTCTGTCTTTCTTTCTGTCTGCATATAAGTATGTCTGTCGGTCTGCCTATGTGTCTGTCTGTCTGTTTGAGTGTCTGTCTGTCTGTTTATTTAGGTGGCTGTCTGCACTTTTACTCGTTTCTGTCATACTATAACATCACGACATCAATCACTTTAGAAATACCATCAATCAAAGGTTTTTGTGACAGTTTTTTGATTCGTAGATTTAGTCATTCATCCATCTATTCAGCATTCTGCCAACCAGCCAATCCATCCATCAATCCATCAATCCATCCATCCATCCAACTCTACACTCACTCAACCAAACAACACCTATAATACTCCCTCTCAAAGCTGCACTCCGTCAACCTAAATGTTGTAACCAAGGGTTAATCGGCAAGCAGATGGAGAGGTCCACCCTGACGGCTCTCGCAGACACGTAGAACACGGCCAGTCGGTGTGTTGTAACCCAGTTTGACAGTCAGCAATATCACCACAATGATGAGCAATGGAGGTTGAAGATGCGCTCGCAAAAAACACGGGTATACGCTCACCGACTAGCACTCTTTGGTTGGTGGTTGAATGCACCGCGTCTGAAAATACTTCGACCGCCAATCCATCTATCCATCTATCCAGCCATCCATCTATCCGTCTATCCATCTATCCATCTATGCAGCTATCCAGCTATCCATCTATCCATCTATCCATCTATCCGTCTATCCATCTATCATCTATCCATCTATCCATCTATCCATCTATCCGTCTATCCATCTATCCGTCTATCCAGCAGTCGATCTTTCCATCAGTTCTGTACTTGATATAGTGCCTTTTCTTTGCAATGCCATACAAAATCGTTGTTACACCACCAGAAATGAAATAAGACTCAATCCTACACATACAATATACATGGACAGACACGTAATAGACAGATATATACAGAAATATCATTTACTGATATGCGCAGCTACCGATGTCAAGACAGAACCTCTGAGACAGAAGCAAACATCTACACAGAGACCCAGACAGAGATACAACAACATTGACAGATGCAGATATAGAGAAAGGTGAGCAGAGGAGAGAGACAGAGAGAGACATAGTGAAACAGATCGGGACAGACATACAGAGACAGAGAGAAGAAACGCGAGAGAAAACAGTGAGAGCGAGAAACATAGTGAAACAGAGAGAGACAGACAGATAGACAGACAGAGAGACAGAGACAGAGAGAGACAGAGAGAAGAAGAACACGAGAAAAGACAGTGGCAGAGAGCGAAAGATAGAGACACACACCCACACCAGTCACACACACACAGAGACCGAGATGTGTGTGTGTGTGTGTGTGTGTGTGTGTGTGTGTGTGTGTGTGTGTGTGTGTGTGTGTGTGTGTGTGTGTGTGTGTGTGTGTGTGTGTGTGTGTGTGTGTGTGTGTGTGCATAGTTGCAGTTTTAACGTCACTGTGTGGTAACAAAGACCATTAGCGACGCCCTCCTCCTTTATTCAGGCTTGGAACTGGCACTGGCAGAGTGCAACCAGTGGCGGAGTTCAGATCGAGAGATAGAAAAATAGAGAGAAGTATAGAGGAAGAAAAATAGAGAGAAGTAGAGGAAGAAAAATAGAGAGAAGTAGAGATAGAAAAATAGAGAGAAGTAGAGATAGAAAAATAGAGAGAAGTAGAGATAGAAAAATAGAGAGAAGTAGAGGAAGAAAAATAGAGAGAAGTAGAGGAAGAAAAATAGAGAGAAGTAGAGGTAGAAAAATAGAGAGAAGTAGAGGAAGAAAAATAGAGAGAAGTAGAGGAAGAAAAATAGAGAGAAGTAGAGGAAGAAAAATAGAGAGAAGTAGAGATAGAAAAATAGAGAGAAGTAGAGATAGAAAAATAGAGAGAAGTAGAGATAGAAAAATAGAGAGAAGTAGAGGAAGAAAAATAGAGAGAAGTAGAGGTAGAAAAATAGAGAGAAGTAGAGGTAGTCGCAGGAACATCAACAAGGAGAGCCACGGAAACATCTCAAAAGGCTGTCTACATGTTGCGATGGACGATAAGCATCAGCTGCAGCGGCTGGCCATCAGAACTCCCGACGGTTGGCATGGAAACGGAGACATCCGGTCTAGACTGGAGCTCTCTCAATCGTCGACTTCTGTGACATCCACCGCCTCACAAATCGCAAAATGATGAATCGGACGGAAGAGAATCTGTCGCAGAAAGGAGAAACGAAAGCAACCACTCATCCACCTCTCTATCAACACTATCTTATTCTTCCCTCATTTATCCATCCTTTACTTCATGATCTCTATCATGATCTCTCCTCTTTTATCTCCATCTTTAAACTCTTTGTTCACCTGTATTTCTCTGTATTTCTCTCTCTCAATATCTCTCTCTCTCTCTCTCTCTCTCAATATCTCTCTCTCTCTCCCTGTCTGTCTCTATCTATCTATCTATCTATCTATCTATCTATCTATCTATCTATCTATCTATCTATCTATCTATCTATCTATCTATCTATCTATCTATCTATCTATCTATCTATCTATCTATCTATCTATCTATCTATCTATCTATCTATCTATCTATCTATCCATCCATCCATCCATCCATCCATCCATCCATCCATCCATCCATCCATCCATCCATCCATCCATCCATCCATCTATCTATCTATCTATCTATCTATCTGTATCTCTGCGCTTATGTGTGCTCATCACTCTGTCCCCTTTTACCTTGACGCAGCTCAGAACGGTTCGGGCAATAACATATGAACCATAAAATTCGAGAAAAAGACATATTTTGCGGCTGATCAAAAAAAGACAAAAACAACAACAACGACAACAACAGCAGCAACATCAACAACAGTAACACTATCAACAGTGAAAGAAACAGCACCAGTAACAACAACAATAGCAATAAAAACATTGGACAAAACAAGAGCAGCAACAACAATCACAAGATAAATAACAGCAACAATTACGCGGACAACAACAACAATATAATAGTGGGGACTATAATAATAGGGTGTCAGCAAATCTTCGCGAAACATTGCAAAATAATTGACAGCATAACAGCACAAAATACACGAAAATAGACGTTTGATGTTAAGAATGATGAATAAAAATTTTAAAAGATATAAGTGGCAATATATCGATCAAGTTCCTCAGGGCAGAAGTCTCTGTCTGTCTGTATGTATGTCTGTATGTATGTCTCTCTCTCTCTCTCTTTCTCTCTCTCTCTCTCTCTCTTTCTCTCTCTCCAATGCGCACAAAAGCAGCGTAATAACATGCCGCTTATCAACTGGATTTTCTACGTCTTTTTGCACATCAAATATTATATCTATATATAAATAAAGAGAAGATTCTGTAACGTGTGTCTGTCTGTCTGTCTGTCTGTCTGTTTGTCCGGAATGCATTTCAACAGTTTTTGAGCTATTCACTCCAAACCTTCACTACTGTGTAGGTCTCGGCACGAGACGCAAAGTCGAGGGGTTGGCGATTCTCTACCACCATGGGGCCAGGGTGGGGGGCGAAACCCCCAAATTGTTTTCCAAATTTTTTTAGCCATTTATATGAAATTTTTTTCCTGGATAGAGGGCCATCAGAACCACCCGGATCAGTAGTTGGTGAATCTCTACCACCAAGGGGGCCAGCGTGGGGGCGAAAACATTAAGATGGTTAAACACCTTCTTAAACGCTTCCATGGTCATTATATAAATGGCGAGAGCTGCTAATTTAATTTTAACGAAAATCCTTATTTCACGGGTGGCGTACTGGTGCAGGTCGGTGTGGTGGGGTGAGGTGAGAAAGAGGGTGGGGGGCGGGGAGAGGGTTAGGAGAATGGGGTGAGGGGGAATTTTTCCTGGAAACCCTAATTTCACCGTTTTCACGGGTGGCGTACTGGTGGAGGTCGTAGTGTGGTGGGGTGGGGGAGCGGGTGTGGGAAGAGGTGGGGGTGGAGGAATTTGTCCCTAAACCCAAATATCGCGGGTGGCGTACCGATGAAGGTCGGAGTGCGGTGGGGTGTTGTAGAGTGGGGATGGTATGGGGGTGGGTGTGGGTGAGGTTGAGGGGGTTGGGATCGTGGTGGGGTAGGGGGTGGGGTGAAATGGGGTGGGGGTAAGAGGTGTGGTGAGGGTGGTGAGGGGTGGGGTCGGGGTGGGGTGGTTTGGAGGGGTGGGGGTTTTGGGTGGAGGGTGTGAGGGTGGGGTGGAGGGTGGGGGTTGGGGTGTGGTGGGGTTGGGGTGAGGGTGGATGGAGGGGTGGGGTGGGGAGTGGAGGGGTGGGATGTAGGGGGATGGGGTGGGAGTTGTGTTGGGGTGGAGTGGGGTCGGAGGGGGTTAGGGGTGGAGTGGGGGTGGAATGGGGTGGAGTGGGGTGGTGGGGTTGGAGGAGGTTGGGGTGGAGGGCTGGGTTGGGTGTGGGGGTGGGATGGGGGTGGTAATTTTCCTGAGACCCAAATTTCTCGGGTGGCGTACTGGTACAGACCGGAGTGTGGTCGGGTGTTGTGTGGTGGGGTTGTGGCCGAAGCGGGTCGAATCCTAAATTTCCCGGGCAACGCCGGGTACCCCAGCTAGTTATATATAAATATATAATATATATATATATATATCACATTCAGACCACGCTCTTTCTCTCTCACGCACGCACGCACGCACACACGCACACACACTTACATGTATATATGCATATGTATATATATAGATATATAATATATCATGTATACAGTTTTGTGCGCCTTTGCGCATTTTTGTGTTTGTATGCGCGCCTTTACGGGTGTGGGCGTACTTTTGTGTTTGTGAGCTTGTGTGCGTGCGTGCGTGTGTGTGTGTGTTTGTGTGTATCCTGTGTGTATTTTCGTGTGCATATAGGTCCAGGTGACAGTGTTAGTGTATATGGTCAACTGGTCACATGTGTGTTCGCTCGCGCGTACTTAATTGAGCGCGATCGTGTGTGTCTGTCTGTATGTTCTTCTGTTTGTTTGCGTCTGTTTTTTTGTGTATGGACTTGTGCGGGCGTTTCTATGCAAGGTTTGTGTATATGTTTGTTTTTATGTGTATGTCGGACCTTGTCGGTGCTGGTCTCAGCTTCGGTGTTTGTGTGAGGTTTGTGTCTTTGTGTTTGTGTGAGGGTTTGTTCCTTTGTGTTTGTGGTCGTGCTTTTCGTGAGCACTTTATGTGTTCGCATACATGCATGTGTGTGTGTGTTTGTACGTATGCTTGTATGCTTGCGTGCGTGTGTGTTTGTGCGAGGGTTCCGCAGTGTTTTGATCGAAGACATTGTGTTCGTTTGATTTAATAAAAACGAGAAATGTATTGTGTTCGTGTGACGTCAGATCTGTCTTCGCGTAGAATTGAAGAGCTGCTATGCGTTTGCTTTTTCATATCATATGATATATTATGGCGACTGAATAAGTCATCAAAGTTCAGTACTAATCCGATGATTGATACAATGTAAATTCTAGAGCTGGCACGATGATGACGATGACGACACATCATGATGATGATGACGACAACGGACAACGGTGATGACGATGGTAACGTTGAATACTAACTATGTTGCAGTTTATGCAGTATATACCTAGGCTGCCGTCTGATGGAATGTAAAAGAAGTGATCAGAACAGGCTAGGATAAATCAGAACAGATTAGAACAAACTAGAACAGGGCAGGCCATAACAAAGCAGTTCAGAGTGTTTGGTCTTGGTTTGCTCTATTCAGTTCTGGCATGTTCTATTATTTGTCTGGTCTGTAATGTTCCGTTCTAGTTTGAACGGCTCGTTCCTGGTTTGTTCTTACGGCAGCGCATGATGATGGCAAGATCAGACGAGAACAGAGACTAACAGAACAGATTAGGAACAAGCAGATCAAAGCGGAGCAGAGCAAAACGCACCAGAAGAGACTCGAATTGAACAGAACTGAATGGAATAAGATACAGCATGACACAATGTTGGACAATTAGAATATCGTACACCAGGATGCTATTTGCGATTATACAAAACAATGCGAAACGATACAAATCAAACAAATGGGTCAGCGACATCATCAGATTCGTCTACAGCTCTTGGGGTAGAAATAAGACAATAGATATTGAACAATCGACCACATTGTTGTTTACATGCCAGCGAACAATCGATTAATTCCGAATCGTATAATGTGAATAAAAAACGATTGTTTTCGCTCATCGCATTCTATAATTACTGTTGTCGGTCGGTGTTAGATAATTGGATGCCTGTGTGGGTTGTGGAAATGATTGCATTGGCTTCATGGTCTGTGTGGGCGAATTGCCTCTTGTTTACGACGAGCCATGCTTTCCAGGTCACTGAATATAAACAGAAAAACTAATAGAGCGCTAATTAAATGCCGTCTGTTACTCGTGATTTCATCAATTGCAACGACTGACTGATTGGCTGACTGACTGACTGACTCACTGACTGACTGACTCACTGACTCACTGACTGACTGACTGACTGACTGACTGACTGACTGACTGACTGACTGACTGACTGACTGACTGACCGACCGGCTGGTTGACTCACAGACTCACAGACTTACTGATTGACCGGCTGACTAATTGGCTAAGTGAGCGAGTCAGTGAATGAATGAGTGAGTGAGTGAGTGAACGAATGAATAAATGAATATATTTCAATGAATTATTGAATGAGTGAATGAATGAATAAATGAATGAATGAATGAATAATAATGAATGAATATGTGAATGAATAAATGAAACTTAAACCTTTGTTTCATAATTTGCATCAACCTGATAAGAACTCCGGTTCAGCAAACTAAAGCTTTAAAATAACATTAGACATCAGAGTTAATAATTATAAATTTCAGCGCTGCTGTCCAGCCACAAAACTCAACAAAAGTCACGCATGCGTACATCTCATATCCCGTACTCATCATTATTCAACTGGGTCATCAGATTATCTGTGTCAGATCATGAACCTAAAGCGAAACCTGTACTTATGAAGTACGAGCTTTCTAGAACTGTCACCATAAGAGATATTTCTAAATCACGCGATGAAACGTTCGTGTGTGTCTATAATAATATTATTGTGCATTGCAATTTGTGCGTGTTTCTCTATAATTGAACTCATCTGGCACGGAATTCATCTGACTACATAATAATCTGGAATGGGATTGATCACGTCAGATCTCGTCAGATGATCTCTCGTCAGATGTCGTGTCTCAGCTTCTATTGCGCCTGCTGATCGCATCTACGTCGGCGACGCTTGATGTACTTGATTGCCCTTGTTGAGATATCGTGATCGAAGGGTGAGACAGACAGACAGACAGACAGACAGACAGACAGACAGACAGACAGACAGACAGACAGACAGACAGACATAATAATTGGGCAGATAAGCAGACAGACTGGTAAATAGGCAGATAGACAATCGGATAGTCAAGAGAGACAGATAGAGATAGGCAGACTGGTAGACAGACAGACAGGCAGACAGATAGGCAGAGTGACAGGCAGGTAGACAAAGAGACAGACGGGCAGGTATGAGAGACATTCGTAGAAAATTAGTGTAAAGAGAAAGAATAGTGTTGTGGTTGTGTGGAAGGATAATAAGGATTCATAGATGTACATACGTCTGTTTATAGTAGAATCCTGAATGAATTAATGATAATACAAAACAATGCAATACATTAGAATAGAATCATGAATGAATGAATGATAATACAAACCAATGCAATACATTAGAATAGAATCATGAATGAATGAATGATAATACAAACCAATGCAATACATTAGAATAGAATCATGAATGAATTAATGATAATACAAAACAATGCAATACATTAGAATAGAATCATGAATGAATGAATGATAATACAAAACAATGCAATACATTAAACTGCAATTATATTGCCATTCTTAATTTCCTACAAAGATCAGAAGTGTCCACGCCTCGACAGCACAACTGCAATAATTGTTGTAGGCCCTATTGCAGAGCCACAATAGGTCCTATTGCAGAGCAACAATAGGCCCTATTGCAGAGCAAAAATAGGCCCTATTGCAGAGCAACCCCTGACGTCAGTCATTATAGGCTATTCTATAATAATATAATTATACAAACTCATATTATGAGTTTGTATAATTATTTATGAGTGCTATTGACGTTCGCTACGCGATGGTCAACTCTTCCATTATTATATGAATGGCGAAAGATCGTTGTCAGCCGATGCCACAAAGTCCACAAAATGTCATATTCGAATTGAAGTGCCCGGTAAGATTGCACCGCAGTGGAAAATGGTTGGAATAAATTCCTGTGGATCGATGATCGCAATGGAGATGTTGTGGCAGAGATAAAGACCCAGACGGAAGCGAAGAGGCTGAAGAAGGCAGACAGAAACAGAGCAGAGGTGAGAGACCGACAGACAGACAGAGACAGAGAGTGAGGGAGAGGGGAGAGGAAGAGCAAGAGACAGTGACAAGCAGACAGACAGGCAGAGACACAAAGAGAGAGAGAGACAGAGATACAGAAACACAGAGAGGCAGTGATAGAGACAGGGACAGATAGACAGATAGACAGAAAGACAGAGACAGAGGCAGAGAGACAGAGAAGCATATAGAGATAGTGGTAGATGAATGCACAGAAATCAGTTAGTTTCCTTTCCGCGTGACTGGAATACTTCCATCTCTCCAGCGACGCACCGTCATCCGTTCCAGATACTCCATTCACCCCAGTCTCACTCTGTCTTTGCGTCTCTGTCTCTATATCTCTCTCTGTCTCTGCGTCTGTGTCGTCTTTGTCATTGTATCTGTCTGTCTGTGTAGATCTGCCTCTGTCCGTCTGTGCGTCTGTCTCTGCCTGTCTCTGCCTGTCTCTGTCTGTCTGTGCTTGTCTTTATCTATGTCTCTCTCTGTCTCTGTCTTTCCCTGTGGCTGCCTCTCCTCTTTGTGCCTGTCCTTCCCTGTCTATGCCTCTCTCCTTCTCTCTCTCTCTCTCTCTCTCTCTCTCTCTCTCTCAGTCTCTCTCTCAGTCTCTGTCTCTCTCTCCCTCATCCACCATCCCACTACTCGATCGGTGTCTTCGAGGATCGGCCTGCTTATCCAATAACTCCGTCGACAGCATCTCTCTCCACGTTCTCCCAAAGGTCTTTTCCACCTACTTCGCCACAACACATGCTCACACAGCCAATGGAGAAGGGTTTGATGGAACTGATGGAAAAGGTCGAAAAGTGCAGCCCCTTCCAACGTCGCTTTCCATAACGCTCAGCTGGTAATCTATAATTAGCTTTTCGCAGAAATCTTTGTCCTGCGTCACTTCCGCTTGTCGTCGATCACGTGACCCTCTTTCAATATCAGCCACCTAGCGGTCTCTCCGGTAATTAACTCGCCATTGCGATCGACTTTCAGACAATTTTCGGAATTTTTCTCCACGATTTTGCATAGGTGGACTCGATGCTGTATAGACTCTAAGGTGAATTGGTATCATAGTGGAAACCGTACACGAATAAATACTGCACTTTTTGATCAGTTGTAATTGGAATCCAAGAGAACCTATTTTGAGACGGGAGCCGTCTGAAATTTCCTTTAGGACAGAGGTTTTCAAACGTTTTAAAGCTGTGGACCTCGTAGCATATCGTGGTTAGGTGGCGGACCCCTTTAGTTTCGGGGATTTCATTGACTCACGATTATACAGAGTTTGCACAAAATAACACGAAGAGGTCGATCAGCTTTTGTTCCGACTGCAGTGAAACCATATTATGAAATAATATGAAAATATACTCTGGATCATATTTGCGGTATTTTTTCTTTTTCTCACATTTGTCTTTGTCGTCAGAGTCTTCTGATTTCTGATCAGTTTTCTCTTTAAAAATGTATCCATGGTGAAGAAGAACGTTGAGAAATATTAATAGATGTCTATAATTATATCTTAGGAAGTTACTTTTAGCAGCAATGACGTCTCTTCACAGCACTAAAAATAGCACCGGAAGGAACTAATGTTATTATTAGAGTAACTAGATATCAGTAAGTAACAACTATGAGAGCTCAGTTGCTTTTATAGCCAGGGGCGGAAACGGGGGGGGAGGAATCCGGTCATGCCACCCCCATTTCAAAAGGGCATAGGAATGGACCCCACCCATTTGATATGGTCTCAACAAGCAATGAAGCGAGAGAGAAAAGTAGGATACGACGACTAGAGAGGTCATAGAATATTACATGTAGTATATTATCGCTTGCAGAGATTACGTCGACCAGATGACTGATGACTAAAAAAGGTCATCTGCAGTGTCAGTTTGGCAGGGAAAATTAAAATTGGTATATTTGCCAGACATTTCGACCAAACGACTAAAAAAAGAAAAAGAGAAAAAAGTTATCTGATTATTTTCAGCGAAAATTTTGGACCCCCTTCGAATTTTTTTTTATCCGCCCTTGTTTATAGCTCAGTGGTTTTTATCGTTCAGTTATTTTTAGATTTATGATGATAATGAAAACTTTGCAACAAAGGTACTATTTTAAATTGTTTTGGGGACCTTCTTGCAGACCCTTTGACAACAAGAGACGGATCTCAAAAGGTCCGCGGACCACAGTTTGAAAACCCTGCTTTAGAATTCAAAATGGCGGCCTTAAAATGGCGTCGATTGGCCAAGAAGTTCGTACAGATTGTGAAATCGTATCGCGTTTGGCGTCATTTATAATGTTTCTGATTCGAATTCGTATTAATTTAATACAAATCACAGTTGTCCTAATTATTATAGGACATTAGTAGAAAGCCAAAAACAACTTCAGTCTTCAACCTCATTTCAATGCACCAACACTGCAGATTAAAAAAACAAATATTTACTTGTCGCGTTCATTAGAAATCCTAATATGGTCTTCAGCAATGTTTTGTTCGTTTGATCTGATTTTTCAATAAATAGTTTAAGTTAAATTTATTTATTTCGATAATTCATTTAGGATGGAGTCCGAAAAGATCTCCCAATAAAATAGATCTCGATTCGATCTATCAATAGTTAGATCCAAAAAATAACTAAAATATTATGAAAAACTATCTGATGTAGAAGTAAAACAATGGCGATCTTCTCCATGGAAAATAGACCAAAGTGATAGTTTTATTGAAGCGTTGCGATTCAAGTCGTATCTCATATCGACACAGCAAAGAAAGAAAACCATAACACGGGTTGAAAGGTCATAGCGTTCGTACTCGTAGCCCACCAACTGCGATTTCATAAACGTTTGTGACCAGTAGTCGAGGAAGAGACTGTTCCCCGGATGTTCCCTCTCCTCATTCACTCCTCTTCCCTGCCTACTCCTTTTAATTCTTCTTACTTCTCCTCCTGTAGTCTTAGAACATCGAGGAAGAGTCTGTTCGGCATTCCTTGCGTCGATCCGAACGAGTAATCTCCATACATCAAAATCCATCTCAACTGCTTCCTGCCACTTCCCTTCCGTCTCCAATCCTTCATCCTCTTCCACCTCCTTCTACTCCCCATCCTCCTCTACTTCTTCCTTCTTTTTCTCTTCGTCTCCAGTTTCTCCCTTCCACCTACTCTTAGTCCTCTTCCTCCTCTTCTATTCATCGTCCTCTTCTCTTCCTCTTCCTCTTCTCCATATACTCCTCTCTTTCATCATCTTCCTTGTCCTCTTGTTTCTCTTCCTCCTCATTTTCTTCCTCCTCCGCCTGGCTTTCCTTTTCCTCCTCCATCACTTTCTTTTCCTCTTCCTCCTCCACTCTTCCTCTTCCTCTTCTTCATCGCTCTCCTCGTCCTTGTCCTCTTCTTTTTCTTCTCCTGCTCTTCCTCCCCTTCCTCCTCCTCCTCTTCCTACTCTTTCTCTTTCTCCATCTACTCCTCCCCTCCTCGTCCTCTTCCCCATCCTCCCCTTCTTCCTCCTCCACTCCTCCTCCTCCTTTCCTCCTCCCTCCCTCATTCACCGTCCATGCAACTGACTCTCCAGACAAAACAACGTCTGTCGATGGCATCTGAAGATTAAACTAATCGGGCGAATCCGTTGTCTCCATTACTGCCACAGTATCCAGCCAATCCCCGTTTCCCCCATTCATTCAGATCCGTCGATGTACAAACAGGGGAATAGACGCCGGTGGGCAGTACGATGCTTTGTCTTATCCCTATCTCCCCCGTTTTTTTATTACCCTCCCTATAGCAAGCTTTGTCTTTCATCATCGGTGTTATATTGGCATCGTCGTCATCATGACAATAATATGCGTCTTCTGCCACTCGCGCTGTTTAATGCCTCTGATGGTGGTACATGTACGCTCCTCCATCTACGTCTGCTCCTCCATTCCTCACTATCTTTCACCTATTCCCACTCTCTCCTCCTCCTTCTCCTCCTCCTCCTCCTCCTCCTCCTCCTCCTCCTCCTCCTCCTCCTTCTCCTCCTCTTCCTCCTCCTCCTCCTCTTCCTAAGCATCATCATTTTCCTGTTTCTTCTCCACTTTTCTCTTTCACGTTTCTATTCCTACTTCTTCCCATATTCTGTCTTCTCCTCCACATCATCATCTCATACTCCGCCTTCTCATACTCCACTTCCTCCTCATCAACATCCTCCTCTTACACCCACCAACTCTTTCTCTTTCTCGTCTTCCTTCTCTGGTCCTCTTCCAACTTCTCCTCTCCTCTACCTCTTCCTCCCACTTCTCCTTTTTCATCGCCTTCCCTCGCATCTTCTTCCTCCTCCCTCCCCTCATTCGTTCCTCCTCGCACTCCTTTTTCTTCTACACTCCCTCTTCCCCATTACCCTCCTCTCACTTTTACTCTCTCCTCTTCACTCTTTCTTCCTAGTTCTTCTCCCTCCTCCTCCCTCCCTCTTTCCTTCCTCTCCTCACTCCTCTCTTCCCCTTTCTCTTCTAACTCCACCATTTCTTGCCTCTTCTCTACCTCCTCCTTCTCTTTCACCTTCTCACCTCTACTTCCTTCTCCTCTTTCCTCCGCATCCTTCTTCCTCCTCATCACTCCCTCTCTCTTTCTCTACCCTACATCCTCCCCTTCCTCCTCTTTCTCCTCCTCATCTTTATTACCCCCTCCCCTTGTCCTCCCCTCACCTTCTTTGACTGATCGTCTCCCATTAGCCATCTGTCTTTCTTCTGATGCGATTCTCCACAAACAACGCTTTGCTGTTGTGGGCACATGCTGCGACGCAACTTCTTTTTCCCTAGAAACCGGAAACGCAAGGCACCCTGGGACCGACGGGGAATCGACGGAAGCGGCGAATCTGTTGACCGTCCTTCCCAGGAGCCTTTGCGCGTCACCTGCTTCGGTTCCCGCCAACACACTAGTCGGTGCTCACTAGTCTGGCACCGTCTGTCTGTCTACCTGTGTCTGTGCCTGTGAACGTCTGTCTCTCTGTCTCTTTGTACGTCTCTGTCGCTCAGAAACGTCGGTTTATAGTCGTAGAGCAGCACGTGGCGAATCCCAACGGTGTACCGATCGACAGGAGAAGGACCGATTGGGGAAGAGAGGGTATAGGAAGGAGGAAGAACAAAGGAGGGAAGCGGACAGGCTGGGAAGGAGGAAGACGGAGAAAGGAGGGAAGGGAGGGAAGGAAAGAGGAAAGGGGCACAAGCAGGAAGGCTTGGAAGAAATAGTCAGCGTCAGCCTCGCTATCTGTGTCTCTGTTCCTGGTGTTTATTCGTGTGTTTTTTTATCTGCGTCTGTGTGTCTCTCCGTCTCTGTCTTTGTCTCTGTGTGTGTGTCACTCCGTCTCTGTCTTTGTCACTGTGTGTTCCTTTTCCTGTGTGCTTTGACCACATCATCGCCTCAGAGTCTGACACGTTGAAGGACAATGCAGTCTAATGCAGTCTAATGCAACTCGTTTGTCAAGAGTCATCTCCAGTATTTTCTTTGTCGCCATAGACTTGTTCTTCTTCTTCTTCACGGAAAAACCTTGATGCTAAGAAGTGACGTTGGACAAAGCAAGGAGAAGCAGGTAGCAGAAGAAGGAGGAGGAGCGAAATTGAGGAATGGATTGAGGAATGGAAGAAGAGGTGAGGAAAGAAGAAGGAGAAAAAGGAGGAAGAGGAGAGGCAAGGATTGGAGGGGTCAGAGAAGGAAGAGGAGGAAGAGAAAGAGCAGAGGAGTGAAAGAGGAGAAAGAAATTGGATCATGTGGTGGAGGAGGTTGAGGAGGAGGGTGTGTGTGAGAAGGAGATGAATATGAGATGAATATGAGACGATGAATTGGAGGAGCAAACAGAAGATGAGAAGATGAGGAATAGGAGCATAAAAGGTGAGAAGTGGAGAAAAAAGAGGAAGAGTTATACAACGATGACAAAGGTGGCGATGGTGCTGGTATTGGAGGCGGCGATATACGCGTTTGTGGCAGAGGCATTGTTGGCGGTTGTATTCGTGGTGGTGGTGGTGGTGGTGGTGGTGGTGGTGGTGGTGGTGGTGGTGGCTGCGGCGGTGGTAGTGATGGCAGTGTGATGATGGTATTGAATAATGATATTCGTGGTATAGCGGACTCGTGGTATTGGTCTGGTATTCGTGATGGCGGTGAATATTACGAGAACAAAAAAGCGATAAAATATATCAGTCTGCGCACGTGACCAAGATGGCCGCCTACTTCTCAATGCGTGGCATTCCATAACGATCCTCACATAAAATTCGCTCTCTCAACGTGTCGTAGTTCGCCCACATCGAACAACTTTCCTCTATGGCCGCTGCTTTTCCAAGTGCCATTGGAGATGCTCGAAAGCTTATCGATGAGCTCTTACGCGACCTTTGAAGACTGTTCATCGTAGAACCTCTCAAGATACCAAGTAGATCTATAGATGGTTTCAGGTTCCATTTGGACGATTCCTGTATTTGGTTTTCCCGAGAGAGTATAGTCAGGAAAAAATGGGGACGGGGGTTGAGGTTACCATCAAATATGGTCGTAATGTACACAGAATAAGTTGAAAAATGCTGAAAATTGCATATTTCGTCAAAAGGGATTTACACACGCACCCCTAAATACGTCCATTGTTAAAGGTCCACGTGTTTTCGCAGCTCGCTAAATGTGACTCCCACATGAGTGTAATTTTCTGGGGCGCTGGTGCCCCGGCCTTTTCGTCTGGATGGTACAGTAGCCTATACCTCCAACTTTTCGTATTCATTAGAAAGAAGACAATGCCGGCTTTTTATTGGCGCAACTCATCGACTTTACTCAATTTTTATTCAGTCTTCTTCGTGAACCGTTTCCATGCATTCACATATTATACAGCAAAGGAAAAAATTGGGTTGAGTTGATTTGTCGTTAAGAGACATCGTCGCAAAAGATACACCGAACAAGTTTTAGGCCTAATAATCGGATATTATATCTCTTTTGGAGGTTTATGAAGGTTTAACCCGTTAATCTCCCGAAATAAACGCCCGTGTTAAAGTCTTTGGTCGGGATTCTTTGGAAGATAAAGTGCTGGCAATATAATTATTATAAACAGAAGTTTCACTCGACAGCTGCAGTTCGACTTTATCAAGAGCAACGTCATGTGTAGCCTATATACACTGTATGGTTCGTATACGCGTCCAGGGTTTTTGGAAAAATTCAATACCTCTCTTTTAATAGTCTACATGTTCTTGCATTCAAGGGTGGATACAGGAATTTTCGAAGGGGGGGCCAAAATTTTGGGTCTTGGGGTAGGGAAAATTTTTCGTCTTGGTCGTCGAAAAATCTGATTGCTTTTTTAGTCGTAAGGGCCTCGTGTGCGGACTTCGTGGGTGTGGAGAGGGCCTACGGGATTACTCATGGGAGGGGGGGAGCACGGCAACTTTCCGAGCCAGAATAGCTGGTCAAAATTAAAGAAATTTCTAAATGGGGGCCATGGCCGGATTGCCCCCCTGGATCCACCCCTGTTTGCATTAATAGGCCCACATAAATATTCGAAGTTACATTAATAGCAGTTGTAAACGCTGTGAGTATTAGGCCTAGAGATCTGTTGCGTTACAAGCGACCGTTAATAATACCGTGAATTTTCAGATTTTTTCGACCGAAAAAAAACAAGAGAAGTTTAGCCACTTTGTGTTTTAATCTGAAGGCCTATTATCGTTAAGTAGGCCTGCACGAACGAAACCCGGGCGAAGCCGGGTATAACAGTTATAGTATATATATAATTATGTCGAAAATCATCTTACGATTTGCTAAAGATATAGACATAATTATCTATTATAGGCTATGTGTAAATTTATACGTGATTATAATGTGTAGTCTATAGGCCTAATGCATGTTTTATGTTGATATAAAATAGACATCATGTATAAATAGTATGTATATCTTATATAGTCTATCTGCACATTTATTGAATAACATAGGCCTATGTATATACATATATACATGCATATACATATAATATTGCATATTGAATACCGTATATGTTATACATGGATATTGAATATGGTCGCTGTTCGGGAGCTCTTCTGAGTAGATAATCTTGAAGGGCTCTATATAAGTCTCCAAAGTGAATTAATATATACATATATATACATATATATATGACTGTATATATTATTCAGCAACAATTCAGCGACAACAATATATATACACATATATAAGGATATATAAACACGCATCTGATGAAAGGCATTAGACGATTCGACAAAATATTTCCTAAAGCGTCGACGTTTGAAAGCAGCGCCGACCATTCTTTCTCGACCACTAATCTTTTAGAATCCGTGAAATTCGAACCCACCGCGTAATCCGCTTCCGACATATCAACATCGCTTCACTGAGCCATTCCACTTCGACTCAGTCTGCACTCATTCACCCCTCCACCCCAACCCACCCCACTCCCCGTCCACTTCAACCGTCACTCCCCGTTTATCGATAGTACGCCCTAAAGCGTTACACTGCATGGCGCAATAAAAAGTACCGGCTTTGAACATCTGAAGAGGTTTTGCGACTCCCAGTTAGACGTGCGGAACACCGTAGAATTGTGCGGCCTTGGAAGCGGGTTCAGCGAAAATGGGTAAAAGTTAAAAAACGGACGTGCTTTTATGACACATACAGGAGATGGGAATGAGGATGTTTAGCGGTTAACTGCACGGGTCTAGTAGGGACGCTTTAACCACTGGGCGTGACATGTTGAATGCCGTGAAAAAATAAAGATGCTGCATTCTGAAGCGTGATCGTTGAGAACCAAACATGAATCACCAACTAATATAATTTATGTTTGTCAGATTCATGCTAACCATAATTAATTTTTATAGCCTTGGGTATAATATTATAGCCTGTGGTTACTTTGTGGTTCTATGTAGGCCTAAAGCTCGCGTTCCATAACAGTCTGCAGTCACCTTTTTTGTAAGGTCTGGAATGCTTATTTTTAAGTAGGGCCTACATGCATGGGACATTGGCAACAATCTAGCTAAGAGCCCAGCGCTGCTCGACTAATTTATGAAATGGAATAGTCTCCCGCTGGAGAGATACCCCTGTTGCCTATAGGGTTGACTTAAAATATTGTTTTGCCGGCTCTTTAAAAACTGTTTGTATCACCACGGTTAGGCTGGGAGCGCCTCTGAGTGGCCTCTATATAGAGGGGCTATATACGATTATATATATTCTTAAAATGAATGAATGAACGAAGTAAGTAAGTAACGCTGAAGATTTGTCTTGGATTACAATCCTATTGATTTTTTAAAATAGCATCAATAAACCAACGGAATGAGTAGCAAGTCCTAAGACTAAGACGAGAGGAGGGGATGTGTGCGCAACTTACGCGCCATGGAGTTCAGACAACGCCGCCATTTCTTCTTATCTTCAAGGGTTTGTACGACATCATTAAAGTTAAACTTTATCGTTTCCCTCAACATTAATCTCCATAATAATCTAAACGACGATGACGACGACAACGTTGAACCTTCATCATCCCACTCGGTGCAAACGTCCCGTTGATTATGGGCGTGGTCTTTACGAGCGGAAGCTGTGCGCCCGTGCGTTCTGAGGATCAGGAGCTACATAAATGCACGGCCATGACTTGGCTAAATGACGCCATTTGCAGTCGATAGATGGCCTGTCGGTGGAAACGCAGGGGCCGACGGGATAGCAACGGACTGTCACGATAGGGATCGTCTGCTTTTGTTCCTATTGGCGGGAAATCTCTGCGACTGCGCGGTGAGTACTATTAAACATTTGCAGATCAAACAGCTACTCTCGAGTCTCGACTATGCATCTAAGTAAGGTATGTATGGGCACGGCGGTGTGTGTATGTGTACCATGCATGTATGTACCATAATGTACGTATGCGAATACGTAAGTATGTACAATGTACATGTATGTACATGTGTATACAATGTGACTTTGCATGTAGCCTACCGTATTTGGGCATCATTTACAAACAATTTGGAGCATATCGACATATTATTTTGTTTGAATAGAAATTGAATTGATGAAAATATTGTTGCTTAAAAAGGACTTCGATGGATTAAAATATTGTTACTTAATTGGGACTTGGGTTGATGAAAATATTGTTGCTTAAATGGGACTTGGATTTATGAAAATATTGTTGATTAATAGAAGTGATGTTGATGAAAACTGTTGCCTAAATAGGACTTCGGTTGATGAAAATAATTATTGTTGCTTAGTCCAAGTCCGAATTTTCCGCTCCGATGTGTCCGGGATCTAGAGATTGTACCCGTATACAACACGTTTCAGGACCAATTTCTCTAATCATTCTTCAACCAAGCACCATTCCCAGCACATGAGAATTAGGGCATATAAAAAAGATTGGAATCTAACAATGATCCACGTGATGGAGTCGGAGTGTGCAAAAAACGCAACAGTGGTGTACTAAGTAGGATTTATTTATTATTTATTTATTTATTTATTTATATTATTATTTATTTAACGTGAATGGCTTCATTCTGTGATGCAAAAACTTATCAAACTTGACTTTTTGCCTTCCAACTCCCCCACTTTTTAAGAGTTGTTGATCAAAGACGACCGCGGTCTATTTTCAATTGTTTTGTCTAACCCTGGGCATGTTCTTTATGATTTTACTCCCTCCAGTTCATGTACCACAACACTCTTTACATCAACGTTCACACAACCTTGCAATTCCACGTTCTGCCTTCCTCACAAGAAAGGGGTTCATTACTAGAATGCTTTACAATAACTTATTAACATTTGTTTCTCATTACATTTTGTGTGTAGACCTATTATACTATACTTTATTATTACTTCTATTGTGTTATAATGCATAATTGTCAATGCCCTATTGTGCGTTTGCAAATGTAGTAATAAAGGCTATGCTTACTCGCTTACATACTTACTCACTCACTCACTCATTCACTCACTCACCCACTCACCCACTCACTCACTCACTTACTTACTTACTTACTTACTTACTAACTAAGAAAGACTTGGAAGAGGGGCTGAATCCTCTCAAGCAGTATTTTTATCAGAGCTTTTTAGCGTGCAGTTTCACCTAAAAAAATGTGCCATTCTAAATGGATTTATGTAGTCTGCAGGTATACATGCACATCTGTGCAGTTAAAATTAGAGTTTTAAAAAAGGTCGCTGACAGTCGATTGGAAGCAATTTGCCATGGAGGATGGGAAAGAAAAAAAGAAGGGGGTTGTGCAGTTCTGGAAATTCTTTTTTTAAAGAGAGACCTTCCATTTATTTCTGATTGCGTCCAAAGCCCCAGTATACATCACTGATCTACAGACATGTACATGGATATAATTATATCGTATACGGAAACTTTGCGGAAATCCGTCGAATTGGGTGGAATTACAAATTGAGAAACCGCGGTTGAAGATGGATCGAGTCGAAGTAGGGAGAGACTTGTCGGAGACTAGGGATGGTTCATTAGAGGAGTGGCCCTTTGATGAGGAACGCCAGCCGCGCCGACTAAGATAACGACTTCCGTTTGGATTCGACAGAGAGAGTCGCTCCAGCTTCTCCTATACTCTATCGCGGGGGATGGGGGGGGGGGAGCTGGAGTCTACATGATGGACTACTTGACAGTTCGATCGCCTTTCTCTGCTTCTCTTTCGGGCTGTCTCTCTATCTGCCTTTCTATCTGTGCACATGATATGCACATATATACATACAGTGTGTGTGTGTGTGTGTGTGTGTGTGTGTGTGTGTGTGTGTGTGTGTGTGTGTGTGTGTGTGTGTGTGTGTGTGTGTGTGTGTGTGTGTGTGTGTGTGTGTGTGTGTGTGTGTGTGTGTGTGTGTGTGTGTGTGTGTGTGTGTGTGTGTGTGTGTGTGTGTGTGTGTGTGTGTGTGTGTGTGTGTGTGTGTGTGTGTGTGTGTGTGTGTGTGTGTGTGTGTGTGTGTGTGTGTGTGTGTGTGTGTGTGTGTGTGTGTGTGTGTGTGTGTGTGTGTGTGTGTGTGTGTGTGTGTGTGTGTGTGTGTGTGTGTGTGTGTGTGTGTGTGTGTGTGTGTGTGTGTGTGTGTGTGTGTGTGTGTGTGTGTGTGTGTGTGTGTGTGTGTGTGTGTGTGTGTGTGTGTGTGTGTGTGTGTGTGTGTGTGTGTGTGTGTGTGTGTGTGTGTGTGTGTGTGTGTGTGTGTGTGTGTGTGTGTGTGTGTGTGTGTGTGTGTGTGTGTGTGTGTGTGTGTGTGTGTGTGTGTGTGTGTGTGTGTGTGTGTGTGTGTGTGTGTGTGTGTGTGTGTGTGTGTGTGTGTGTGTGTGTGTGTGTGTGTGTGTGTGTGTGTGTGTGTGTGTGTGTGTGTGTGTAGACCTATGCATGTTTAATTGTTTATGGTTACATGTACTTAAATATGTGTGTGTCTATTTCCTCTTTCTATATAATTAGGCTACATGTATTATATTTCTGTCTATCAAAATGTATGTATCTCTATCTGTCACTTTGTCTGTCCGTCGGTCTGTCTGTCTATTTGCTCACACTATGCTCATATGTCTGTATGTCTGTCCGTCCGTCCGTCCGTCTGACTGTCTGTCTGTCCGTCCGTCCGTCTGTCTGTCTGTCTGTCTGTCCTCGTGTCCATTCGGATATCGCCCTACGCGGACGATAGTTCGCCAGTTCGCCGCTGGGGTGGGGCAGCGAATCTGACGGCCTCATCGGCCAAGTTAGTGTCTGTTCTGACAGCGGCTGAGCGACCAGCAGAATCGGTTGAAGGCGCGCTATCTGGTCAAGCACTGACCGCGCTCTGATCGCCAGCGTAATTCGGTCGCATAAAATAGATCGACAGTCGCCAGATATTCCTCCGCCGACGACGACGATAGACGAAGAACTGATCTGCGTCTGATCACTGATTCTAAAGCGGAAGAGGTCACTGCCCGATTCGATCCGGTATTATCGCCCGGTTTCTACTTCCGCGGTAAGTAATGGCGGGTCTTGTCCGACGGTTCGACGTTTCTATTTAAGAAAAAAAGCATATCTTGCGCTACTACATGATGATACCCGCCATGTCTCCGCCGCCGTCTTTAGCGCTTCACCGGTCAAGCCGTGGAGCCTCGTTGCCGCTCCAACGAGCCTCATTCTGAAACAGGAAGCGGAGCGTGCGTCTCTACTTCCGGTTGACGGAAGAGGGCGCTAGATGCGTCCATATCCGGTTTCCCGACGTGGCGGGATATTAAGCGGAAATGGCGTAAGGAATACGTCATATCCGGTTGTCATAGAAATGGTGTGTCGTAAAATAGGAGTGGTTGGCAAGGACCTCGAGTGTCCGGAACAATATTCCGGAACAGTCGCCCGGAACAGTCGCCCGGAACACTTTGTTCGGTTCGCAAATCCGGAACAATGGTATAAGCCAAGTGCTAAGGTAAGTATTGTATTCATGGTGGTTACGGTGAGTGCATGCACAAAATGCGATTGGATCTTTACGGTCGTCACTTCAGCGAGTGCTATAAAAATTCGGAAGATGTTTCTCGGTCGAGTGGATCGAACTAAGAACTGAACGACTAAAAATGGGAAACGGTCGTAAATTTGAGAGAAGAGGTCGTCAAGTTTTATTTTACTCACGTCATTCTTGGATTCTGTCTGAATAATTATTGTTGTAGTAGTAGCAGTGGTTGTGGTGCACGGTGGTGGTGGTGGTGGTGGTGGTGGTGGTGTGCATGGTGGTATTAGTATTAGTATTAGTATTAGTAGTGGTAGTAGTAGTAGTAGTAGTAGTAGCAGTAGTAGTAGTAGTAGTAGTAGTAGTAGTAGTAGTAGTAGTAGTAGTAGTAGTAGTAGTAGTAGTAGTAGTAGTAGCAGCAGCAGCAGCAGCAGCAGCAGCAGCAGCAGCAGTAGCAGTAGTAGTAGCACTAGTAGTAGTAGTAGCTGTAGTAGTAGGAGCAGCAGCAGCAGTGGCAGTAGCAGTAGCAGTGGTAGTAGTATAAGTACGCCTATACATGTAGAAGCGCATCAACAGCAGCAGTATCAGTAGTGTTGTTATCGTCCTTATTATTATTATTGGTTTTTTTAAATTGTAATCATACATTTATATAGCGCCACTTCAAGAGAAACGCCTCATAGGCGCTCCCGACCTGACACCAAACCACAATCAAAGAGAATGTTTTCAAACGCTTGCGAAAAGGGCCAAAGAAAGACAAGTTCATTCATTGTTGTTGTTATTTCTCTTGTGATTATTCAGATCAATTAATCGAATATTCTTGTCGCCGCATTTATTTATGAAGCAATCTCAAAAGGTTTTGCCGGAAGAAGCATTGCTTTGTGTAGAAGTAGAATTGGACCGAAATCCGATGCGTTTGTTAAGCCAGGAACTGGATAAGCCGGCCAATCAGTGGACCTGGGAAAGAACTGCGGGAGTCCCAATCAAATCTCTGGTACTTTGGTCTGCCGGAAACTGACTGATTGGTGTAATTAAAAAGTCAACTTGGGTCGATGACCCATTGTATATTATACACTGATCAAATATCCTCTGAACGCGGTGAGCGAAAAAACAAATACTTGGTTGCTCTATATTGACTTGATTCCTCTATAATAGTGGAAATTCATTGTTTATTGCAACTTACAGGATATTTGATTTAGCGATTTGGAATTAAATTCAAATATAGGCCAACTCCGTTTTATGTGAGAAAGGTATTTCATCAGCCACCGTCATCCATTATAGATAGATACACACAGAAAGGCATGATATCAGTGTAATGTAACTTGTAGCTGTAAATAGCAGCGACCAATCACCATTCAGGAGCACTTTCGGTGCGAGTATTCCTTGAGAAGAAATTCTCAAAGGATACAATGTATACAGGCCTAATGCATTATATTGTATACATAGGCGTACGAGACGGGGGTCCAGGGGGGGCAAATGCCCCCCCAAATTTCGGGCAAATGTGTTTTTCGGGCAAAAGAGGCATGGACGGGGAAAAAATTCGGAATTTCTTTCGGGTAAAACAGGTACGGGAGGATTTTTTCGGGCGAGCAGGGCTAAAAAAAGTCGTCAGATTTTTCTGACGAGAAAATCCTAAGAATTTTGGGCGGATGACCAAAAAAAAAGGTCGTCAGATTTTTCGGACGGAAAAATCCTAAGAATTTTCGGCGGATGACTAAAAAAGGTCGTCAGATTTTTCGGGCAACAAATTTTGTTTGCCCCCCACTGCCGAAATGTCCCGTACGCCTATGATTGTATATATACAATGCACACAGTTATAATAATACGTCCAGGATATCATATATATAGACTATAAATGATGTAATTACATTTATGCCTATTTATACATTTATATAAATTAATGTAAGATTGACTGCATGTCGTCTGCTTCGAGCGTATTATATGACGACGGCTCTAATGGTCGACCGGCGAAGATTGCTTCCTATGATTCCAATATAGATTGCCTGAGGCCGTTTTTTATTCTTCTTCTTCGAAGAGGCCTTGAAGTCTCATCAGAGGCGATGTCTCAAGAGGCGAAGTCTTAGCAGAGTCGAAGTCTCGGCAGAGGCGAAGTCTTAGCAGAGGCGTGGTCTCAGCGGCAGAGGCGCCGACTTCGACACTCCCTGCGTTTCAGCCGATTTCTCTAAGCAACCCAATCCCCCTTTCCTCGTGCACTAAGTTGTTGGCATGTCAAACTTATCGTCAGGCAAGATGTTACAGACAAAAACGTCAAAATGACAGAATGCCATCAGATAGGTAGATAGGTATATAGGTAGGTAAATAGGAAAGTGGGATAGATAGATAGATAGATAGATAGATAGATAGATAGACAGACAGACAGACAGACAGACAGACGGACGGACGGACGGACGGACGGACGGACGGACGGACGGACGGACGGACGGATTGATTTATACATAGATAGTGTCGCCCAATAACAAGGATCACAAGCAAAGTTCCACAGTCTATGCGTGCTGTTAAGCAACGCTCCCTGCGGTCGAGTGGACACAATGAACAATGAACAATGATCGCATTGTACAATGAACACAATGAACAATGATCACATTGAACACATTGAACACATTGAACAATGATCACATTGAACACATTGAACAATGAACAATGAACACATTGAACACATTGAACAATGAGCAATGAACACAATGAACAATGAACAATGAACACATTGAACAATGAACACAATGAACAATGATCACATTGAACACATTGAACACATTGAACAATGATCACATTGAACACATTGAACAATGAACAATGAACACATTGAACACATTGAACAATGAGCAATGAACACATTGAACAATGAACAATGAGCAATGAACACATTGAACACATTGAACAATGAACACATTGAACACATTGAACAATGAACACATTGAACACATTGAACAATGAACAATGAACACATTGAACAATGAACACATTGAACACATTGAACAATGAACAATTATCACATTGAACACATTGAACAACGAACACATTGAACACATTGAACAATGAACAATTATCACATTGAACAGCGGCAACACATTGAACAGCGGTAACACATTGAACAGCGGCAAAGCTGCATTATGCATTATGTATTATACGGGGTCCATATAATTATGTCGAACGAAGACGAAGTGTTTCTCCAATTACAACTCTCTATCGTATTTTCCCCAGATGTCGCATTTACGACTTATTTCGCGCGTTTTTATTCGCAGGATGAGGAAATCCGTTTATTGCACCGCTTGCCACTGCACCTCGGGTAACGGATTGCCAGAAATTGCCTCAATTAACCACGTCCCCTCTGGCAATCCGCAAGAAATTGACGGATTGCAAAGGACAGAGGGAATATTAATGGGGGTAGCGTTGCATTACAAGATGCAAATTGACTTATATTACAATTCTTTTGGGAGTAGTTGGAGTATACAGGCGGAACGAAAATTGCGATGTCTATGAGATGCGAATGGAAGGCGCAATAATAGCCAATTTATATGCAAAGGCGACGTTTGTTCATGGCATGTATACGATGAACACATTGAACAGCGGCAAAGCTGGGTCTTAAAAAAGGTTGCATACAATAGGGAAAATGGTCCAGAGTAATAGGTCTATAAGTAGATCTATGGACACTGGTGAACGTCTAAAATACCTGACTGGAGAGACGAAACCGATGATAGAAGATTTCTCTGCAATAAGTCTCTTAGATGATTTGGTTGTTCTTCAGACTCGCATTATGATACGACATCGTGCAATAAAACTATCATATTATTTTTGGAAAATCAGCTCAAGGAAAATTGCAGGCAAAGCAGATTACAATTTTAACATAGTAAGGCAAGGAAATAGTGGATGTGATCAGACCTAAGATCGATAACTGGGTATATAATATAGGCCTAAATATAATAGCGCCCATTCAATGAAGAACTTGTATAGTCGTTGAATTATTATAGGTCTAATACTGTGCGCATTTCATTTGGTTCTGCGATATATATATATATGCGATATATATATATATATATATATATATATATATATATATATTAGGCTGAATCGCACCTTGGCTACTCACTTTGTGCTATAAAACCTATACGCTATCCACTCACTGTTCTTAAGTACTCAGAATTGCTGAGTAGCTAACGTTTGACGTCCTGAAAAAAATATTTAAAGATGTTTCGTGACGGAAATTGACTTGGAAGCAGACTAATAACATAGTCTTGTACCAGCCTCCCAGTAGAGCAGTCAAGATTTCAAGTTGATTCATAGGTAATTTTAGACCTGAAATTTGACCGCCTATATCAGGGTATATGTAAAAACGTAACATAGCTACTCACAGCATTTATTTCATATAACTAAAAAACTAGGTGGCTTATTTTCAAAACAAATTACCCAGCATACTTTATCACAAATATTGACAGGCTTTGACGTTTTAGTTGAATTTTGAGCACTCTTGCGTTTTTTATCAACGAAAATCAAAAAGTGTGCCATGTTTTTTGGCGAATGTGATCTATAAATAACCTCAGCATTATTTCCCGCTAGGTATGACGGGAAAGGTCTTAGGTCACCGCACGTAAACAGAATCAAAAATGGCGGATAGGTCAGGCGAATAGTTGAAAATGATTGACATTAATCGATGAAAGTTAGACTATTTGAAGAAATTTATAAAGGACAGAGGGCACAAGGCAACTTATCGAATTAAACGTTAATTTGTGGCTGCAGCATTTGAGAAATATCAGCAAAAACTGCCGGTTGTTGCGGCAAATACGGATAGCGTAGAAGGACTGCAGACCGTCCAGGCTTCGCCCGAACAGTTATGAAATCAGTTTTATTCTTTAAGCATCGTAATCAAGAAAAATTACTGCAATAAAAGTATATTCTACTTTACGCTATACACGGCCCGTCATGACAAGGATTCACGAGGCAGAAGGAACGCGGTAGACTGCAGGCCGTATTGGACCGCTCGATCCGCCATGCACTATCTTCCTGAGGACTACCATACCTTCGAGGCTTCGAGCAGTTATTTAGACCGGCGGACAGAAGGCTCATCGCAGCTGTCCCGCTTGATCAAGGACACGTATTGATCCTAATTCGTAACTCCTTCCATCTTTGAGGCCACTATCTCATTTCACGAGGTCAAGACTGCACAATCGAATTATCCCTAGTGCGAACAACCCAACGAGGAAATAATTTTTGACAAAATGCATTAACCTAACTAAATGTCATGTCGTGCAATTGCAAACCACAGAACATATATGTTGAGTACCATGGGTAGTCTTATTACTGCATTTGAGTAGCTAAGGTGAAGAATGTAATCATATATTGCTGCAAATACTACACCTTATGGAACTTGTAGTACTGAGTAGATGAGTGAGCAATGACGTCGCAGTAATCTACGGCGGTCTTAATCAACGGTATTATTATTCTGGTATTGAAGAGCTAAGGTTCGGAATATCATCCTGTATAATATACTGGTGTTAAAATACATACCTTGTGGAACATATATGCTGAGTACCTTGGGTAGTCTTATTACTGCATGTGAGTAGCTAAGGTGAAGAATGTAATCATATATGATATATATTGCTGCAAATACTACACCTTATGGAACATATAGTGATGAGTAGCTAGGGTAATATATATATCTTGAGGATACGTGCTGAGTAACTTGGGTAGTCTTAATGCTGCAATTGAGTAGCTAAGGTGAAGAATGTAATCATATATGATATATTGCTGCAAAAACTACACCTTATGGAACATATAGTGCTGAGTAGATAGGGTTATCTTGATACTGCGATTGAGTAGCTAAGGTATAAACTATAATTATATATATTATTCTTTACGGAAACATAATACTGAGTATCTAAGGTTGCTTTAATGCTGAGAGAAGATGTGAAGAAATTTTTATATTCAAATTTCCCAATTCAATGTGTTTATTGATCTCATAAATAGAAGCAGGCAAACAATGATACTTTCACAATATAGTGCATATCAATTTTTATTATTATTATTATTATTATTATTATTATTATCATTATTATTATTATTACTAACATTATTATTACCAGCGAGACCAGACATATATGAGTGTTTAGCCGAGCTTTAGGCAAAAAACAACGTCAAAAATGACTTCAAACAAAATGACGTTAAGAGCAATGACGTCCTAGTAATCTACGGTGGTCTTAATCAACGGTATTATTTTGCTGGTAGTGAAGAGCTAAGGTGCGGAATATCATCCTGTATAATATACTGGTGTTAAAATACATACCTTGTGGAACATATAGGCTGAGTACCTTGGGTAGTCTTATTACTGCATGTGAGTAGCTAAGGTGAAGAATGTAATCATATATGATATATATTGCTGCAAATACTACACCTTATGGAACATATAGTGATGAGTAGATAGGGTAAAATATATCTTGACGATACGTGCTGAGTAACTTGGGTAGTCTTAATGCTGCAATTGAGTAGCTAAGGTGAAGAATGTAATCATATATGATATATTGCTGCAAAAACTACACCTTATGGAACATATAGTGCTGAGTAGATAGGGTTGTCTTGATACTGCGATTGAGTAGCTAAGGTATCAAATATAATTATATATATCACACATTACCCAAACATAATACTGAGTATCTAAGGTAGCTTTAATGCTGAGAGAAGATGTGGTGAAGAAATTTTTATATTCAAATTTCTCAATTCAATGTGTTTAATGATCTCATAAATAGAAGCAGGCAGACAATGATACTTTCACAATATAGTGCATTGCAATTATTATTATTATTATTATTATTATTATTATTATTATTATTATTATTTTTATTATTATTATTATTATTATTATTATTATTATGATTATTATCATTATTATCATTATCATTAACGAGACTAAGCATATTTGAGTGCTTAGCCGTCCTTTCGGCGAAATAAATGACGTCAATATGACTTCAAGTGAAATGACGTTAAGAGCAATGATATTATTATACTGGTATTGAAGAGCTAAGGTTCGGAATATCATCATGTATAATATACTGGTGTTAAAATACATACCTTGTGGAACATATATGCTGAGTACCTTGGGTAGTCTTATTGCAGCTGGTGAGTAGCTAAGGTGAAGAATGTAATCATATATGATATATATTGCTTCAAATACTACACCTTATGGAACATATAGTGATGAGTAGATAGGGTTAAAATATATATCTTGAGGATACGAGCTGAGTAGCTTGGGTAGTCTTAATGCTGCAATTGAGTAGCTAGGGTGAAGAATGTAATCATATATGATATATATTGCTGCAAAAACTATACCTTATGGAACATATAGTGCTGAGTAGATAGGGCGGTCTTAATACTGCAAATGAGTATCTAAGGTAGAAATTATAATTAAATATGTATAATTCACTACGGAAACATAATACTGAGTATCTAAGGTCGCTTTAGTGCTGAGAGAAGAAGTGGTGAAGAAATTATTATATTCAAATTTCTCAATTTAATGTGTTTATTGATATCATAAACAAAAGCAAGCAAACAATGACACTTTCACAATATAGAGCATTGTAATTATTATTATTATTATTATTATTATTATTATTATTATTTTTAATATTATTATTATTATTATTATTATCATTATCATTAACGAGACTAAGCATATTTGAGTGCTTAGCCGTCCTTTCGGCGAAATAAATGACGTCAAAATGACTTCAAGTGAAATGACGTTAAGAGCAATGATATTATTATACTGGTATTGAAGAGAGAGCTAAGGTTCGGAATATCATCATGTATAATATACTGGTGTTAAAATACATACCTTGTGGAACATATATGCTGAGTACCTTGGGTAGTCTTATTGCAGCTGGTGAGTAGCTAAGGTGAAGAATGTAATCATATATGATATATATTGCTTCAAATACTACACCTTATGGAACATATAGTGATGAGTAGATAGGGTTAAAATATATATCTTGAGGATACGAGCTGAGTAGCTTGGGTAGTCTTAATGCTGCAATTGAGTAGCTAGGGTGAAGAATGTAATCATATATGATAAATATTGCTGCAAAAACTATACCTTATGGAACATATAGTGCTGAGTAGATAGGGCGGTCTTAATACTGCAAATGAGTATCTAAGGTAGAAATTATAATTAAATATGTATAATTCACTACGGAAACATAATACTGAGTATCTAAGGTCGCTTTAGTGCTGAGAGAAGAAGTGGTGAAGAAATTATTATATTCAAATTTCTCAATTTAATGTGTTTATTGATATCATAAACAAAAGCAAGCAAACAATGACACTTTCACAATATAGAGCATTGTAATTATTATTATTATTATTATTATTATTATTATTATTTTTAATATTATTATTATTATTATTATTATCATTATCATTAACGAGACTAAGCATATTTGAGTGCTTAGCCGTCCTTTCGGCGAAATAAATGACGTCAAAATGACTTCAAGTGAAATGACGTTAAGAGCAATGATATTATTATACTGGTATTGAAGAGAGAGCTAAGGTTCGGAATATCATCATGTATAATATACTGGTGTTAAAATACATACCTTGTGGAACATATATGCTGAGTACCTTGGGTAGTCTTATTGCAGCTGGTGAGTAGCTAAGGTGCAGAATGTAATCATATATGATATATATTGCTTCAAATACTACACCTTATGGAACATATAGTGATGAGTAGATAGGGTTAAAATATATATCTTGAGGATACGAGCTGAGTAGCTTGGGTAGTCTTAATGCTGCAATTGAGTAGCTAAGGTGAAGAATGTAATCATATATGATATATATTGCTGCAAAAACTTTACCTTATGGAACATATAGTGCTGAGTAGATAGGGCGGTCTTAATACTGCAAATGAGTATCTAAGGTAGAAATTATAATTAAATATGTATAATTCACTACGGAAACATAATACTGAGTATCTAAGGTCGCTTTAGTGCTGAGAGAAGAAGTGGTGAAGAAATTATTATATTCAAATTTCTCAATTTAATGTGTTTATTGATATCATAAACAAAAGCAAGCAAAGAATGACACTTTCACAATATAGAGCATTGTAATTATTATTATTATTTTTTTATTTTTTATTATTATTATTATTATTATTATTATTATCATTATCATTAACGAGACTAAGCATATTTGAGTGCTTAGCCGTCCTTTCGGCGAAATAAATGACGTCAAAATGACTTCAAGTGAAATGACGTTAAGAGCAATGATATTATTATACTGGTATTGAAGAGAGAGCTAAGGTTCGGAATATCATCATGTATAATATACTGGTGTTAAAATACATACCTTGTGGAACATATATGCTGAGTACCTTGGGTAGTCTTATTGCAGCTGGTGAGTAGCTAAGGTGAAGAATGTAATCATATATGATATATATTGCTTCAAATACTACACCTTATGGAACATATAGTGATGAGTAGATAGGGTGGTCTTAATACGGCAATTGAGCGGATAAGGTTGAAAATATAATCATATATATGATATATTGGCGCTAAACCTATAACTTACGGAAACATAACACTGAGTAGCTAAGGTAGCTTTTATGCTGAATAAGACACGTGACCGGACACGTGATCGGAGGATCAGAAGCTCGGCTTGGAGTTATTTTTCGATTATCCAGTTAATAAAAAGGTAATTATTGCAAATTATTCACATTTTTAAAGCATATCGATCCGTTAATTATGAAGTGCAGCGGTAACTAAATTCTTGCGAAGGTAGGCCTATGTGAGCAATGTAATGTAATGTAATTCAGACAATTTATATGTCATCGTCAATGGCACGCCACTTCTATGATGCCTTACACCCAATGCGTGAACGACGCTGATAAAATTAATTCATTACTGAAGTTTCTATTGCGCCCCGTTAAGGATACTAGTCAATGCGGGTTCAATACGCAGATATGCTAAAAATGCTGAACATTCACATGTAGGCGCATCAAATATAGACCCTAATCTGATAACTGTATACTAAACAGTACAATATTGCTGATTGAAGTTCTTAGTGATCCAATTGGCTGTGCCGAGGCCTATATGCGGGGCAGCCGCTATAGAGCACGTAGGGACAAAATTAAAGCGTCAAAAATAGTGAAGCTACTTTATTTAGTACAGAATTCTACCAGAGTTCTGGTGAAACATTTGATATACATTTCTGTAACATTCGACTGTGACCTTGGCGCTGATGTAGGCCTACTTGTGATTTCATCAGAATGAGGTACAGGGTATAATATAGGCCTAATCCATTACACTCCGACTGCCCAACAGATGATGACGCAGGCTGCCTGCTTCCAGATCGCGACGACCACGACCGCCACCACTGACCCCTTTGCTACTCCTCATGATAACTGGGGTCTGGTTGATACGATGCCTGAGCTGGCTGATCAACTGAAGCTCTTCAGGAACGCTCGAAGGTCAACGAAGAAACTACCGAGTACATATCTGTGCCATCTTTGCTTCCAGAAGGATCACCTCATCGAGGACTGCCCCATGGTAAGACATTTTGAGTGGTGGTGATGGCGGTGGTGATTGTGATGATGATGATGATGACGACGATGATGATGATGATGTTATTTGATTCCAAACTTATAAGTGCACCTTCATGGTATGAACGGATGACATAATGCAAGTCTACCCGAGTCGAATTTAATTTTCGCCACAAGAGACCTTTTAGCTTTCTAACCTTACAGCAAAATTCCTCTATAATATCTCAGTAGTCTTACTAGCATTGATAGAGATGCGCAACAATTGAAACTAATGAACCGCTAACCGTCACATTAGTCTGTGAGGCTTTCAGTTCCTGACCAGTTCATGGTTAAACATTTTGGGAGTGGACATATTGCAACAGACGTGGACATAATCCAGAGATCGAGAATGCCAAGTTCCAAAACACTAGGCCTACATGCAAGCTTTGAAGAAGAGGAAAACATAGACAACCAAGACTACTCTGGATAGAGAAGAGGACGTGACATCACTTGGGCTAACAACACTAGACATGACAAATGACACTGGACATGACAAATGACCTCGTTGGACGATGGAGAACATTTATTCTAACCATACATCCATCAACCTCACTGATTTGCCTTTGTCATGGACGCTTGTGATTGAGCCTTGGCTTTTTTTAGTAGGGATTGTTTAATTTGAGCTAATGTTTGCTTAGGCTCGACCTCGGGATGATGGACTTACGCCCTATCAGGGCAAGAAGAGATGTTTCGGGGAGTACAAATGCCCCAAGTGCAAACGAAAGTGGATGTCTGGAAACAGCTGGGCTAATATGGGACAGGACTGCATCACGTGCAAAGTCAATGTCTACCCTCATAAACAGGTAAATACGTAACAAAGAGTAAATCACTGAATGAATGATCATCACCAAAAACTTGAGTTTGAATAGATTAAGTGCATAAAGTCGATCTATTGTGAAAAAATAAAAAAACGATCTATGCTGTGAATTGAAGCTGCTGGCGATGAACTACTTAGCCGTTTCTAGATAGTTCTGAATGATTGCATTTAAGTTGAAATTGCAGCACTATAGTTGGCCCCAGAGTCAATTGCCATTAACATTTAGGCTGTGACTAGGGGACCGCCAGGCGGCTGTCGTATTTCAATTACTAGCGGACCGCCAGTCACGTGTAACCTGTCACATGACCCGAGTCACGAGTCCAGGCGGCCGTCTCATGCTGAATCTGCGAATGGCGGCCATGCCATAACGAATATTATTATCTAATTTGAAGTTCGATTTTTGAAGAAAAAGTTCTTATAACTAACCCTACCCTATCCCTAACCCTAACTCTATCATGTATATGAAGATTGGTTACTTACTCTGTCCTTAAAACAAGAAAAAACAAGAAAACTTTTGTCCGACATAAAACAAGCAATCGATAACTGCCGCCATTATTCAAGAATGAAGACTCGTGACTCGGGTCATGTGACAGGTTACATGTGACTGGCGGTCCGCTAGTAATTGAAATACGACAGCCGCCTGGCGGTCCCCTAGTCACTTCGTAACATTTAACATGTATTATGATTATTATTAGGTTTTAGGTTAAGGAGTCGGTCTAAGGTTATGGTGTATTGCAATATATTCTTCATATTGATTTGTATTCTTTTACATTGATTTTATTTTGACTGAATCCCCACCCAACTAACAGGCTCTGCACATCTCGTTATGCCCCAATTTTTAATTCAAAACGTAGCCAAAGGCTACATCTTTATTGCTGTTGGGATACCATTCTACAAATTACTACCTCCCTGATCTCTGCCACTCCTCCAATTATATAGACACCTCCCACTCTGCTTACCTGTCTCTTGGAACTCTGATTCTAACCTGACGTAACGTTATGTGTGTAGGCCTACTGATGCAATGAAGTTGAAAAGTTGAATCTGTGCATATTCTGAGTTGCAGTCTGTATGTGGGTGTGTGTTTATTATGTAGCGCCCTCTTGAGAAGAACGTCGACGTTGATGTTGGTAGGAGGTGCAAAGTCCATCCGCAACATCTGTGTGAGAAGTGCAAGAAGCTGGGTTTCTACTGTCGACACATCAACTGAACAGCTAAGAGATCAGCAGTACAGTTGCATCATTTCTCCCTCGTGCGATCTTGCTCATCTTATTCCAGTTACAGTTATATTTATATGTCGATTGCGAGCAGCTGGTTTCGGAATTGTTTCAGCCAGGAAGTAGCGGGTGCATTTTCAATGTTAGTAGGCTATGAGTACATGAATCACAGTTTCAGTTTCAATGATATTCGACTGTTTTGAAAGTGATGATTTGAGGCCTATCATACATTGGCCTAGTAATGTGTTAATCATCGATTTTTTTAAATCAGGGCATGAGTAGTTGCTCAAAATCCATGAACAGTAACTGTTGCTAGTATATCCCTTCATTGCGTGTAGGTGCATCTATAAACTGTATGCAGCTAGACCATAGAACTATGTGACACCGGTTACAGGTTTTTTAAATAGCCTGCTAAATTCCCTTTTGCCTTGAACGTTTATGACTAACTGTGCATATTTAATATGGTGTTTTCAGTTAAATGCTGATTCTCTTAGTTAGGAGGAGCTGTTATATTATAAGCAGTACATCTATATTTGTGTTGGGTTGCATTATGTTTGTCTGCCTATGCATGTATACAGGCCATGAAAGCTAGGTTTTAGTCGCAGATTGTTGTATTTCTTCAGCATACATGTATACCGGTAGCTCTCCTAAATTGATTATCAATCCATCGGATTTTCAATCAAATCCTGAGATCTGGGACCAATGGCTTTCTCAATGAAACCAGAACAATTGACATCGAGCCGATTTCCTTTCGTCCACGCAAATTTTTTCTTAACTCTCAGCTTTACTCTTAATTTCTGCTCTCCCACTGTTTATGAGAGAAAGCATTGGATTGTAAACAACAAAGATCCAGTATTTGATATTTTCTTCGATTTTTTATATTGCGTCTCTCAATGACCGGTGAGCAAAAATATTAGGAGAGTCTATTGGAGAGTATATTAAGAGAAAGTTTGCTTTTCTCTTTCGGCGCTTATCTATGGATATTTATTTATACCTTGGAGAACATAACACTCGGTGTATAATGGTCTGTTGCAAAAATTTTACCTTTTGGAACATATAAAAATGAGTTGCTATGGTTAATTTCAAGCTATAATATAGGTGGTGTAATAAATTAATCCTTGTGGAACATATAAAAATGAGTTGCCATGGTTAATTTCTTGCTGTAATATAGGTGGTATAATAAATTAATCCTTGTGGAACATATAGAAATGAGTTGCTATGGTTAATTTCTTGCTATAATATAGGTGGTGTAATAAATTAATCCTTGTGGAACATATAGAAATGAGTTGCTATGGTTAATTTCTTGCTATAATATAGGTGGTGTAATAAATTAATCCTTGTGGAACATATAGAAATGAGTAGCTATGGTTAATTTCTTGCTAACATATAGTTATGAGTACCAAAGGTGGGGTTCTTTCATGGGAAAACGTTATCTACTCAGCAAAACGACTATATCAGGAACTGATTACATTAGACCCCGGATATTTTCAAGGGTAGTCAGGAATGGCATTTATGATGCTTTAAACATTTCACTATGATTCTAGTACGCATAGGTGCTGAGATATAGAAAGAGCAGTTAAGGACGGATTAAATAGCATGAGTAGCTAAGGTGCGATTCATAAGTATATATATATATATATATATATGCCGTTCATTTGCGACGCAGTGCAGCTGACTATGGCGACTGGTTCAATACTAATCGATAAATGTAATGCATCACATTAATCACTTAGCGGTGTTCACTGTTCACTGTTCACAGTTAGAAATGCTGAACGAATTATTCTTTTTGCGGTCCATTGGACAATTGCATTTCCATCGCCCATAGTATACACTGTGTTGTCTGCAGACCGTGATACAAAACGAATATAAATCATGTAATTATTATTCTATATATAAAATTACATATTATATATTATATATACATATATGAATAATGTGTGCGCAAGCGTGCAAGCGTGCATGTATGTGTTTGTGCGTGCGTGCGTGTAACTGTGTATAAGTGTGCGTGTGCGTCTGTGTGTGTGTGTGTGTGTGTGTCCGTGTGTATGAGAGTGTGTGTATGCGTGTTTGCTGGTATGTGTGCGGGTGTGTATTTGTGTGTGTGTGTGTGTGAGTGAGTATGTGTGGGTGTGTGTGAGTGCGCGCGCGCGTGTGTGTGCATGCTTGTGTGTATTTGTGCGTTGGTGTTTGTGTGCAGAATGTACACGTGGGGGAATCGATTCCAATGCACTCTCTCTTTTCCAGTTCGAATTCACGTTTTCCGTCGTTAAAAAGCTTCTGTAACTTCACTGCAGTGTTCATCAGCTTTCAAGAGTTTTTATATCGAACCGTGTCGTCTCTGGCGGCTAACATTCAGTCACGCCTCAGATTCACATCTCAGAGTAACCGCAGGCGCGTCATTTTAATTAATAATTTATAATTAATGATAATAATCTTTTTTGCGCCATGGTTTCCGATCGTGTTCCTGCTTCTACAGTTCAGCTCGTCTTACATGCTCCATTATTTCGTGACCGATTTTTCCGGTTGATGCAAACGGTGAGGATTCTGCGGGAAGCCTTTGCCCACAGACTCGATGGACAATGCAGCCAGAATTCGTCCTCGACTCAGATTTCTGTTAAACGCAGGATGTCTGACAGGGTTCGGCCTTTCCTCATATATGATATATATATATATCCGAGAAACTCAATTTCAGCAACCAGAATCCGTTTAATGACGAGCGCATGAGCGTACTGAATAGATGCGATGCATGCTGGGAAAATCGTTGGTGAAATCGGAGCAATTTAAGACGACTGTGATGACTGCAGGAGGAGTCGGCCTCTGTTCTTTTATGCTCTGTTCTTTTATGCTCTGTTCTTTTATGCTCTGTTGACGCTTGAAGAATAATTTCGTGATGCGATTTTCTCAGTCTGGGTGAAGGCTGCTTTCTTGTGAGTTCAGATCGGTGGAGAATGGATGTGTTGTTATGTGATCAGTGATTTGATCTTCGAGAGTGGAAACTTTGGAAAGGGTTAGTCTACTTTTGGTATGGACATGTCCTACCTTCTTTTATAATCCACTATATTATATTCTTTTTGAAAAATTGTGTCACGAAATGACCGACATTTATTCATTTGGACACTGAATTCTTTTATTCGCGACATTTCTTTGAAATTGCTGTCACGACATTTCCGACATTTTTCAATCGAACGCTTTATAAATGGACATATACATATACAATACAATAGTTCGCATATAGTTGTGACCCTAAGTTGACTGGTGGTGTGCCTGAGGGCGACCAACAGCGCATGTACTAAGTAGGTTCTACATGTATAAGAAAGGTATACCGAGCGTGCGCAAAGGCGAGAGCAAACAAGGTCACCTACATGATTGTTTACCATGTATTATTATTATTGTATTTATTTTGTACTGTAGGCTGGATTTTTGACCAATTATAAAGCGCTTCTTTCAGCGAGATCCTTTCAGAAACATTCCCTATGGCGTTCGACACCGAGTGAAAATTCGAGAGAGTGAAGATGAAGAATGACTACTCTGTGTATATTTGATATATTCTGTGTATATTTTATATATTTTATATATTCTGTGTAGTGTGTATATTTTAAGTCAAAGACAGTTTCAAACTCGGCCACTGTATTATGTTCTCTACCAGTGCCAGTCCAAAGCCTGGATAAAGGAGGAGGGCGACACGAATCATCTTTGCAATGGCAGTGTCGTTAACCAGCAATAAGCCATGGACAGTTTCGTTGAACTTTACGGCCTCTGACTCTGCAATGAGACGTCAAAAACCCTGCAGAGGCTGTAATAATTAAATCTTGTTTCGACAAGCTCACATTGCGATTTCCAATTAATGTCTGATACCTTTGAAGAGTCGTCTGACAATATCGTTATTTGATATTTGCCCTGGAATCTCTCTTCATCATCTGCTTGTTGGTCTTCTTCTTCATATAATTTCCTAATTTCCTCGTGTCATCAGTTCCAGCAAACGGGAACCGATTATAGATCCATGATTTGAGATCGAACTAAGGCCTCTATATGTTTTGCTTTCACTTCGATCTATGTACAAACATTCACATCCCGTCTGTGTATATTTTGACATGGTCGGTTTGTGTGCGTGTGTGCGTGAGTGTGCGCGTGCGTGTGTGTGTGTGTGTGCGTGTGTGCATAGCTATGCGTGCGTGTATTTGTCAGTCTTGCTCTCGTATCAACCATTTTCGATCATGATGTCTCTTTCTGTGTGTGTCTGCGTGTGTTTGTCAGTTAGCACGCGTACCATGCGTGCAGCTTAATTATTGAGCTTTGTTGCATGTGTTTCGGCAAGTTTGCCTGCCTCTGTTTGCGATCACTGTTTGAAGAGTATGTTCATTTCTGGGATTGTTTAGTTTGCTTCTGTTTGCTTGCCTTCCTTCCGATGCCCACTCTGTCTGCACGTCTCTCTCTCTCTCTCTCTCTCTCTCTCTCTCTCTCTCTCTCTCTCTCTCTCTCTCTCTCTCTCTCTCGCCCTCCTTCTCTCCTCTTTTTCTCTCTGCTTTATCTCTTTGTCTCTGTCTCTGTCTGTCTGTCTCTGTCTGTCTGTCTCTCTCTTTCTCTCTCTCTCGCCGTCTCTCTCTCTCTCTCGCCCTCCTTCTCTCCTCTTTTCTCTCTGCTTTATTTCTCTGTCTCTGTCTCTGTCTGTCTGTCTCTCACTGTCTCTCTCTGTCTCTTTCTGATACTCTGTCTGTGGCTCTGTCTTTCTCTGTCTTTCCGTTTTGACCTCTAATCCTTTGGCTCGCTCACGCTATCTATACATGTATTGTGCTTAAATATTTATTTGCGGATATGGATATATTGGATATAATTATTGGCAATTGACCTGAAGCCGATCATGCCATCCTTAAATTCCGCCGATCGTTCAATTGTTATTCCGTCCATCGATCAGTCCTTCCATTTCTCTCAGTCTCTTTCCACCCCACCCCACTCTCTTCTTCCCTCCATTTATCGATATTGTTGCTCCATCTCTTCGTTTGTCCGTTCACCTATATCCTTGCGTCTGTCCGAGTCCGTGTGCATGGCAATCTGGTCCTTGATGCCAGCAGCATACTTGGCATCAAGTATGCAAATGGGACGGTTCATCCATATCTACCTCAGCAGTAGCAGCTGCAGCAGTAGCAGCAGCAGCAGCAGCAGTAGCAGCTGCAGCAGCATTAGTTGCAGCAACAGCGTATCGCTGTCATCCGCCATATTTGCATCAGAAATGCAAATATTTACAGGCACTTGGCCTCCGTCCCGAGCTATCTCTCTGGAGACTCTCTCTCGGCAGCGAACAATCGCCCAGTTAATGCTGATTTGATGCCGCAATTCATTTGCTAAGCAAATTCCTTCGTTGATCAAGATTCAAGACATTGTCACTAATACGATAACAATAATTATTACGATTAGAATTTGTCTTCGTCCCAACGTGGAACTACAACTTATTCTTGTACAATCACCCGACACGAAACAAGGCGATCAACTCTGACAGTGCTATTTCCAAGCCTTGATAATGACGGAGGGCTATTCTAATGATCATTCCTATCGCACAGTGTCTTTAAATTGAAACTTTAAGTTGGTCAATCACGATGCAACATTTAAACATAGTCTACCGAAGAGTGCGCTATTGCAATGTTTTACAATTATAATAATTTTTATTATATTAGACAATTATGATTGCGCTATAGAAATCAAGAGATTCAATTAAATCAGACCAGGCAGTTGTAGTTGTTTCCAATGCACATTCAACTGTTTTTAGTTTCTTTATCTATCTTCACTTGCTGTATGGCTGGTATGATTTTAACTCCACCGTGTATGCATGTACTTCGCGAGTCTCTCAATTACAACGAGGAAGACCTAGTGTCCAAGAACCAGTGAGAGCATTGCTCTCATCTGGATTGTTTACTATCGTTCTGACATTTCATTAGGACGGTCAAACCATGATAATGCCGATTTCTAGGGAAAGCCAAAAAATGACAGGACCTCGAATTAGCAAAAAACAGTGATTATACCGAAGAAGAAAAATATGTTCATAACAAAGAAAAATGCGTTGATTTGTAATCACAAATCTTTTTCTGTCTGTATTTGTTATCCTTGGAGTTTCGGTTTATCAAATCTATATGGGTCTGTTTTTACTTGGCCTATTATACTGCTGATACTTGCCACATTGCCTATAATAGATCTCCGTTTTCAAGCGCTATATTGCCACGTGAGAGTTATTATAAGGGCTCGACCTCTCTTGTCTTTCACTCATCTTATTTATTTTTGCACCCTGCACCTTTTGGCCTCAGACAGGGATCCATCCTTTGGCCTCTTCTCTGCATTCTCTTTACTGCAGATATTGGTAATTTAACTGTATTAAAATTTACTATAGAATAATTTGAATGAATGCGTTGTTGAAATCGAATTTTGTGCTCACGCGCTGTCACATTGCCTAATAAGATAAGTTACAAAATATATGACTATGCAAATAGGTCTGTGTTTTTTTTCTTCAGTTTCATAATTTGTATAAAAAAATCACTTGCTTTGGCGGGCCACTTAAAATCAGTCCGCGGGTCACAGGTTGGACAGCACTGCCGTTGGGTCTTGTAAGCAGTAGCTCTTCTCGTGATAATCTATACAATTCCTTTCGATGTCATGAAACTAGTAAATCACATACTGACGTCCCAGAAATTTTGGCTCCCTATGGAACTCCGTGTGTTGCTTGCACTGAGGTCTATCATGGGAACACTGCACATGTGGACCAAGGAGGGAGATTGGACCACGGCAGCAGCATTGGCAGAGTGTCTAATATCATTGGAGGCGATCAGCAAGTCACTGACTCTAACAAACGGCATCAATCATTCACTCTATAGAGGAGCCTTAGTACACGCCGCCGCCGGCCACACACACGCACACACACACACGCACACACACACACACGCACACACACACACGCACACACACACACACGCACACACACACACACTACATTATCCACGCGTACAATGCACAAGTGAGGTCTGGAATTCTTTGGCATGCCTATGTCGTCGAGAGGGTTGAAAGCAGATCTGGGCAATGCTGCAGTGGCAGTGCTGCTGCTAAAGTCATTTCTTTCACATCACACGATCAATTGACTCTGACTCTCTTCTACGATCGCCCATCTGACTACACACACACGCATGCACACATTTAGACACACTTGCTTAGACGCGCACTCTGTATATATATATACATATATAATATATATATATGCTTATGCTTCTCTATGCTCTCTTTTATTTAATAAAAAAAAATGCAAATGCATGCATAGACCCCAATGCATACATTTATATATATGTATATGTATATAATATTCAAATATTTTCATTTATTTAGTCTATATGTTACTTTCTCTTCATTTATGTGTCTATCATTGTTTATGTGTTTCTATGTCTTATTATCTGTCTCTGTCTCTGTCTCTGTCTCTGTGGATATATCTGGCTCTCAGTCTGTCTCTGTTTCTGTTTCTGTTTCTTTCTCACTCTCTTTTTCTCTCCCTGTCTCATTTTCTACCTCCCTCATTCCATCACTCCCTTTCTCCCTCCCTCTTTCTCTCTCTCCTCTCTCTCCATCTATCCTTCACTCTCTTCCTCCCTCCCCGCTTTCTGTCTCAGACACACACACGCACACCACGACGCCACCACCACCAACAACAACCCGCGGTCCCCATTTTCATCAGTCCGAGTCTTAAAGAAATCTAATTTACCCGCCGATGCCACCAACGCTGCCGACGCTGCCATCCGACTTACAATGCCGCAGTTACCACCGCCGTCTCATTCACCGTATAAACAAATAATTGGAATTACATCGCTGTCGCCCGTTCTTGCATGTCACCGAGTTCGACGGAGTCTTACGGTCAGTCGTTTGAAAGGACTTCGCCTAAATGGATGCGACTGAGACTTCTACGACTCTTCCTCAGCGTCAAAAGAAACCGAATCAGAACTAATTACCACGTCTTTCGACCAAGCATTTTACAGACGCAGAAGCCGTCAGAAGCTATAGATAGATGGACTACAGTAACTGTGGTCTGTGAACAGCAAGTAGGCTAACAGATTGTGGTCTGATTAGTTTGGACTTGTTTAGCGGAGCTATGCGAATGTGTTCGATTACAATAGCTAGCCTACAATATCGCGAGAGCTTAACAAACACCACATTATATACATTGTTTACTTATTATATAAATAATGCACTCATACATATATTTATGCAAATTACAGGCCTATGTAAATATAAAATAACAAGCATGTACGCACAGCAGTTGTCACCATGGCAACAATGCTGTAAACAAAATGTATAGACTTTATTGACTAGAGGTATAGACATCTACAGACTCCATATAGCGAGACTATAAATTGAGATAAAAATCACAGACACAATTACGGTTATTATAGGAATAAGTTCGTGGACGGACAAAATGTCCCCGGACAAAATGTCCCGGACAAAATGTCCCGGACAAAATGTCCCTGGACAAAATGTCCCCGGACAAAAAGTCCCCGGACAAAAAGTCCCCTGACAAAATGTCCCCGGATAAAATGTCCCCGGACAAAATGTCCCCGGACAAAAAGTCCCCGGACAAAAAGTCCCCGGACAAAATGTCCCCGGACAAAATGTCCCCGGACAAAAGTCCCCGGACAAAAAGTCCCCGGACAAAAAGTCCCCGGACAAAATGTCCCGGACAAAATGTCTCGGACAAAATGTCCCGGACAAAATGTCCCCGGACAAAATGTCCCGGATAAAATGTCCCGGACAAAATGTCCCGGATAAAATGTCCCGGACAAAATGTCCCGGACAAAATGTCCCGGACAAAATGTCCCGGACAAAACTACACTACCTAAACCCAGCGCATCCATGGGCGCCTAGCAGTAGGCACACCTACATTGAGAAAAAGAGTCCTTATGTTAGAGAACCACCTTCTGTAAATGCATGAAAACGAGTGATTTTGAATAGGCCTATAACAGAACATTCTTAGCAAATCAACCAACTGCAAGCTGCATTTGGTTCACTCTTTTAGAAGAATTCCGATTCTTGCGTCAGAAATGTACAAATCAGCTATTTTTATAGTATCTTTTTTGGTCCTACATATAGGCAGCCTTGAAGGTGTGTATCTGGATCGCTCATTATTTTGATAGTTTATAAATTATCCTTATTATAAGTTTTTTTTGATGAGACAATCGATCCGTCGAGAAATTATTTCTAGATCGTTATCGCGAGGACGTAACCTAACTAGGCAGTAGCATGACAACCCTAGGCCTCTGGACACTCGAAAGGCTTGGGGCCCTTAAACATTAACTACACCACACTACAATGTTGCAAGACTGTTCTCTTTAGCAGTAGTTGGGTCGGGAGCGCTTCTGAATAGAAACGCTTGAAGAAGCACTATAAAAATGTCTGAAATGAAGGAATGAATACACTAATATACACAAGGCCTAATATATGGAGTCCATAATTATATTAGGCTACATACTTTTGCATGTAATGTGGCACATCTAAGCAACAAAATTAGACCTAACCTACATTTACATTAGTGATGACGGGGTTAACATAGGAAAATTATTATATTTCTACAGTTGTGTTTCGGAAATCAAACGGCATTTAAACGGCAATTCCATTCCAATCCAAGTCACATAAAGTTGTTTAAAAATGGTAGAAATCGCAGAAATCGTCGCCAAGATCCATTCAAAATGATGTTTAATTAAAACTCGACATTATTTAAACAATTTATTACAAAAAACGGTAGAAATCGCAGAAATCGTCGCCAAGATCCATTCAAAATGATGTTTAATTAAAACTCGACAAAAAACCTTAATTAAGCGATTAATCACGATAAAATTTACGACATTTAGGCTAAAGCAGTTCACAATAAACTTGACGGCATTTAAAGCAGTTAGGCCTAATCACAACAGAGACCATTTGAGGTTTCACAGCAGACTAAGCAGATCACATTGGGATTTCACAATAGTTCTAAGTTAATTAATTACTTATTCGAGTTAAACAGATCCCTTGGGGATTTCACAATAATTCTAAGTTAATTAATTAGGCTACTTATTCGAGTTAAACAGATCCCTTGGGGATTTCACAATAATTCTAAGTTAATCTAAGAGGCAGGATCTCGCCGAGATTAGGTTGCAAGAACAGTAAGGTGCTGGCTATAAGGTTAGTATTGAGAATATGAAATGCACGGACACAAACCGTCTCCCCCAATCAAGGACAAGAAACCCGCCTTCATAAAAGGAATTTAAATTTGAGCAATTTAAATTTGAGCAATTTAAATTGGAGCAAGTTAAATTGGGCCTAAGATTGATGGAAAATTAAGGTTAGGGTTAGTTTTAGAGTTAGGGTTAGTATTAAAATTTAAAAAGGTCTAAATTTCTAAGCCTAACCTTCTCCATAATTGTACTAAAGGCTAAGCATAGCCTCAATACTAACCCTAACCCTAAAACTAACCCTATGTAAATTTTAATACCAACCCTAACCCTAAAATCCCTATGTAAATTTTAATACCAACCCTAACCCTAAAACTAACCCTAAATCTAAAACTAACCCTAACCCTAAAGCTAACCCTAACCTAAATTTGCCATCAATCTTAGGCCCAATTTAACTTGCTCCAATTTAAATTGCTCAAATTTAAATTGCTCAAATTTAAATTCCTTTTATGAAGGCGGGTTTCTTGTCCTTGATTGGGGGAGACGGTTTGTGTCCGTGCATTTCATATTCTCAATAATAAACAAAAACCTTATGCGACGTAGTGTAGCGACATCACTTTTGCCCTACGACTTTCTGTCTGGGACTTTTTGTCCGGGACATTTTGTCCGGGACATTTTGTCCGAGACATTTTGTCCGGGACATTTTGTCCGGGGACATTTTGTCCGGGACATTTTGTCCGGGACATTTTGTCCGGGGACTTTTTGTCCGGGGACTTTTTGTCCGGGGACTTTTTGTCCGGGGACTTTTTGTCCGGGGTCTTTTTGTCCGGGGTCTTTTTGTCCGGGGACATTTTATTCGGGGACATTTTATCCGGGGACATTTTATCCGGGGACATTTTATCCGGGGACTTTTTGTCCGGGGACTTTTTGTCCAGGGACATTTTGTCCTAGCACCCAATAAGTTGCGTCTCTGAGTGTATAGGGTCTGTGCATGCTGCGAAAGGCGCTCTCTATAACTTACACTATATGCTAGTTATTTAATTTCATCCTGAGATGCTACCGGTAGTAATTGCTCACGTAGGGCCTATAATTATGATATTCAGCATATAAACAAACGTTTTCCTAGTTAAAGATTGATGTTTTAAACTAGAATTTTAATTTAAAAAATTGCACGCGTGTATTGAGTTACTTAGAAAATGGACGAACGTTTTCTCGCTGATAAGGTTTGATGTTTTGTACTACACGATGCTAGTAATTGCACGTGTATATGTCGCGTAACATATATTGAATTAGTTTGAGTAATGTGAACTATATACTCTAAATAACTGCTGTTGACATTCTAGCACCAAAATATGTAGGCCTACGTAGGTGGACCTAACCAGCGGGACACTGCAGAAGTCCATTCTTGGTTCCCTTTTATGACCATGCATGCAGCAGAGTGGTTATTCTTAGTATTACGATATGCAATATTTTACTCTAGTCCTTCTGCTTTCGACAGGCGCTGAGGCGTGGAATTGAGTCCTTTATCAAAATTTCCTCCACAAAACGTATGTTTTACTTCCCAAAAAGCTGATGGCCTTTTTTAGTATTTCGTCTAAATTTACGGTTGTAGGAATAAGTTGCGCCTCTGCATGAGTATGGTCTATGCTGCGGGAGGTAGAAAAAGAGACAGAGGCAGTTTATCTCTATCTCTGTTTCTACCTCTGCCTCTGTCTCTGCTGTCTCTGCAGAGACAGACAGAGACAGAGGCAGAGGCAGAGGTAGAAACAGAGGCAGAGAGAAGAGAGAGAAAGAGAGAGAGAGAGAGAGAGAGAGAGAGAGAGAGAGAGAGAGAGAGAGAGAGAGAGAGAGGAGAGAGGAGAGATGGAGAGATGGAGAAAGGGAGTGATGGAGTGAGGGAGGTAGAGAATGGAAGAGAGAAAGAGAAAGAGAAAGAGAGAGAGGTATGTGATATATTTTGTAATTATTATGTCTGACAGAATCTATGTCTATGTTGATTCAGATATTTTCACCATAACCTGCATTATTTAGTAACCAATCGACACACACATGCATGATGCATTGCACCTTGCGCAGATAATATAAGTACGTTGTCCATTCCATGTTTGATCAATGCATTCCATGTTTGATCAATGCATTCCATGTTTGATCAATGCATTGCGTTCTCCAAATATTGTCAAAAATTATGATCAACTGCATATTCCGGAGTTATAAATCAGTCGGTCTTATCAGAGCATCGTGCCCTCAGTAAAAGCAGGCCATTTCCGGTAAGAGTTTTTGCCAAGTGCACATGTTTGTATATAGAGTTATAAAGGATCCGGTAAGCAGGTCATTTCCGGTTTGGTTTTTGTTATGTGCACATGTATGTATATAGAGTTATGGAGGATCCGGTTGGCAGGATATTTCCGGTAAGGGTGTTCGTTGTGTGCACAATGGCATGTATGTAGAGTTACGGAGGGTTCGATAAGAAGGCCTTTTCCGGTAAAGGTTTTTGTATATAAAGTTATGGAGGATCCAGTAAGCATGTCATTTCCGGTAAGGGTTTCGTTGTGTGCATATGTATATATAAAGTTATGAAGGTTCGGCATGCCTGTCATTTCCGGTAAGGGTTTCGTTGTGTGCATATGTATATATAAAGTTATGAAGGTTCGGCATGCATGTCATTTCCGGTAAGGGTTTTCGTTGTGTGCACATGTATGTGGAGCCATGGAGCGCGTCTAATAAGCAGGTCATTTCCGGTAAGGGTTTTCTCTATGTGCATGTTGAGTTACGGAGCGTCTAGTAGTCAGGCCATTTCCGGAAAGGGTTTTGCTATGTGAGACCTGCAACAGGCATGCAGATACTTCTGGAGATTCTGTTATGTCCGTTACAGTCACTGTGGTTTTTGTTGATCAACGACAGAGATTTGTTGAGAACATTGGTATTATCATCTCTAATGGAATGTAATGTAAACTAAAATTGAATTTTAGTCTAAGTGCCATATGCTGCAGAGATGGGTACAGGCTGTACAGTAACTAAACGACTATTATAGGTGCTTACCATGCAATTAGCCAATCCTGCAGGCGACAAACAACTAGAACTTTAACTCGGATCGATCAACGATTCTAGCTTATCGAACAGAGACAGAGAGAGAGACAGAGACAGAGAGAGAGACAGAGATAGAGCTAGAGACAGAGACAGACAGACAGAGACAGACAGAGAGAGCGAGAGAGAGACACAGAGAAAGGAAACACTATATGGAAAGTACTCGTCAATAATATCGTTACCTTGAAATTTCTAAAGCGCTGTACGTATACGTTAAACGCAAGCGAAGGGCACCAATATATTCACGAGCGCCGAGTAATGTCGAGGATATTGATTTGTCCAGTATATTTATAAGTCCAGACTGGCTGATCATCTGTATATTTTACTCAGGGTTTGTTTTAACGTGCAGTTGTACACAAAACGTGCAGTTTTAAATGGATTTGTGCAATTGTGGAAGCCATTCTGTGCAGTTAAAACTAGCTGAAAAAGGCCATTTTCCTCCGATTGTGAGTAATTTACCATGGAGGATGGGAAAGGAAAGAGGGGTTGTGCAGTTCTAAAAATTCCCTAAAAACAGCCCTCATTTTACTTGATAACCGGCTTATAGCTTAGTCGCGCAATCGATTCATATTTCGTGCATTGTGCAACGGCGCTATAGAAATTAGTAATTGTAGCTACAGTCATTATAGTTATAGCAATTAAAGTTACTGTAATTGTAGTTGCAGTCATTATAGTTACAGTAATTATAAATATAGCACTTATATCTACACAGTAATTGTAGTTACAGTAATCATACCTAACGTAATTGTGGTTAATACAGTTAACATGGTAATTACAGCAATTATAACATTGCAGTAACCATAGTTTCAGTAATTATAGTTACTTCTATCATAGATCTACAGCAATTATAGTTACAATAATTATAGATAGAGTAATAATTATTACAGCTGCAGTAATCATAGTTAGAGTAGTTATAGTTACACTTTAGAATCGGACCACACTATTTTCTGCTTTCACGAGACATTATATGAGAGAGATCAACAGGAGATGTTTTTGGACGCATTCTCTCCGCGAAGAATTGACTCTGTTATTTGCACTCATGCAGCTGCCTTCTAGTATTTTCATAGCGCTACTCTATTTGACCCAAACCCACAACACTAATCAATACATGTGCTGAGCAACTATGACTCAAGAACATGCTCAAGATGGCCTCGCATGCAGTGGTCGACAGAGGACAGGTTCGAACCTGTGCAGCGTAGACGAAAGGCCGACCGCCATGCAAACCCTTCAGCCAATGTGCATTGAACAATGGCTACAATGTCGCGCGAGCCTAACAAACAAACTCCACATTATATACATTGTTAACTTATTATATACATGTGCACTCATACATATATTTATACAAATTACGGGCCTACATATATATTAGCAAGGCTGTACGCACAGCAGTTGTCACTATGGCAACAATGATGTAAACAAAATGTATAGACTTTATTGACTAGAGGTATACAGACTCCATATATAGCGAGACTATACGCATAGATTGCACATACCGTATATATATATATATATATATATATAGTCCATTGTCCATATATTTATGTCCATATATATATATATATATATACTAAAATGAGCCGAATATCAGTCGACACTCAATGTTATATATCATGTATGTCGCATCGTATCTATAGATTTATATAGCGCTTCTCAAAGAATGACTATTCAGAGGCGCTCTCAGCACCGACACTCATAATAGTATGCATAAATAATTATGTTCTACACATGTCATGTAAAATGCATAAACTATGTATATTGGGATAGTCTATACATATAGACAATCTGACAACATGCAGGGCATATACATGTAGGCACAAAATAATTGTACACAGGCAAATACTGAGTAACAGATAGACAAAAATAAGAATGCACACACACACACACACACATCCAGAGACACGGGCAAACAGACATAGCGACAAAGACATACAGGCGCATTGAAACAAGTATAATTATGTACCAGGTATACATGTATTATGCACAGATGCTTATATATAGGCCCTATGCACTTGCATGTATATATATAAATATAAATATATAGGCCTATTGTATCATATATATTCCATTATATATAGGGCCTACAATCATATATATATATATATATGTATATATATAAAGATTGTCTACTCGATCAGAGACTTAGGTCGGTGTCTTAACGAACCAATTATTTCGAATTCGTTACACAGAGCCCTTCATTCTACAGTGCTTTCTTTGCACGCTTTACACTCTGGCGCTCTATAGATGACCCCGACCGAGAGGGTGTGGGTGGGGGTGGGGTGGGAGTGTGGGGGACGAAGCGAGGTGGCATTCATCATCGTTAGCGGTTGCCATCTACCGGCAAACACTGACCGATCTACAGATGAGATGAAAAGGAGCTAGAGAAATCTAGCATCAATTGATGCATGGGCACAACTACGTAGGACTACGGCCTGCAGTGCATGGATAGGCACCTTATATAGCGCCTATTTATTCAGCTATACAGTGGGATATAAAAGGATATGTATACGTACGTAGAGACATGTGCAGACTGACATACAAAGAAACAGGCAGTTAAACAGAGAGGCACAGAGAGAGACAGAGAAACAGACAGAATTACAAGTACAGAGAGACAGTCACATAGACAGGCATACCAGGCCACTGGCAGACAGACACCAAGATGCCCGTCAAATATCAGCACAGGAAGAAACACAGACAGGCAGACAGACAGATAGACAGACAGGCCAGGCAGTTAAACAGAGAGACAGAGAGAGAGAGACAGAGAAACAGACAGAATTACAAGTACAGAGAGACAGTCACATAGACAGGCATACTAAGCCGCTGGCAGACAGACACCAAAATACCTATCGAATATCAGCACAGGAAGAAACACAGACAGACAGGCAAGTAGGCAGTTAAACAGAGTGACACAGAGAGACAGAGAAACAGACATAGTTACAAGGGACAGACAACGGTGCAGACACAAACACATACAGTCGCAAACACAGACAGACAGGCAGGCAGACACAGACTCAAAAACTGTCACGTTCACAAAAACTAGCCAAGAAAAAAGACACACAAACCCAACCAAGGAAAGAGACACAGACAGACAGGCAGACAGACAGACAGACAGAATGACCTTTTTGCCCACATGTATAATTATAGGGCCACAGGTCTGTATATATATACTGTATAGTGACATGGGAATGGCTTTAGTTGGCTTTCGTTGAATCCACCTTTAACGGCTGCAACATGGAACCGGTAGTTATATTTTACGACGACGAACAGCATGAAAAGCATATCTCTGTTTTGTGTCCATTTTTCAATGACGACCGTCATTTCATATTCAATTCAACAGCCGGTCCAGGGTCTAATGCATAACTCAGTATTACACACAATGGCGATACTCTGCCTCTCCTTCGTGTTATACAAAATTCATGTGATATCGTTGGTCACAATAAGACGGATGACATGACCAATTTATCCCAATAAGAACAACAAAAAAGCTAATACGAGGCCATCCGTCTGCGTAAGTAAGGGTAAAGTCTGGGTGAATATGAAACGCAGGAAATCGTTTTTGCGCGAATTTACTTCAACGCATAAAAATACAGAAAACATGTCAGAATACCAAAAGAATTTGTTTTTAAGACAATTTCTATACCATCGTCAGTAGCAAGCTACTTCGATGATGATGATTTGCGCAGGAACACACACACACACACTCACACACAAGCGCGCGCGCACACACACGCACACACCGTCATCGTCATTGTCATTTTCATCGTCAACTGTCATCGTAGGAGTTCGGTAGAAAGTATAAAAGGTGGTGGTCATTGTCACGACCACTTTCAAAATGTGATGGAATGACTGTATACAAGATTAATACTCCTATATGAGTTGTAGCATGCAACCGCCCAACATTGTGACGAGTGTGCAGTCTTCTCAATTATATTATCTATGCTATAGTCTCTGCATGTTAGAGCCTTTTACTTGAACAATATCCTTGTTTATTGTCAACATTCTTATTCGTTCTCTACATTTACAAATGTACGTTGGTTTCCTGCTTGCGAGCAAACTCCTACTCGCATACGATGCAAATACAGATCATCTGCTACACTGTATAATCATCATCAACAATGTCCATGAGTTCATCGTCCTTAGGTGCTTGATGCTCTTTTGATCACCTCCTTCCATTTGTCTCTTTCTCTTGCTATGTGGCTCAATTGCTGCAGTGATCTATCTCCACAACATTCCACGATGGCATCCTTCCATTCTCTGAAAGGACGCCCACTTTTGTTCGTCCCTTCCTTAATGCCAAAACACCAACGTCTTAAGTTTTCTGGAGTCGTCCATTCTCCATATATGTCCAAACATTTTGCAATTTCCTGCAGATTACTTTTGTAGCAGAGTGTCTCTTATAACCAATTCGATTGTATATATGCCTAGTTGCTCATTCGTCATTTTTTTTCTCCAACCGATTCTTAATATTTTTCGATAGCATATTCACACTACCTACATAGTATCTTGACTTCCGCGATTACACTACATGCATGTACTGTACATGTAGCTCCGTTAAATAAATGAAAGTCGATTTTTATATATCAATATCCGATGCATGAATAATTATGTCATGGAACACGTCTTGTGTTTCGGTCGGCGTTCATTCACAGTTGCTGTTGGTCCATCCATAATATTATGGAACTCCCTGCATTCTTCATGATGTTCGCAACTCCCTCCAATCGAGAGACCGCCTTTCGCTCTAAACTGGAAAACACATTTTACAGTCTTCATGTAGGCCTACATTATTATGGCTCCTATAATGCTCGCCAGCTTCAATGTGCTCAAGTCTCAGTAAACTTTGCAAGGAGCACATTCTCGAACACTATTATTTTATTGTATGCCTGCATCGTAAAATATTAAATGAGGTGACCTATTGGAATAATGGGTTGACTCTTCCCATTTCCATGGGGCGCGGTGGTGTAGTGGTGGCGTCGTTGCCTTGAAGCCGGAAGGTTCGAGGTTCGAATCCACCTTGCCGCGTAAGGACCTTGGGCAAGTCCTTCACTCACAATTGCTCAGCGCTTCGGCGTGAAACTCCGGTGCAGTGTCCGCTCTGCATTCGGGAGCGCCTCTGAGTAGAGAGAGCTTGAAGGGGCGCTATAACAAGTGCACATACAAACAAACAATTTCAGTTACCCGAACATTACAAGCACGTTACCGATGCATTTGTTCTTATAATGAATTCTATGGACTATTTAGTCTATAACGTTGGCAGCTGCTGATTATGATGCATGTATTATTAATACTTATAAAATCGCCGCAATAAGATAATAACATTAAGCACACACTTGTACCATACACGTGAATGCAGCATCTCTCATGCAACTCATGAGTGAGTGCATTTGTTATTAATCCATTAACACTTGCGTGTTAACAATGACGACACCTGCACAACAAGACACACATACAAGAACGATGAACATTAATTTTTTACTGCACCGCTTTCACCTGCAGCTTTAGGCGAGGCTTTCAAAAGATATTGTATTAGTGGCATTTAGTGTTAGTGTCTTAATACTCACACAAACATCACTCAAACACACATACAAACACATATGCATATATAAATATATATAAATATATATATATATATTTGCGGAGCGCGATGTTGTATGGGTTTATTCAGTGCATTGCAGCATTGGAGCCGAAAGGTTGCGGGTTCGAACAGACTAATAAAAGTGCATATACGACCTACGATATTATTAACATAAAATATATTATGCGACAATATAATTTTATTCAGTTGTTAAATTGAACTCTAAACTGATAATTAACTAATTCTTCGTAGCATTACATTTAAAAACTCATGCCATAGACTACCTATATATTAAATACATAGACCGGGAAAACTAAAAGTCGCCTGGGCCCTGGGCATTTGCCATCTCCCCCACCCCCCTCTGAATCCATCTCTGCGGCCGTGGCAATCCGTATAAGACAAAAAGATTGAGCGCTGCCTTGTCGCTTTTCGATTTCCAATCAACTCAACCTTCAAGCGTTGAAAGGACGACCACATCCATGACAGACTTTCTTCCCTCCTCGCAGACACATCTTCCTGGAGTTGGCTTTTAATCCACGCAATCTCTCTCCCTTCGTATACATGTACCTTCGATTCATCCGATTCAGCCTCCATGAAAGAACCATATTTTCCGCATGGCTGAATCGCCGCGTGCATGTTCATTGTTCAGCGTCGAAATGAAGTGATGCATGGTATTTAAAAGCATCCATCTGTAGACTAAGCTGTCCATGGAACCATTATTATATGCATCGACAAATCGCAGACTTTTATACGAACTAGAGCACTAGACTGTCTGCGTGAGGAACACGCCTAAAACGCTGAAACAATAAACCGAGACTCTTCAGCCATCCATGGAGCTAAGTTACCAAGTCCTCTACAATGCTGACCATTAAGCAGTGATTCTATTGATGCGTTTTTATTCCACTATAAATGCATTCCATTGTACTGGAATTTCATTGTATACATACATAATGGCATCTCGCACGTCGATATTTTGCATTGTGTTACGCTCTACTGTAATAAACAGTAGACTGGCGGTATAGCTGCTGACGTGGACCCATCACATTGTATGGGCATATATTCCGTCAGTTCATTGTGCCTATCCCATTCTGTGCTTCGCATTCTATAGATTTGTTGCATTGGGCTGTTGCATGTATATAATATAAAGGTGGGTCCTGTATACCATATCATTGCCGCAATCGTGCCAAAGAGACCGATAGATTAGATTGCTAGATTGCATTCAATATGAAAATTAGATTAAATTAGATTGAACTAGAAAAAATTATAAATGGTTGGATTGGGTTAGATTAGATTGGATAAAATGATTAGATTGGATAAAATGATTAGATTGGATAAAATGATTAGATTGGATAAAATGATTAGATTGGATAAAATGATTAGATTGGATAAAATGATTAGATTGGATAAAATGATTAGATTGGATAAAATGATTAGATTGGATAAAATGATTAGATTGGATAAAATGATTAGATTGGATAAAATGATTAGATCGGATAAAATGATTAGATTGGATAAAATGATTAGATTGGATAAAATGATTAGATTGGATAAAATGATTAGATTGGATAAAATGATTAGATTGGATAAAATGATTAGATTGGATAAAATGATTAGATTGGATAAAATGATTAGATTGGATAAAATGATTAGATTGGATAAAATGATTAGATTGGATAAAATGATTAGATTGGATAAAATGATTAGATTGGATAAAATGATTAGATTGGATAAAATGATTAGATTGGATAAAATGATTAGATTGGATAAAATGATTGCTTGATTTATTGATTGATTAGATCACGATCGATTGGATCAAATTGTACTCAATGAGGTTTAGATTAAATAAATCAGATTATATTTCACTGGAAGGAATTAAATTAGTTTACATTAGATTAGGATCGGATTTAATTGAATCGGATTTAATTGAATCGGATTTAATTGAATCAGATTTAATTGAATCAGATTTAATTGGATCGGATTTAATTGGATTGGATTTAATTGAATCGAAATAGATTAGATTAGATTGCTAGAGACGGCTTCTCTTTCATTATTTTCATAGCTATAGTTGAATTGATAGACAAATACCTATTATTACAGTCCTTAATTGTGGAGAGCCATGATAGGCAGCTGTTTTCTGCATGCATCATGTAATTAGTCGAACCTCTTTGTCTTTAATCGGGCACGCAAATTGCCGCAATTCACATAGATCTATAGCGCTTTTTGATGAAAAGCAGTGGACTGTAATCTTATATAACATATGTATTGTGTATACCTGTCTTGGAAACCTTCCCTCCGTTGTAGCAATAGATGCTAAAACTCACCTGCGTGGGCTGCAGGTAGCAAATACCTGCCAAAATAGATGTCAGGTCTAATAATAAGGTACATATACAATAATAATTATAGACGCTGCAACGTATAATGATCCACGTGTCAGAAGGACTCCCTCTCGTGTCTGCGATGATGCAGTTCTTCAAGTCTTTCCTTGGACCCGGACCAAATTAGAAACTATACCTATGCCATGGGTTCTGACTGCAGGCGGGATATAATTGCTGAAAAACATGTGTAAATAATATATAGTCTATATATATATATATAATACTGTATGCACAACACGTCATGTTAGACATAAATATATACATTTATAAATATAAGACTATATATTTTATATTTTATATATATATATTTTAAAGCACATGTATAACTCCATATTTGCGTGCACAGAACAACATAAAACATTGTATGTATATATATACAGGGTGGGCCAGCATAAATGTCCCGACTTTGCAGGCGTATAACTTCGCCAATTTTTAACATTTATTTATACTTGATGCATCAAATTAAAGGTATTTCACTCTAGTATTATCTCTAAAAAAGTCGAACTGATACTAGTTTAGGTTTTAATTATATACTTGGATCAGCGCTAGCTACCGTTTTTTGTCATTACTGACGCATTATGACGCCGTTTCCCGGGAAAATTCTATCGTTTTTTGCTAAAACGTGCGTAGACACGATCATTTTGGGTGTTTGTAGGGTCCCTACCATGAATATATTCTAATCGCAAAACCGCGTCCTTTCAATTTTGCCAACAGCCGTGCACTGCCATGCGCTGCTTCAGACGCTTGCACGCTGCCATGCAGTCGTTTCTTTGCGTAAGAGCTGGAGAGTTCGTGGGACTTCTCGTCGACAAATTACTTTAGCTTTAGGTCTATAATCTTTTCCAATACGCTATTCAGTGCTTCTAAGACGGCCTGTTTTGCGCTGAATTTGCATGCAGGGCCTGCCCTGGTCATTGTCTTGACTGCAAATGTACGCGGACACACGAGCAATGTTAGCGGATGTGAGCGCCGTGCGCTCCGATTCCCATGGTTTGCAAGTAGAAAGTCCTGTTTTATTAATTTTCCGTAGCAGATAATACAAAGTATTGTTTATTCCATCCTCTGTTAGAATATTCGTTAATCATTTCAAACGAATTAAATCCCTTACCAGTTCGTAAAATTAAGATCGAAACGCGATCATCGTCTGTCAACGGCGCCAGGTTGCGTCACAAATGACAGCAAAATATGGTAGCTAGCGCTGTTCCGGGCATATAATTAAAACCGAGACTAGTATCAGTTCGACTTTTTTAGAGATAATACTAGAGTGAAATACCTTTAATTTGATGCATCAAGTGTAAATAAATGTTTAAAATTGGCGAAGTTATACGCGTGCAAAGTCGGGACATTTATGCTGGCCCACCCTGTATATGTAGCAAATTATGTAATGGTATTTATAAGTATTATAAAATATATATTTTAATATACAGAATAATATATATATATATACATGTATATACTTTGTGATGTCATGCTGTTCGAATATGGATTTACACACATGCTTAAGTATATATTGTGTTGTTGTTGTATGTAAATATGGATTGGCTGTATTATAGATGTTCGTACACATATAATATACACTCAGTATTTTGTTTTTGTTTTGCATGGAAATTCCAGACCCCTCTCCGGAAGTCATCAAGACCGGAAGCGGAAGTTGATCCATAACTGTTGACGTTCAACGGATGTTATCGACCAACGACTTCGAGTCTACCATGCATCAAAGAGTGAAATGACCGCTTTATAAATGTCCATTTATTCTGCATTCTAACTATAATAGCTTTGTGACAAGACTCCTTTGAAGAGAGGAATACGATAGACTTGAGGTGGAACTAAACTTCGAAACCGGGATTTGTTTGTGTGTGCAACTGTTGCACTTGGAACGACAGTGTTGCAGTTTTCTGTGGGACGGACAACAGTTGCAATCGGGAAAACTTCGCTCATTCCAAGCGGTACGGTATTATGCTGTCGTGAAAAAAACGTTGTATTTGCAGTGATAAGAGAGATTGTGAGTGTTGTGATATCGCATCGGAACATACATTACATGTAGCAACCGTTGCATACATTACATGTAGCAACCGTTGCACTGACAACATAGCATTAATTGAAAGGACGACGATGATATACAGGTAGGCTATTATAATACTGTTGTAGAACTTGTAGTCAAACAATCGTTGCACTGCGGAATAGAACAAAACAATTACTTGCCGTTTTCTACCAAAGCCTCTGATAGTTGATCTCGAATCTGCTGACCCTAAAATATTATATAGGTTTTGTCTATAATTAATAATTATACAAGTTTGATTGGAGCCTGTATATAGGCATATTGCATAGCTAACTCAATCAGAATCTTAAAGTTTCCAAAAACATAACTTATTAAATATTATCATATAATAATAATAATAATAATAATAATAATAATAATAATAATAATAATAATAATAATAATAATAATAATAATAATAATAATAATAATAATAATAATAATAATATTGATAAATAATAATAATAATAATATTTTATTTCCGGATAATTTTTTTCAAATCCTGAGGGAATCTGAGGTACCTCGAGTAAAAATAGAAATAATAATAGATATATTACTAATAATAACAACATTAATAATAATAATAGGCTACAGCACTATTGTGACTTAAAATAATATATTCCAACGCATTTCAGAGACATTTCAAAACCTCGCACAATGATGGCATGCGCGTGTGAATAACAAAAACCGAACAGAACGATTAATTCCTTGCAACTCAACCTGCAGTCGACTGAAACGTCACCATGGACATCTACGAGATAAGCGTGAACCTTGCGAACTTCTCAAGCAGCAGCAATTGGCCGGAAAACTACAACAGTGGCGCCTCCAGCGGCGACTACGACAACCGCAGCAGCAGCTGTTTGGAGCACATACTGAACGTGACTCGGATCGTCAAAACGGGTGTGGCTAAAAAGATCGTGTCGGTTGAGAACCAACGTTATGCCTCTCTGGTGTTCTACGTCAACAATGTCATCGTTCCGATCATCTGTCTCTTTGGAATTATCGGAAACGTTCTTAACCTGGTCGTGCTGACCAGAAAGCAGCTTCAGCGTTCGATGGATCGCTTGGAGAAGTCGGTCAGCGTGGGACTCGTGGCGCTGGCCGCTTCCGACATGATCTCCTGCCTACTGTACATGATGACGTCGCTGGTACAGGAACAGACTCTCTACTCTCCGCTGGAAAGTCATCTGAGTCTCTACTTCAAGATCTACCAGGAGGCGCTCGTCAACATATTCCTCCTCTGCAGCACATGGTTGACCGTCAACATGGCTCTCGGTCGCTACTTCGCCATCTGCCACCCGCTGCAGGCGCGCGGCTTCATCAGCCTCCGCGGGACACGCATCGCCGTCATCTGCGTATTCATCGGATCAGTGATCGCCACCCTCCCGCGCTTCTGGCACTACCACGAGACGACCGTATCGTGCAATGATCTCCTCTCGAACGCGTCACGCGCCGTTCCACATCACTGCCCATGTCGGTTCCACACGAAATCAACCTACGGACTGTACCGTAACAACCAGTTCGTCTTCGGCTACGGACTCTTCTGCTCCGTGGTTTCCATCTTCATTCCCCTCGTCATACTCACCATCTGTAATGTCTGCCTGATCCGCGCCCTCCGCCGCTCCTACCGCATGCAGTCGCTCTACCGCGCCAACAAACCCAACGACTCCGGTCACCGTATCACCCCCACCCTCATCGCCCTCATCGTCCTCTTCACCGTTCTTGTAGCGCCAGCAGATTTCGTCGTCTTCGCTCGGTTAGTCGACTCGCGTTCGCGTAACTACACCGCATTCAAGATGACGACGATGATCACGAATCTCCTTCTGTTGACGAATTTCGCCATCAACTTCGTCCTCTACTGCGTCGTCAATGTTCAGTTCCGCAAGACCGTGCGTGACATCGTCACGTGCACGTGGTACGCGGGTCAAGGTCGTCTGAAGGACAGAGGTCAGAGCACGACGTATGCGCGTGCGACGCAGCACGCCACGATGGACACGTGCGCCATTTCTGAAACGGAAATAGCTCTCTAGGATGATGACGATGGCTGTGCGCATGCGCAGACGGAAGTGAGGCTGACGGTTGAATCGATCTGGATGTCTGTTTAAGTAATTAGGTCGATGACGGCTTTGTGGCGCTGGTGTGGTCTGTCTGTCCGTCTGGATGACTCTGTCTGTCTGTCTGTATGTCTGTCTGTCTTTCTGTCTGTTTGTCTGTCTGTCTTGCTGTCTGTCTGTCTGTCCGTCCAAATGACTGTCTGTCTGTCTGTCCGTCTGACTGTCTGTCTGTCTTTCTGTCTGTTTGTCTGTCTGTCTTGCTGTCTGTCTGTCTGTCCGTCCGAATGACTGTCTGTCTGTCTGTCTGTCTGTCAGTCTTGCTGTGTGAATGTCTGTCTGACTGTCTGACTTGCTGTGTGAATGTCTTGCTGTCTGTCTGTGTGAGTGTCTGGTTGGAGATCTAGCTATTTTTTACCCTTTGAGTCAGCTGTCTCTGGCTGTCAGTCTATATGTCTGTCTGTCTGTCTGTATGTATGTTTATATCTGTCCCTCTGCTTGTCTGTCTGTGCTTTACTGTCTGTCTGTCTGCCTGCCTCTGTCACTGACTGTTGTGTCATTGTGTGTCTCTATGTCTTTTCCTATCTTGCTCCGAGTCTCTCCTTTTGTCTTCGGGGCTTGCTTCATCATGTGTGTGTGTGTGTTTGTGTATGTGTACAGTGTGTATGTGTGTTTTACTCTGTCTCTTCCTAAATCAGTCTCGATGTGACGTTTTATTATTCCATTGGTTCTGTCTCTTTCCGCTCATGTGTGATTATCTCTTTGTTCTTTGCATATCTCACGATCTGCAGGTTTTTAACTTAGGCCCCTGAGATATGATTTTATATTTTATTGAAGGAACGGACCGAAAAAGACGAAGATATTGAGAAAAAAAACAGAAGAATAAAAGTAAAAGGAGCAGAAGGTCACAAGACACAAATACTGATAGACAGAAGGACAAAAGGACTAAGCTACAGAAATACAAGAGGACGACAAGAGAAAAATGCTAAAAACAAAAGTACTAAAAAAGAAGACAAATGACAGAAGGACGAAAGTAAGGACGTGAAGACAGAAGTAGTACAAGACAGACAGTTGAAAGAATAGAAAGACGAAAGGACAGCTGGACAAAGGACAGAAGGACTAAGGACCACTAGGACGAATGGATGATTGGAAGGAAGGACGCACTGTTCATAGCCAGCATAATACGACCGGACATCCTAGCGGACGAACACATGGACAAATGATGGGCATGCGCAGAGGCGGAAGCACGTACGGACAATCGGGCGAAGGACTATAGGGTCGGACAGACGGAAAAACGGACAAACGGATGGACGAACGGCCGAAGGATTGTTGGACAAACGGACGTTTTGATGATTGAGTCGAAGTTGGTGCTTAGAACATCAATTGAAAATAGACTTGTAAATAGATGAATATTTATAAATAGATGAATATTTATAAATATATGAATATTTATAAATAGATGAATATTTATAAATAGATGAATATTTATAAATAGATGAATATTCGTAAATAGATGAATATTCATAAACAGATGAATATTTATAAATATATGAATATTCATAAACAGATGAATATTTATAAATAGATGAATATTCATAAATAGATGAATATTCATAAATAGATGAATATTTATAAATAGATGAATATTTATAAATAGATGAATATTCATAAATAGATGAATATTTATAAATAGATGAATATTTATGAATAGATGAATATTTATAAATAGATGAATATTCATAAATAGATGACTATTCATGAATAGATGAATATTTATTTATTCGCTTTAACCAATCGCCCAGAAACTACCTGCAACTTGAAAACGGATTTGGACTATTATAGGGTAAATTGTAAATACTTATTAGTGCACGTGCACTTCATAACAGAATCTGAACGCACGGAGTCAACTGATCACGCTCAAACCTGTAGTCGATGGGTTACAAATCCAGCTCGTTACCGAATAGACCGCTATATCAATCTGTGATTGAAAGTACAATCTGCGATATCAACAACAACAACAACAATATCGGTGAAACCACTGGACAACCGTTTAGTATTCGTTGTACGGTTAATCGGTTATTGAACAACGTGTTGTTAGTGTCGTGTTACGTGTGGAACTTCGAACCACGTACACTGAGGGAGAAAGCTTTCACATTGCCGCAAGGACTTGAACAGTTGTTGCCATAGCTAGTAGACCTATATATATATACATACTTGAAGTCGTTGTTTAGCTCTGTAGGTTGTTACGTAGGATTATTAATATTAACGAATTCACTAATCAAATAATTTGTATATATACTATTCATTAATTAATTGTTTGATATATGGTCGTTCTATTATACTTATCTAGCTTCTTATAACCGATTAATCAAAACTATTTGTATATTATTAATTAATAAATTGTTAGTTGGTGTTGTTATTTACTGATCTCTGTATTTTGTAATTGTAACTACATGCAGACATTTAAGTAGCTCCACTCATCGGAGTGAGTTACCAGCCCAGTTACCAGCATTGCTTTTTTACCGAATGGCATTTCAATGGTGACTTGTTCGAGAAATTTCAATATCGGACGGTATACATCTTAAATTAAAACGACGTGGCACATATTCGAATTCGACGACGATGATATCACGTGACATATTCATTGAGAAATGAGTAGGGTTGAGGCCATGATCTCTATTCATGTAGCCTATAATATATGAGCACGTGTTATATAGCGCCCCTTCAGGATTCTACTCAGATGCTCTTCCGACTATATACAGCACGGACACTGCTTTGGAGTTTCACGCCGAATCGCATGAGCAATCACGCGTGAAGGATTTGCTCGGGTCCATTCGCTGTGGCTTGAGATGGATTCTAACCCGCAACCTTCCGGCTCCACGGCACCCCGAGCCTAACCCCCTACACCAATTTATATAGACGGCAGCTATGGAAACGCGTCTGCATCAACCACTGCATTAACAACTATTTTTAGCCCTCATCCGAACAAGGGGGGTCTGGCCAGACCTCCTCCATATATTTGCTGCATAACTTTTTTAGGAGCGATATCTTCTCAGATTGCTTTTATGACTTTGTTCCTATATTAATGAGCTACAATTAGCACATCTAAACGACCAAATCGATTTAGTTATATGGAAGTTATGAAGATAATACTGGCCGAGACTACAATGATGACAGTTTGGACAGTGAGAGCAACAATAAAGAATGTGAATATGAAGAGATGCCAATGCCTGAAGAACAACATTCAGGTGTTTCTTATGATGAAGACAATGTTGAAATTGAAGAAGATGACAAACACAATGATGAGACTGGACCTGATAGTGAAGATATGATGACGAAATTGTCTATACTATTGAAGCCGAGAGTCCTAAATACATGTAAAGATCCGCATAATTTTTGGCGGTCAAAAGCAATGCCAAGAGGACGTGTTCTGTTGCACAGTGCTGTAAAAGAAGATGTGGAATAAAATAATACGGATAGCCTACATTGAAAATATTCCAGATAGTTTTGACAGTTTTACATGTATAACAGCCGAGATGAAAGACATCATCATTCGACATACAAACCCGAAAGCAACAGCTAACGGACTATGTATGATAAGCTTACGTGTTTACATTTTAAGTTTAGTCCTATTCCACTATTTGTTATAGATATTTTCTAGAAAACAGTCTTGCTGACTCTGATCATAAGAGCATTCAGTACTAATTTTACTAAAATTATGGTTTCTTTAGTTTTGATTTCCATATTTTATACATAGACTACTATTGCGACGATGAACATGTATTACAAACCGTGACAATTAATGTAACTAAACATTTAATTTCAAATTCATCATAAAACTTATTTATATCGCATAAAGAGACTGATACATTGTTGTTTTGAGTTACTCTGATATCATCTTACAAAATTGGCACACAAAAATTACTATTTCCTATGAAAAACCCACATCAAAACGGGGGTCTGGCCAGACCCCCCTTGTTCAAATTAAGTTGCATTTTAGCTTGTTCGGATGAGGGTTAATGAGATTTTTACCAACTGCGTCAGAGGGCTGGATTGTTGACACTGAGAAGCACTTTCAAAATTTAATTCCAGGCTTTGCATAATGAATGGTGTTACTGCTTCAAACTCAGATGATCTACGATCGAGATTTACTCTCATCTATAAGAGTCATTATGGTCATGCCCTTGGGATATTCTAACCAGAATGCCTACGGTTACAAATACAGGCTGCGGCGTGTTGAACACACTTCCGCCTCCTATGGAGAAGGGCTTGCCGCCGCATGGGACACTGCTATTGCCGCCTCTGCAGTATATTTCTGTTCCAAAGAGTAAACTGCAGTGTGCGCCTAAATTAATTATCCCATGTCATCTTGTTTGCAGTTTTAATTAAGTTTAATGTCAAATTTTAAAGTTATTTTTTAAGTTGTTAAGCTTTAAATCCATATGGAATGAGCGGGTCTTGGGTAGAGGTCTAACGGTCTTAATATATGAACCATGGAGAGACATTTACTTCTATAGGTCTATTTTATCATTTACGCTTGCGTTTACTGATTAGCCTATTGAGGCCCTATTCAATGGCGTAGTACTGTGGTAGCTGGCAAGCGTGCTGGACCGTCAAGCGACAGTTCGGGGTTAAAATCCCCGCCTGGACAGAAAATAATTTGGTTGGAGATTATTTTCTACTTGGTGTACCCTCATATGCTGAGACTGAGAAAATGGAGTCGCTAACACTTCATACCCATGTCTGCCCCCAGATAGCTTAGGGACTGCTCGCCTTCTTCTTGCTAGTTATTCCTTTTATCTGCCTCCACCTAGCGAGCAATTGATGCCAGGCTTCGTGCGATGGACTGTTTTGAACATCAAACGATCAGTTCATATAGCCATCTTTCGAATGAAAGCTGAAGTTAGTTGAGAGAAATTTTAGTGTACGTGAGAATCGTCAGATAATATTTTTGGAGAACTGCATGGATGGTAAAAATTATGTGGCGAAAATAAAGAATTTACATTTTCCGAAAACACCATTTAAAGGTGTCTAAACAGAACTCCACAATGCTGCGCTAACTATTATTCATTGTTTAAACTTTAACGGCTCGGCATGATTAACGCAATATTATGTAGCCTACGATACGCACATTGTGATAAGATGAGCCTTGTGGCAACTTAAAACAATGCCTTGAGCAATATTCATAGATTATCGTACGACTGAAATTTCTACAAGTTCAACATTGATTCTGATGAACATTGATAATCTAAATGAGATTCTTTTAATCTCGTTCAGTGGTGGCACACTTAGCCTTCCAGATCCGGGGACCTTTGACCCTGTTCTTCACGTATCTTTTTTACGTTTGCGGTGTACCATTGCCTGTATAGCATGGGCGGAGACCTGGGGGACAGGGGGGACGGTCCCCCCCAATGAAAGTGTTGGGGGGACGGCTCATGCATTTGTCCCCCCCCCCAATGTTTGAGCGTCAAGACTTTGTTGGCGGCGAAAATAGAAAATTTCGTCGAGTTTTGGCCGGATGACTAAAAAAAAATTAAAAAAAGGTCATCAATTTTTTTGGCGGCGAAAATAACTTTTTTCCCCGAGATTTCGCCGGTCGTCAGAAATTTTTCTGAAAATCTCGCGTCTTTCCGTCCCCCCCCCAATTCTCGGCCCAGGTCTCCGCCTATGCTGTATAGCGCTCGTGAATAAGCCGGTGCCCCGCGCTTGGCTTTCGAGTGGCGCTTTAGAAATTAGGAGATTACGATTACGATAGGTCATATTTCTATGCACTCGCTGAAATGAAAACATGTTTCCTATTAGTTAAGAATTTTGCTTCTAATCTAGTGTTCAACAACTAGTTTAGGCCTCGGTCTACTATTCAGTCACCAAGGTACGGTGGTCTACAAGTAGGCCTAGGCCTGCTTTTTGCATAGAAAAGCCGTGCTTTTCTGTGGTTGGCCCGTTAGTACGGACCCTCTTGAGCTGAACCTGTTTCCTGGGTCTATCTCTAGCTTATTTGTGAGCAGTTCTAGTCAAAGATGAAAGTTGTAACGTACAGAAACAGATGCGGACTCATAAATGACAATATCTCTCAAATGAATTTTAAATTTCACTTCGATCATTGAAACAAAAGTTCCAGATCTGTGTAGTGAAGACAGCTTAACGTCTCGCATTAAATGTGGCACACAGAGGATTTGAATAATGGCCAACGGTTGATATATCTTTTAAGTCGAATAAACTTTAAGCATCACGCATACTTAAGGCTTATACGTCTGATTCTCAATCTCTTTATTTAAATGAAAGTAATTCGTAAACATATTAATTAGTGATAATTATAATAGCCTATAATTGACATGCGATTCTTTTAATTGCACGCTTGCTTTCCAATAAGCTATAAATTAAAAAAATCAAAAGCCATAATAGACATAATTATATTCAATATCCTAAGAGGACATTCTATAACATAAAATGACACATGTTCGATGATAAATGATTTCATTACTATAATTATTGTTATTAATTGTCCGTTCTATATTTCAATCCGTTGCAAAACGTTGAATTTTCAGGCTACGTTTAGACACCTTTAAAAAATGATATTTCCATTGTATGTCTAATTTCATGTTACGGTTTCTTACCAACTTTGTAAATCATTAATGCGACTGTTCAATCGAACTCTGTTATAACACAAGAAAAGTAGGCGCTATTTAAAAGCCTAAATCCATTGACGTCAAAAGCTTCTTTGATGACCTCAGCTTTGACAAAGCACTAAAACACTGAAAAATATTAGGATTCTGTTAAACACCTTTAAAACGGTGGAAAATGTGGTTTATGAGCCTCAATTATTACGGAATTATGTAGGTTATCGATGAATCTCGTTTACACTAATTCTATTATCGATGAATCTCGTTTACACTAATTCTATTCCTACTAATGTTCTTGAATTATTTCAAGAAATTTTTACTTTATTCGATTCATTTATTGCCACCATCAACCATAAACAATAGACATAGTATAACATGCTTCACATAATCGGGTGGCAACAAGGAAGGCCCTAAGGGATGAATATCCCGCTAACAGGGACACCTAATTACATGTGCAATTTTAACAGATGGCTAGACGGTTGACATAATGAATTGAACAATATAGGCTAAAAGAACAGCATGAGATGACAATTAATGTAGAAAACTTAACTAAAGAACGCAAAACAAACACACACACACACACAAATAATTTAAAAAAATGAAAAATCAGTGGGAACTACGTACCTTTGCTAATTTTGGAGATTGTGGGTATATTCCAGTTTTAAAAGAACAGTTATTAAGTTCTACTAGTGGATGAATGATACTCGGTAGGGTTGGTAAGGCTATAACAGGGTGTATATCGTCAACTCCTTTGGCATGAGATGGGTGAATAGTATTGCTTAGTTGCAACAGTTCCTCTTTCGTTATTTCCGTGAGTCCAAAGGAATCTACTTTTGAGGGGATTATATATATATATGTATGTATGCATGTATGTACATGTATGTGTCGACATTTCTTATAGAGTCCTCCAAGATTCTCCTCAGTTGCGCTCCCGGCTACATCGCGGACACTGAATCACGCCGAAGCGCATGAGCAATTACGAGTTAAGGACTTGTTGAGGGTGCCTACGCGGCGGCTTGAGGTGGATTCGAACCCGCAACCCTCCGGCTCCAAGGGTCCAGCCACACCCTTGCACTACCCCGCCGCACAACTTGTGTTACAGCATGGTCAAGTGGTGTAATAACAGTATCCAATATTCTGTGTGGCTTTACCGCTCCTAAATACATGTAGTCCTAATGGCTTTTTAGCTGTTGCTGGACTTGGAGCACCTCTGAGTAGGTTTCTTTGAAGAGGCACTATTTAAATTATCAATATTCTGTGTGGCTTTACCGCTCCTAATGGCGATGACGTCGGCTTTGTCTGAAATGTGTATTCGCTACTGATCCTATGATCCTATCACATTAAATATTTATTTTAGGTAATATTATTGCTGTTTATCCAGACAGCCTCTTATCAGTGATAATAAGTGTCGCCCTCCTCCTTTATCCAGACTTGAGACTGGCACTGTCAGAGTAAACGAACAGTGGCAGAGCATAGCTACTGCTCGCACTCTAGCAGTGCCAGTCCCAAGCTTAGATAAAGGAGAAGGGTGACGTTAATAATTCTTGTTATCACACGAAGTCAACATGCTACAATAAATAATTACTCTGAAATTACTAAGTTATACGAATTTTAGACGCAGCTGAGGACAGTGAGGAGTGGATAAAATATGTAAGGGCCATTCATCGCGCTTCTTACCTGTGCCATAAGAAAATAATTATTGTCAAAATAAAATATTATTAAACAATTATTATTTTACAATTTTTCTTGTGGCAGGGGCATCCGAAAATTCCGAAGTGTTCATGCTGCTGTGCATACTATCTTGGCATAGTCTTGTCTGTTCTCTCTTGGCTCATTCCGTTAGACTTCTGAGCATCTGTTTTGGCATTTTGTTTATTTCTTCTGCTTGGTGGAATGAAAACAAACATGAGAATGGCAAAGGTTATGAAGACAAGTTGAGGAGAGGAAACTAGTTAGAAAACATGTTGTAGAAAATGAAATAGAAGAGGTGAAAGTAATCTGCAATCGTAGGAGTCTGATCATGATAGATGCCACCTGTCACAGGTGATTAAAATAGGACAGCACTATAATTATAGGAAAAGTGTCGATCTATAATTGTAGGAAAACCAAAAGAAATCCGGAGAAGTGACGATAACGAGACGTAGAAATTGATTGTGATGATGTATGCAGATTGATTGAATCTTGAAGAACTGATCATTCACTAATAATGAAACCATCGTATACTGACCAACTGAGTGCGAGTGAAATTATCATCATCATCGTCATCATCATCATTCATCATCATCATCATCATCATCATCATCATCATCATCATCATCATCATCATCATCGTCATCGTCATCGTCATCGTCATCGTCATCGTCATCGTCATCGTCATCGTCATCGTCATCGTCATCGTCATCGTCATCGTCATCGTCATCGTCATCGTCATCGTCATCGTCATCGTCATTCATCATCATCATCATCATCATCATCATCATCATCATCATCATCATCATCATCATCATCATCATCATCATCATCATCATTATATTATTTAGGGGCGCGGTGGTGTAGTGGTGGCGTCGTTGCCTTGAAGCCGGAAGGTTCGAGGTTCGAATCTACCCCAAGTCGCTACATAGGGACCTTGAGCAAGTCCTTCAGTCGCAATTGCATGGGCGCTTCGGCGTGAAACTCCGATGCAGTGTCCGCGCTGTAGTCGGAAGCGCCTCTGAGTAGCGGTTGAGGGCTGGAAGAGGCGCTATAACAAATGCGCATACAAACAAACAAAATTATAATCATCATCATCATCGTCATTATCATCAACCATGGACTCATCGCCCGTAGATATTCGACGTCACTTTCACTAATTTTCTTCCACTGTCGTCTAATATTCAGAGCTGGATTCCGGATCGATGTTCTGCACCAATCAACTTTATTATCGTTCAACCATTTTTCGTCTTCTCCTGTTTGGACCACTCGTCCGTCCGTCCGAACACCAATGGCTTGATCTTCCGATAATTACTTAGATCTGTTCATTCTGCATTATGTGACCGAATAACCATAGTTTCCTTTGAATAATTCTCCTCTGCATATGTATCTTCAAGCTGGTCTCAATTTCACAAACTGTTGAAGACTGTTTTTATCGCTTGATCTCGGCCGAGAGCGCCTCTGAGTAGGTACCGGAAGGGGCGCTATATAAATTACGATTGATTGATTGATTGAAAATATGCATCCGTCTGCACAATTCTGCGTTAATGACTTTTGTACCCATCCTATTCTCATAATCGTCCTGTAGCATTTTCAATCAGAGGCCAGCCAGCATACTCTTCTTGCAATATCTTTCGTTATTATACCAAAGCCTCGCATTAATTTAACATGTAGAGTTGAAACGCATGTAATTATTTTAGGAGGACATTCAGGTTTGTTCTAATGTTTCATGGATGGAGTGATATTACATGGACGACTAATAAGCGAAAATTATGAGAAACAACACGTCGTAGAATATTATGGTTTAGATTGATCTTAAAACTGAATCACCTACAGTGTCAGAGATTGCAATTATTAGTAACTCAATAATTATTATTAGTCACATTTCTGTTGCTCAGGTATATTTTATGTACATCAACCGATGACAACAGTAATAATAATAATAATTGTAAAAAACTAATAATTGTAATAATAATAATTGTAATAATTTTAACAATAATAATTGCAATAAGCGAATCAGTTGAAAAAATTAACTTTCATATCACTTAACAATTAATTGGACTCCTCAACTGTCCCTGTCCTTGACGTGCCAGTCCAAGGCTTGGATACAGGAGGAGGGCACTGTTTGAAATCTACGTTTTTCAGTGTCGCTGCACATCATTTCAACAGACATACATTATACTCGTATACAGAATAATTATGTACATAATAAGTGCGCACGTATACGAACGTACGTATGTATGTATGTGTGAATTATTGCTTTGTCATGTGGTTACCCAATAAAAATTGATTGATTGATTGATTGATTGATTGATTGACTGACTGACTGGTTGATTGATTGGTTGGTTGATTGATTGATTGATTGATTGGTTGGTGGCATAATTATAATAGAGTCCATTTTAGGTGATTCACTAAGGCTTTGCACTCTGACAGTGCCAGTCTCAAGTCTGGAGGAACGAGGAGGGTGCCGTAAACATTCTTCTCAATGATAGAGCGTCTTAAAGCAGTAAATAACCAGAGCAACTACTCTGAGGAAGGTGAATAAGTATGTATTTGTATGAATGCATATATGTATGTATGTAAGTAAGTATGTACGTATGCGTGTAACGATGATGAGCATATCTAGGCCTAGTCTTGCTCTTTCTATTATAGTGTTGCATAGTTAATAGCACACTGATCTAGCGGTTCCGATAAGTGACGCGACGTGTCGCTAGCTATAGCATAAGAAGCAGTTGTTTAGAATGTAGACATAATGCGTTGGTGCTACGCTCGTAATTACTCCACCATCAGAGCATGCATATTCACACTCCGCTGGAAAACCACCCGGTCTCCAGGGTCCATCCATCCTTCCTATCCATCGACGTTCTCCGTGCTATGACGCATTTCCGTCGACTTGACGAGCGGATGGAAGAGCAGGAGAGTGGTGACGACGATCCCGATGAGAAAGACCCAGAAGAAGAGTCGATCGACGATCTCAGCCAGGCGTTGCCACTCCCTGCCCCAGTTCACCTCGCGCTGCTTCGCGTCCAGCTCGCAGTGGGGCGATGACGGAGGAGGCTGCGGGGGCCCTGCGGCACCTGAACCCCTCTCGAAGTCGTGCTGGGACGGTAGAGGCAGGGAGAAGTCCGAGCTGGGCAGCAGGTGACCGACCGAGTTCCCGAAGACGGTCGTGCGTAGCGGGTCCTTCTCTGGCGATGGTTCGACCCGTCGGCACATGCAGACGAGCCGGGCCAGGTAACCGGTGACGAGGGTCTTGGCCCAGGGCGGCACGGGGCGGTCGGAGATGCCGTAGAGGTTAAGGACGTAGACGGTCAGAACCATGCTGAGCGTCGTGATTGCCATCGTACATGCAAGGTAGACACCTGGACAGGTTAAAGCAAGGAATTAAATTAAATTAAATATTAAAAGAAAGGTTAATTAAGATAAATACATACACAGATAGTTGTTTACGTTTGTTTTGTAACTTATTCAATACAATCTATTGTAAACTGCATAAACGGAGTTTATCAGGGGTTAGGGGGGCTAAACCCCCCCAAGAAGACCCAGATTCATATTTTTACCGTCTAAATGGTATCTTTTCCCGGGCATAGCCCCCCCGAAGGCTTTAGCCCCTCCAAGAACGGAAACCAAACTGCGCCCATGGTAAACTGTTCACTTTAAACAAACTGTAAAGTAATATCACAAGCGAAATTGGTGCGCCTAACTTAAGAATTAGATGTCAATTTTCTAGTCGGCGGCAATTGCCCCTCTTGGCCATAAATATGTGTGCGGGCGCCCTTATATGCACGGTGCGTCAAGTCGGCAAACTAACAGTGGAATCCGAGAGGACACGGAAACACCCGAAGCGTAACGACAGTTCTGTAAGTGTTGTTGAGATATGAAGGAAGCAAAAATAGGTTTTGCGAAAGGATCGATTGTCGAAAGAAAGTTCCAGAGCCTAGGGCAAGCGACAGCGAAGATGGATCTGACGAAAGCTGGTCCTCACGACTTCTCTACAGACCCATCTGCAGAGTCACTTCAATAAGCTTCCTATTTCTAGCTTTCCACCGCCTCCAGTCAACGCCAGTTTCAAATTATCCAACCGAACCATTTACCAAAAAAAACTCTGGATCGATGTCATGCATACATTCCGGAAATATCCGAAGTTTCACCGGCTGATGCTGCCTTTATTCACTCACAATGCATCCTCTGTCTTAAGCCTCTCTATATCTATCAACCACCCGCTGGCCTTCCATTTCCATGTGAAATTCTAACCTCTTCAATAATTCTTATCCATGTATATAATTATACTCTTTATTCCGCCTTCAAATGTTTCTCGTTCCAGGCGGGACCCATCCACAGTAGCAGCCCCTCTGGCTTCTTCCCTTGTATCTTAACAACAGCACTTAGAACAATAGAACCCCAGTTTTGGCATAGCTGTATAACTCCTCTACATGACTCGCAAAAAAGCCAGTGCCCTCTCGTTTAAGAAATTCCGAGATTATGAGCGTATAGGTCTAACTGTCCACGGGGATATTCAGAGCTGAATCGACAGAAACGATTTGGAGCTGAAAGAAATTCTTAGACTTAGCATCTTATATAATTAAAGTGCTGAAAGTGTCTATACATGCAATTTTCACAATCGTAATTTTCTTACTATGAGCAACAAATGCAATGCTTTTGGGTTCGTTACGAAGATACTTGAGGCGAGAACCGATTGGTTGATCTATTTATGTGCAGCCTACATGTATAGATAAGGTAACAGTGTTTACACAATGACATCTTTGTCATTGTTTGAGTGAAACACAAAGACTCAATTGTGGACAGAACAGATCTGCGTTCTGTTACAGAAATGTGAAGTTGAACAGCAGCTGAAGAATACAAGTTTTGTTCAACTGCTGTTAAGTTCAAAATGGTTTTATGTATATATAATTATATGTATATTATATATGTGCACAGAGAGGGAGAGGGAGAGACAGACAGAGACAGAGAGGGGAAGGAGAGCAAGAAAGAGAGTGGCTGAAAGCCTGGTACTGACAAATATAATCATCAAAGGAAATAAATTATGTACAAGCTATGCTCTAGGAATCGTCAGCGTCATACATTGTGTTTTAGACCATTTTACTCAATACAGTAATTATTATCATCATCATCATAATTATCATCATCATCATCGTCGTCGTCGTCGTCGTCGTCGTAGTCGTCGTCGTCGTCACCTTCTTCATCACCTTCTTCGTCGTCATCATCATCATCATCATCATCATCATCATCATCATCATCATCGTCATCATCATCATCATCATCATTGTCGTCGTCGTCGTCATCATCATCGTCATCACCATCGTCATCATCATCATCATCATTATCGTCACCTTCTTCATCACCTTCGTCGTCGTCATCGTCATCATCATCATCATCATCATCATCATCATCATCATCATCATCATCATCATCATCATCATCATCAACAACAACAGCAACAACAACGACGACAACAACAACGCCATCATTGCTATTATTACTGCGTCTTAACATAATTTTAGCGACAAGCGTGTACTATAATAAGCTGCATTGAAAACAGATGTAACTGGTCGTCAGAGGGCCAATTAATATATTAATAATTATCCGCCATTACCAATGATGACGACGAAGTATATTAAGTCGAATGCTATGAGTAACTGTGAGTGACAGCGTTGCTCAACATCCCTATACACAGTAACCGCCATGGCACGGTATTAAAAGAAGACTCACAGCAGCAATGCACCGTATTAAATTATAATGTCGGCGATGCAAGGCAACTATTCAAACGAACCGGCTACCGTGTTGTCTTTACAAAACACTTAGCAGAGCGAGTGGCCCAGAAATAAAAGAGCAGAAGACCGAGAACGGCGTCAAAACGGATATCGCTGCAGGGCAGTGGTACCTGTCCCGACATTGCTCCACTGATAAAAGACAGACACAGTCCAGGAAACGAGATATGAATGGAAGCAGACGTTATACACCAAACCAGTTTTCCAGCCATCCAGGCGATGGAAGGAGATAGCACGGTGGAAGATGTCGAGTGGTAAAATAGGTTAAGAAGAGGTAAAATAGGTTAAGAAGAGATAAAATAGGTTAAGAAGAGGTAAAGTAGGTTAAGAAGAGGTTGAGTGCAGAACACTTTACTGCTCTCTATAAAAGACACGATGATGTCATTGCGGACAAAAAGAAGTTTTTTACCGAGAGCAATCTGTGGAAAGCAAGTATTATATAAGTAGTTCGAAGACAGAGTAGAAGTTCACAAATAAAAATCGATGTTTGAGTTTCTTTGTTCAAAGAGAGACTGTTGCATGGGAAGAGCATGATGGAGATGATCCATATAAGTAAAGGAACAGTTGATGGGTGAACATGTTTAATCGAAGGACTTATTGATGTTGGGTTAGGATAAATCGAATGGGAGGCGATGGGAAAGCGAGCGACTGACTTTCATCCAAAGTGTCGAGATCAATGGACTAGGGGGGAGAGAGAGACGGACAGACAGAGACAGAGACAGAGACAGAGAGAGCATGGTGCTTGGGGCAATCAGCGATGAAAAGACATTTGATAATAAAAAAAATAAAGAAGTTTCTGAAAGCCTATGAACACTCCTCCGCCCCTGCTCGCACTTAGTCAGTGCCAGTCCCAAGCGTGGATAAATGAGGAGGGAGACGCCAGTGATCTTTGTTATCATACAGTGTCATTAAACTGAAGAGTATAATTATGCTACCATGAAAGTTATAGGGAAGGAATCAGCCAGAAGAACGAAGCGTTCTTGAAGGGAGGCACGGTGAAATGAAACTCCATTGTCCTTCTAATCTAGGCTATATACAGTGAACTGTGGGATGCTTTCATTTTAAGAATACCAATGACTTAGACACGAGATCCTATTACATGTATACGGGGTAAATGACCTGCGGACAAGTAACTGCATGTATAGGCTATATGCAGGGCTTAAAGTGTGGCTGGACGGTCATGGACGGCGTCCATGCACTTATTTTGAAATCTGAACACCGTCCAGCCACTTATTGGCCAGCAATGACTGGAAAGGTAAGGGGCGTCCAGGTACTTCTTTTGGAAAGATAAGGGGCGTCCAGGCACTTTTTTTCCACACTTTAAGCACTGGCTATATATATATATATATATATATATATATATGTATGTATTTATGTGGGGCGCGGTGGTGTAGTGGTGGCGTCGTTGCCTTGAAGCCGGAAGATTCGAGGTTATAGAACCTTGGGCAAGTCCTTCACTCGCAATTTCTCAGCGTTTCGGCGTGAAACTCCGATGCAGTTTCCGCTCTGCAGTCGGGAGCGCCTCTGAGTAGAGTGCTTGAAGGGGCGCTATAACAAGTGCACATACAAACAAATAGCGTGTACTCATCTCTAAGTTTGCCAGCACATCCCTGCTGGTAAATCCTAAAAACGAATCAAACCGAACTCTGCCCTATAACCTGCTTATAGTAGTGCCAGTCCTAACTCCTAATCCTACAGAAAGGAGGAGGGCGACACTAATCATCTTAGTTAACTGACCCAGTTAGCTTCATCGGTAAGAGCGCTGGCCACGCGACTCATGAAAGAGAGCTTGCGGGCCGCGGTTCGCTTCCCGAAGTTGGCTTATTTCAGAGATTTAAATCTCAAGCTAGCACGGTCCGTCCACGGGGATCTACATGTAAATGGCGTGGCGTCCATTCAAACGGGCGAGCGGTGGTGAAGGATCTCACCCGATCAAATTCATTGAAAAATGAACAGGGTCATTGAGGCCATACATACGGCCGCTATATAAATCCGAGTACAGTTACATTTACGTTAGTTATTATATAGTGTCTTCATATAGTAGCTATGGAGCGCGGTGGTGTAGTGGGTATGTTCGTCGCCTTGCAGCTGGAGGGTTGCCGGTTCGAATCCACCTCATGTCGCCGCGTAGGGACCTTTGGCAAGTCATTCACACGCAATTGCTCATGCGCTTCGGCGTGAAACTCCGATGCAGTGTCCGCTCTGCATTCGGGAGCGCCTCTGAGTAGAGAGAGCTTGAAGGGGCGCTATAACAAGTGCACATACAAATACAAATTCATTGTAAAACGAACAGGGTCGAGGCCATATCATACGGCCCCTATATAAATCCGATAACATTTACATCTACGATAGTTATGCAGTGTCTTCACAAACCATCAGCAGCTACATAAACAAATAAGCTGACCGAGCAGTGGGATGTGATCTGATGTCTTCGGGATGCTGTCGGTGACGTTAAGCAGGAATATCCTGAATGAGAGCAGAACGACGACTCCGATCTGAACCTTCTGCGCAGGCGTGCAGAAGAAGACGGACAGGAGCAGGACTGACGTCATCAGTGACGGAAGAATGACGTTCAGAATGTAGAACGTGTAGCGACGGCGTATGAATATCTGGAACTCAACGTTGGCGAATCGGTCGTGCGGATTAGCAAAGGAGATCTCGTTACGGACTGCTCGCGTCCGGTAGATCTCCCACTCGCCGTTCGATTCGAACGAGTCCATGTTGACGACGTCACCCTGGTTGGACAGGTTCATTTTCGACGTGTGGTAGGACCACGCTCCGAAGACTATCCGGCAGCACTGCTCGTCGAAGGGGTAGTACGTTATGTCGACCTCGCAGATCGTCTTGAACACCCCTCCCGGCTCCCAATGGACCTTTCCGGTGTGCTCGATAATGGCGCGAAACTGACCGTAGTCGCCGTAGATCTCGTCTGCTCTGAAATCATGACGTCATATTTATGTGCAATGAAGTGTCGTTGAGTGTAAAGGATTAAACGATATGAGTGAGTGGTGTATTTAGCAGAATATTAATAATTTATTGACACTGTAATATTGTAATATGCGTATAAGAGTGTGCCATGGAAATACAACTGAAATAGGCCTGCTATACCATCATTACTATAACTACTATTACTACCACCACACCACTTCGACTACAACTACTACTATATATGTACTAACATTACTGCTATTATTACTACTACTACTACTGTTCCTGCAACTGCAAAAGCAGCAACAACAACAGCAGCTAGGCTTATTATTACTACTACTCGGTGATGGTGATGATGAAAATATCAATAATAATAATTATGATAATAAGAGTAAATAATAATTAACCTATTATAATGCCACCACCACTGATACTACTACTACAACTGCTACTGCTACAACCACCATCACTATCACTCTTTCTGCTTGATTATAGATCTGACACTGAACGATGCGTGTATAAAAAAAATTATGTAGGTTATTCAGAAGGACAATATAGCCTATAATTAGAGCACATTTCTAATACGCCTCAAAGCGCTGCGCAACCAGAAAATGAACGGCTACTACAACTGCTTCTACTACAACAACAACAACTACTACTACTACTACTACTACTACTACTACTACTACTACTACTACTACTACTACTACTACTACTACTACTACCAATACGTACGCGTATACCCTACGTACGTTATAGGAGAAATAACGATTACGTTCCGTACCTTTTTGGTGCCAGCAATTTACTAACCCAAATCCTGCATCGTATAGGCATTCAGCTTACTCTTAGAACGCTGACTAATTACTTAAAAACTCCGCACTATGGCTTACAAAGAAGAGTGCAAAATAAATTACACGGCAAGACGTGGCTAGGCAATTGACTGGAGTCTGGTAATGGTTCGTGGCAATTCCTTGCTTGCCTCTGGTGCCACCTTGCCACTGTATATAAACGAGTCGTAAGGAGCAAGTCTCAGATAAGCGTTGAGGATAAACTGCGAGTGGAACGGAGAAGTCTAATAGACAATTTATTGGTTGCTTGATGCGTTTGGGTTCGGTGGAGATGGGTCTAACAGAGCGCAACGTAAATAATCATCGGAGGAGTTCAACGTGTTGTTGTTGTTGATGGTGAAGAAGGGGAGGAGAAGAAAGAGGAAGAAGAAGCGGGAGGCGGAGATGAAGAAGAAGGAAAAGGAGATAGAGAAAGAAAACAGAGGGAAAAGAAGAATGAGACGGAAGAGGAGGAGGATAATAAGAACAAGAACAAGGATAAGAAAAAGAAAAAACAAGAACATGAAGAACAAGAACAAAATGAGAACAAGACAAGAACAAGAGCAGGAACAAGATCAAGAATAGGAACAGGAAGAAGAGGAAGAAGGAGAAGAGGAAGAAGAAGAAGATGATGATGACTACGACGACGACGACGACGACGAAGAAGAAGAAGAAGAAGAAGAAGAAGAAGAAGAAGAAGAAGAAGAAGAAGAAGAAGAAGAAGAAGAGGAAGAAGGAGAATGAGAATGAGAAGGAGAAGGAGAAGGAGAAGGAGAAGGGAAAGGAGAAGGAGAAGGAGAAGAAGAAGAAGAAGAAGAAGAAGAAGAAGAAGAAGAAGAAGAAGAAGAAGAAGAAGAAGAAGAAAAGAGGAGACAGAGTAGAAGGAGAAGGAGGAGGAGGAAAATAAAAAAGACGAAAGAAGAGAAGAAGATGAAGAATCAGTTGCTGCAGCAGACGAAAAACAGGCGGATCATTCTCTAGAATAATTGTCCAACAAGGCAGCGATGTGTCTGAAGTGTGTTAGAGACATGATCATTCTACGTTGCCTGTGGACATAAACACTATGCTTGCAGCCAGTGATAGAGAGACATCCCTGATGGTCTGTTCTTACATCCGACATCTAGTTTACAATTACTCATTCTGCTTCTGAATTCGCTGTGGTATACAACGGAAAAAGAAACGTTCAAACATCCGTCTACCCTGGGGCGAGTATTTGAAGTCTTGAACCCGTGACCTTTGGATTCGCATCGTACATCCATAGGCGCAGGCACACAGGGCAAGAGGGAAACTTGCCCCCTGGGAAAATTGACACCAACTGTCTAAATTTATACTTTTTGGCTCTCAGCAAATTTCTTCGCAACTAAAGCACTAACGATATGAAAGTGAAACTGAATACTTTACGTTTATTATAAACCTCAAAGACATATCCAGTTCTTAATTGCCTGCTCTGCATTTTCAAGCTCCTGTTAAAATTTTTAACTGTGACCACTGTGCCCCCCGCCCCGCGAAAATACCTGCGCCAATGCGTACAGTCTCTTCTCAATGCGATACAGAAGCTGATAAACAACGCAGCCGATCGGATACCGGTCTGCCCATGAATGATGGACTTCTCATTAACGAGTATTTACGTAGCGCATTTACAAAAACGGCATGACTACGGGACCCCGGGGCTTTTCACGGTGAGGGCAATATGAGAAGTGGAGACCCGTTGATGATGAAGTGACGAATAGGTCCCAGAGCGCCCATTTGTGTAATACGTGGGAGGGCATTTCGTAGGTGCGAATTCCCCCAAATTTCAAGCACTCCGTTGCATATATCGAGGGGATGTAGGTCTACTCATCTTCTGTGTAATAGTAACTGGTACCGTGCTTCTGGTCTCTCCCTCGCCACCTGCCGACGGCCAATGCAATCATCGTACACGGATGAGTTCGTTAAGGGGTTTGAGTGGCGGGAAATCGGTAGACTATCGTCTGCCCCAGTGGGAATTTCGGCCCCCGACCGATCACCATTAGTCTATTAAATGTGCACCACCTACAAGTACCACAAACTTCTGCTTAATAGTGACTGGAAGTGAGGTCTCGTGTATTCCTGCCCACAACAGCTGATGGACGTAAAACTAGACTATTAGACATGGCGCCTCTGGAAGCGATATGACATGTATTCCCGCCCACGGACTTCTAAACAATCGCAAGCACGCATGAAGTTACATACTCTACACCGTGTGGCGAATAAGCGCAGTATATGGTATACCGTATACCTGATCAAGCGCAATATACGCTGGTTCAACGCAAAGGCATTTGCGTGTTTGTTGGTTTAATTTGCGTCCATTTAGCCACTAAACAGAAATCCACAAAATCCCGGCACTTATCCCGCCTTGAACGAAACTAAGAGTGACGTTTATGGAACCTTGAGCTGAATAGCAACAACGCTTTGTGCAATAAAGTATATCAAGTATTATACAGCGGTCGATATATTCATGAAGAGGCAGAACATAGACTACGAGGCGTCGTTAAAAAGTGAGACCCGTCGAAGAGAACAGACCCCCTTCTGAACGCAGTTTAAGTGGCAGAGATAAGTGGAACGGCCGAGGAATGCGAGGAGAAGGCCCGCAGCGCCATCGCGAGACACATAAAGCGACGGGAAAGGTGTGATAAGCGGAGGATACTGCTGCTGAAGCCGTCGGCGAGAGGATGCTGTCGATGTCTCTGCTGCTGCTGGCCTCAAAACATGTACCGTATACGTAAGATTGCAGTTCAGAAGAGACTGTCAGGAAAAACGAAACAGCCCGAGGTTGTAAAATACTGAAGACAGCGAACGTATGGTAGGAGAGGAGGAGATGGAGGAGAGGTGAAGTGAGTAGAGTAGAGCAGATGAAAGAGGAGCATATCGTAGAGCAAAGGAGAGCATGCAGAACAGAGCACAAGAGAGTAGAGGAGCAGAGTGGAGTCGGGGAAGTGCATGCCGGATATCACAGAAGAACACAGGAGAGCAGAGCATAGGACTGCAGAAGTGAGGTGAGGAGAGAGGAGCGCAGCGGAGCAAATGAGAGCAAAGGAGAGCAGTGGAGAGCTGGAAAGAACACTGGGAAGCAGGGAAGAGGAGAGCAAGCAAGGGTTGGGTGTTGACATAGGATCAAAGCAGAACAAAGGAAAATGGAGCAGAGCAGAGCAGAGCAGAGCAGAGGACGGCAGAGCAAGATCAGCAAAGAGCATATATATTATAACATAGGCCTATTGAAGAGACGAGCTTAAAAGAGAACCGGAGAGGAGTGCAGAGAAGAGAAGAACAGAGAACGGGCAGAAGGCATGAGATAACAGGAGACGGCATGAGATAACAGGAGAAGGCATGAGGTAACCGGAGAAGGCACGAGATAACAGGAGAAGGCATGAGGTAACAGGAGAAGGCATTAGATAACAGGAGAAGGCATGAGGTAACAGGAGAAGGCATGAGATAACAGGAGCAGGCATGAGATAACAGGAGAAGGCATGAGATAACAGGAGAAGGCATGAGATAACAGGAGCAGGCATGAGATAACAGGAGAAGGCATGAGATAATAGGAGGGGCATGAGATAACAGGAGCAGGCATGAGATAACAGGAGCAGGCATGAGATAACAGGAGCAGGCATGAGATAACAGGAGCAGGTATGAGATAACAGGAGAAGGCATGAGATAACAGGAGAAGGCAGGAGATAACAGGAGAAGGCATGAGATAACAGGAGAAGGCATGAGATAACAGGAGAAGGCATGAGATAACAGGAGAAGGCATGAGATAACAGGAGAAGGCATGAGATAACAGGAGAAGGCATGAGATAACAGGAGCAGGCATGAGATAACAGGAGAGCAAAGGAGAAGCGATGAGAAACAGAGCAGTGGAGAGCTGAAGAAAAAGTAGAAGACGAGAGTTACTGAGACGGACAGACAAACAGACAAACAGACAGGCAGACAGACAGAAAGACAGACAGAAAGACCCAGACAGACGCGCTTAGGAATGGAAGCACGTTCAAACGACGGCATTGTTCCTACTTCCGGTGACAACCATTTTGGCGAGAAACCTAAACGACGTACATACGCACGCACACGTCTACACATGCACACACACACACACACAAACACACACAAACACACACAAACACACAAACACACACAAACACACATACACACATCCACACACACGTGCACATGTACTGCATGACGGTGGAGAACATCGTCAACTGTGCCCTGCATCTAGACACTCCTATCATATATACAGCCATTATGTGCGATTACTTCGTGGGTGGTCATTGTTGGTGGTCCAAATTTTTAGATTCTGCACATGCGCAGTGGATCTATAATAATTATATATTCATAATGCAATTATGTGATTGTGTGTATATTATATATATAGTGCATATGAATATGTATTATGCATGTCTATGTGCATGAGTATGTATAATTATGTATAATATTGTATATGCATATGTAAGTAAGTAGGTAATTAAATATTCTTTATTAAACCAACTGCATAACCGCACTTGGTTTACATGAAATTAAACATCATATAAAGTATATGTATATGCATATATTTGTATGTATATGTATCATGTATTATATAATAATGTATAGTTGATAAATCTGTAAGTGTATATATAAATATATAATGTCTATTAACAGCAATCCAACTCCTGCGCCGCACGTCCATTGAAATAGGACGACGAAAACGCCAATTACAGACGGGATCTGCTGTTACAGACATAACAGACAGACATAGAGACAGACGGACGGACAGACGGACGGACATAGAGACAGACAGACAAACAGACAGACATACAGACATAGAGACAGACAGACGTCATACAGATTCATGGAGTGAAGGATGGATGGACACACAAAAATGAACAACATACTCAGAGACAGACATCGAGACAAACAGACGCACAGGCATACACAAAGGCAAACAGACACACATACATACATGTACATAGGACAAAAGACACACAGACAGACATAGAGACATACAGACGGATCGACACACAGACAGGCAAATTGACGGATAGACAGACATATTCATGAACAGACGGATGGACTGACGGACGTGTAGATAGACAGAAAGATAGGCAAGCAGACAAGCAGGCAGACAGCAATAGAGACAGACATAGCAAGACAACGACGGAGACTGTGGCCGTTTGGACCACCCAAAACTAGGTAATTGGGATTTTTTCCGATTCGGAAGTGATGAGGGAAACAAAATGCATGGCTGGCAGGAGGGAGAGAAATGGGCCGAGAAAGATGAGACACAGACAGACAGAGATAGGGGTAGGGAGAGACAGACACAGAGAGAGAGAGAGACAGACAGACAGACAGACAGAGACAGACAGAGAGACAGAGAGAGAGAGAGAGAGACAGAAGCAGAAACAGAGTCAGAGGCTAGGACACAGCAAAACAGATATGAGACTAGGAAGACAGGCAGAGACAACGAAATAGCGAGACAAAAATACAGAAGGAGACTGACAGAGAGACACACAGAGATACAGAGAGAGACAAAGAGAAAAACAGAAAGAGACAGACAGGCAGACAGAAAGAGAAGCACCTACAAGCAAACATGACAACCAGCCAAAAAGATCGTAACCCAAAACAGCACCACGCTGTTTCGCGCTCCAGAATGACACTCAAGCACACGTCCAAAGCAACACACGAAACATGCGGCAGACGGACATACGAAGAAAGACAGCCAGACACACCTAGGCATACAGACATGGCCAACGGAACGGACAGCTAACGGCATATGTCGGCGTTCCATGCCTTTAAATTGGTGCCTATAGCAGCCGCGTTTCATTTGATCCAGCCCAGGCATTAACGGCCGATTGAACGATACCCATTAAACTAGCGCTATATAACGACGTCCGCTGGCGCCCTCTGTCCGGCGAATGGGAAACAACGGAGCAGTATAATAGAGGATAGAATGGTCGTCTCAGGAGTTATATGATGACAGGAAAAACAAAATACAGACACGGTGGTGGACGTGGACGCCGCATATATTTTTGCAGGGACGGAGCAAAAACACAGTGGTCACTGCATGGTCACAGTTACATTTTTAAGCAAGAGCTTGAAAATGCACAGCGGAAATATTAAGAGCGTGTATTTTTCATAGAGATATCTTTAGATGTGAATTTCTCGTATACGTGTATACATACGCACAAGCATTGCATAGTCCAGCGGTTCCCAACCCGTGGCCCGCGGGCCAAAAGTGGTCCGCCAGGTCTGAGATAATGGCCCCTCATCTCTCAAAGAATTAACAAACATAGGCCTATATAAAAAAAACGACAATTTGGACAGGATAGAACACAATTAATTTCTATTGCGAATTATTTTATTTTGACGTCCATAAATAACATCAAACATTCTAATTTGATTCAATAATAAAAAAATTACATGCTTTTAGTTAATTAAATTTTAGCCTTGTGGCCCCCTAATGTCCTTCGACTAAGAAAAGGTGGCCCCTAATCCTCCAACTTAGAAAAAGTGGCCCTAAAGTCAAAAAAGATTGAGAACCACTGGCATAGTCTATTGCTGAATCTGATCTTTGCTGATCTTCTGTAAGCTACCATGTAAACGAATAATTAAATTTTGTGTACTATTCTATACATTACAATATTATATTGTAATGTATAGAATAGTACACAAATTTTGTGTACTATTCTATACATTACAATATAATAAAGTGACTTGCGAATCACCTATATTGGTATACATACATAATCAGACATTACTACACCTAGAAGTATTCTTAACCTCGGCAAACGTTGCATGTGGCTAATCATCTGCCTCGCCTTCCGATCCTCCCATTAACAGCCTAGCCACTCGTTATGGCCTCATAGTTGGTTAGCAGTCGCAACTGGAGCCAGAGTCTCAAAACAACATTCCTGCCATGGCTGAGATTCGAACGTCACATCTCACAGTTGGCGGTCCCTCACGCGAACCACCAGACTATTTCCATAGCCAAGTATTCCGCTACTTAGCCTCATTTATCGTCTGTCAATCTCAGCACTACTCAGCATTCCCTCTCTGCATGCTGAAACAGAACTTTCCAAGATCTAGGCCTACTCTGCAGACGCCAGCCGAGGTCAACCAGAGGCAAATACTCATAGGCCCGGCGACTTTTTGTTTTATTGGATCGGGCTGGGTAGTTATGTAGATGCACAGTTTATGATTTGTGCCTTATAAAATAATATAGTATTACTGTAGTGCTAATACTTATCTACAATCAGATCAGACATCGTATTTGCAACTGAATAAAATTACAACTGCACGCATACCTTTTTATCGCAGATTGTATCCGTACTTTTGCTATTTCAATTTTTTCCATTTTTTCTCGTAGAGGCTAGAGCACTAAGATAGTTTAGTGGCTCGAGACTGTTCTGCGTATAGAAAGTTAGAAACCCAGAATTTCTCTCATTGACCCTGGCTGACCATCCTACCCTGTCTGGTTCTAATCCTGCATCACTCAAAGACCACCATGCACCACCGATTTTCACCATAGCACCACGCTGTCGCCTCGGCTTGACCTCCTCAGATTCTGGCCTGGTACCCAAACGAACAGTTCGGCTGTAATAATTGCTGTCCGATGAATCAGCTGCAGTTTCTCTCATGTGGCTTGTGTGGCGCTGAGAAATGTCTATACTAAGCTTACATTACATAATACGGCATCGCAGTTTACCTGGTATCGCTTTACATTGCATTACATCGCATTACATTGCATTAACATTGCATTATATTGCATTACATCGCATTACATTGCATTAACATCGCATTATATTGCATTGTATTGAAGAGAAACGAATAAATTTGCGGAAATGAGACCACGGAACATTCCAATCCTTATAGGAAACATTTTCAGCCACAGCCACTAGCTTGGGCCACCGATTAAACATACATCAAGGTCAAAACAAGAGAAAAAACGCCCATAGAGCAGCATACCGATTACAAAAAGCCCAGCTCATGTTCCTCCAATCATAATCTCTGCTGCACATGATTTGCGAGTCTATAGCGCATGCATACCTGGACATATTTTGCGTATTTTTACTGGCGTAAGCTTAAATGCATGCGAGTGCTTATCGAGGAGATTCGGTTTCATAAGGATATGCCATATAATAGTAAACCGGGAAAATGTTGATCCTTTTATATCTGCACCTCGGTTAAGTTGGTCCGAGTCCCGCGCCGTCGGTAGGTGGCTGTGTGAGCAGATAAACTATATAACGTTGACGTTTCATACGTAGGCTGGAAATCTATTCCCATTTTTATCGTGTTTATCTTTTTAACTGCAGAATTACGTCCCATTCGGTACCTTTGCCTGTCCTCGTCTCTATGTTTGTCGGCGTATCTCGCTGGGTACATACATTGGTGTGCACGTTCCTGTTTGTCTGCCTGCCTGTTTGTCTTTGCATGTTAGTCTGCCCGGATGTCTGCTTGGGTCTGTCCGTCTCTCTGTCATCGTCTGTCTTCGTCTGTCTTCGTCTGTCTCTATCTGTCTGTCTGTATGTATGTATGTATGTATGTATGTATGTATGTATGTATGTATGTATGTATGTATGTATGTATGTATGTATGTATGTATGTATGTATGTATGTATGTATGTATGTATGTATGTATGTATGTATGTATGTCTGTCTGTCTGTCTGTCTGTCTGTCTGTCTGTCTGTCTGTCTGTCTGTCTGTCTGTCTGTCTGACTGTCTGTCTGCCTGCCTGTCTGTTTGTCTTTGCATGTTAGTCTGCCTGAATATCTGCTCAGGTATGTCCATCTGTCTGTCTTCGTCTGTCTCTGTCCGTCTGTCTCTGTCTGTCTGTCTCTGTCCGTCCGTCCGTCTGTCTGTCTGTCTGTCAGTCTGTCTGTCTGTCTGTCTCTCAGTCGTTCTCTTCTTTCCGCTTCACGCGTGATAATTATCTTTCTTCTCCTCGATTTTATTCCTCCGTCACTTTATTCGTTTCCCTTTCCCTTCTTCCGGTCCTGTATACGATTCCCCCCCACTCACCCCTCCCCGCTTCCCTTATCATCCATCTGGCACATTACACCATCCCCTCCTTCTATTATTTCTACGCCAAAGCACTCTGGAGAATCTTCGAGAGACATCTTTCACGAGATGCTTGCATGGTCTTCCACGGATGACGCGCTTTGTCCGTTCACGCGCTGGGTCTTCACGGCAGAAGACGGACGGAGAGGGACTTAGAAAGAGACAGACGAGTAGAGAGGAATAGAGACAGACACAGTGATAGAGAGAAGGATAGAGGCGAATAGACAGACATGGGATTAGACGGATAGATCGACGGACACACGGAATGAGAAAGTGAAAGAAGATCTGAGAGATATTGAGACAGACATAAACAGAAATAGAGACAGACACAGACAGACAGAAACAGAAATAGAGACAGACACAGACAGACAGAAACAGAAATAGAGACAGACACAGACAGACAGAAACAGAAATAGAGACAGACACAGACAGACAGAAACAGAAATAGAGACAGACACAGACAGACAGAAACAGAAAGGCAGACAGAGACAGACAGACAGAAGGAGACAGACAGACAGACAGACGGGCAAGCACAGATGTCAAGAGGAAGAGCAAGGCCCAAAAGGGAAGGTCCTGAGGAAGAGTAATTGGAGGAGGACGAATTGGAAGAAGATGAGGAGAAGGAGAAGAAGGAAGTCTTTTAGTTCTCGAGAGCAGAATGGTATAGAGGATGATGATATGCACCAAGGAGACAGTTCAGAGGAAGAGTTAGGAGCAAAAGAAAGATAAAGACAGACGTTCAACGAGTCAGACAGAGAGACGGACAAACATGCACACAGAACATAGTATTACAGAAAGAGAGACAGATGGAGAAGGATGGTGCGTCGAAGAGATGGAGAAAAGGATAAAAGCAGACATATTGGAAGAACACGGAGTCAAAGACAGAAAGACATATACACCAACTGAACAGACAGAGACAGACAGCGAAAGTCACAGCCACAGATACACGTATACAGACACAGACTGATGGAGGACAGAAGACAGACAGGCAGACAGACAGAAGACAGACAGACAGAAGAGTATCCAGAGATACAGACAGACAGAGATACAGACAAAGACAGAAAGACAGAGATACAGGCAAAGACAGACAGAGATACAGACAAAGACAGAAAGACAGACAGACAGAGATACAGACAACGCCGTAAAGCCGTCCATCCTGCAATAACTGTCATGACTCCGAGCGAAATATAATCTCTTCAAAGATGTCGACACACGGACCTTTGTTTGCGTCTCAGTTCGACCGACGCTTCTTCATGTTATCTTAGCACGTTCCCCGTTTTATGGCTCCTACCCCTCAGGGCCACCGAATACCAATACGCCTCTGTGCTCTGTATTTATATGGCTATATCTGTCACTGTGCTACTAATGCCACCTGTCGTCTTGCGAAGTACATTCCTGGTGCAAGTTTAATGATTCGCTTTGTATTGACGCCGATGTTAGTCGCTGGTTTAACAACCGATGTCATAATCTGACTGGCGTTGCAGGACGTGTAACTATGCACGCGTAAGCCGTCTGCCGTTATTTAATACTCGGCGCCACGTTGCGTAACCGCGAACGTGTTATTTTAAAGTCTAACGGCGCACTCCTTGATCATAGTTTTGGTATTATTGGATGTTTAATGGAGATTTTAGTTTTGTTATGACGGATGTATAAGCGAAGGGGGGAGTTTACGTGGGCTTTACCATGGAATGCCAATGTTGTACTGGGTGTGATTGGCGCAATCAATCATACGAGCCGTCAATACATGGAAGAAAGGGTGTTGATGGATTGTGTGTGCCCCCTCCCCTCTCTCTTGCACTCACTCGGTTACTCACTCTCTTTGTATGTCTCTCTGCTTTTCTGTTTCTAGTCTATCTCTCTGCATCTATCTCTCTGTCTCGCTGTCTCTGTCTCTATGTCACTGGCTATCTGTCTCTCTGTGTCTATGACCTCTCTGTCTGTCTTTGTCTGTCTGTCTGTATGCCCCTGTCTCTGTCGGTGTCTCTGTCTGCTCTCTCTTTCTCTCCCTCTCACTGTCTCTCTGTCTCTGTCTCTGTCTCTGTCTGCGTGTCTCTCTCTCCCTTCAATACGCTCTCTCAAATCAATCTGTCATTTATTCATTCACTTACTCATTCACACATACATCCTTCTATGTGTCGATCAGTTCATCCATCCATCCATCCATCCATCCATCCATCCATCCATCCATCCATCTATCCATCTGTCTATCTATTATCAATCCATTTGTATTATTTCATAAATACAGTATTTATAAATTCATATAACTTTCTGTCATCCTTTCTAGATAACTCGTTAGCCATGAATCCATGAATCCATCCACTCAGTCTATCACCCATCATCCATCGAGCAGCGAATCATTCATCCATCCATTTACCGGGTATGACCCTATCTATCTTCCCCATCACTCCGCGATTATCTACAGCATATAACTGGTATACATGTAGGTCTATGTGTATCATCATCGTCCTCAATCATCGACCTCTCCCACATGACTTACCATTCAACCACTCTGCAAACACCAGCTGTGGATATAATTATAGACTTGATGATAATAATGCTCCAACCTAGACTCATGAAAGGCAATCCATTGCGTTTGGATGTATAGGCCTACATTATACAACCAACGTTTCGCAATGCGCTTCGTGTATACTGTATAATTATATATAATTTATATGTTTTATGCTATATATAATTTTTATTTATATAAGCTTACAGAAGAGTGTCCAGAAAATAGACGACTTTCGATTTCAGCAGTACTGTTCCCATCGAACATAATTTCGAAATACAGAATCAGTTTTTAAAATGTCTGAAATAAAATTGCTGACTTCCAGGGTTGACCCGTGAAACCAAGTCACGTAATAATTATATGAATGCAAAATTATATGTAAAAGAAACTAAAAACGCTTACAGTGTTAGCTCAAACGTTGTATAAATATATGGCCAACAAAAAACTATGCATCCATGGGGTGTACCGTGAGCAGCAGAGACAACAAGCAAAAGAAACAATTCAAAAGACGGTGTAAGAACCTTTGGACAAGGACCGTCGTTGAACTTCTTCTCACGTGTGTGTGTGTGTGTGTGTGTGTGTGTGTGTGTGTGTGTGTGTGTGTGTGTGTGTGTGTGTGTGTGTGTGCGTGTGCATGGAGGAGGGGGAGGTTGGGGTGGGTGGTTGCATGTGTGTGTTTATCTGCAATCGTGAATGCGCATAATGTGAATTTTATGTAGATGCGAATGAGTGCAAGCGAAACTTTTCAGCGCTGCACAAGACCTACGTGTCACGGCGAATCGTTTATCTGCTTGCGCCACATCAATTAAATCCAAAAATTCGGATCGATGACGTCAGTTTGGTGCGGTGGGGTGTCAGAGACCGAAGACAGCCTGCGTGTGCTGTGTATGTACGCAAGCATCTCTCTGGCCCTGTTTCTGTCTCTGTCCGTGTTTTTGTTATTATTATTATTATTATTATTATTATTATCATTATCATTATTATTATTATTATTAATTATTATTATTATTATTATTATTATTATTGTTATTATTATTATCATTAATTATTATTATTATTATTATTATTATTATTATTATTGTTATTAGGCCTATGGTTTTTTTAAATACCGACTCATCAAGTTAGCCTACTCAGAAGTGCTCCCGACGACCCAACCACGTTGAAATAGGACAGTTTTGAGATTCCTAAGGAATAGAATGGAGTGACCCCTAAACGCAACGTAACAGGGAGATCATTCCTGGTTGAAGGACCAACGTAATCGTAAAAATGAATTTATATGGCGCCTCCACAACATAAACACCACAGAGGCGCTCCCGACCTGACAGAATCGAACCACAATCACAGAGAATGTTTTTCAAACGTTTGGAGAGAATGTTCAAAGAAAGATCCAGAAGTTCATATTAACGAAGACGGCTAGGCAACTTATTCCATGCAGAACGATGAACCGACCACAGTGAAGCACTTATGCAGCGAGGTGTGATTGTGTGTGTGTATTTATGTGTATTTGTGTGTGCTTGTGTCTGTTTCTGTGGGTTTCTGTGCGTGTGTGTGAGTGTATATGTGTGTGTGTGCGTGTGAATGTGTGAGTGTGTGCGTGCGTGCGTGCGTGCGTGTGTGTGTGAGTATAGAACAATCAATGGAAGGTCGTGATTGCGATGGATAGACGTAGCTGTAATCGAAGACCTCCATGCTAAAGCAGGAATCGAACTAAACCTGAGAACTCGTCTTAATTGGATGGACAATCGAAGACAATAGAGATCGTTTACTCGCAACCAGCGCCAACAATATATAACCGAAGCTACCCCTAGTGGTGGTGGTGGTGGTGGTGGTGGTGGTGGTGGTGGTGGTGGTGGTGGTGGTGGTGGTGGTGGTGGTGGTGGTGGTGGTGGTGGTGGTGGTGGTGGTGGTGGTGGTGGTGGTGGTGGTGGTGGTGGTGGTGGTGGTGGTGGTGATGGTAATGATGGTGATGGTGATGGTGATGGTTATGGTGACGGTAATGGTGATTGTGATGATGACTATGTCGGACTCTTTAACTACTAGTTACAGTTACTAACTATAATTACTAATTTCCATCTGTCATCATTGATGACTTATAAGAATTACTAGTTTCAACCGCTAATTTTTAGTAATTACAAACTATAATATTGCTAATTACAATTAATCAATTTTTAATGCCGTCTACAAATATATATATATATATATATATATATATATATATATATATGTATGTATATATATACAGGGTGGGCCAGCATAAATGTCCCGACTTTGCACGCGTATAACTTCGCCAATTTTTAACATTTAATTATACTTAATGCATCAAATTAAAGGTATTTCACTCTAGTATTAACTCTAAAAAAGTCGAACTGATACCAGTCTAGGTTTTAATTATATGCCCAGAACAGCGATAGCTACCATATTTTGGTGTCTTTTGTGACGCAACCTGGCGCCGTTGACAAACGATGATCGCGTTTCGATCTTAATTTTACGAACTGATAAGGGATTTAATTCGTTTGAAATGATTAACGAATATTCTAACAGAGGATGGAATAAAAAATACCTTGTATTATCTGCTACGGAAAATTGATAAAACAGAACTTTCTACTCGCAAACCATGGGAATCGGAGCGCACGGCGCTCAAATCCGCTAACATTGCTCGTGTGTCCGCGTACATTTGCAGTCAAGACAATGACCAGGGCAGGCCCTGCATGCAAATTTCAGCGCAGAACAGGCAGTCTTAGAAGCACTGAATAGTGTATTGGAAAAGATAATAGACCTAACGTTAAAGTAATTTGTCGACGAGAAGTCCCGCGAACTCTCCAGCTCTTACGCAAAGAAACGGCTGGCAGCGTGCATGCGTCTGAAGCAGCGCATGGCAGTGCACGGCTGTTGGCAAAATTGAAAGGACGTGGTTTTGCGATTAGAAGATATTCATGGTAGGGACTCTACAAACACCCAAAATGATCGTGTCTACGCGCGTTTTAGCAAAAAACGATAGAATTTCCCGAGGAAACGGCGTCATAATGCGTCAGTAATGACAAAAAATGGTAGCTAGCGCTGTTCCAAGTATATAATTAAAACCTAAACTAGCATGAGTTCGACCTTTTTAGAGCTAATACTAACGTGAAATACCTTTAATTTGATGCATTAAGTATAAATAAATGTTAAAAATTGGCGAAGTTATACGCGTGCAAAGTCGGGACATTTATGCTGGCCCACCCTGTATATATACAGTAACTGAATCTACAATTTGCGATTAAAATGCAGTTGAATCTGATACCCGTTAATGGAAGCAAACTCTGGTCGCCATAGTTTCCTGGCTTCAACAACAACATCATCCATTGGATGAAAAGTCTTGTTCCACTTCAATCTCTCATCCGTCCATTCCTAAGTAACCAATGATATTCGTCTGTTAGTCACACCACCATGCACTCCTACCACCACCGCCGCCATCTTTACTACAACCATTTCTACGATTAACCCCACTGCAATTAGCACCCAATTGACCAGCATCACTTCCACCACCAACAATATCACCGTCACCACGTCTGCCACCACCAACACTAACACCGCCATCAGCGACAACAACACCATGTGTACCACCACTACTACCGCTCCGGAATGTAGGTAAGCATACAAGCAGGCATCTTCGTTTATTTCCAAAAATTCGTTTATTTAAAAACAATAGCATGAAAACGCTGCATGTGTACCTTACAAAAATTGACAGTCTAGTTACTTAATGCACATGGCGGAGTTGGTTAGTACACGATTATAAAGGTTGCCACAGCCGCCGCCACCACCACTACCACTACCACCACCACCACCAACACCACCACAACCACCATCACCAAAGGCATCAACAACACCACTACAACGACCACCAAAATCATTATCATCAATATCGTCATCATACTAATTAAAGTCGTCGTTGTCATCACCGTCCTCACTACAATCTTGACAAGGGAGGGTTTTGATGATAATGATGATGATGATGATAATGATGATGATGTAAAAGGCGAGTAAAGAAAAATAGTTATCATGATCACAGAATGGTGTATGACTGAATACAACTGGTGGTAAATGAGAGAAGACTTACCAAGATAAGGAGACCTGTCGTTGTGAAAACTTGACTCTTTAGGTTCTGTAAAAAAAATACAAGAGACATTCACATGATTGTAGCTCATGTTGTGCAGCGATTATTAGCGATATGAGATGGAAGATAATTCTGTAGATAAATGGATAGCTGGGTATGTGAATTGGATAGTTGGATATGTGAATTCATTGACAGAACACATTGATAGATGGGTAAATGGATGGCTAAGCAGATGGATAGATTGATAGACTAACGAGACGGATGGACGGTTGATTGGATGAATGGATGGATGGATGGTTGACTGGATGAATGGATGGACGAATGGATGGATGAATGAATGGATGGATGGATGGATGAATGGATGGATGGATGGATGGACGGTTGATGGATGAATGGATGGATGAATGGATGGATGGATGGATGGATGGATGGATGGATGGATGAATGGATGGATGGATGGATGGATGGATGGATGAATGGATGGATGGATGAATGGATGGATGGATGGATGAATGGATGGATGGATGGACGGTTGATGGATGAATGGATGGATGAATGGATGGATGGATGGATGGATGGATGGATGAATGGATGGATGGATGGATGGATGGATGAATGGATGGATGGATGAATGGATGGATGGATGGATGAATGGATGGATGGATGGATGGATGGACGGTTGATGGATGAATGGATGGATGAATGGATGGATGGATGGATGGATGGATGGATGGATGAATGGATGGATGGATGGATGAATGGATGGATGGATGAATGGATGGATGAATGGATGGATGGATGGATGGATGGATGGATGAATGGATGGATGGATGAATGGATGGATGAATGGATGGACGAATGGATGGATGAATGAATGGATGGATGGATGGATGAATGGATGGATGGATGGATGGACGGTTGATGGATGAATGGATGGATGAATGGATGGATGGATGGATGGATGGATGGATGAATGGATGGATGGATGGATGGATGGATGAATGGATGGATGGATGAATGGATGGATGAATGGATGGATGGATGGATGGATGGATGGATGAATGGATGGATGGATGGATGGATGGTTGATTGGATGAATGGATAGATGGATGGATGGATGGATGGATGGATGGATGGATGGATGGATGGATGGCTGGATGGATGGATGGATGGATGGATGGATGGATGGATGGATGGATGGATGGATGGATGGATGGATGGATGGATGGATGGATGGATGGATGGATGGATGGATGGATGGATGGATGGATGGATACTGACCAGTTCCTGTATCTGAAGCAGGGAGAGTTGAACGGTGACGTGTACGGTGTGGTTGGAATTAATGACCGGTCTGGCCGTCGGGTTGTACTCCTTGAAAAGTTGGTCGAGTAAAACCTCTTCTTCTGTCGCCAACCGATGTGGCATCAAGGCAGAACCTACACCACCTGCACCAACCACCATCACATAATTTATCCAATATCTTTGAGACGTTCTTAAAACAGGAGAAATAATTATGATTGTTTCAGTATACATAAGTATATCCACTAGTAGGACTGCTTTGGACAAACTTCGACCTTTTGCCTTCATTGGTCCTGCACTTTAGAATCAACTCTCTCCACTTACACGTTTTTCATTATTAACTGCTACCCGAATCATATCTTTCCTCTGTCTAAAAAATTACTTTCTTTTCTCTGTGGGTCTTTCGCATTAGGAGCGCCTCAGATTGGTGTGCACTGCATGTATAGTGGCGCTGACACGGGGTGGTTTGGCGCGGTTTGAACCACCCCTTTCTGAAAATTATGACCCGCACAATATTATTTGTTCAACTCCGTTGAGTTTTCATTAGGATATAAGGTGGGTCGGGGGCGGAAAGGATGTCGAGCAAAGCTTGTTAACAATAATTATTATTCCAAATGTATCGGAATTAAATTTGTTTCCTATAGTCACCCACCGTCTAAAAGCTGGCTTTGACGCTGACTGTGAGAGGCGCTTTATACATTTGCGTATAGGCTAATTATATACATAATAATAAATTATACTAAACAATATACAGTGCAATTAGATTGCTAGTGTAGTGACCGACGTATTATACTATTGCTACAGTTAGATTGTCGTTACAAATGCTATTTCAGACGCCTACTGCAGCTGTCAAGTTGAATTGTGAATGGGTGCGTGTGAGATTATCGCAGCCTGTCAAAGGGTTGTGAACCCCGGACCGTCGGAGCGAAAGACGATGCCTTTCCAATGGAACGTGACATGGAGAGAGGCTTTCCACCTAGACGTTTTCCATCGGACGCTCTTTCCTTCGTCCGTTTACCATTCCACGATTCCTCCTTTCCACACGTGTCATGACGAATTAAGGAGATGAAAGCTTGTACTCCTCAGTTCTCTTGAAAGTACTCTCCTGTTTGTGTTTCTGTATTCCTGTCTGTATCTGTCTGTTTGTCTTTCTGTCTGTTTGTCTGTCCGTTCGTCGTTGTCTATACCTATCTATTGCTTTGTAGCTCGCACTCATTCTGCACGCCTGTCTGTCTGTCTGTCTGTCTGTCTGCCTGTCTGTCTGTCTGTCTGTCTGCCTGTCTGTCTATCCCTCTCTCTTCATCCGTGTACTTGTATTCTCGTCTATCAACATTACCATATGACCGTCTGCTTGTCTATCCATGCATGATGATGATAATGGTGACGACGACGGAGAAAATTACAACGGCTACGGCGACGACACGATGATGATGATGATGATGACGACGATAACAATGATGATGACGCTGACGACGATTATGATGATCATGATCATGATGATGACAATGGTGATGATGGTGATGATGAATATCACGATGGTAACGATGATGATAATAAATCATTCAATTTGCATTCATAATGCTGCAACAATGATTATCTTACAACAAGAAAATTAAAGGAAATCTAGAAGGATCTAAGATACATTCCTAAAGTACAGTAGCTAAAAAAAACTTGTTCAGAACTCATTTTTTGAAATAGCAATGTTCCCTTGATACGACTCGTGCGCACATTATTATAAGTGGACTACATTAAATTTTATGTGCTTCCTTTATGTCAGTTGGTGGCATATATGAGGATACCAAGAAACCGGGATGGGCACTGTGCAGGCTTGTTCAATTAAATCTACATTCACAGCTAGTTAGGTGAGGGACAGGGGACAGTTTTTATTTAAAAAAAATTATGTTAACTTTATTGACTCTAAACCACTCCGCTATTTTGTTAATTCGATATTCATGACCTCGTGTAGTACAGTAATGGATCTGTGGAAATAGAAAATGTTAGCATATCCTATGTCTGCGAACAGAACGGGTTGCACGAGGAGAGGGGAGCTAGGAAGGGCTTTAACATGTTATATTGGGCAGAGTACCAAAATACCCTATGGAACTTCAAACTAATGTTAAGTCATTAAGTCAATACCATTAGAAGAGATCACTTGAAAGCAATTATCAGAGTGACTGATGAAACAATTTAGTTGAGTATCGCTGATATCGTGGTGTAATGATTTAAAAAAAATTAAATATTATGATTAACGGTATCGAAGGCTTTTGCTTAATCGACAAAGATTCCCAGGGCATATTCGGCCTTCCCAATGCCTCAGAAGTTTTATCTTGTAGTGGTATGCATGAAAACGCCAAATTGGAAACCATGTTGAGAGTAGAATTGGGAATTCGCTTTTCAATGAATTTGCCGAGTGTTATATTAATTGACTTATCAACGTATCTGGAGAAAAGGGAGGGACAGCATTTTAATTGATTTCATTCGAATTTTAGGCATCTTAAGGTGGTGTTGCCAATTTTCACGTTTTGGAGCTAACGGGAAGCAATCGCTATAATAATAATAATTATGCCTTTTTAAAAGATAACAAGAAAAGTCATGATGATGATGACGACGATGATGATGACGATGATGATGACGACGACGATGACGATAATGACGATGATGACGATGATGATGATGATGACCTTGAACCTGACCTTGAGTGATCTCGGTGTAAGCGCATAGAATGTTGACAAGGAACAGGAACAAGGACACTTCCGGTCTTCCGTCTGTCGCCATTTTGCCTCTGCAGAACAGAAACAGTTCCAAGAGATTTCACAGATTTATATAGCGCCCTTTGAGACTACCTACTCAGAATCGGATTGTGATACCGGTTTCCCTCTTGAAATAAAAATCTGTCTTTTTAAAAGCGCAAAAATCCCATGTAGCCTAATATTACATGTTGGCAGACACTGACAACCATAACTCTCGCGGAATTGATGTTGCGCCATAACGACAATGCAAAGATGAAGCCAAGAATCTTTCCGAACACCTCTGAATGAGTTTCTCGTGAAATTGCTCTATATAAACTTCCGATTATTACAGCTTAAGACGGAGTTGTTGCCATAAGTCGTAGCATTACTGGAGCATACACGCTTGCGAAATCCAGACAAAGAAAACAATTGGTCCAATTAACTGGTAGCCTACTCCCATAAATAACCCCATAAATAACCTCAGAAATAGACCCATAAATAACCCAATCGGGGGTAGTTTATCATCATCATCTTACGTGCCATGCTACTCTCTGGAGCGCTGCTGACTGCACGACGTAGGCTATACAACCGGTCGTCTAAATAAATGAGTGAGTCTCCTTCTGCAGAGAATGCATGGCGTGATTTATAGTTTCGCACATTGGAGCAGCATACTGTAACAGTTGTAATCCGATAAGTGGGGCAATCACAAGTTCGGATATTCCAGTAATCAAATCCAATTCCATCTGTACCTGGATGCGGTTTGACATCTAGATTTTCAACAGACGAAGGTACTAAGCCTGATGGAGGTCCGATGAGCCATACATGTCACACGTATACAATCGTGGTTACACGTCTGGTATCACATCAAGTACAGTGGAATCATGAGTGTTTTAAGTTTCGCCTTCAACGACACTGAGGATCTGATAGAACATGCATTTAATTTCAAAGCTAAAGTTACCAACCAGTCTAGGTGTGTATGGATGTGTGCATTAGTGTCTGCGTAAGTAAACAGGGCGCCAGCTCATTCACGAGCGTCGCGCGTGTGTGGGTATGTGCGTGTGCTTACGCGTTTGTATTCGTATCCGTGGGCTACCGGATGTCACGGTATGTGTGTACGTGTGTGACTTTGTATGCGTGTGTCGTCGGTGTGTAGTGTGTGAATTTGTATGCGTGCGTGTGTGCTTTTGTATGAGTGTGCGTGTGTGCGTGCGTGTGTGCTTTTGTATGAGGGTGTGTGTGTGTGTGTGTGTGTGTGTGTGGGTGTGTGTGGGTGTGGGTGGGTGTGTGTGGGTGTGTGGGTGTGGGTGTGGTGTGTGAGTGCGCGGGAGTGTCATAGTCAAGCACCATGACACGATTCCATCTTCTTTTCTTATTAGGTCTTTATTGCGTCGTTCTGGTGTCCAGCATGTGCGCCGTTTTACTGCCAGGCATGTGCGCCGTTCTTTCTTTCAACAACGGACGTTCCAAATAAGGGATGACTTTCAATTTGCGCCGGGAACAGGTGTCCTGGTTTCAGTCGGGGTTACATGTATAAAATGCTGCAACGACAAAGATGTATAATTATGCCAGTGGAGACCACAGCAACTGCTGACTACCCATAGAAAGCTCAACGATGTACATTCGATTATAGTCACTGGATTAGCACACACACACGCACATATATACCCATAGAAAGCTCAACGATGTACATTCGATTATAGTCACTGGATTAGCACACACACACGCACATACACACATACACACACGCACGCACACACACACACATAGATATTGTGAGTGTTAGCTACCTATTACCCCTCTGGGCTTCCTTACTTGGACTCTCCTTGACTATGTGGGAGTTGAGGGAAGGGCAGGGCCTATTTAAAGGGCTACTACTGTGGGGGCTTGCTTCTTGTCGTGGGTCTACTCTGTGGTGTGTGTTCGACTCCTGTTGAGCGTGGCGTGTGGTTCGTGTTCTACGACGTTTGTCTTCTTCGATTGCCGTCCCACCCCGTTGGTGAACTGGCCTACATCCGTCTTCCTTTGGGCTCCGTTAGCCTGGTGTGTCTTCACGTCAGCTCTGTCGAATCAGCTGTATCGGTCGTACTTCATGTCAGCTTTGGGTAACGTTAACCTACTTCTTGTCAGACTGCTCTGTTATTGAATAAATCGATGTTATTTTACATTACGGACCTGAGTATTACTCATCATCTTCTAGACTAGAGCAAGTGAACCCAACAGATGGGGTCTCTCGGGATTTTTTCACGATAATTTGAAATTTGCGTCAAAAAAGGGGCGTTGTTTCCGTGAAATTTAGCGAATAGTACGGTGGTAATTCCGTTGGAAAAGTGTTATATGGTGGTTGGCCGTGAAGACAGGTCAATGGTTGTTGTTTTTGGCGAATTAGGTCGGGAAAATTAGTGCGGGAAATTTCGACGTTTTGCGACATTGAGTTTTGCGAGTTTTGTAAAGTTGGTCGAGACAGTTGTGAAGTGAGCTGTCGTGGGTGAATTTTTGCGCTGTGCGTTGGTCTGCACGTCGAATAGTCGACAGGGCGTAGAGGTAAAATGGCGTCGTTAGAGGAGGAGTTAATTCCTGAATTTGGGGATGTCAGAGACATACCAAGTGACACACTTCGACTGGTGAGTGAGACATATGGTGAGGAAGTGGAGGACGTGTCTAGGTCACAGGTGAGGAGAATGGCTATGAAACCATTGTCACCGAAATTGGGTAGTGCAGCTTGGAAACTTAAGGCACAGGCTAAGAAAGAGGAGGCCGAGTTAGAGCGCTTGCACTTAAAAGAGGACAGAGAGTGGGAGAGAGAGAAGGAGCGAATGAGATTCGAGGAGAAGAAAATGCAAATTGAAGCAGAGAGAGAGGAGAAGAAAATGCAGATTGCAGCAGAGGAGAATAAATTGAGGATTGAAGCAGAGAGAGAGGAGAATAAATTGAGGATTGAAGCAGAAGAGACGAAAAGGAGATTTGACATGGAGGAGAAACGAATGAATATGGAATTGGAGAAGCAGAGATTAGAAATGGACGGACGGAGGATAGAAGGAGGTGGTGCTGTCGAACGACCAGCGCATGGAAATGAGGATTTGCGTTTTGGGGCAGCTCTGAAATTTGTGCCAAAATTTGATTCGGCCGATATCGAACATTATTTTGCGGCGTTTGAGCAAGCAATGACGTTGCATCAAATTCCGATGGGAAAATGGTCGTCCCTCTTACAGCCACAGTTGTCGGGGAAGGCGGCGAAAGTTTTTGCGGCTTTATCGTTGGAGGAGTGCGTCCAATATGATATTGTGAAGAGTGCGCTTTTGACGGCGTACGAACGTATTCCGGAATTTTATCGAAAGAAATTTCGGGGGTTGCGAAAAGAACCGAGGGAAACGTATGCGAATTATGCATTTCGACTGCAGAGTCCTTTTCAGAGATGGATTGAGGGTACAAACTCGTGGGAGGAGTTAGCAAAATTTAAAGAGGTAATTCTCATGGAGCAGTTTGTACAAGCGTTACCTATTGAAGTACACAGGTGGCTGATAGATAAGAGTCCTGATACTGTGGCGAGTGCTGCACGTTTAGCGGATGAATATGCAGTGTTATACAAGCAGGGGCCGAACCATTATTCTGGGGGGTTCCGCAGGGATTTTTTCGACCGTACACGAGGATTCTCATCTGATGAAAGTGAGAAGAAAGATGTATGGGAGCGTCAAGGCGTGGGGTACAAGGATGGTACGCGTCGTGATACAAATTGGGGTAGACGTTCGCCTCAAAGAGGAACGTATGGGTTTAATAAGCCTGTGCGGGAAAATGATGACGTCACTGGTTTTGGGGAACCGGTCACGTGCGCATTTTGTCGAGCGCCAGGTCATACGAAGGGCAGTTGTTGGAAATTAAAACGAAAGGAGGGGACTCAAATAGAAAATTGGAGGGGTGCGAAACCTGTGGGTTTGGTTCAGACTGTTTCGGCGCCTGTTAAACCACAGAGTTTTCCGAAGCCAATTGAATCTGTTGATAAACTGTATGCACCATTTTGTGTGATTGGATGTGTAATTGATGATGAGGGTGCACGAAAGGAGGCGGTATTCTTGAGAGACAGTGGAGCGCTGCAGTCGTTGGTGTCTAATGAATGGTTGAATGAGCATGAGTTTGTACACATGAATGAAACGAGGTTACTCAGAGGTATATCTGGTTCTATTGTGGAATGTCCTCTGGTGAAAGTGAATGTTGATTGTGCATTTGTTCAAGGTGAGGTGTTATGCTGTCTAATGAATTCACTTCCAATGGATGGGGTGCATTGCATTGTGGGTAATGATACAGCGCTGGCAGGACAGGTGTTGGAGGTCGCGGTGACGACTCGTGCACAGGCTAGAGCACATGCACTGAGACAGAGTGAGAGGGAGACGGCGGTGTGCAGTGAAGCGGCGCCCGAGCAGTCGGAGATAGTGGGTCAAAGTACGGAGTCGGCCGACCAAGAGCGAACGCCAGGTGAAATAATTGACAGACAAGTTGAACGAATGAATTTCGATGAAGGCGACTTATCGAGTTTATTTGCAGCGACAGAATCTGTTGTGACAGAAAGATCGGAGCTATATGTTAGCCGACAGGAATTAATATTGCGCCAGCGCCGGTGTCCTGAATTGAGACCATTGTATGCACAAGTCGACGAGACGGTGTCTGTCGGTGGGCGTGTACAACCGTATGCGTTGGTGGACGAGGTCTTGGTGCGTCGATGGGAGGAGAAGTGTACACCATTAGGAATGGGTGTGGTACAAATAGTTGTGCCTCGTGACTTAAGACAGAAGTTGTTGCATGTGGCCCATGATATACCAGCGGCTGGGCATTTGGGTACTAGAAAGACACTGGATCGGTTGACGAAGCATTTCTGGTGGCCTCATGTGAATCGACACGTTCGTGAGTATTGTCGTTCATGTGATGTGTGCCAACGCTTAGGCAAAGGAAACAGAAATTATAGGGCGCCCATGGTCAGTATGCCTGTAATGGAGGAAGTGTTTCAACGCTTGGCAATGGATATCGTAGGCCCATTGAGTGTATGTGAGGGAACGGGGAATAGGTTTATTCTCACGGTCATTGATTTGGCTTCCCATTTTCCATTTGCGTTTCCGTTGAAGAATCATACGGCGCAGGATGTGGCTAAATGTTTGTGTGAAGTTTTTTCGCTTTTCGGATTTCCGAAAGAATTGTTATCTGATTGTGGCTCAGAATTCATGTCTGATTTGATGCAAGTGTTTGTGCATGAATGTGGTATTGTGCAGTTGAAAACTAGTCCTTATAGACCACAAACGAATGGCTCTTGCGAACGCTTTCATCGTACTATGAAAGATATGTTGAAGGCGTTGGCTGAAACATATCCGGGTTCTTGGGATGCAATGTTGCCGTGGATCTTGTTTGCATATAGAGAGGTTCCGGTACAGGGTACTGGCTTTTCTGCTTTTGATTTGATGTATGGCAGAGATGTGCGTGGCATGTTGCAATTGATGAAGGAAGAATGGTTGGCGAAAGATGTTGTACATGAAGTGTCTGGCAAGAACGTGATTGACTATGTTTTACAATTACGTGAACGTATGCGTGTTGGATTGAAACTTGCTGGTGAAAATGCTGTTGATGCGAAAAGTAAATCGAAGCAACTGTATGATAAGCAGTCACGTGCTGTGTCTTTTGAGGAAGGTGAAAAGGTTTTACTCTTGATTCCGTTGGTGGGTAAACCTTTACAGACCAAATATTGTGGACCGTATGTGGTTGTACGTCGACTTGGTCCGGTCGATTATTTAGTGAGTACCCCGGATCGAAGAAAAACGGAACGGGTGGTACATGTGAATCTGATGAAGCGCTATGTGGATCGTATGGATGTGGTGTATGAGCGACCGAATGAGGAGGTGGTGGCTTCTGTGTTGGTGGTAAATCCGGATGTGAGGATGAATGATGTGACTTTAGAGGATAAGGTCTTACAATGTGAAGTGTCTGCTGAATGTCGTGCGGAATTGCGGGATGTTTTGCATGATTTTGCACATGTGTTTAGTGAAGTACCGGGTAAAACATCTATGGTGTCTCATAGAATTGATTTGGTTGAAGGTGCTCGCCCTGTTCGACAATACCCTTACAGGTTAAATCCTGAGAAAATGGCGAGGGTGGATAAAGAGGTGAATCAGTTGTTGGAAGCGGGGATAATAGAGGAGTCCGAGAGTCCGTGGGCAGCTCCGATTGTCTTGGTGCCTAAGCCAAACGGTACAGATCGTCTTTGTACAGATTTCAGGAAACTGAATGGATTATCTGTTCCGGATCCATTTCCTATGCCACGGGTGGAGGTGTTAATTGATCGAGTGGGTCAGTCACGGTTTATAACAAAGCTGGATATGACTAAAGGTTACTGGCAGATCCCGATGCATCCGGAGTCAGTTCCGTTAACTGCGTTTGTCACCCCGAAAGGGCATTACCAATGGAAATACATGAGTTTTGGCCTGAAGAATGCTCCGGCTTCGTTCTCAAGGTTAATTACGAAAGTGCTGAATGGATTGAATGAGTTTTGTGATGCTTATTTAGACGACATCATCATTTTCAGCTTAGCATGGTCGGATCATTTGGTTCATTTGCGAAAAGTGTTATCTCGAATAGCTGATGCTTGTTTAACTCTGAATCTGGCTAAATGTGTCTTTGCTAATGCGTCTGTGGATTTCTTGGGTCATCACATTGGGATTGACGGAGTTCAGCCAAGGTTGAAGAAGGTGGAAGCGGTGTTGAAATTTCCTAGGCCTGCTACTAAAAAACAGGTGCAATCTTTCTTAGGATTAGCGGGATACTATCAGAGGTACTTGCCTCATTTCTCTGATATTACTTTGCCGCTCACGGCTTTGACAAAGAAAGGGATTCCTTTTAGATGGAATGAGGAAGCGGAGGTTGCTTTTCTTGATCTAAAATCTCGTCTGGCTTCTAGACCTATCTTAATACCTCCTGACTTTACTAAACAGTTTTGTGTGGGTGTTGATGCTTCTCAATTCTGTCTGGGAGCGTGCTTGTTTCAGATGAAGGATGGATTGGAACACCCGATCTGCTATTTGAGTCGGAAGCTGCTGCCGCAGGAGATTCGCTATTCGACCATAGAGAAGGAAGCGCTGGCACTGATGGTCGCCTTGCGGGCCTTTAGTGTCTACTTTGGATCCGCAGTCGTCCTGGTGTTCACCGATCATAAACCTTTGCAGTTCATCCACCAGATGGCGAACAAAAATATGAAGCTCTTGCGATGGAGTTTGGAGCTTGAACAGTACAACTTGGACATTAGACATCGTCCAGGCGAATGGAATGTTCTGCCGGACATTCTGAGTCGTCCATCTGCGTAATGTGAGTGGGAGCGGGTGAGGGCACACGTCAATCAGTGTCTCCACTTGTCTCCTCACAGCGGAGTCGTCAGGCGTGCTAGAGATGCTCTCTGGTACGTCTATCCTCGTCGTATGTCAATGGAACATTCTGTCATGAAAAGTCAAACACTGTCCAGAAACAGTTTCAATGGAACATTCTGTCAGGAAAAGTCAAACACTGTCCAGAAACAGTTTCAATGGAACGTTCTGTCATAAAAGGAAAGCACGGAATTCTTCGGCAATGAACTCTTCAGTGTGTCTGTAGTGTAGGGTGGCTTGTGCCGATGACCAGTATACATTTTTGGTTCATTTTTGATACACCAGTTGGTGTCCAAATTTTTTCTTGTGTTTCAGATATAGTTTTTTTTGGACATTTGAACTATTGATGTGTATGTATATATATCGTGATTACGTGTGAACTGATGATTTGGGTTATATGAAGTTTGTGTATTCAGATCATGATTATATCGGACTCTTACGTTATTTATGAGTGCGATGCATTATTTAGTTAAGTCTTGCTGAATTGCTTAGTACGTGTAATGGCTTGTACTGAGTGATTTTGCATTTAGGCGTAGCATTGTTCGTATAGTTCGTCGTCCCCGTTGGACTCCTCATGTTCTGGTGGGGGGGTATGTGAGTGTTAGCTACCTATTACCCCTCTGGGCTTCCTTACTTGGACTCTCCTTGACTATGTGGGAGTTGAGGGAAGGGCAGGGCCTATTTAAAGGGCTACTACTGTGGGGGCTTGCTTCTTGTCGTGGGTCTACTCTGTGGTGTGTGTTCGACTCCTGTTGAGCGTGGCGTGTGGTTCGTGTTCTACGACGTTTGTCTTCTTCGATTGCCGTCCCACCCCGTTGGTGAACTGGCCTACATCCGTCTTCCTTTGGGCTCCGTTAGCCTGGTGTGTCTTCACGTCAGCTCTGTCGAATCAGCTGTATCGGTCGTACTTCATGTCAGCTTTGGGTAACGTTAACCTACTTCTTGTCAGACTGCTCTGTTATTGAATAAATCGATGTTATTTTACATTACGGACCTGAGTATTACTCATCATCTTCTAGACTAGAGCAAGTGAACCCAACAATATGCATACACACATGCACACACATCTGCGCAAAAATGCGCATAAACACCAAATTTAAATTAACAAATAGCTCGCACATACACACACACATTGTAATAATATCAAGGCATACACTTGCTGAAATCTACGCACCCATACACGTATAAACACACACACACACACACACACACACACACACACACACACATATATATATATATATCTACACACATTAACATTTACGCACACAAAGATATCAAACATACACACACGTAAACACACACACACACAAGCCTACACACTCACAAACCCATCTCCACTCACACGTACGCATCGTCACATCGCACGCACTCACGTAAACACACATACATGTAAACACAATAACCGTGAAAAAGAACAGACGAAGTTCTTTCGTGAAGTCCTAAACCATAGGCCTACATTCGTGCGCATTGCACACACATAATATAGCCTACTAGCTGAGGTACCCGACGCTTCCCGGGAATTTTAGGATTCGCCCTGTTCCTGGCCAATACCCTACTTCCCCACCCTCACTTCACTCCAGCCCCACTCCTACTCTCCACCCGCCTTTTTCACCCTGGGGTAGAGATTCGCCAACCCCTCCAACGTGTGCCCAATGCCCACACCGACAGAGTAGTGAAGGTTTGGAGTGAAAAGTTCAAAAACTGTTGAAATGCATCCCGGTCAAGCAGACATAATCTTTTCTTTATTTACATAGATATAACAGGCTCATAGCACGTAGGCGACACGTATATTCACTAAGTGTTATCCATGACAATGATGCGTTAGCGAACTTCAGTTTTCAGGGTCTCGGCATATTACTAGGGCTGATAGAAAAGTCAAAGATGGCGACAAGAATTAACTAGGCCTACCTTCATTCAAGTAAACAATTGTCCACAAAATATTATAACGTTCCTCAAACATATCGCACACATAGCCTAACACCTTCACTGAATACATTTTAAAAAATTCTCCCTTTAAAACGGAACATAATAATAATTAATGATAATAATCATGCAATTTTTTATCGACATTCATCGGTAAATCGAAGTGAAATTCATGAGATTAATTAATTAGGCTTACTTTTTTAATTTAGAACGAGTCGTACTAATTAAGTGTCGCATAGACCTATGTAGGCCTATGTTTATGTATGTGTGTGTGTTTGTGCGTATGTGTGAACTGTATGTGCGCACGTGTGTTAGTATGATTGCGTGTGTATGTGTAAATGTTCGAAAAACAATTATTAGGCCTATAATTATATGGTAGGACTCGAAAGCATGTGATCCGATTACGAAGTGTTGGTGTGAACTCTTACTTACACTTTAGGCCAGTGAGGGCAGATATGTAACAGTATATGTTTTTTTAAAATGGGAATAAAAATGAAAGGAGAATTCTCAGAACCAGAGGTAATAGAATAGGTATGCAGGAATAACGCAAGAGTGCACGCACGCTCTCGACAAGGCTCTTTAACACATCGAAGAATTATATATATATATATATAATTGTATAGGCAAATATATAATATATATATAATATATGCAATACATGTATATGATATTATATAATATATATGGGAAGCGAAAAAGAGGATGAAGAAGGATGTATAGTAAAGTTATATTATCAATAGTCTATATATAAATGAACATTTATATACATGTAGGGTCTATTGTATAAGTGTTTATTTATAGCTTTACTATAGATGTAAAAGTGGGCGTAGGAAGTTTGACGAAAGCTCTAAGACCCGCTGCAGATGACCGGGTAATTATGTTGGCCAGAAGTGGCCACAGAAAATGATGGACCAGATAAATAAGATCCCCACGGAGATATGAAATCAGAGTAATTATCAGAAAGACAAAAAGGAAATTATAAGCAAAGGAAACGAAACCGCAGTATAGATGTATAGATGGAAATACATTGCATGAAACAGAGGTCTGAAGAGTCTTTTACCAAGGAATTATAATGACCACGTAATTATGATGCAGAGCGTTATGCAGAAATATAGACAGAGTAATTAGCTCTAGGAACGATGATTGGAATAAAAGAAAAGGATTACCAAGAGGTCAGTTATAATAATCTTGTAAGAACGAATGAACAAGTCTACCATATGGAATGTGATGGCTTGCGGATCCGAAATTTGTGTCGAGAGAAAGAAAAACATCAATGGATCGGAAGACTTGAGATGTGGATCGTGGTGAAGGATGGAGCCAGCTGAATGGAAAATAGGACAGATGGAGAGACACAACAAATGGTGGAAGAAAAAATTCCTGCTCTGGCTGGGAATGATCAGAAAGTAGAGAGAATGGTTAGCGCCACACAATGAGGGCAGACTTAACCATAAGAACAGCAATTGTTGATGGAAGAATGGTGAGTAGCAAGACACGAGGAATACCGAGGATGATGTTAGTGAAGTGGTGGATGAAGGAGGGTACATAATAACTGAAAGTTGAAGGAGAGAGCCAGACAACGTGACAGACAGACATTGGACACAATGTTTAATCTAGACGTCTATGGGGGAAAGTTCCCCACAAAATGGCATTCCCCTCAGAAAAATTCGAGAGATGCTGTTTTTACATGCATGTGTAATTGTATATAGTTATATAGTAATATATAGGTCTACGTACCACTCCCCTCACCACGAAAAATTGCACAAGTAACATTCCATCCCCCCCCCAAAAAAATTCGACAGTTCTTGTTTATGTGTGGGTGTATGTACGCGCGCGTGCGTGTGTGCGTGCGCGCGTGTGCGTGTATGTATGTGGGTGTGGGTGTGTAAAATTTGCCTGACCAGATAAATTCGACAGTGTAGCATCATTGCATTAATGTAGGTCTATTAAAAAAGGTCACCAGAAAAAACTTCCGCTTAGAGGGGGGTATCGTTGGTGTCTGGGTCAGCGATTGCCGTCCTCCCAAAACGACCCTTTTACCCCTCCTCCTCCCCGCAACCTGAATACCCCCCCATCAGAGGGACAAGATTAAAACTCTGATTGTACATGTACGTATATATAAACCTGTCTAGAAAGGTAGATAGCTAAACGAAAACATTTTCCGCGCAGCAGGTATACACTATGCAGAACAGTTCATTCTCTGTGGTAGATCGTAATAGTGTTTGGAAAGGCATCCTCAACAACAACGCGTGTTTCTATATACATGTAGATCATGATAAGTATGTTTTTAAGGCCATTTGAAAGCTGCATGGTCTGTTTACCCGTACTGCAGAATGGAGCGCTTCTTAGTAAAAACATTTTCAATGAATGAATTGTAAATAATAGTCTGATAGCTATAATGCGCCGCCTCCAAAAAGCACTCTCGACCTGAGCCATTGAAATCACTATCGAATATAAAAATGCGTAACATATACATATGCAAACATTCATTCATTCAAGCAATTATATTGCATCTCCTCAAGCAAACTACTCAGAGGTGCTTCCGACTCCAGCACTGCCAAAAAGAACAGTTTCAAATGTTCATATAGAATGCGTGTCAGATAGTTATCTAGGGAATAAACCTCGTCTAGGAAATAACTCCATTCGTCAGTCCAGCCACAGAAAAGGCACGACTTTGCATCATGGAGGTAAGCTTATACGAGCAAAAGTAACTGAGAGCATGCACTCCCCTTCCAGCTGAGCTTAGTTATCGCCTAATCCCATGCAGTAGCCTACCTGACACAGGCTGCAAAAGATCAAAATAGGTAATTTGGACGCTTAGAGAAAACCCATAACTGGCCTCGCTATACCGAGGAAGCGACCCTGTATTCAATACGCCGACAGACAGGGAGCCAGCGCAGAACTTCCAGCACGTAATTCGAAACGTGTCTGAATTTGGGCATTTGACCAATAAGGCGCGCTACGGTCAATGGAAGATAGCCGACCCGATGGTAGATCAGAGTATACAGGGATAGCCAATAGTTGAAACAATAGTTGAAACAATAGTTGAGACAATGGTTGAGACAATAGTTGAGACAATAGTTGAGACAATAGTTGAGACAAACTGTGACAAAGGAATGAACAAGTGTAGCTGCAGCGTCAGATTACAGAGACAGAGAGCGACAGCGCGAAGCCTATAGTTGAAAGAAACAGGATCGACTGAGGCGATTGGGGTGAAGCCGGTTAACCGCAAAAGTAAGTGCCTGGTCCAGTTGGAATGCATATAAACATATGCGCATAAATACATTCACACATACACTTAGAGTCTTAGACACATGCGTACACATGTATCCCTTCACAAAAATTTGTTCTATCTATTAATAGTAAAATACCGTACCTCATGAAACGGTTATACCGAGATGTTTCCTGGCACGTTAAAAAGTCCCTCTTCCAGAATCCAGGTCACAGAGGAGAAACAGTCCGAGCTCTTCGCCGCTCCTCTATCCCTTCTGTTCTTTTGACGATGCGCACTGGATCGGATGCTCCGTCATCATCTCTGCTGCAGGACCCACGCAACGCACACGCATGCACACACACACTGATCGGTCAGTGGCTCTTGTTGCGAGGTCTTTCCAGTCATCCGGCGGAAGTCTATCTGCGCGCGATGTCGATGTATGGATGGATGTATAGATGAATGGATGGAAGGATGGATGGATGGAGAGGCTAACGTTGATGAAGGGAGGATGAGAGTAGATTCCTCTGTAGAGGAATCACCGTCACCATCTCCCGCAATGCTGCTGCTGCTGCTACTGCTGCTGCTGCCTCTGTACCCGGCGCCGATGTTCGATGATGCTAAACCCATCGGTATATGCATTGCTTATGCCGAACCAGCCGCTGTACCACTACGTGCAATCAACCACACTTATTCTTGTTTAGTATATCTAGGCACAGTATATATACATAATTATATATATATATGCAATACATATATGTAGGCTATACATAGGTATACAATGTATACCTAATAACATGTAAGCTTACTACATAATTATATGAATGCAAATATACATGTTTACATATTTATGTATATATGTATATGCAATGATGTATGCATTGTACACATGCGAATTGCCAAACTGCTCTGTGTAGTATCTTCGTCGTTGTTGAGAGCACCAAACAACTCGCTTAAAAATTAATGATCGTGTACTATATATACATATATATACATGTACTTGCATGTGTATATATATATACACAAGTATACACACATTTCACATGAAAGGTGAACATTTATACACACCAGGTCCTATACTTACATAATTGTAATAATATCAAAATTAGTACACTAATACACATATATATGTGCATGCATATAATCATGCAATGCATATATACATACATACATGCATATACACATACATGCATACATGCATACATACATACATACATACATACATACAAACAAACAAACAAATGTATGCACACATACACACAATACATACAATACATACATACGTAGTCTACATGTGCACACAACAACATTCAAAAGCACGTTACATTCATGCACACACATTCGCATACATCTATGTATGCATGCATGCATGCATGTAGCCTATACGCATACAAGTTGAGATACATTCGCCGTCCCCTAGACCCGACGTCCGCTTTTAAAAGCATGCAAACATTAATGCATCGTATATCCTGCACCAATGCGCATACAGTCATACATCATACATCATATACATCTTATACATACCTACCTACATCCATATATCACAGACGTATCTATAAAGCATAAACACGGTCATAAATTAACGCATGCGAGTGAAACAACTCACAGGTGCTTTCAGCCCCAACAAAACGAACGCCCATTCCACAGCAGTATATGATGCTCCAGCGTTGACAGACAGGAGACAGAGAGACAGAAACAGAGAGACACAGAGACAGAGACAGATAGACAGAGAGACAGAGAGACAGAGACATAGAATAGAGATAGAGGGTCAGAAGCAGAGAGCCAGAGAGACAGAGAGACAGAGCCAGAGAGACAGAGCCAGAGAGACAGAGAGACAGAGGCAGATAGACAGAGACATAGAGATAGAGGGTCAGAAGCAGAGATACAGAGACGGAGAGACAGAGCCAGAGAGACAGAGCCAGAGGACAGAGAGACAGAGGCAGATAGACAGAGACATAGAGATAGAGGGTCAGAAGCAGAGAGACAGAGACGGAGAGACAGAGCCAGAGAGACAGAGCCAGAGAGACAGAGAGACAGAGACAGAGGACAGAGAGACAGAGGCAGATAGACAGAGACATAGAGATAGAGGGTCAGAAGCAGAGAGACAGAGACAGAGAGACAGAAACAGAGATACAGAGACAGAGCCAGAGAGACAGACAGAGACAGACAGAGACAGACAAACAGAGAGAGAGAGAGAGAGACCATCGAAGGCAGCCATAGGCGCAATCACGTCCTAAAAGTTGGAGGGGACCATAATAATAAAGCTATGGGACCACTCAAAAGTTGGGGAGACGCGTCCCGTGGGTCCCATAGGGTGGTTGCGCCTATGAAGGCAGCTAATATCGCTCGTTGATGGCTATGTGGATGCGCAGCTCAGAGACTAACTGATCGGTCTTGATAAAACCGATCTTGATGAGTCTACCCAACAGTTGTGCAGTATAAATTTCCAATTACAGTTTGCAATTGCAGTGTGTAATTGTAGTTTGAAATTACAATTTGAAATAACAACCTGATATTGCAATTTTGAGGTTACAATCTGAAATAATATTACAACTTGAAATTGCAATTTATTTTGAATTAGGCCTACAATTTGAAATTGCAAGTTGAAATAACAATCTGAAATTGCAATTTGAAATTACAACAATTTGCAATTGCAATTTGAAATTGCAGTCGGAATTTGCATTGAAATAACGTTGTTCATCGTTATTATATTGGCCGCAGTGTTGGTCTTAACCATGGTCAATGTTCAATTATAAATTATTAGGTTAATCTGGTGTTGACCTTCACCAAACATCACCATTTGAAACACCAACGGGTTACATTCGACAATATCACTTGAATTGAAGAGCAAAATTCCAGAACGCACTTTGTCATTGAAGACAATAATGGTGGTGAACGAGTTTTGGGAATAATTGCGAGAAAAGTTTATTTATGCGAGTGGAAAGCAGATGACTGAACATTGAGATAATCAAGATGATGACGTAAGCACTAAACGAGTCTTATAAAGACTTACTATCCTATCTAAATTACCTAATCTTAGAAGTAGCCCCTAATCTCCGAACTGT
>OX457044.1:50788868-50873868 GCA_949752735.1 Lumbricus terrestris | reverse complement strand
GGGTCTCTTCAGTTTGACCTTTCTATATATACCTGCCTTTTCTCTCGGAGTTGCACGCACTGGGAGCGCTTCTGAAGGTCTCTTGCTGCAAGAAGCGCTTTACAAATGGTCAGATACGATACTATAGATACGATACGATATTCTGTACGTGTCTGTAAATGTCGAGTTCAGTGTCTCTGCAAAATGGACAAGCTGCAGCCTGGCTTCTTCTAGCAGACTTGATTTGTATAATACTGGCGAATAAGCAGATCTCCCTGACGTGGGGATCTAATTGAATTCGGTGCGCTGTCGAGAAATTTAAAATTTTGGCATTGTTATTGATATTAATTTTGTGCAGTTGAGAAAGGTTGCATGACAGCGAGATTCCAATCAAGAAGGCCATAATCGATAGGCCTACTGCTTGCATGGACATCCGCCGGAGTGTTAAAAGCCAATGGTCACTGTTCCAGCTTTTAGCAAGATGTTGATAATGCAAGGCAGAAAATTAAGAGCATGTTTATTTCTACAGAGATTTATAAACATAGATTTCAGACTTTCACAGTATGTATCGTTCGTATCATTAGTGCGTTAATGCGAAGAAATTTGTTAAAAACCCAAAGGTAGTATATAGTTAGAAAAAAGTGTCAATTTTCCAGAGGGGCAAGTGCCCTTGCCTCTATGTGCGGGCGTCCATGTTTGTTCAGCTGATATTTAGATATAGTGTGATTGCTTTTATGGACCTAATTGTATGCACCAACGAAAGTATCAGAATTAATCGAGTGGCGAAAAGACCCAAAGACGCGAAATATCAAAAGCTCAGAATTCGTCGAAAGTAGCCTATATACACGCGGTCGGTTCTGTCTGTAATTCTTGTCGACAGTTTAATCAATTGAACCGTGCGTAAATCATATATTTTTTTTTCTCTCTCCCTCATCATTTTTTTATTCCTACAATTGAATGTTCTGTCATGTTTTTCTTTTATATTTTACATGAATTATGGGTGGCCCTATTAGCGGGATTTTCCATCCCTTCTGGGTCTCCCCTTCTTCACCAAATTATGTTAATGTATTATTCAATGCCATAATTGTATCATGTTTGTTTGTTGTTTTGGTTGAGGAAAAAATAAATAAATAAAAATAAATAATAAATCATACTCACCTAGGCTACACTTACTTACGCACTCACTTACTTATTAACCACGATCTATCGGGGTTCGTTATATCTCGAGACTCGAATCGATGTAACGAATTCCGATGAATCGGGTCCCTGACTCCCTGGTAGGCATCGTGAAGCCCCCTGCCAGGAATTATTGCTCAGGGCGATCATGAAAAACCCTATATGTACAGGCAAAGGCACTTTCTTATTTGTCACCTTCTGCATGGGTGAGTGGACAGATCGCTTCTCCCTTCCAATTGGTCGATGTGGTAACCTAGGTTACTGACATTATGACGTCATAGTCTTCTTTACGTCATAAGAATAATTTCGTCATTTGCTATAGTAACAACACTAAGTAGTAAGTCTCCGCAATGTCGTATACAACAACACTTTTAAATAATTTTTAGCTTGAATACGAGTTTTATTTTGTATACTTTGTGGTCTGCCTATTTGACCCATTCCGAGAACAGCACAAAACTGCAGACTGGCACCAAAAATGCCAGACAAAAACACATTCAGAGTATTCAGACGGATGGCCGCACAAACAGGCGCACATACATTCCGGAAGAAAAAGACAAACAGGAGGACAGCTATAGCCACGACACTGGCATTATAGCATCCCGGCATTCAGTATATATATATATATATATATATATTATCCCGCAATGCCGTGAAATTACAGGGCTATGTAGAAGTCCATATGCATATGCGTATACATGTTCATGTATAACGTCATATATATATAATTATATATATATATATATATATATGTATATATACAGGGTGCACCCAAAAAAGTAATCCCCTACGGCTTTTTATCGACATCTTGGCCAAAAATAGGAATTTTTCAAATCCAGTTTTACGGACTTGAAGGTAATTCATATCTACGTACAGTAGCAAAATTTCATAGCCATATGTGAAACAGAACAAAAGTTATATCCCTTTTAGTGAGGCCACCCACCGGTTTTTGACGATTCAAAAACGCGACGCAATGAAAAGTAACAAAAAACCAATCTAATTATTCTGGCCAATATCTTGGCCAAAAGTAAGAATATCGAAATGAAATTGTACAGGCTTAAAGACAATTCATATCTGCACATGGTGGTCAGATTCCATCAAAATATTTCAAACAGAACATAAGTTATACCACTTTTAGTGAGGCCACCCCCGATTCACGATTCAAAGACGTAACGCAGCAAAAAGTAGCAAAAACACGATTTTATTAAGTCTCATCCTAAATAATTGCTATCAAATAGCCTTCATATTGCCAGATGATCATTATTATTACTATTTAAAAAAGAGACAGGGCACCAGCGTAGCTGCGCGCCACTGAGAAGTCACTAAGCAAGATGACGATCAAATTGGTAAATAGGGAATCTATCAGCTTAATCAACAGGTCCATCAAGAACTTTGCAAAGAGACTCAAAAGAAGTTTTGGCACGGGTGGTGGGCGCATTAAGCACAAGTTGTGAAGCACTACCAAGGTCATTTGACAACAGTTATTTGAGATGAGACTTAATAAAATTGTGTTTTTGTTACTTTTTGTTGCGTTTCGTTTTTGAATCGTCAAAAAACGGTGGGTGGCCTCACTAAAAGTAAGCTTAGTATAACTTTTGTCCTGTTTTAAATATTTTGATGAAATCTGAGCACCATGTGCAGATATGAATTGTCTATAAGCCTGTAAAATTTCATTTCGATATTCTTAATTTTGGCCAAGATATTGGCAAAAAACCTAATTTTTTTGCGCTTCGTTTTTGAATCGTCAAAAAACGGTGGGTGGCCTCCCTAAAAGTGGTGTAACTTTTGTTCCGTTTGAAATATTTTTTTTAATTTGACCATTGTACGTAGATATAAATTGCCTTTAAGACTGTAAAGTTTCATTTAATAATTCGTATGTTTGGCCAAGATATGGGCTAAAAACCGTAGGGGATTACTTTTTTGGCGCACCCTGTATATACAAGAGCTTATGAAAAAGAAATTGAAGTCTACATAATTATAATTATGGGATGACCTGTATATATGTATCGATAAATATGACAATATATTACATAATATTATGCAGCCCCTATATATATATATGCAGACATAAGGACTTTTATACAGCAATAAATGCGCATACTCATGTGTGTGTCTGCGTGTGTGCGTATGTATGTGTGTGTGTGTGTGTGCATGTGTATGTACGTGTGGGCGTGTGTATGCTTGCGTGCGTGCATGTGCGTGTGTGCATGTGCGTTTGTGTGTGTGTATATGCATGTGTGTGCGTATACGTGTGTGTGTGTGTGTGCGTATTGTACGTGTGTGTGTGTGTGTGTGTGCGTATTGTACGTGTGTGTGTGTGTGTGTGTGTGTGTGTGTGTGTGTGTGTGTGTGTGTGTGTGTGTGTGTGTGTGTGTGTGTGTGTGTGGGTGCATGTGTGCGTGTGTGTCTGTATAAAACTAAAGGAATGGATGCGAGGCGGCGACGCCTGTTGTCATTAATGGCGGATGTGCGTAGGGACTCGGACGAGCGGTGTGTACTCAATGCATATATACTCTGTGTTATCGGTTAATAGCACCGAGGGAAATAACGCACAGACAGCGCACATCTGCACACACGAACACACACATACAGACGAACAAATACAGAGGTACATGTACGTACACAAAGACTGTGGCAGATACACACCAGTTATAATTATGACCATGGTCAGTCTACATGCATACACCACGGATACATATAATTTTATATAGCTTATATTTTGTATTTATATATACACCGTGTACTTCATGAATGTCAGCTATATTTAATTCGACACAAAATTTAATATTCTGCCGGTTATCCATGATTATGTTTATGAAGTCGTTTTATTTTCATTCAATTGGAAATCGTGTCTGCCGACATTCTGTGAGATAAATTATAAATGAGACTGCCTGTGCAATGGGGATTATTGCAGTGCATGGAGGAGAAAATGGTGGTTGCGAAAGTGATGGTGGATATGGTAGCAGTGGAGGTGGTTATGTCGCACTTAATTTTGCTATTATTATAATTATTTATTATTATTATTATTATTATTATTATTATTATTATTATTATTTCTTAAAAATCTGACAAATCTTATACAGACAAGTAAAAATGATTGTTTTCAACATTAGGTCCTAAGCCTCTCTGCAGTGTCTTGACTGATCAGTTCTGTAGTGCCCAACACAGACAACGAATTTCCTATTCGGAGCGCGACTGAAATGCGCTGGAGCAGATGGTTGATCTCTCTCTCTGTATAAAATAATATTATTATTATATTATATTATTATTATTATTATTATTATTATTACTATTATTATTATTATTGTCGTCATTATTTTAACATAAATATAAGAGGCTGTAACATTGTAGGCCTATGAAACTTCAGAGGGCAATGCGTAGATCTATCTGTGGCACGAGGAAGGACACTCTCAAAAGAAGAGAGGACAAAGTAGCCCACCCGGCGAGGATTTCATATATCATGCGTATAGACCAATCTGTAGATAGAGAAGGACACTCTCAAAAGAAGAGAGGACAAAGTAGTCTATTCCCGGCGTCGATTTCATATATCATGCGTGTAGACCCATCAGTGGATAGAGAAGGACACTCTCAAAAGCAGAGAGGACAAAGTAGCCCACCCGGCGAGGATTTCATATATCATGTGTGTAGACCCATCTGTGGATAGAGAAGGACACTCTCAAAAGCAGAGAGGACAAAGTAGCCCACCCGGCGAGGATTTCATATATCATGCGTGTAGACCCATCTGTGGATAGAGAAGGACACTCTCAAAAGAAGAGAGGACAAAGTAGCCCACCCGGCGAGGATTTCATATATCATGTGTGTAGACCCATCTGTGGATAGAGAAGGACACTCTCAAAAGCAGAGAGGACAAAGTAGCCCACCCGGCGAGGATTTCATATATCATGCGTGTAGACCCAACTGTGGATAGAGAAGGACACTCTCAAAAGCAGAGAGGACAAAGTAGTCTATACCCGGCGTCGATTTCATATATCATGCGTGTAGACCCATCTGTGGATAGAGAAGGACACTCTCAAAAGAAGAGAGGACAAAGTAGCCCACCCGGCGAGGATTTCATATATCATGCGTGTAGACCCATCTGTGGATAGAGAAGGACACTCTCAAAAGCAGAGAGGACAAAGTAGCCCACCCGGCGAGGATTTCATATATCATGCGTGTAGACCCATCTGTGGATAGAGAAGGACACTCTCAAAAGCAGAGAGGACAAAGTAGCCCACCCGGCGAGGATTTCATATATCATGCGTGTAGACCCATCTGTGGATAGAGAAGGACACTCTCAAAAGAAGAGAGGACAAAGTAGTCTATACCCGGCGTCGATTTCATATATCATGCGTGTAGACCCATCAGTGGATAGAGAAGGACACTCTCAAAAGCAGAGAGGACAAAGTAGCCCACCCGGCGAGGATTTCATATATCATGCGTGTAGACCCATCTGTGGATAGAGAAGGACACTCTCAAAAGCAGAGAGGACAAAGTAGCCCACCCGGCGAGGATTTCATATATCATGCGTGTAGGCCCATCTGTGGATAGAGAAGGACACTCTCAAAAGCAAAGAGGACAAAGTAGCCCACCCGGCGAGGATTTCATATATCATGCGTGTAGACCCATCTGTGGATAGAGAAGGACACTCTCAAAAGCAGAGAGGACAAAGTAGCCCACCCGGCGAGGATTTCATATATCATGCGTGTAGACCCATCTGTGGATAGAGAAGGACACTCTCAAAAGCAGAGAGGACAAAGTAGCCCACCCGGCGAGGATTTCATATATCATGCGTGTAGACCCATCTGTGGATAGAGAAGGACACTCTCAAAAGAAGAGAGGACAAAGTGCCTGTCATTTCATAAATCATGCTACGATATCCATCTCTGACACGCTTGAAGAAGCGCTCATCGTCTAGATAAATAAGTTGGCGACAGACAGTGAACATTCGGTGGAGTGCAGAACAAGCGCACAGATCTAACCAAGATTATTTCCAAGGATATATCTGCTTTCAGCGAAAGACAAACTGACGTGAGTCGCCGTGGAAGTGGACACACATCAGCTAAGGAAAGCAGAATCAACAGAATTGAACAGATAGCCTAAAATAATCATTCTTCCGCAGAAGTCTGGCTTGGCATTAATAACGGAAGAAGCTCTCGTGTCGTGAAACGCTAAAAGCTTCTTCTTCAACGGAGAATAATTTATTACAGAAATGAGAGTAAACAGCAAAGCGATGTCGTCTCTGAAAGTTCACAAAAGGAAAGCATTATTATATAGACTTAGGCCTACGCACGAACACTTGAACAGGGATGCAGCTACATATAGTTAGGTTTGGAAAGGGTCTTAAACCCCCTTAAACGAAGCCGAGGTTCCCAAAATGTTCTTAGGCCCCTCATTGTTCATTTATAGGCTCGTACTACGGCACTAGCAATTTTCAAGGCATAGATTAACCCTCGAAACGAAAAGTCTGTCGCGCAACTACACATGTGCATTTGTGCATGTAAGGGCTTAAGTAGGTTTGCGCATTATCTATTCTATGATTCAATTATGTAGGCTATAATACGCAAGCGTGCGCACCTAGGTAGGCCCTGCTCATTATAGACCACGTGTGAGGCGCGGTGGTGCAGTGGCGTCGGTGCCTTGTGTCCGAATGGTTCCAGGTTCGAATCCACCTCAAGCCGCCGCGTAGGGACCTTGGACAAGATCTTCACTCGCAATTGCTCGGGCGCTTCAGCGTAAAACTCTGATGCAGTGTCCGCGCTGTAGTAAGCCTAGATGGAGCCTTTTATAGTAGAGAGCTTGAAGGGCGCTATAGAAATGGCGAAATAAATAAAATAAATAAGTAGGCTTTACGTATTGGTGTTGGCATATAGGCCTGCATAAGCAGATGGATGATCCAATATATGGATAAGCTAAGCCCCCAAAAGGTCACCAGGTTCTTTTAGTCAGGGAAAATGATATATTTTTCATGAGATTTCGACCAAACGACTTTAGAAAGTCGTCAGTTTTTTTACTTGGAAAATGAAATATTTTTCGTCAGATTTTGATCAAACTACTAAAAAAAAAGGTCGTCAGTTTTTACTGGGAAAAATTAGGCCTAAATATTTTCATAAAATTTCGTCCAAACGACAAAAAATAAATAAAAAAGGGTAATCAGAAATTTAGGCGAATGAAAATGGAAAATTTCCTCCGCTTCAGCCCCCTCCCAAAACCGAAATCCTGGCGCCGCCACTGCTGTACAGTGAAAATCATTAGAAAAAGGTAATTGCAACCGGTTCACCACGAAAGAACGAAACGGAACGATCAAGGACCTGTGCAGTGAAAAATAAGCAGTGGGCCTAGGCCTAAGGCGAAATTTGAAGATCTGAAGTGGATGGCTAAAAAACTTCATCACCTTTTGTTTGCGGCGACTTGCGACATTTCTGGGAAAACCTGGCAAAATTTTTTAGAAACGATTTTAAAATGTCATCAGATTTTTTCGCAGCCGACCTGCGACAATTTTTGAGAAAATTTTCTGGAAAACATCCTGATTGCACAGTTCAAAAATTGCTTTTTAAAAGCCCTTAAATCAACACTTGCATGCCAGCTCACAATGCTATACGTTCTACACAATTTAGACACACACTGCACTGGAAAGCAAATGCCAATTTACCATGTCAATTGCATAAGGAATTGATGCAAACAATGGCGTCCATTGTTGCATTCACAAGACAGCAAGCCAACAGGTAGTTTCTGTTTATGATATAATATATATATATATATATATATATATATATATATCTGGACGTGAAACCTTGAACAAAACGGCCTTTATGTCAAGGTTTTTCTAAATCAGAAGCATCCGCTTCATGATTGCATATAGACCTACAGGGACGAAAATTCTGTTTTTTCGCACTAATCATGTTTAGTCTGTGATCGACGTATCGCCCATCTATCTTCCCCGATCGAATTCAATCGCTATATCGCCCAGTGATCTGTTCGTCATTTGAAACAACACAACTCAGTCACGAGAAAACATTTTATCTGCAGTAAATACAATCCCTATCAAGAGCCCTCACAGCAAACCAGCGCGGCCTTTGGTGCTTACCATGTCAGTAACTGTTGTTATTACACTTTTCGACACGCAGCCTATTTTACCTCCGCCTGCGGCGACGGCGAAGCGCGGCGCATGGTTCTAGCGACGACGATGGCGGTCAGCGTTGCCACTCCTTGGGTTTTTCACAAGATCTTGGGTCTTCAATCCAAACTTGGAAAAAAAAATTTTACGGACTTGGGTTTTTCTTCCTAAAAATGTCACAAATTTTCCGAAAATGTAAAAAATAGGTAATTTTTTTACATTTTCGGAAAATTTGTGACATTTTTAGGAAGATTTGTGTCGGATGACTAAAAAAGGTCATCAGAATTTTCGGACGGGAAATTGTGGACTTTGTCGGAAGACTTGTGTCGGATCTGGGACTAATAACGAATAATAATAATAATAATAATAATAATAATAATAATAATAATAATAATAATAATAATAATAATAACGGGTTCAGACGCGTTTCGATGCTGGCTTCATCAGCTTATTTAGCCTCAGCTGCATCAACCAAGTCGCTCGTGCACGCCGTGCTCAACGTGGATACGTGGAGCGACGCTTACGCGGTGGAAATCCTGGAGGCCCGTGAAACAACGCGTCCGAGAGGAGAAGAGCCAACCCTTACCAGCCAGAAGGCCTGGGACAGGCCTCTGACTGACGCTGACAAGGTTGCCGTGTGGTCCGCCAACACCGACCCTCTAAGCCGGGCAAGGCTGGGCGCTGTGGCATCACCCCACGCGGGAGACTGGCTCTCGACGGTTCCCGTGGTCTCGTGCGGTTTGGGCCTCAGCAACGAGGCCGTGCGAGTCGCGGTGGGTCTTCGGTTAGGACTCAATCTTTGTGCACCTCATCAATGCCAGTGTGGCGAGCCCGCCGATCCCGGAGGCAACCACGGGTTTGTCTGCAGACGATCTGCGGGAAGAGCGGCACACCACTTCGCCATGAATGACATCATATGGAGAGCACTGGTAAAATCGGACATTCCAAGCACGAAGGAGCCACCGGGCCTGATCCGCACGGATGGCAAGAGACCGGACGGAGCAACACTGGTTCCCTGGGCGAGGGGCAAGTATGTCGCATGGGATGCAACATCCATCCACACCTGTGCTGCCTCCTACCTCAACATTTCGGCTGCAATGCCCGGTGGGGCAGCCGAACACGCCGCAAACCGGAAGTGCGCCAAATATTCAACACTCCCGGCCACCCACGACTTCGTCCCCATCGCCATCGAATCGCTGGGCCCCATCAATCGGTCAGGTCGCGAATTCCTGTCTGAGCTGGGGCGCCGTATGACCGCCGCTTCTGGTGACCCTCGTGAGACTGTGCACTTATTCCAACGGCTATCGATATGCACTCAAAGATTCAACGCCATAGCATTCAGGGGCACTTTCACACAACCAACCGGAGTCGAGGACGACCAGCCATACCAACAATAATTGCATTATGTATTAGGCTTTGCATGCATCTGTGGGAATACAATTAGCACATTTTGCTAGTGTCTAGCCTAGTGCTCACCGTTAATCAGTTCCAGCCAGTTGATGTTGCTCTGTTGGTTTTGAAAATAAATGATGGTTTTTTCATAATAATAATAATAATAATAATAATAATAATGTCGATATTAGTCCCAGGTCCAAAGTGTATTTGTCCCAGGTCGGATGACTAAAAAGTCATCAGATTTATTCGGAAATTCTGGACATTTTTCGAAAGATTTGCTGAACTTGGGTTTTTCCGTCTCTTCAACTTGTTTTTTAAAATATTTTTTAGAGTGGCAACGCTGATGGCGGCGCCCTCTCGCGAGAGCGTCTGGTGTTAGCCATGGCGTCCATGCGGGTTGAGCGATAGAGAAGTCTTTGTCCTATTTTACCGTTGAGACGGAAAGACGTATTTCAGTAAATCTGTCGACGTTTTCCCCGACTGAAAACGTACCGCCGAACTGGCTTTGTACGTCTTGTTCACAGCGGTCGGCATTCGTGTATCGAATGATTGAATGGAGTCACGATCGAATGGAGAGTGAATAGCCCACATGATCTGTGCCCGACCGTCCGTCTGCCAGCTGCGCGAAAGCGTGACTGATCGAGTTCGGCAAAACAGACCGAACTATTCGGAGCAGAGCGAGGTTTAATGAAACGCTAGAACGCAAACAGTTCCATGATTGCGTTTAATGCTTTTCCTCAAAATAAGCAGAGTCTAAAGCTCAAGGGAACGAATTAGGTCCACAACGGCACAGGTTTCGTCGCAACGGACTCGTGTAATGGAGACGTAGCCAGTAGTTACTCAACTCAAAACTGCCAGTTTTGACAACAGACGTGAATTCGTTTGTCCCCCATATATGTAAACAGTGTTATAAACGTTTGGTCAAGGTGTTTGGAAAACGGTCATTTTATTACTGCCGTTTTGAATAAAAAACAAAAACCAAACATTAATGTCAGAAAATTTTAAAATGTGAGCAGGTTTCAAAATATGAAGCACAAAAGAAATGATGGCCCATGTCATAAGCCTTTAACACGTATAAAAAACAATATGTACAGTATTTTGCATTACAAAATTTATGAGTAATTAACCAGTTTCCAAATACTTAAGGAATCAAATGCATTAATACCGAAAAACCACTTCCAGGTGCTACTGAAGTGGTCACTCAAGAAACAACTTTGCAAGGTCATGCCATCAGTTTCCAAAACAATTAAGGAACAAATTCATTTCACACTTAAAACACCATCCTACATTGACCTAGTCACAACCAACACCTCTGCAGTGGCTGAAAGCTGTGGTGCAAGAAAGCAATTTCCAAGCATGCTGTTTATGTTTTCACAGATGTCGGGCAAATGTGGTTCCATACACCGAGACCGACATGAAAATAAATATATGGCATTTTCAGAGAACATAAAGTGCTAAATGAGATATTTTTAAGGCATTTGCCAAGCAATTGCGGGATAATGCAAAAACCCACAGGTGAATATTTCGTAGTTTGTTGTATTTTTAAGCTAACCCAAAGAGGCTGCATGGACATGACTGTTTTTACTTAAAAATCAGCGCAGAAGGCTGGATCTATAATTCCTCCCACTGGCACTTTGACCTTCCCACTGCCATACAGTTTTTATTTGTTTTATAAACAGTTTTGAAATACAAAATGGCAGCAGTTTGACCTTGTCCTCTTGACTTACAGTCCAACACCCCACGGTCTGAACCATACATAAACAGTCCCGTTCCTTTACATCAATTGGTCCCCTCTTTGGAATACGCTGTCTCCTACTCGATCTCAGCTTCTGACTGGAAATCCTTTCTCTTCATTTTCTTTTCTCAAAACCTATTCTCTCATGGCCTTGCACACTGGGAGCGTCTCTGAACGGTTCACCCTAGGCAGAGGCGTTTTATAACTTTTTATACAATACAATGCATAATGCACCCTTTTGTGCATAGGAGGATAAGTTTTTATGAGAACAAAAGCAATACTGGAGTAAACAAACAAAATAATCGAATCAATCTGCCATCAGGTTATATTGGCCATAATATACCTTGAACAGATGCAGTTAAATATTCTTAACCTAACGTCCTCAGGATACAAACTTACGTTGGAAAATTCACAAATCTCGTTTCGTCCGACTTGAATGTCTTAGGCAACTTTAAGACATTGCCATATTTTCATTTGTCAAATGTCACAAAGATCGTCATTAATCTGACTAGAAATGTTAGTCACAGATCAACAGTCATTGACGTATCAGTTCAGAGTGGTACCATAAAAAAACACTTGCGGACTCCTGTCAATCACGTGAGTTAATGTTGAAATCAAGGTGCTTACATCAGCACGTCTCGAAATGCTGTTTCATCAACGTCAGAAAAGCCCTGAAGTTTCCTTAGTGTCTGCAATACAGAATAAGTAAACAAAAGCTTAATCATTTCAAAATTAAGCAAGAAACAATAAATACAATGACACAAGTAGAGCCCATCAAACAGAAATTGCAAGAATTTATGAATATTTCAAGTCATAATATTGAATCAACTTCTGACAGACAAGTCACACAACTAAAGCAAGATAATGCAAATTAAGGTAACAATTGCGCACTTACTACAGAACATGATCAACATTCTTGGCAGCGCAGAGAGAACCTCTTAGTAAGTTCCTTGAAGAGGCGTATATAAATTCTCGGAATTAATGAAAATAGTTTGAAGCTGATGTATCAAATACAAGAAGGTTGCATGTTTTAGTAAATTACTTCTTTTGCTTAAACAGTTGTGTAAATCCGAAAAGGGGTCATCCAGATATTACGTAATGCAAAAAATAGAATTTTCGACAAATCGATTAAATCCCGTGACCATTACGTGGCTGCAATGGCCAAATGTCAACCATCAATTTACGACTGGAGTAATTATATGATTACAGCTGTATAGAAGTCATCTTAATACTAAAATGTATTAGTAAATTAATTATCATTGCCAACCCAATAAAGATATGCATGTATTGCACTTTAAGGGAATAGTGCTCTTTAAAAGATATTCTATACTGCACTAATTTTACTCTATTCTCCTAACTCACCTTTTGTTTGTATATATTATGCTAGTTAAGAATTTATTGCTCATGACTCTACTTCATTTTCCAGTCGGCCATGCTGCATATTTCTAACCCAATTCTCTCAGGTGGCCCTGGCTAGTGGGACCTTTGACCTCTTTTGGGTCTCCTGGCCCTGGGTGAGCTGACATATAAGACTACATATGCATAATTATACTTTCTGTAATGAATGAGTTGGTTGCCAAATAAAAAATGTTATGTAATATAAACAAAACAATACATAGACTCTGAGTTGGTTTTGACTTAAAACTTCTTCAAAGGTCACAATATTCATCAAATGCAATGACAGCTCCAGTGGTAAATCAAAGACTAGCAGTTCAATAAAGTTTAAACCATTTTCTATAAGACTGACAACATTGAAACAACTGTCAACGTTCAGAATTTTTTCACATGTAAAAAAATAAAGTATTGAACAAGTTCCAAAATAACTTAATAGATAAGTTTTAGGCTGAGTTTTGCTTTCCAGTGCACCAAGTTCTATATTTCTGTAACAGTACATTGTTCCACATTTAGATCAGTCCATTATTTAGATCAGTCCACATTTAGATCAGTCTCACCCACTCACCTCTGTAACAAATATCATGTCAACGTTGATTTCTGCTTCAGCTTCTTTCCAGCGATCAGCCACCGAATATAAGTGTTTTATCTTTTTTTCAATAAATTTTATTGCTTCTTCAAGAGTAAATTCAACAAAAAAGCCATAGCCAACACGGACAAATATTTTGGATGTGTCTGGTCTAAAATGACAGAAAGAAAAAACTGGTAGTTAATAAAATGAAATGACTAGTTCAATATGATAAGCGAGGCTGCAGCTAGGGAGTGTTTTGTGTGTTTGAACAAATTAAATAATGTATTTACTAATACATGATGTAAGAACTACAGTGGATAATGCATTGGCCGCCCCGAACCCGCTACGAGAGATCACAGCGCTTTTCCAAACCTCTTACCTGATTCGGTTGCCTGTGAGCTTGCTCACAGTCGAGTAAACATCACCCAAAATAAAATCCTGGCTATAGTCCAGGTGGTAAGGACCATTAGATAGTAGGAAGTAGGCATTGTGGGTAAACCTACTCCAAAGTCAATAGGCAACTTGAAATCGTCTATAAAAGGGGATAATTTCAGAAGGAAGTAACTTTAAACCTGAATTGATTACTGAACATTACTCTTTTCCAAAACCATGGCTTTGATGGCTACAGAAAACTACGAAAAATTCTTCCTGGAAATTTCTGATAGTCAGGCACCATACTGCATGATTATACTTTGTATCCAATTATACTATCCATACTTCAACGACCTTCTCTGTTGCTGCTGTCAAGAAACCTGCAAGTAAGTAAAATCCGAAAATTGTGAAGCAAAACCTGATACAGATATTTTAAAGAAACTGAAAATATGTTTTTTCAAACCTACACTTTTGCTTGACAGTAGAAATTGCAACCGAGATCAACTTGCGTATGAAGCGATGTCAGGTTATCTTCCTGAAAAATTGCCAGCATCAGTAAATAAGCTTTGCTTCACAGAAATAGATTATAATTTGTCGTGGGTTGCATACCTAATGCAGCCAACATTTACTTGGTGCTTAGTTTGTTCTCACGCTAACTTTAAACTTATGATCAGTCCACAAAAAGTAAATCCATGCCTCCGGTGACTGTAGGCAGCATAGGAAATCAACAAAATAAAGCTCCTTTATTGGTCTTAAATCAATGACCATTGACCACAGGCTGACTTCATTCGGTTGTCACTTGTCCCAGATCACCATAATTTCCATAACCTTAAAAATCTTCACTTTTTGGTATGTAATTTTCTTTCTACAGTTTTGGTGCTAATGTTCACTCTCATATTTACTCTAACATATGCTTCTTAATTTTTGCTTTCATATTAAATCGTTTTGGATTGCGGCTGTCTTTCAGTCTTTACTTGTTTCTTTTTTGTTGGCAACAGTCAAATATAAATACCATTTGTGCATAAGCAATCAACCACAACTCCTTAAATATTGGGAGAACCAGGTATCATGTTAATGCCAAGAATAACTATTCGGCTAACTATGCCTGTTTTACGAATATTAAACAAGAGACTTATTCAAGAAATACTTATCCCTGGGCAGGCTCTATTTAGCTTGCTACATAGGGTCTGACAATCTGGCTGAAAATCACTATTTACTAAACAAGGATTTTTTATTAGAAAATTGAACGTAGTAATACCTGAATTTGCTCAATTTGGCTTTGAAGTTGTGCGTATTCCGATATTTCTTCATATACCTTTTGCCTCGCTTCAATGCTTTTCCTAAACATAAGATTCATTTGGACAATGTGATGAAACTTCTACACATTCGAAAAGCTAAATTAACTTAATAAACCAATCTAAAAATAACACATAATAATAATTTATTAGTCACAAGTAACTACATGTACCTTTTAAATGCCTATACAACTTATTTCCAAAAATTCAATATCTTACCGTAACTTCTCCCTTAAGACGTCATTCAGAAGTGTCTCATACTGTAAGACTGCTTTGGCCACATTTTTAGCCATGTGGTCTACTCTTTCTAAAGCAAATACAACATACCACAAGATCGTTATTCCATAGCAAAAAACTAAACATCTCACTTTAACAATTTTCCTCACCATTGTATTCATTTATCTTAGTAATTTGTAATATTTGTCATTATTAATTAGCAACTTCTGTAGCCTCACTGCATAATAAATCAAAACATAGACATAATTAAGTCAATGTCCAACGATCAGTCTTCTAAGGTACTCACAAAGAGGTCAGACAGCTTTAGAATTATTACGTCTTCGTGTGAATGGGCACCACGCAATTTACGGCCCGTGTTACTATGAAATCAATGTCTCTCAACTACTACCAGAATGCGATCCTCCATCCTCATGCCCAATAAGTCCAAACGCATAGGCCTAATAATTATTGTAAACAATGAATTGTATAGTACAGAGATACAAGTTCAGGAAGTTCAGCCAACATTAGCAACAACTTACATAATTTTAATGTATCGGAAAACTGATTACTCACTTGGTTCCTTGATAAAACGTTCAAAATAATGACTTTAATTCAAAAAACCACGCCTTCGAAAGAAATATAAACACAGAAAAAAACGGAAACGAGAAAAACATCGACTTAAACAAATTAGAATAATTTCTGTAGCGCTGCCAATCAGACACTCGGTTTCTGTAATAAAATTAACGTTAGGCAAATGCGAAGTGAAGTTTCGCTTACTCTTAAATTCAACACAGTTAAGAACAAAATCAGTTGAGTTCAATGTGGCATCTATTAATAAAATGAACACATTTTCTCGTGAAACAAAATTATTACCCAAGCATACATTTTATACTAGGCCTTCATATAATCTCCGCGAGTTGTAAAATGTTCGGCTGCGATCCTATTCGATGAAAGTCTGATTCAGTTGAATTTCAGATTAGGCTACAACTTACGTTGTTAATCAACAAAAATGTTTACATCAATATAGGCTATTTCTCGCTAGGCTACGGTTTTGCTAAAAAAAAGCTTCCACTCATCTGCCATTCAATTTCTCATTTATTTCCTAAAAGAAACTCACATAGGCCTATAATGACCTTCTTTCTGGTTTTTTGACACTCCGACCTTAACCAAGTCCAGAAAATATTATTTCTGGACATCAAAGCGCTAACAGGTAACAAAGTGACACCTTGCATTTTGCTTTAAATAGATCTGTTAGAACTTCAAGCTTATAATTTGCCTAACATCTTAGTTTCCCAGTTTTCAATGACCATGTTTAGTTTCCCACTTCTCCCGACGTTCTCTCAAAATTTAGTAGGCAACCAAACCCTAGAAAAGGGCTAGATGGAAACAAAATGATAGGTCTATTTACGAGCACGCATTAGCATCTGTTCCGACCTTGATTACCACAACACGTCACTGTAGACCAGAGCCATGCGCCGACTCGAGAGTGTCGGCGGCGGCGCGCCGGTCATTTTTGGTCGGCGGCGGCGGCGCGCCGAACAGCAAAAATCGGCGGCGGCGGCGCCCTGGAAATATCAGCGTCGGCGGCGCGGCGTCGTGGGGTTAGTGCTACAGCGTCGCATGCATAAATGTTGTTACACAAGCAACTTATATCACAAAGATATGAGTGTTCAGCAATTATTTTTTGGCAATTATCTGGTCTTAAATTAATGTTCACGAGAAACAATTATTCTCAGAATAGACGTTCAATTACAAGATTCAACAAAGGCTTGATTGCAAAACCACATGACAGGGTTTTCAAATTCAAGTCTCCAGTTTGCGTAACCTAATAATAGAAGTTAAATAATCGTTTAAGCAGTGGCGGCGCTACCTGCCAATTTTACTATTGACCTGCCTTATGACCCGCCAAAAATTCTTTGGGTTTTATAAATTCTCAGAATGAATGAATAATGGTGGAAAAGTGAAAACTTTCTGGAAAAGTCATTGAATTATTGAAACAAAAACCGCTTCAAGTTGTTATTCAACAATAATAGGCCTATCAATAGAAACAAGTTTTTTTCACAAATTATTTATTTATCCTTTTCTGTCAAAAAACAAAAATTGAACAATTGAGTCTTCACGTTTTGGTCATTGCCTTCGGTCAAGTGTGTGCTGCGACATAGGCCTGGTTTGGGTCAGATAGGTCACATATTGACAGCCTGACAGGACTATTAATGTTCGAAAGCTTGATTACCCATTTCACTTATAATATAATAAGTTAGGTCACGGTCAGCGTGGGACTTTGATACTGGAGAAAAAATATAACTTAGGCGGTAAATGGCTGGCAAGAAGAATCGCAAGCCTGCAGACGCGACCAATCGCCTACATAAAATTACAGAGCGCCACTTCATTGCAAAATTATACTAACGAGTATCCTAATAGTGTGGTTGTTAGATCCTCTAGGTCCCTCTGGGTTCCTGCTCCTTTAGGTGTTCCTCAGGGCTCCGTACTTGGCCCCTTATTATACCTTCTCTACACGGCTGATCTTTGTCCTCTACTTGAGTCCCGGGGTCTCCTCCACCAAATCTTTGCTGATGACACTCAAGCCTACATACATTCTAACCCATTGGATTCAGTTAGCACTGTGCGCCTAATGTGTCTGACTGTAGACGTCCTTTCATCTTGGATGGCGTCAAATCGGCTTCTCCTAAATCCCAGTAAGACTCAATTCATTTGGCTGTGTGGCCGTCGGCAACTTGAGAAAATCGATCTGCCTCTGCTAGCTCAAATCTTTCCTGACATTAGTTTCTCTTCCACGGTTCGTGACCTGGGTGTTACCCTTGACTGTGAACTCAGTCTCAGCCAGCATGTCAATCTTGTTGCTCGAAGCTGTTACTACCAGCTTCGTCAACTTCGAGTGATTGCACGCTCTCTCTCTCTCTCATGATGCGCTGGTAGTTCTTGTTCATGCCTTCGTAACCAGTCGAATCGACCATTGTTGCTCAATCCTTGTTGGCCTCCCCCTTGGGGTTCTGGGTCGGTTAGATCGGGTTCTGCGCTCTGCTGCCCGGCTCATTGGACGAATCCCTAAATTCTCCTCTGTTTCTACCTACATGCGTGATGTGCTGCATTGGTTGCCAATAGCCCAACGCATCCATTATCGAGTTGCTGCCCTGGTCTCACGTTGTATCCTTGGTTGCGCTCCATCCTACCTGCGCATTCTTTGTCACCCAGTCTCTGACATTGAAGCGCGTCGGGCCCTTCGCTCTGCTGCGAAGGGACAACTGCTTGTTCCACGGGCTCGCTTGGCTACCAGACAGTGTCGAGCCTTCTCGGTTGTGGGGCCGTCAATCTGGAATGACCTTCCACTAACCTCCATCTCCTCCACCTGACCAGTCAATTCCTTAAGTCCCTTAAATCTTTTTTCTTTTGCCGTGGCTGGGCTGGGAGCGCCTCTGAGTAGTTTCTTGAAGGGGCGCTATATAAATGCTAATAATGAATAAATGAATGAATGAATGAATGAATGAATAGAAGAGGGCAGACTGTTCTTTGCAATCCTAGCGTATGGTCAGACTATCAGGCAAGAAGGCATACACGGCATAACAATTCACTTATGCCTGCCTGGAGTTATATTTACCTTCTTTGCTAATAATTCAAATCGACTCACAAAATCCACAACAGCTGAAACGTTAAGCGCTCTTTTCCAAAAGTCAAAACGAATAGATATCATCATAGGTTTCATTGCATTGACGCAAAGTCGGTGGTGCCAGGACAAATCGAAGTAGATAAGAAAAATATTCTATTTCGCACTGACGCAAAAATTTATCGCGAAATCATGCAAGAGATGAAAGATGCATCAAAAATAAATAGGCTGATCAACGTAGCATCGGCGGCGCGCCGACAAATTTTCGGCGGCGGCGGCGTCGGCGCGCCGACCCCAAAAAATCGGCGGCGGCGGCGCCCACTAAATGTCGGCGGCGGCGGCGCGGCCGGCGCAGGGCTCTGCTGTAGACCCTACAGTGCTTGTAATAATTTGGAATTATGGTAGGCCTAAGCTTAGACTACATGTTTTACGCATGAATGCACATGTACATAGTTTGCATAAAATACACATTATAAAACGTGCATACATTGGGCCCATGCAGGCACATACACCTATATGTATGTATATATATATATATATATTATAGTAAAGTCGAGGAGGGAGCTTATGGTAAGCACTCTGGCACAAAGAGCGCATGGATGTGAGATCACAGAAAAGGTCAGTTCAACCTTCCATTCAGCAGATGGCGTTGGCAAACTGAGCAGTCGCACGTGATGGCCACCTTGCATGGCTGCCAACAGTTAAATTCGACTCCTGTAATAACTTGTGATTTTTATTCGTTCATATGAATGACAATCATCTGCTTTGTGCGAGTATGAAATAAAGAATAATATTATTTCGTATAATTATACTATATATATAGTACACAGCATAGTGACAAAAGCGGCATCCTCCATGGCATCGACGATAATGATATAACAATGTCATGTCACCCACTATGTTTTCTTATGGCTCAGTTTGTATTAATATCGGTTAGCACACATCCTACGCACCTTTTTTGTGAGAGTTCATGCAGTTTGCTTCACAATGGTGGCCTATTTCAGTTATTTAAATCTTGGGATAGCAGTCCACGCATGGGGGACATTAAATGGCAAGGCGCTCATTCAACTGAAACGGCAGCGGTGGTGAAGTATCTCACCCAATGAATTCATTGAAAAACAGCAGTGTTGAGACATGGTCCCTGGATTTTCAATATCCAGAGAGCCGTGGTTGAGACCATAATTATGCAATCACTATGAGAACGTGTAGTCTTACATTTGATATGTTGTACCTTCACAGAAAGTAGAAGAGCCTAGACATAACCAAACTACAAGACACAGAAGAAAATGATGACACTGAAACAGCATTGACCAATGTTTTCTCCTAGCTTTAACATCCAATAACAGCAAAAATTGCAAGCGACAAGCAGATCATACTCTTACCGTCTAGCAGTCTGCTACCAGTCTTTTCTCAACAGTTAAATAAAAAAAGCAGTGTCTAACTTCAGACCACACTACTCTTCACAGAAATAGTAATAGTATTCACTAGTCCACATTGGTCCTCTATCTGGCAACCTACGTACTTGCTAATCGCTATGGATGGGACCAATGAGCATGACTTTCCAAGTGGTTTTCAGAAGGCTATTTCAGAAGGAAATTTTAAATAATTCTTCTAATCAAAGAAATAAATCCTAGATCTATAACAACTCTTAGACCACTGCTCGTCTAAACAAAAAGCATCGGTTAGAGTTGGAAGTCGTGCAAAATAAAAACAACTCAAAATCACGACAAGACAAAAGTCATGAACCGCACGTCATAAAAGAACGCTAACAAGTTCACTTAAAAAAACATCCGCTGACAGATCAAAGGACTACATTTCTTTTAGATCAGAACTCAGACAATACACATTGTTTTCTTACTTCCTAGTCAACTGTTACAGGCCACCTTCAGGCCATTCACAATTTGGCACTACTGAAGTTCTCTGGTAATACTGAACTATCCAGCATCATCACATTCAATGCAATTGGACCCAAGAAGCAACAAACATCAAGTAAACGCTTCTACAATGTACTTAAATATGTGATATATTAAGCGTCAAAGCACAAGTTACAGGAATAGTCTGAATACATTGTCCGACTGATAAAAGCAGTAGTTATAAGATCGGTGGCTCATGTAGCAGCATATTATACAGGCGACATTACATCAATTCACTACAGTATTTCAACTCGGTATATATGGCTATATGCAACTGTTTAACGTTACTTATGGTCTGAATAAAGACAAGTATCAAACATTGGTAATATATACATGTAACAGCCAAGCTTAAGCACTTAAGAGACATTGATAATAGGAGAAATGCAGATGTCCAAACATAAACGCAGTCAGTCAGTCAGTCAGTCAAGCAATCAAATCAACAAAATCAGTCAATCAATCAATCAACATAAGATCGAAAAGGATCCAATCAAACTAAAAAATTCAGAGGCACTCATGGACCCGACAAACTAAAAAACGGTTTCTAAAGATAAAAAAGAGATCTGGGAATTTTTAAAATTAATTGTTAATTAATCCCTTGCTCGCAGACTACTATAATGCAGCGGCCTCTTTCTCAGTGGCTGGCTGTAGAAACTGGAATGGGCTCCATGTAGGTAACACAAGCATGTTCTTTCAAACTTATAAACTGTCTTATTTAGCTATGGTTGGACTGGAAGCGTTTCTGAGAAGATTATTTGAAAGTGAGCTATATAAAAACCCAATAAAAAAATAATAATGTATGTACACAGCAGCATAGTCAGAAAAACATTTAGGGTTTTCCATTTCAAGGGGTTTTTCCGTTTCAAAAAGGTTTTTCCAAAGGAGATGGTTGCAAAATACACAGAAAACACGTAGATATATTCAAAAAATTCATAAATTGCACATTTCCACTGGTTGAACTCGTAAAACCCGTCCATAAATACGCCCATGTATGTACGTATGTAAGAGCATAGTGCTCCTAAACATCCTTTAATATAAACATTAAACGAGCAGAGTATCATGCCTTATGTCAGCAATAACTTTTTCAGTACAACAACACTTGAATATATTATTATTAGCAATTGGCAACTTTCCCTCACCCAGAAGGGATGGGATGTAACGGAGCAAATGAGAACAACACAAGGACAGGATATCAGCTAATGTCAAGAAACTTTGAATAAAGCTTAACAGATACACCAGGTTGATATTTGATACACAAGGAATGAAATCTCTTCTCGAAGTTACGAATGCTGACCAAGAAAATGGAAAATAATCGAGGAAAGAGAAATTTTATCGCATATCGGAATTCTCTGCTCTGGAACTGCGACCTTGTGTTTTCAGTTGATTCCAGGCATCGTCTCGTGAAACTTGTCTTCGTACGCTTTTCCCTTTGCCTCCATCACTCGCTGGAAAATAGAAATCAACAACTTAAGTATAGACGAAGAAAACAGCAAAGAGAGCGAGCAGTCCCTTGAGAGGCAGCAGTAGACATAAGGCGCTAGCGACTTCATTGTACTTAGCGCTACATATGAGTAATGCTACAAATGAGTAGCGCTACATATGAGTGTGGTGCGTGGCCAGTCCTCTCCCTCGCCATCTCATCTCAACACTGACAGTGTACAGTCAATGTACTCATCATCGTTGAGTTGGTTAGTCCTGGAAATGGAGTAGAAATCACGAAAAAATCCTCTGCAATGGTGGATGTTTGAAAGTTTGAACTCCGCTCTCCAGGTTGCCAGTTCTGCATTCTAACACATGTCTTTGCGCGTTAGCCACCAGCGCTATCTATACCAGTTGATAAGTAATAGAATTTCGTACTTAATTCCTAGCATGCAGGCGTGCACATCAGGAAATGCGTCCCTTCCACGCGTCCCTATCATCCATTGCTAGGAGTTCCACCTTCTCCCATGACTTCCACGCATCTCAAGTCATTGATGATGATTTCCAGCCAGTTTTCCCACATATGGTCTGCCTCTGTTCCTTCTATATCCAAAATTCTAGGACATCAGTTGTTTCACTCTCTAATCCTCATCCGTACGACAAACATGCCCCAGTCACTTCAAAAGTTCTCTTAATAAATATTCTTAATAGCAACAACAAAACCAATAACAACATTAATAATAAAAATAACAATAATAAAAATAACAATAATACTATTTAGGCAGAACAAAGACGTGATCTTACCTCGTGGTGTATGTAGGTGTCGCAAGAGTAACACCAGATGGACAGATCGGCATAGCTCAGTGCAATCGGATGCTTCGACAGGTGGTTGTGTTCAACCATGTGCGCACTATGGTAACGCGAGCAGTGAACCTGAAAACAATGAACCGGTCACTGAAATCCATTTAACCAATGAACCGGTCACTGAAATCCATTTAACCAATGAACCGGTCACTGAAATCCATTTAACCAATGAACCGGTCCCTGAAATCCATTTAACCAATGAACCGGTCACTGAAATCCATTTAACCAATGAACCGGTCACTGAAATCCATTTAACCAATGAACCGGTCACTGAAATCCATTTAACCAATGAACCAGTCACTGAAATCCATTTAACCAATGAACCGGTCACTGAAATCCATTTAACAATCACCAGCAAAGTCGATGACTCGTGATGACTTCTGTTACCAGAAGTTTGGGACATGTAACATGTTTTAGGCATTTCGATCTTTTTGATGTGTTGGTCAACCATCCAAGAATTTAGAACCTGTTTCATCTCACTTCTAATACGTTCATTCATTCATTCATTCGGAATTTATATAGCGCCCCTTCCAGGAAACCACTCAAAGGCGCTGCCGACTCCAGCGAGTCCAAATAGAACAGTTTTCAGTTTGGTGAGAGTTGCAGGGAGTGTGGACGTTTCAGATCACTGGTCTGCCACAGAGAAGGCTCGACATATAATCACACTGCATACAGAATCAATCAAGCTTAGAGCTGTGGCTGGTCCATCCTCTTCAAATAAGTGGCCTAAGACCCTCAGACACACAAGATTTCAGACTCTCCTTTAACCTCTCTTCTGCAAGCGCTTGACAGTAAAGTGGTTAGCATGCTGGACTTTTAATCGAGACATTGGGGTTCAAATCCCCACGAGAGCAGAAATCTGACCGGAGGCTTCTGCTCCATCAACGCACCATAGCCAATTCACCTGGAACAGGCATTTCCACGTGTAAAATAGTTTCAGCTTAATGAATAAAGTGCAATAACAAAGATCATTAGCGTCACCCTCCTCCTTCAGCCAGGCTTGGGACTAGCACTACCGTAGCACCTCTGAGGAGTTCTCTTGAAGGGGCGCTATATACATGTAAGATTACAATTACAATTACAAAGCACAAGCATTGGCAGTTTGTTGTCATCTTTACCTCGTAGCAGGTCAGGCAGACCCAGTTCTCTCCAAGAGCACCGCACTGGAGACACTCCTGGTCGGAACGGAGACCACACGCTGGAACCGGTTGGACTATATTGACGTGAGGACAGTAGAGGAAAGGTGAGACCGTATGCAACTCCAGGCAGTCCTGAATCCACATTCATATTTAAAGAATATTAATTAATTAATTAATTACAATCATTACATATGCAGCACACAATAATCATAACCATCGTCATGATGCAATTATAAAAAAACATCTAACATCATCATCATCATCATTATTATTATTGAAAGACTACCCCCTCATCCAAAACGGGCATGGGGTTAACGAAAGACCTTGCAAAACACACAGCATGAAGCACTGAATTAGCACAGAAAGTCTTTGGAATAGGAGAGACGTCTCTCTCTCAAATCAGTCCTACCACCACCACCACCACCACCACCACCACCACCACCGACATCCTAATCACTGTCATCATCATCATCTCAAACCCCTCTTCAATCAAACAAACATTGGTTTATAGTCATACACCAACACCTGCAGCATCATCATCCGTTGCTCAGCAACTGATCTCATCACTCACCTGTCCCTGCGCCAGGCTCTGAAGCATCTGATGAAGACCAACCGTCTCTCGTGCGCTGACATCCTTCCCTCCAGTCGCACCCAAAAGTTCGTTGACATCTTTACCCCCGGTTGCACCCAAAAGTTCGCTGTCCCCACCCGCCTCGCAAACTGCGGGTTGGTCGATTGCCGCTGACTCTTCTGTCGAAACTAAACAAAGCAGAAAAATGTCTGTAGCCATAATTAGTCGTCGTCCTGTATATTATTTCATTGCTTTTAGAGATTACGTCGATCAGATGACTGATGACTAAAAAAAGAAAAAAGGTCATCAGATTTTTTCTGGCAAAGATCACAGAAAATTTTGGCCCTCCCCTCAAAAATTTCTGTATCCGCCCTTGATGTCGAGTAAAATAAAAAGTAAAGTCATCCTAAAGCCGAAGGCCCGTTGGTGAGGCGCTCATCTCCTTTTCTTGGCCCTTGAGCCGGCAATGGACGAATCCCAAGGTCCTGGACACAGGGCCAGTGATTTTCCAGGACTTGCCGTTTACTTCCCAGCTTACGCTGGAACCAAATTTATACTGCTTGGTGACAGAGGCACGTGTACGAAAACAACTTGCCCAAGGTCGTTACCCGGATTCGAACCGCAACCACCCGCTCCGTGAGCGAGCGCGTTACCGATCAGCCACCAGGTCGCACTTGATGTCGAGTACTTAGTAATATCACATTGAAGAAGGCAGATGAAAAATAAATTACTAAATAAGAGTAATTAATTTTTACAATTATGACAACAAATGGGAAACAAATCTTGGTTCTCACTTTCCATCGCTTCCATCGCAGTTGCAAGTTTCTCTTCCAGACGTTGACTCGTTTTGTGTCCTAAACCAGACAGCCATGAAAGCGTCTGCTCCCTCGTCGGCATCTTGACTGGAAAAAGAACAATAGCAAATTCATCAACACGCAGAACAAAACATCTTAGCCATAAACCGCTTGACAAGCTACAGGGGCATCACCGTGATTACAGGATGTCCACCGATTTGTTAACATACATCAGTCTTAAATATGCCTCACATGCGTGATCAACGTGTTGCACTGGTCGCCGGCAGCGCAACATATCTCATATCAAATTGCTGCTCTTGCTTCATGCTCCATCTTACCTGCACGATCTTTGTCGCTCAGTCTCTCTGATGCTGAAACACGTCGGGTTCTTCGTTCTGCTATGAAGGGACAACTCCTAGTTCTTCGGGCTTGCTAAGTTGCAAGACAATGCCGAGCTTTTCGGTTGTAGGGATGGGAGCACCTCCGAGTAGATTTCTTGAAGTGGCACTATGTAAGTCCATAGAATGAATGTTTCGAAGTGTGCTTAATGCAAAGTTCAAGCATCTGAATCTATTTATCGATCCATTCATCCGTCCGTTCGTCCATCCATCTATCTATCCTCGTTTTCAACTTACCTCGGTATGAAAGAGACTTCCAGTATGTCTTGTGCACATCGATTGTTGCCAGGATGGACTCAACGGCTCTAAATACAACAACATTCATTGTTGATAAACATTTAAAATCACTTCTAGCTAACTAATAATATTTTTATAACAAAACTTAACTTGCTATTTCTCATTGGCTTTCAAACATCAGGACATCTAATCAGAGGCAGCAATAAACAATAGACATGCTCTTAAACAAAAGAAGGGCAATAATATAAGAAACCAGAGCAGAGAGCGATTTAAGCCACAAATAAATAATCTTGGTAGGGCAAAAATTCTGGCAGCAACCCCTCGTGGTAGGAAAAATTTCCAGGTGAAAAGAGTTTTTACAAGCCCCTCATTTGAAAACTGATTCTTAGCCAAACATTCCTGAATTAATTTGCAGTCATCAGAAAGTTTTGTAGCAATAAATTAATCAAAGATAAACAATTAACAATTAAATTCTTATAAACAATTAAATTCTTATAAACAATTAACAATTAAATTCTTGTTGCCTACTGAAAATTTTTCATTCCTCACGCACATTGTCATCATTTAGATTGGTTGTGGCTTGACTTTGATTGAAGCTCTGCATTTTTAAATTAGCACCATAGAAATACTAACAACCATTGCAATTGACAATCAGATTTTGTTCTTCGGCTAAACACTCTGACTTGACACAGCACTGACGAACATACGCTGCCCCGAGCTTCGCATTTACATAGCGCAATAGAATTTTTCAAGTCTACGAATTCAGTAACAAGGATTCATCTGATAAAAGTTGAGCAGTAGCAAGCGCTGAGTGATGAGTCACTGGCTTACGAAGGAGATGATGGCAGTTTTACACGTGGTACGGCATCACCCAGTAAGACGGATGTGCAGGATGCGACGCAGTCTGGCATGACGCTTAAGTTGTAACCACCCTGGAAAACAAATTACACCAGTACATAATTAAGCCAGTACAAAATCAAATTAAACTAGCACAAAATCAAAACAGTACATAATTAAACCAGTACAAAATTACACTAGTACATAACTAAACAAGTACTAAATTACACAAGTGCAAAATTACACCAGTACAAAATTAAGCCAACACAAAATTATGACAGCACACAATTTACAAGAACAGGTACAAAATTACACTATCGCATAATTAAAACAGTACAGAACTACACAAGTATAAAATTATGCCAGTAGCAAATTTCACTAGCAGAAAATTATCCTTGAACAAATTACGCCAGGACAAAATTACACTGGTCAGAACAAACTTACATCAGAACGAAATAAAACCAATAAATAATAATAATGTTTTGTTCACAATAGCTTTAATACGTATAAATGTCCAAAGTTGCCACAGAGGAACGGGACAAGCGTACTTCCAGAACCAAGACGATGCGACCGCTCGCAAGACTGCTCAGCAGGTGAGTCATCTGAGCAAATCCATCCTCTGTAACTCTGCAGCCGCCCTAACAATGATGACAAAGAAACAATGAAAGAAAGTCAACAGTTATTGCTCATAATAATAATAATTAATTGTATTGGAGGCAACAGAGAAATCACATTTCTCTACCAGCGCTTCTCTGCTGCCATCCAGCGTTTCAATGCAAAATCACTTTTCTTACTTAGTACTTAGTCCTTCCCGCGCAGAACAGCACATCGGGCAACGCAGCCTCTCCACTCTTCCCGGCCCATCGCCATCCGAACAGCATCCTCCACCGTCATCTTCAAGCACTTCAGATCTTCTCGAACAGTTCCCATCCAGTTCTTTAAAGAACTGGAAATCACTTTTCACAGCACTTTTAATGCTCAGCACGGCTACAGCAAAGCCATCCACAAACAATGCTAACCCTAACCTTTATTAAATCCTGAGGTATTACATGCACCTCAGTTGAAAAATAATAATACTATCCTGAGGAACCCAATGACAACAAAGAAGACGATAAACAAAGGAATCAGTCGCTTCGGAGGCAGAAATGCTTACGAGATGGTCGCCAACTGCCGCATCGAATCCAGCCGACACCAGAACGAGATCGGGAGCAAACTGAAAATGAAATCAAATAAAAACACTAACTGATCGTTTTTCCTGCAGTGCAGATAAAGCTAGAATTGCTGAAGAAATAAATTCTTTTACGAGTAGGAATCAAAGGTGTGCAATTAATTAATTAATTAATTAACCTCGTAGGCGACAGGTAGGATGACTTGCTGAAACGCTGCCAGATAATCGCAATCACTCATTCCACCCTACAATCAAAACCAAACAAACTTTTAATTCAATATTATTTCAACTTCAGCAAGATATTCAGCTTAAAATAAAAACCTAAAGTTAAAAGAATGAGATACTTTTTCTTTCCCTTCAATCTCGGATTAATCCCTCTATGGCGAGCGAGGGGTCAGCCACTCGGATCTTTCTCTTCCACTTGTCTCCGTCTCCAGCGTCTTCCTTCTTCAGTTTGAGCAGCTTTATGTCTTGCTGCTGTGTCGTGTCTTCCCATCTTTTCCTCTTGCAAACAAGCAAAACGAGTCATAGAGAGGAAAGAAGGTAATTCCAAATGGAGGAACCAATTAGATTAGATTAGATTAAGACTTACTCTTGACCAGACAATGTTGACGTTGTAGCCCTTTCCAGCTCCATGGCCAACATTCGCAGCATATTTGTCGTCAACATCAGGATAGGCCCCTCTACCACGGTGTATTGATATGTAGAGCACACTACAAAACAAAATAGCACAACTATCATTGTCATAATCCTATCACCATCTTGATCAACAATAGCAGTGTCTTTGAGCTCCTGTCTATCTCTGCCAATTTTTTTCAGTACGCATTCAAAAACCACTCTGTTTAACCATCGACTTGCAGTTATAAAGTTCAGCAGTTTCTCTTGAATATCTGCCATATACATTCTCGATTACCAATCTCTGATTATAAATCTCTTATATATAATCTCTGATAAAAAATCTCTTATCACAAATCTCCTCATTAAAATCTCTTGAATACAAATCTCTGATTATATAAATCCATGATAATAAACTTGATCACAGATATATGATTAGTCACAACGCTGATCACCCTGATCAAATCATTCTTCTTCATAACAGCCTGGTTGTTCATGCCATTCAAACGCTTCAAGGGTCAAGAAAACGTCAGAGCAAAACATAATCTCCAGCCAGCAAAGTACGTTATCTAAATCTCTGAAAGCCCATACCTTGGGTCCTCATCAAAGATGTGCTGTGTTCCGTTGCCATGGTGAATATCCCAGTCAACAATCAACACCCTGCAGTCACAAAAAACACAGAGAAATCCAGTAAACGAATAGTCCATCGCCCTATCCAGCAGGAAACTTGCTAAACATACTTCATCACTTAGGCAAAGAAGAACAAGAAAATCAAATCACTAACGCCTTAAGTAAATAAGTAAGTAAGTAAATAGAAACAGTCAGAATGATTGCCTTGTAACCAAGACCACCTTCCAGACGCTAGCCGTTTAAAAGGCTCGTGCCCTTCAAACAGATAGAATCAACGCCTTTAAAGTATTGTAGAGGAATATCTTTCATTCAGAACAATCACCATTGTTCAGACACAATCATTTTAAATCAGATAGAAAAATAGTAACGAAAAAAGTTCACTCAACCTTCCATTCGGCAGATGGCGTCGGCAAATTGAGCCGTATGACATTATGAGCGTCTTGCATGGCTGCCGTAAACAGTTAAATTCGACTCCTGTACATAATAACTTGTGATCATCCGTTCATTACTGGTTGTAATCATACTGCATTGTATCAGTTTTAAATTAAACGACAATCAGTATTATTATTATTATGCCATTATCAAAATTCAGAGTCAATTCAACCAAAGTGTTGTAGACGTACTTCTGTACACCATGATGTCGCTGAGCATATTTGGCCGCAATGGCGACGCTGTTGAAGAAACAGAAGCCCATTGGAGTGTCTGATTCCGCGTGATGTCCGGGTGGCCTAAAACAAAACGTAATCACTGTAAAGAAATAGGGATTTTACATACACAAATGTCATTGTAATCTAATCATCTCCATTCTTGATGCCAGCCATTTAAAAACGTAAGTAAGAATATTCTCTTTTAGACTACCAGCAAACGCACTATAGCATAAAGAATAAATAAAATTAGGAGAGATTCATGCAAAAAAGTTGTTTAAATAATGTCATAATGAAATTTCTCTTCGCAAAAGTAAGAATTCTAAGATTTTTTCTGATCCAACATGTTGCACCAACTGCCTGGCTTATAAAATGTGATCATTTGACGTGTATTACTAAATGTGCTACTAACAAACTCATATAAATTATATATATATATATATCCCATATTGAAAATTTATGTGAATATTTATAATGCATTTATACATAAAGCAATTTCATACAAAAGGAAACATTATGTTCCCTAAACACTTACCTAACAATAGCCAAGCCATTCAGACTCTACAAAAATTAAACAACAGAAAGATTAGAGAAAACACAAAGCCTCCAAAAAACATCATAAAAAATTAGCAGATCTGTCATGGTCTCATTTGCATCCCAAGTATATCTTAAGTACATTTCTTTCTGCAGATAAGACAACAAACCACAAGAAGAGTTTAACAATGAAGTTAGCACGCTACAGTAGGCTTACCTGACCCGTAACGACCTCGTCCACAACACTCAGTGTGCATCCTGCTGCCAATGCCGCACACCGAAATGCATCCTAACAAACGTAGACCAAACATAATATATATAATACTTGCATTCCACTGTGTCAAGTCTACTTTCTTCAGTATTTCAGTTGTCATACGCAGTTCAGAATTCAATGCTGTCAACACGTTGTCTTTGCGACAACAGATGACTCTGCAGATATTTTACATTCTTTGACCTCAAAATGCCCAAATGTCAATATTTTGACGACAAGCCACATCGCTCTCCCCGTCTCTTTGAGAACGCTCCCGTTGTTTTAATGTGAACTATTCTACAATATATGCAGGAGACGTTACACTGGCTTCCTAACCTTCAGCGCATTGAGTATAGGATCGCTACTCTGGTTCGGTGATGTCAGCCTGGTGTTGCTGCGAGAGCACTGCTGCTACATGGGTATCCAAGTCCACTGCCTATTTGTTCTGCACAGAAGGGATGCTCGTGGCTTAATGTGCACAAACTGCAACTGGTCAAGCAGAATCGAATTTTTTCGATGGTGTGCCCAGTGGCCTGGAATGGGCTCCCACTGGAGCTACGTCTGCTATCTGGGGCACCTGAAGCATATTCTTCGCTAAACTCAAAAACTGTGCTTTTTTGCCATGCTAGAGTCGGTAGCACTTCTGAGTAGTCTCATTGAAAGGCGCTATATAAATTCTTGAATGAACACCGGTACGTCATCCATCAACATCTCATCTCATCCCTCAGCACTTCTCTGTTAAGTTGCAAGAGCGAAAAACATCAAAATACATCATTGGATTAGAAGGTTAAATGTTTAAAGTACACTGTCGCATATCCACAGCTCATCGCCAGCATTAACAAGTCAGGTAAGTGAAGACCGATAAAGCATCGAATTGGCCGACCTTTGAGAGGTAGATGGAATTGAGAGAGTTTTCAAACGCCTCCAGTTGCACGTCCGTCAGCGTCTCCACAGACTTGAGTTTGTCAACATGTTCTTTTCTGAAACAAACATCGACAACAAAACCAGTGACTCTTGTGAGGTGAGGAGGTGGCTAAAAACGCACAATAACATAGTCCTTGCGAGACACACACACAACCTCATTACAAGCATTATAACCATCATTAAGTACGCTCACATCACAGACATGATTCCATATTCCAAGAGCAAGAACTCCTCTGACCAAAACTTGAGCTTTTGCTTTCATTGGTCTTCCGGGGCTTTGGTATCAACTCTCTCTCCATTGACACATTCTTTACTATTAACTGGCACCCAAAGCACATCTTTTCACTGCCTCAAAACTACTTTCTTTACTCTGGGTCCTGGGTCTTTCGTACTGGGAGTTACCTATGCGCACTGTGATAGACGCTTTATAAATTTACATATACAATACAATCTGACGGGAAGTTCAGACAACACCTGATAATCATGAGATAAGTTCTACCGATCACTGACAAGAATCTTACGTGTGAATTAAACAAAGTTCGTCGTCAGTTGCCGTTCGAGACTACAAGAACAGAAAACAAACTCCATGTTACAATCAGTTGATAAACAGCCATGATATAAGAACTTGATTTGGTTCACTGAATCAAATGCTTCGGACACAAAAGAAGAGCTCACTTACCATTGAAAATTTTCTTATTATCAGTAGCATTAGATGTAGCACTCTGCCTAGCTGTAACGTCTCAGGTGAATAGCTGCAAAACTATGGTGACGGAATGGAAATTGGGAAAGTTTGGGTTTCTCGCCCCCTCTCCATCTTGACCCCAAGGCAGTGTTGGCTAGTTACTTTTTAAAAGTAATCAGTTACAGTAACTAGTTACTGGACTGCGAAAAGTAACTAGTTACTGTAACTGATTACTTTTCCAAAAAGTAACTAGTTACTGATTACAGTTACTTTTCAAAGTAACTATAGTTACTTTTAGTTACCATAGGTCCAATTTCAGTGATTGGGTCTTTCAGCATGTAGTCACCAGAGTAGTGGTCTGTATCGCAAAAATAAGTAGGCCTAACTACACACCACGTTTAGCTGCTCACAGTGTTCACTGTCATTGATGAAGATGATTTAGTTGCAAAGTTGCCAATTTTGCTACTGTCACTTAGCTAACAACTAAAAAATGAGTTCACTTTTTAGTTTAGCTAAAAATTGAAATTTTAGTCAAACTTTGCCCATCGCTGACCAGTGATATAGTCGAGTCCACCTGAGCCGAGTCCGAGTTCAAGTCCGAGTCCAGCTAAGCCGATACCGAGTCGAGTTCGAGTCCAAAGGAGTTCGAGTCCGAGCCACTATAATTACGGACCGAGTCCAAGTCAGAGTCCACTAACATCAACACTCTCTATAATGACATACAAAAGGTATCGATAATATTTATAGAAAAAGGCTTTTAATGTAATTTATCCAAATTGAACTTTAAAAATACTTTAGATAAAGTTTTGTTCGATAATCTAGAGCAATGGAATGGATACAATTCTTCCACCGCCAAACACTCGCACCTTGTGAAGTCTCTTACCTTGAGATTTGCGGCCAAAACTGCCACCCATCAGCAATGCCTCTACTTTTAAAGTAAATATTCTGAATCTGTGGTTTGGGGAGATCTATCCACTATGATAATATCATCTGCCCTCCAATACTCAAGCATAGAACAAACTAAGTGCTACGACTCTGCCTGCACATCTGTTGCAATCCGTATATTGTGTAGTATCTGATCTATTAATGGAAATGGAAATAGACCTCTGCCGCTCTGCGCCCGGTTCCAAGATTACAAGCCACAAATAGACATGTCCAACCCTATCCTCGATTGTTTTATCCATAAACATCTATCGGCCTATTCGATCAGCCTATCCGTACCAAGTCTATTAAGGTGTCAAAATATGGAACTCTATTTCAACTGTACGAGTGCTATGAGTGGCACCTGGTTATGTTTGTTTATCTATACTTATAGGCTCATGTTCAATTAATGTTCACACTCCCCCCATCCTGTAACCCAACGCCGACCATACATCAAATACGCTTACACCTGTAATTAACTTCGATGGCTCTGTGGTCAGTGGTGCCCAGTCATCCGTCACATTACTTCGATGTCAGGTTGTTTAATTAACGGACGATCCAGTGTCTTAAACCGTAGGCTAAAAGGGCTCCTTTGTCTGAGCTGAGTCACCAAGAAAGCAGACGAAATGTTTGAATTGGCTGTGGCAATAAACAATGGCCTGTTCCACGGAGAGTAACGAAAAGTAACTTGTTGTTTTAGTTATCGTTACCTGGTAAAAGTAATCAGTTACTGTAACTAATTACTTTTTCCGAAAAGTAACTAGTTACTGTAATAGTTACCTCAAAAAAGTAACTAGTTACTAGTAACGCGTTATTAGTAACGAGTAACGCACAACACTGCCCCAAGGTGGGAGAGATTTGCCAACCCTTCCACTGGGTGGTTCTGATGGCCCTCTGTCTAGCTACAAAGCTTCAGAACAATAGCTGTGAAACTGTGGGTGTGCACTCTGGACAAAGTCACATACATATATACATACATACATAGCCACATCCTTTCTTATAGTACTATATGGATTAGAATTTAGGAGGCATGTTCCACACTGAACTTGTAGCAAACTTCACATTATAATATCACAAGGAGTTTCTGGAATCTCCTTCGTCTGTTTAGTTTCAAACCGAAACAAGTACAGTATGATTACGAACAGATGATCACAAGTTATAAGAGAAGTCGAATAACTGAACTGTCACCAGCAACCGGGTGCCCATCACATCCTACTACTCATTTTATCAACATCTGCTGACAGGAAGGTTGAGAGCACCTTAGGGAAGTGATCCCACGTCTGTGCGCTCTTCGTGCCAAAGTTTTAACCTAAACCCTCTCCATAAATTAAAGACAAGAATGTAAGAAGGCATGCTTACAGGTAATACTTTGCACCGAGTCCAGATTCCGGATTCTTGGAGAGCGGAAAGAATGCGAGTCAATCGACTTGGTTTCTCGGGATGATCATCTCTGAGTAAAAGACAAAAAATATCATCAGAAATAAATGCAGTATTGTTAATTACGTGTGGTCTGTTTTACCATGGTATGCTATTGCACAGATAGTTCTTCTTAACATATACAGAAATGCGATCTATGCCCTTCATAGAAAATCAAATCATGGAATCAATGAAGACAACTTCCATTAGCTTTCAATAGAAACCACATTACACAAACAATCTATATATTAATTCTTGCTACTTATCCTATAAACAGAATATCATGTCATGCAAAGCAAAGCCATCCATAGGAAATCAAGTCACCATCTAAAGAAAATATTATATGCAATCTATTTTAAATCATAAAATATATGATGATGATTACATTTTGGCAATTTAAGCAGAAAAGGTTGTTTTCCTGACTCACTTGTTTTCGTCTAACTTGTGCAAGCACATATCCTCATCGTAACTAACACACGTCCTGAAATTTCAGAAAAGAAACCGATTTCACAAATTAAATCCGAATAGAAAGTAATTTACAACTAATTTCTGCGTAATTCATCATTGTCATCTTTAGCTTCATCATCGTAATCATCATAATAATAAAGGGATAATCACCATCGCAATCATAATAATCGCTCCTATGATTCTCTATCCGCAATCTCATCATCTTCATTGTGAATATTGTCATGTTTTCCTCATTCAATAATCCTATTGTCCTCAGCTCGATATCCATCTGTTCACTCATTACAGAAAATATCAAATTTTAGATTAATTAATTGATGAATACATCCACATATACAGTTGCTCATCATTTACTAAAATACTATGTGAGCTGAACACAACAATGTCAACAAACCATAAAAAGTTAAGGTAATGATGGCATAAAAATTTCGAAGACAATCAACAAACAATGGCGAGTGCAGGATAGTAGCAAACACACCAGACTGTCAATTGAGAGGTTGGGGTTGAAAACCCTGTTGGGCGAGACATTTGGTTCAAGAATTCTGCTCCGCCTGCACCCCCCCCTTAAAACTCATCTGACTGTTCATGTGAAGGTGAGACAGCAAAGGAGAGGACTGGTTTTGCGCGCTCAAATGTCACAGCAAAATTTAAGTCGGTAACACCGCATATCTACGGCTGCCTTAGAGCTAGCTTTTAAAGGGACTGCTTTCTTCTTCTACAGACAACGACCTTCTCATGACCTTAAACACAACTTCTGCATAACAGCCTCTGCTTTTAGGTGCAAAAACGCAGCCAACACCAAGTGTACCTATCGAATGAAGTGGTAGAAAAATAACACCTTCAAAATCTGAATTTTTTTCTAAACTGACCTGTTTGGCGGTTTGTAGAGTGAGGTATTTTTTATAATGTCATCAATCATCTTATCACAGACGGCAAGTTCTTCGTCCAGATAGCTCTCGTAGCCATCGAGCTCAAAAACCGCAGGACGTGTCTCGTCGGTTAAGAAAGCCACTCCTCTGCGAATTAAATAACATCACGTCAGTTTATGTAGCTCACTATTCAAAGACCAATTTAAGAAACATTCATTTTGTCAGAGTAACAACTAAATCAAGCAACAAACACACATATAAGACTGGATGATGAATCAATATAAACCAATGCCCTCAATCAATCAATGCCCTCAATCAATCAATTAATGCCCTCAATCAATCAATCAACCAATACCCTCAATCGATCAATGAATAGCAATACCATGAATTAACCTTGAAATCAATGCCCTCGAACATTAATCAGACCATCAGTTATTTTTAACATTCAATTAATCAATGCACCCATCAAACAAATTAACACCAATCAAATAACTTGCCAATCAATTTAAAAAACCAATCAATCAATACTTTTAATCAGCTTATCAATCACTTAAAAATTTATCAATCTGGTTATTTGTGTTTCTCTTGACCCATCTATCAAACCGAAATCAATAACTCAATTGATCGATTAATTTTAAAAAAATTAAATAATCAATCCATCAATCAATATGTTTCTCTTGATAGACTTACTTTTTAGGAATTTCTATATTCTTGAAAAGGTCGGGTAATTCATCGTCCGAGAGAGCGTCATCCTGATATGCAAGACTCTTCCAGAATGGACGCAGGACTCGGAGCACGTTCAATATGGATTCTTTGGTGCTGTTAAAGAAGATGACAGAGAGAGCAATTCTTTAAATGAAACGTCAAAAAAGGCATTTTCTAACCAATCACAATTACTACGAGCTTCATTCATGTTATTATCATAATCATCAACATCACCATCTCACCAGCATTATCATTATCATTGTCGTCACCGCCGTCGCCATCATCAACATTATTATCACTGGGACACAATAACCACATTGAGGTCAAAAAACTTTTTATAATATTTAGGAAAAAAGTCTGAACAGATATGGTGTAACAAAATTCCTCATCTCTTCTCATAATATACTACATCTTGCAATATAAATAAATAAACTCTACTCTCCATAAATTCCCAGATACAAATGAATAGGCCTACAATACGCACATGATATTATAGGCACACATAAAAGCTGGCTAAAATTATTTGAAATATCTAATATCATCATTCCATATAAACATATATACCTGTCCATCACAGGTGTAAGGGGTTGTAACAAAGGGCAAGGGTCATCCAGAAGGGTTTTCAACGTCAGAGCCACACCCTCACCCAAAGACTTCAGGCAGTAACCACCCTGGCAGCACAAACAACATACAACAACAAAACAATTAATTCATTTTATTTTGTTTATTTACTCTGCTTAAGGCGTGCATAAGGTCGGTAAATTTGAAGCCAGGCTCAGCAAGTTGAACATGTGACGTGGAGAGTTATGTAATTACCAGTCACATTACATTACATTACATACAAAACTACGAGTTTAAGTTCCATTCAGGCAGTCGTTGTGTGCAGACCGTGAGCAACGTACAATAGAGTGAGCACTTCCGTACATTGGAAGGAGGGCCATCCATCAAATACAAAAGTATTGCGTTACAAGCACTTTATTGCATTATATTGTATTAAATGCTTTGAGTAACTCCAATGCAAAAAAATTAACCAAACCTAAATTTACATTCATTCATTTATTCAAGTAGTTTATATAGCTCCTCTTTAATGAAAATACTCAGAGGTGCTCCCGACTCCAGTACAGCCAAAACAAAAGGACAGTTGTTCAGTGCATATAGAATGTGAGAGAGTGACCAAAGGAAATGGCACAACTCAAGTTGTAGGTCGTTCCATAGATTGAGAACCATACTAAACTTTCTCAAACTAGTCAGCATCACCATCCTTTGATGCATAAAGAATTAAAGATGCATGTTAAAAAGTTTGCATCATTCTTGACACACAGTGACAGTGGCTCAATTCCAACAACGTTCTGTTGTATTGTATCATATTAAAATATTTATAAAGCACCTTTAATAAGGTGAGCCATTCATAACATATCTGCATGGCCACGTGCACATATCTGAACTTTGGAAGGAGGGCAATATAAAAGACAGTTGTATTATCGAATTAAAAGTTCTGTCAGAATAAATCGAGAAATTTATCTTCACCTCGAAGATGATGCAGACTTTTCCGCCAGCGAGACCTTTCACCATGTGCGTGAAGTGAGCGTAGATGGCCGGTGTAAGTTCACTTCGTCCCTGGTCAAAGCAAATGACACCCAATAATCAATTGAGATTAGAAACATCAATTATTAAAATCTTTCACCCAAGGTATAATGGATTCCCCCCCCAGACTTGAGCATTATCTACAGAGCAGAATTGTCTGGAATGGGCCACCTTAAAATTATCACTGTCATGACAGTTACAATAGGGCCAAACAATTTACTAGCTTTCTGCCCATTAAAGACTAGTAATTGATAAAGATATAGTCAGAATATGATTAACAAGTTTTCAGAAGTATTCAGGAAGTATTAAAAAGACAAGTCAACCATTCACAAAAGCATAGAAGTACTTTTTAGATGCAAATACTTTAGTTAAGATTTTAAGCAACTGACCTTCAAGCTAGGAAATAAAACTATAAACTGTCACCAAACTGTAAACAATTGCTTACAAACGAAGTTAAATCATGAAATATTATTCTATTGTATTGTATACAAACATTTATAAGAGAAACACTACAAAGGTGAAACATAGAAGCACACCCAGTGTGTAGATCCACAAGAGAAGAAATACATTTTGAGAAGCACAAAGCAGGAGTCACTAGCTAGAATGTTGAGTAACAATTGTAGCTGTATATCAAATGTAATGTAACAATGAAAAATCAAAACTACCTCTGCATCACCGATGGCAGCGTCATAGCCAGACGAGACAATCACTAACTCTGGATTGAACTGAAAATATGCAATCAAATATGCAATCAAATATACAATCAATCCACATCTGCTACACTGATTGACAGAAATGAACCATGGTGATGTAATTAATTAACATATATAGTTAATCAATCTCTAACCATTTCATGACACATAATACTAGATTGCATTCTTCTATTTTAATAGTAATTTTTTTCTATAATAACCCTGACCGCCAACACTTTTTAAATTTGTAATTACCATAGAACAGCTTCACTCATTCATTCTTCTGTACTTAGGAACGGCATTGACATAGTAATTATTTAAATATGTCACACTTAATCTCATATGCCAATACCAAAACACTGGTTTTATTATGACTTACCGGCACATAAGTTTTGCATCCATCCAATGCAAGGGAGGTATTGTAATTATTCCTCTTTCGTTACATTACCACCATCAACTGTATAGAGCTCTGATGTCTACATTCTGAAGCCTGATTTGATCAGAATTACTAAGAGTAAAAAAACTAATTACCCATCATATGGGCAGACAAACCCAGAAAGTATGCCACAATCACATCACCAAGTAACACCATTTTTCATGCAGTAAAACGAAAAATTTACAACATACATGAAAATAATTTAGAATAAAAGATCCTCATTCTTTCGAGAGAAAACAAATGTACCTCGCAAGCGACAGGCATCAGAACTTGCTGCATGATCGCCAGATAGTCGCTGTCCTTCATACCAACCTAACAGATTAACCACAACTGCTTTAAATATATATCTGATAAAGAAAACTTGGCACAACGCAGCAGCCATTCATCATCATCATCATCATCGTCGTCGTCGTCATCATCACCATCATCAATATTTTCATCATGATCATAAGTATCTTCATCACTATTATCAATATAGACACTGAATCGTCTATGCTGAGAGAGCTCTCTATAAATTTCTGACTACCATGCACTCGTGTAAGTCAGAAGCTTCTTAGACTTAATAGAAGCTTATCCTGTTGAATGTGGATTTCGTAGAATGCGAAAAACAAACTGGAGGCAAAAGAATTTAAAAGCAAGAAACTAAAACAGATATTATACTGTAGAATAAGAAGGGCAGTTTCATCATTGTGTATGAAGTAATATTAGCCATTCAGTTTCTTGGCCTCGGCATAAGTAGGCAGGTAACCAGTCCTCTACCTCACCCACTCATCTTACCATCAACAGTCTACAGTCAGCATACTCATTACAGCTGCGTAACCTAGTGGTGTAGGTGTAACAGAAATTTCTGTCCTGGCAGGGAAATGAACCATGGACTCTAGACCAATAGTCCAACGCCATACCACTACACCAGATCACGTAATAGTCTATACAATATTTAGATATGCTGATTAGTGCACACTGCAAAATGTGATATATAAATTTATAGATACAATACAATACCAGAATAACAGAGAAGAGACAAAGACAGAAAGCATACCTTATTAAACGGTACGTTAACGTTGAATCCCTGGCCAACGAAATCGTAATCCGACTGACGTAGGTACGGCCAAAACGTTCCGTGCTCATAGCGGTGAATCGAAAAATACATCACTCTACAAAATTCCAGAGTAGGGTGTGAGGCACAGATGCAAACAAGACTCTAATTTATCAAATGACTTCCACTGTGGTGAACCCACTAACTGAGGAGTTTCTCTTGAAATGGCACTAAATAAATTCATAATTACGATTACAATTACTCTCCTGCAACATGAATTCCTCAGTCACTCTTTGCTATTTTTCTTGCAAAGCACTTTCACAACTTTTTGTTCGATTGAGGTTTCCTGTGCTAGGTGGGGGCTGGGGAGCACCTCTGATCTGTCTCTATATAAATTTGCAGTTAGCAAATAACAGCTTTTCAAAATTCTTGGATGACAGTCATAGCAACAAGGTTGGGCCATGAAGAGGTTGTTCTTCAAAACAGAACAAAATCATAAATGGCGTTCTTGCCTATATTAATTAAATCAATCCAGTGAAAAGATTGAAAAGATAAAGTTGGAGAGGTCTCTTTGGTCACTTTTCCAGCTGTGGAATAGTGTTAGTGGCATGAATACTGTTACTCCATAGTGCAAGTACGTACACAATGACTGAACCAATTAGATCACTCACTTTGTGATGCAAAGCATACGAGTTTACGAGTACATTGGTTCAATAATTCTGATATAGTTCCTGCGTTCACAATTGCTGAGCATTGTTGACTGACGCTTGGTTAATAAATAGCAGGGCTCAATAATATACAAAAATTATAAAATACTCTGCAACAAACGTGGGACACCTCAACCAACTGATGTACTGCAACCCTTCCAAACCACAGAACTGTAATTCCTCCAAACTGCAATCCCACAAAAAACAGAAATGTGTTCTGTGGTTTGGTAGAAATTGCAATCCCTCCCAACAACTGCAATCCCTCCAAACTTCAATCCCACCAAACCACAGAATTGCAATCCCTCCAAACTTCAATCCCACCAAAACCACAGAACTGTAATCCCTCCAAACTTGTGAACTACAATACCACCAAACTACAGAACTGCAAATCCTTCCAAATTGCAATCCCTCTAAACCACCAAACTGCAATCCCTCCAAACCACCAAACAGCAATCCCTCCAAACCACCAAACAGCAATCCCTCCAAACCACAGAACTGCAATCCCTCCAAACCACAGAACTGCAATCCCTCTAAACCACCAAACTGCAATCCCTCCAAACCACCAAACAGCAATCCCTCCAAACCACAGAACTGCAATCCCTCCAAACCACCAAACTGCAATCCCTCCAAACCACAGAACGAACACGAACATGAGAACACGAACAAACCTCGGGTCATCGTAGAACATGTACTGGGTTCCCTGTCCGTGATGAAGATCCCAGTCCACGATCAGCACTCGCTTAATACCAAGTTTCTCGACGGCATACTTGGCCGCAATGGCTGCGTTGTTGAATATGCAATAGCCCGATGCCTCGGTTCGCATGGCATGATGACCAGGAGGTCTAAGAATAGAACAAACATGGCTCTGGAAATTCCCAAAAGTGTTCCATTGACATGACATTACCAGACAATGCTTCAAGAAAACTTCAGCCATCTCTCTTTCTCCCAATCTGGACAAGAGAAGTAACTAATGCAAGTTGACACCAGCTAAAGTTGTGAATAAATTGTACTGACGTTGCACACCTAATATCACTAACATTACTAAATGATACTGCCACTAATTGTACTGCCACTAACGATACTACTAAAATTAATACTAAATACTACTACTAGTAGTAGTAATTCTATCACTATTTCGAAAATAAGGGCAACAGCAATGATCATGACTACAATGAACACTAATTTTAAAAACTTAAGTGCCCAATGCTTGCAGGGACAAAAAGGTACTCAGAGAAAATCTAATGAGATTCAATAAAAAAATAAGAAAGTCTGTATACTTCAGTTCAAAGGAAAAATCAACAAAAACTGTTTTCAAGTAGACCAGTAATTAGTAAACTCAAACAAAAAGCCGGAAGCTTTTACCTGACGAGAGCCATGCTGTGCCGCACCTACAAACGAAAGAATTTCAACTTACAACTGCAAATTTTAATTCAGCACTTTCGACAACAGTCTAATACAGATTGCCACAACAATGAATGCTTACAAGCTAAACCTATGAAGAGTCCAGTTAGAACAATAAGACAGTTAACACATTGAGCATCCATTTTTAATACAACTGACCTTATAACTTTTACCAAAAGAAGAAGATTGTCATCCCAAGTTTAAAGTGAATTATTAAAAACAACAGCCAACCATCCCTTACCAAAACTGCTTGATCATTACAAAGATAAGATCTGTGATCACTGATCAGTCCGGTCAAAACCGTTCATCCACAAGCATGGATACAAAACTGAAACTAGCTTTCATCCTTAATGCATCTCACAAGCTCCTGAGTAGTAACCTTGCTATGTAAATTATCACTGACTAACAAACTCAATCTAAGTAGCCATACTGTCAACTTTGTTAATGTACACCTACAACATTCTGCCTGTTGTTTTGGAGAGAAATAAACAAATAAGCATACATGGCTAACATATATACTCAAACAGGAAGACGGTCATCCCAAGTTTAAAGTGAATCATGAAGAACAAATACTGACCTTTCCTCCAACAACCTGCTCGGTAGCCTCAATGGCACAGCCAGCCGCGATCATCGCAGAAGCGTACGTCTTCTGCAAGCGCATAAAAACAAACAAGAAATTAAGCCAGAGGATATATTCAAATCCACAGAATGAATGAATGAATGAATAAAAGACTATATATAGAGGACAAAAATATTCACTATTCAGTTCATAACCTGTTTATTCTTTTGTCTTTTTTAACAATGTCACACACACACAACAATTTTTAAAAAATTCGATAAATCAAACATGAGATCTTTCAATTGATCCTTCAATAGATCAATATTAAACAAATAAAACGATGAACGAATTTGTGCTCTTACCTCATAACTTGATTGATTTACAGCCCGATTGTTAGCACTGATTATATTTCAATACTAGACTTATTTGTGCATAAATTTCTGTATTTATTCATAGTTTGATTTTTAACGTCTAAATAAGTCTGCCTACCATGGCAACAACTCTACTTGTCTGCACATTTGTTCTGCCCACTGAAGTAATTCTAATTCTTGATGGCATTTAGAATCATATATCTATAGGCTAGTGCATACTGCAGAGAGTGCCTCTGTTTTATCCAAATCATCGAATAAAACTACAAAATTGTTGAATTGTAATTTCAAAAACAATGTGCTCTACGTTCCTCCATTCAGAGTGAATGCCTCATTCCCTGTGCACAAACAACTTTTACACAGCACTATGCTTTCTCTGTTATTAGTACCATGATATGGAATGGGCTCCACTGTCTTTACACCTTATCGCAAAAGTTTGCTCAGATCTGTGTTTTATCATAGCCCTGTAACAGTCAATTGCAGGCGGGTTGGGTTGAAAGTGCTAATGAGGCGTAATCTTGAAGGGACACTATATATAAATCTCCATATTGCAGGCTGTCATTTCTGTTAGCCGTTAAGATTAATGTCTTCCGTAATTTGCGTTCTTGTGAATTGTTTAAATTGCGTAAATGTACACTGTAACCAGTTGCAGTCTATCAACCGGATTGTTTCAATACAGAAAATATTATAATTATTATTATTACTAAATTATTATTATTATAATGACTGAATACCGAATGAAAGTAAGCCGCATCAAATTTCCCGGACAAAACTTTCAGTTCGTCGGACGTCATCGTTGCTGAACTTCTGACGAGGTCGTAGTATTCCTTGCTGTGAAGCAGAAGAATTTCCGCTTCTGTGGCAATTCGTGTCTAAAAAACACATGGAACTAACAGTCAATTCAGACTGTCAAAAAATCGCGGAATAATATGTATGACATGTATGAGCACTTGTAATAGCATCCCTTCAGGCTTTCTACTCAGAGGTGCTCCAGACTACAGTGTGGACATTGAATTAGAGTTTTGCACCGAAGCGCACGAGCAATTGCGAGTAAAGGACTTGCTCAGGGTCCCCACGTGGCGGCTTGAGGTGGATTCGAACCCGCAGCCTTCCAGCTTCACTGGTCAAGTATATAAAAAAGCAAGAGGAGGTATCTGTCTCCAAATAGCTACTACCTAAGAGTTCATGACCACTGACATCAACCATGCCTTAACTCACTGATTCAAAATGTGATTCCACTAAGCTAACAACAACATGAGCTTACGACATCAAAGGCTATTGATTATCATAAGGAAACACTTTTTATCTAAAGCAAATTTTTCTTTGAACTCAAACATTCCCAAACATATATTTTTTGTTCAGCCCTTTGTCTTTTACTCTCTTCTGCTAGGTCTCCATCAGAAGTGCCTCTGAGTAGTGATCTTGAAGGGTGCTATATAAATTTTTATCGACTGATTAAACCAACAATAAACAAAAACTGAAAAAAACTAACTGGTATTTGCGTGCATCTTTCCACTAGATTATAGTAGTGACATCTGTCAATGGAAGCTTTCAGTCGACTTGGACACTCTGGGTATGTGGGTACCCAGATACAATGTGGCTCCAACATTCGGTCATCGTACAAAAGACCAACACTACAAAGCAAAAAGCAAAACAATAGCAAAACTTTAAAGTTTTGACCATCATCAATTTTTAATCAAGCCTTGCAACTTGCTGATCATTGATTAATTTCTAAAAATGTTTTCTGAGTGAGATAGATGGCTTGTTGTCTTTAGCCGTCTTCGATCAGAAGGTTGGCCAGACCATGAACCATCTGTCTCCAAATGTATCTTTCCTCTGTCATCCTCAGTAGTTCAATCATAGTCAAGCCTGTCCAAGACATAATGTTTTCAATCCAGGTTGTTTGTGGTCCTGGTTGTGGCAGAGGCTACAGATATAGAAAACTCTTTGACCTATGTTAAATCGTGTTTGTAAAGTCTGTTTGGTACTCATGTCTCATTGACTTCGTCAGGTTTATCACGTGTTCAAAGGTTAGCGATTTATTCCACACCAGGTAAAGAATATGCCATCTTCAGAGACATTTAAATCACAGCTCAAGACTCATCTTTTCAAGTAGCCACGTGACTTCCATTGACTTTTTAACTCATTATTATATTGTCAGTAGTACAAAAGGCCCTTTCGCTATTTGTGAACATATAGTAGCTTCACTGTCCCTTAACTCCACTGTCTTACCTCCACTGTCTGCCTAAATTCTCTCTCTATTCTGGACAGCCACAGAACAGATAGGCTGCTCTCAGAAAATCGCTTAAATGAGTCCTATCAAATACTTCTTTCTCTTGGTTAACTTCTACTATGAGGCTTAATAGACACTTAAATATAAATAAAGAAGCAGCATCGGGATACACAAAAAAAGGGTTTACTGGTTTAAAAAGGCTTTCCATCAACACAGCCTGGGTTCAATTTCTGTAATGGGCACCCCAAAAATGGGCAAGACGGGCACTCGTGAATTTTTGGGCAGGTTTCGAATACACACTGCTGAAGTGAAAAGCCTGTGAAATCAGCATAGTGGTTCACTATTTTACAATTCTTAATTTTTACAGTTATTGAATGAATTTCTTACAGAATCAACTGCTATACAACAGAATCAGTTGACAAAAAGAAATGACACAACAGAAAAATAAGCATAGCAATATTAATGCTACTTCTCCAAGTGCAAGGAATTGTGTAAAAGAAGTATACTTGTTTGTCATAAATACCCTTTGGGTCGGATATCTGTCAAAGTCAACGGCCCATCCTGAACGCATTGGTCTTCGTTGTCCATTTTCGATTCTTATCGAAGAACACTAGTTTGTCACTTTGTCAGTATTGCCTAGATCAGGTTATTGAGAATAATGCGAAAACTGCAAAGCACAGAACATTACCACAAATAGTTTTTAAAAAGTGTAGCACAGTGTGCTTGAAACGATTTATTAAAATACAAACTAGCAATTTATTCGCAAGGATGACATTTGGCCAAACAGCTTCTAGACTACCCAAGGATATTACCCCAGCGTGGCCACGGACCCAACATAAAGTTATCTGCAATTGTGCTTCGCGCGATCACGGTCCTTTTCCATCTTACATTAATTTTCGTTACATTATAACACCAATAGTTTCTCTTTCCATTCGCTACTATACTAATACACCGTAGACTTGTTCACCGTGCATAAATCGTATAAATCGTATAGTAAGATGGATGATAAGCTGAATAATTAAAACCTAACAATCAAATGCAAAGACTCACATCAAGCATACTTTGAACCCCGGTCCGGAGATAAATAAAGTTGTTTAAACAATTTAAGTGGCTGGATTTAACTTTAATACCCAAGAACTTTGGCGCACACTTCACCGTCGAACCAAAGATCAGCAATAACGATATCAACATAGATGTCATAGACGAATGGTGGTCCATGGACGTCGCCAGCATAGATCTTTCAAATGCACCAAGATTTGTCGCTCTGGCAAAATTAGAAACGCACTTAGATGCATTCGGGAATAGCCGCAAGGGCTTTTGGTCGGTCTGTGGGAATGAAAACGAACGATCTACTGTCCACGGCGCAGCCATGTTAAAATCAATCTGCGAAGAGTTACTCTAGGCCTACTGAATAGTTACTAATTGAATGGCAATCGTGACTTAATCTAGATTTCTGCAGCGCCCAATATAAAATCAGCCTTCATATTATTCTTATGTAACCTACGTCACTATAAGTCAAAACTAGAACTCTCTGACAAGAACTTACCCGTCTACCATAAGTCCATCAGTTCTAAAAAAATAATTAGCCTACAAGTCTACCTTTTAGTTGCGATTGTAGGAAAATCTACCACTTAGTTTTCTGCAGTCTTTGCAGTCAGTGGCGTAGCCAGGAATTTTGATGGGGGGGGGTTATGGCCGGAAACCCTGTTTTTTGCTCTGTTTTCTTACTTAAATGAAAAAAAACCTTTAAAAACCTTTTCCGCAGCCAATGTGGGGGTTAACACCCGAAACCCCCCTTGCCTACGCCACTGATTGCAGTGCTTTCATGATTTTGGCTTCATTTAGACTCAGTGTATAAGAATGTATTAAATAAGTCTTGTACTTCTGAAAAATTAAGAATGGACAGCAAAATCATTGTTTGAAAACATATTGTGCAAACGATTTCATTTTTGTAGTCTCGGTACTTAGGTCAAGTACTGGCGTTTAATAGTCCAAACAATATACTTGCACCATAAACAACATTCATTAGTTCTAGTAGGCCTATTATGAGGAAGATCTAGATAACTTACTGTCATTTCAGCCCCCCTGTGTATCTGCACTAGCTGCAGGTCAACGATAGACAACTATGAGAATGCTTTTTTGTCATTCCGTTTGGTGTAGGCCTACTCGAACTTCAGTTTTCGCAACGTGCAAGTGCAACCACCTAGCTGTAGCATGGGCGCTCGCAGAAACTTTTGCAAGAGGGTAAACACAATGGCCACGGATAATTTTTTACAAGAGCATTTTAAGTGCCAAGCAGATAATTAATAACCTGAGAATTTTTCACAGAGGTTTCCAAATGTAAATTTCATGAGAGTTTTGCATTGTGTATCGTTGGTAACATTGGTGCTCTAGTGCGAAGAATTTTTTAAGAACCAAAAAGTAGCAGTTGATAAATAGGAAAATCAATTTTCCAGAGGGGAAAGCGTCACCTCTTGCCCCTATATCCCCACCCCACCTCCACCCCATCCCCACCCTCCACCCCATACCCAACCCCCACCCCGCCCCAATCCCCCACCCCTTCACCCCCGCTCCCAACCCCACCCCTCCACCTCCAACCCACCCTGCCCCTCCACCCCACCCCACCCCACCACCCACCCCACCCCACCCCACCCCACCCCACTTCCTCCACTTCACCCCACCGCCCCCCACCCCACCTCCACTCCCACACCCGCACCCACAACACCCCACAACAATCCGACCTCCGCCAGTACTCCACCCGTGAAATATTGGTTTTCGGGAAAATTTTCCCTCTCATTCCCCAGCACCCCCTCCCCCACCTCACCCACCCGACAACACCCCACCACACTTCGACCTCTCCACCGGTACGCCACCCGTAAAATTAGGGTTTTCGGAAAAAATTCTCCCTACCCCACTCCCCTCCCCTACCCCCAACCCACCCCACAACACGCCACCACTAACCTCCATCCGTGAAGCTGGGGTTTTCGGGAACATTTTCTCCCCCACAACCCGCCCCCCATCCGGCTCCTGCGGGCCGAGGTGTGTGGTGGGTAGAGGCAAGGTGGTCCGTGTAAAAATCTGTCTAGCTGTAACGTTTCAGGTGAATAAGTGTGAAAAAATGCATGGCAACGGCAGAAAAAGTAGCGAAAATGAGAATTTTCCACCCCACCCTATAGCCCCTATGGCCGGTGGCTGAGATTCTCGAACCCTCCACTGGGTGTCCCATGCCGAGACGGACACAGTAGTGAAGGTTTGGAGTGAAAAGCTAAAAAATATGGAAATACATTCCGGTCAAACACACAGAATCTTCTCTTTGTATATATAGATGTTAATGTTGTTTTGCATAATTATGTCGTAAAGCCCATTAGGTCTAGGCCTACTTATTATTCGGAGGGCACATGCATTATAAGGGAATCTATTGACCTTTAAGATTGTTTATACTGTACGGTGCGTTTCCATCAATCAATTCGGACAATCACAAACAAAGCATTTTAGTCATCGGTTTTAAACTATTTTGACTGTTCTGCACAAACAGAATCTGCTGAGCACTAGACCCACGACTTGTTTGATTTAGGCCTATTCTTCTTTTCAATCGTTCATTTTGAAAGACAGTGGTTAAGTTTCTTATCCAGTGGTAGGGCCTAAGTAAAGTCCATCCAGTTCCATAATGGAACATAGGGTCCAGGATATGAGGCCAGTGTATCGCAGGGCTTGCCGTTTACTTTCCAGCTTACGCCGGTACCAAATTATACTGCTTGGCGACAGAAGCTCGTGTGCGCAAGCAACTTGAACAATAAATTATTAAGGTCGTTACCCTGAGTCGAACCCGCAGCCGCATGCTCCGTGAGCAAGCGCGTTACAGATAGGCCACCGATTCGCAATAGTAGGGCCTGGCGGATAATAATTCGATTTTTTGCAAATTAAAGCCTGCGCCTTTTATGCCTTTAGAATCTTTAACCCACATACCTATAATTATACTCGCTATTTATTTTTCGGTAAATCACATAAGATGTGCGAAACAAAAATCATGCAAATGTGTGATTGCTGTGACAGCAGCACTTTTCAGGTTCAGTGACGTAGGCCTAACCAGCAATTTTTAAAATAAGCTGAAGCCCATCAACCCCCTATTTCTTCGTGTCACTCACAACGCACATGGCGGTTGAGCCCCCATATGATTTTTTATGCTGAAGACGAATCGTTGTTATGTGTCTGCCTATTATAGGCCTATGCGTGACGTGTTTTATATCTACGATGTGTCCAGGATTTAAACCAGGCACAAAAAATTCACAGAAAACTTGAGGAGGGATATAGGCCTAGGCCTACTTTAACACAACTTGTCCATAGCACTGATCCTGAATAGTCCGTATTTTCAGTTTTCAATATTCCATCCATTATTATTAGGGGAGAGCGGGGTATAACGGGATACTTAAGGGATTTTTAAGTTTGCACCATATCAAAGCTCGAGGGTACGTACCATACGTATTCTATTTTTTGAAAGGTACGTACGTATTTTAACGTACCCTATTTTAGGGTACGTAAACAATAAATAAAATACGTTAACCACGTCATTGCTCATTATAAGAATGTTCAATTTAATTTAAGCAAACACTCACCACCCAGTATACGGCGTAGTAAATTGCTGCAATGCTATATTGTAGGTGTATGTTTATCCAGCATACATTGCACTTAATGCACTAATGTCAGTCAGTCGTCTCAGTTCTGCTGCAGCACTTCAAAGATGTGTTCTTGTGCGATTGTCTGATCCAACCCAGAACTGCTTGTCGAAAAATTGCATTCAATCAAATAATTGGTTTTCGCATTTTTCAAAACTTTCACGTGCGTCCATTCCTTCCCAGGTTCTCTGGGCATCGCTGACTCGCTGACTGATGCGTAGGCTACATATATATAGATATAGCCTACTGCAACTTTCGAATTAGGCTACACGAATTTGCAAACCAGCGACGTGTACTTAATTCTCATCTGAAAGACAGTACAATTTGCATTAAATTTATATTATAACCAAAGAATTTATCGAATTAAATTTACTGCTACGCTACCGGAACTTCCGGAAGTACCGGTTTCAATGACGCATAGGCCTGCAGTTGACGTCAGATTATACGTTGGCCATGGGTCGCTGAGTAAACCATGCATAAATAAAATTTTCCTGTATGGTGCGTACCATACGCGTATTCTATTTTTTGAAAGGTACGTACGTATTTTAACGTATTCTATTTTAGGGTACGCGTACCCTCGAGCTTTGCACCATATAAATAATAAGAAATCAGTGCTTTTTTGTACCCACATTATGCAGGCATATATAACGTACGACATAGACTAGAATAATTTACTTAAGCATCAACTACACAGGAAATGCAATTTTTTTACCAACAGGCCCCAAAATCCCGTTATGCCCCACCACCCGAGGTAAAATGGGATACCTATCCCATTATGCCCCATAACATGCAAAATTCTATGCTTTCAAAAAAAGTGCCACTTATGTGTATTATTGCTCGTTTTATAATGTTAACAATGATTGAGACGTGAGGGGTAGGGCCTACATAGAACCCATGAAATATTACAATATGAGAAATATGGAAAAAATAGCTGTAAAAGCATGAAATGGGGCAAAAATGAGATACCTGTATCCCATTATGCCCCAATATACCACAATTGTAAACCCGCCATTTTGAAACAACACACTGGACTTGTAAAAATTTTCATATGGGAATCTGTGACTTTATATATTACCCTACACATGAATTGTATAACCTAACTTTAATATAGCTCCACTGTTTCTAGACAATTTCTGGACTATGGACGTAGGCCTACCTTACTTGGGAGAGCGTGAAAATGAACTTTTCATCATAAAAATTGCAAGACACTTCGGAATCGAAAATGCTTTCGTCCTTCACCTTCAAAGATGCATTACTTCCGTTTGAATTTTTTTTCGTATTTTTGAAGTAAGTAAGTTCGACAATAATGAAGTTTCCCGTTATGCCCCGCTATCCCATTATGCCCCGCTCTCCCCTATTATTGCATTCGTTTAATGGTAACAATCACTTATAGACACACCGCTATCAGGTACAAAAACAGTTGATCAAATACATTTATATATTACCTATAGATCTGTATTTAGCCTTTTGTGTTGGATTTGTCTTAGGATGAGAGCGCAAAATGACAGAAATTACAAAAAGAATGATTCTATGTTTATGTAGGCTACTATAGGCTAATGAGATTAGACTTTTTCATCATTAAAATTTTATAAGCATATGGTGCCTTTCTATACAAAACCCGAGAGTCTGTCATCTTTGGTTGGCAATACAAAGTCAATTGGTAGCGACGATCAGCAACTGGTGGGAAAAGCGGTCGAAGAACATGGAAATCGTTTCTGGAAACGGCAGCTAGAAGACGAGCATCAGCAAGATCAACCATTTCAGTATCAGTAGGCGAGTCATTTAGCAAATACCCTGATCGACGGACTCTGAGCAGTAGGAGAGCCCCACCAGGCAGGAATAGCATACAACATTCTGGACACAGTAATTTCTATTGTAACTGTATGAAGAGCATCCGGTGACAGTCCATGAGCTCTCAGCGTTCGCAGGGCATGAGGGGATCCTGCACAAGATGAAGCCACATCGTCTACATGAGAGGTGACTCGAAGATCAGAGTTAAGGGTTATTCCAAGTATATTTATTGACGTTACTCTTTGCAATTCATCCATGAGTTCTGGAACATCCACACTCTGACGACAGCTAGGAGACGATCATTTCTCTTGACTTTGTAGTGTTCAGTCGAAGGTTGCTTTTGGCTGCCCAGCTCTTACCCGAGTCAAGTTCATCACTGATTGCCTTGCGCATCAATGAGCTAATTAGCAGATAGGTGTCATCTGCGAATTTGACTATGCAATTTTTAAGGCTAATCGGCTGCAGATCGGAAGCGTCAATTATATAAGACGATGGTCCAATCCCAGATCTTTGGATCATGCTACAGTTGATGGTCCTCTGAAAAAGTTTAACAGCCAGTTATAAACAAAATCAAGAATGTCTATAAGCTTAGTTCGGATATCTTTAAAGCATGTGAAGAGTGCCGGACCATGTCAAACGCTTTTGAATTTTTTTTAGTGGGTACCGACTGTCGTAGGGCAGGCTCGGTGTAGTCGCTATCAGTTGACACAGCAGCATAGTGATCGTTCAAGCTCTCAGCTATCCATAATGGATAGTTGGCGAAATTGAGCAGAAATGCAGTTGTAGGCTACTCTGACAGTGTTTTGTGCACTGGGTCTATACTTTTAGAGTTTTAAGGCATGTATGTGCAATGTGATAGACTGCACCAGAAGTGCAAGTAACGTGCATTCAACAATCAAAATATTACATTGTTTTACAAGTTATAACTGTAGGCTAGGCTGTGTATATCTTGAAATATACTGGACGGGTGAAACACAAGTGTTCCGCGAGCAAATGCGTGCTTCGAGAAAGGTTCCGCCACTAGAAAAAGGTTGAAAACCACTGGCCTAGCTTCATTCACTTTTATTCAATGCGACTGAACGCGGTGAGTAGTTGTTAGAGTAAGAGTTGATCTCCACCTCCCCCCAGTAATGAGTAAGAGTTCTACTCCACCTCCCCCCTCCACACCATTGTAAGGTTTCTACTCCACCTAAAAATAGAACTATGACGTCACCAGCTTAGTAGCGCAGCCACGCCCCTGTCCAATGACCTGTCAATCAATTCTGACCCCCTCTCCAAAATGTATTTGCCCAAAGGCTGGGGTGGTGGGCAGGTGCGGGCTAGCCCCCACCAACCAATCAGAATCCAAGGTTGTGTGCGGTCATGTATAACATGGACTAATCCATGTGCGCCGGGCAGCCCCACGCCTAACTCCTATCCAATAAAAATCTTAACAAGCAATTCTACCGCCGCAGGCATCGACATGTCAATCCAATTATTGTCCGTGTCATGGGAAGTCTTATGCGCTGGCATCGGAAACCGTTGTTGTCACATGTGGTTTTAATATTAGCAGTCTGTGCGCTATAGCAATTCTACCACCACACGCATCGACATGTCAATCCAATTATTGACCGTGTCATCGGAAGCCTTATGCGCTGGCATCGGAAACCGGTGTTGTCACATGTGGTTTTAATATTAGCAGCGTGTGCGATATACTGTTGATTATTTATCTTAAGTGAAAATTCTTAAATTTTCCAAAACAACTTTATTGTAAGTAGTTACATAACCATATGTTTTGGCTCACATGCATAAAAAATTTATCTTAAGTGAGAATTCTTAAATTTTTCAAAAGAGCTTTATTGTAAGTAGTTGCATAACCACATGTTTTGGCTCACTTGCATAAAAAATTTATCTTAAGTGAAAATTCTTAAATTTTTCAAAAGAGCTTTATTGTAAGTAGTTGCATAACCATATGTTTTGGCTCACTTGCATGAAAAATGTTGCAGGTGCATTCGATTTTTCAAAAGTCCTTTAATTTAAGTAGTTGTACAAACGCATGGATTGGATCACTTGCATGAAAAAGTTATCATAAGTGAAAATTCTTAAATTTTCCTAAACAGCTTTATTGTAAGTAGTTGCATAACCATATGTTTTGGCTCACATGCATGAAAAAAAAAATGTTTCAGTCTTTGAAATTCGTACGTTTATGTGCAATTTTTTTTTCTTCTTCAAAAGTTCTTTAATTTAAGTAGTTGTATATACGTACGCATTGGATCACATACATGAAAAAGTTATCATAAGTGAAAATTCTTAAATTTTCCAAAACAGCTTTATTGTAAGTAGTTGCATAACCATGTGTTTTGCACTGTCGAATCCAAATGCTCATATGGCGGTCGCACACATGAGCTAGCAAGGGCTAACACCCTGTGCGACAGTGGCAACCATGAGCTATCCCACTTACCAAACGGAATCCTATGTGGGTGTCTGTCATACGCGTAAACTCATATTAAAAGGCATCATTTATATTTTTATCATTCATTTGCTCTTTCGTCTTTACCGCTGTTACACATCACGCAGAAATATGTGTCCACCGAATGTAAAATGTGAAATGGATGTGTGTGGTAACTACAAATGTGAATGCAACATTTGCAGAAATGAGGATTCTTCCATTGAGAAGGAAGAATCAACGAAATATCGACTCATGAGATTGAAAACAGAGAATGAAAAACTTAAAAAAGCTGTTACTTGTGTGGTATGTAAAAATAAGCAAGTAGAAGCATTGCTGCTTCCATGTTCACACATAAATATGTGCGATCCATGTGCAGATGAAGCTAAAGACTGCCCTATATGCAAAGAACGTATATTAGGTACTGTTAGAATATATATGGTATAATGGATCATTACTGTGGAGCAAGGACTCACTCTCCATTATGGATCCAACTTGGCAACATCCATTCTCTGCAATTGTTAGTGGACCTTCAGGATGTGGAAAAACACAATTCACGTTGCACTTTATAGATCATTTACAATACATGGTAAAACCAAATATAGAAAAAATTATTTGGTGTTACGGGATTTATCAAGAAATATTCGACAAGTATAATCAAATTCAATTTCAAGTAGGATTACCAGACCTAAATATTTTTGATGGTAAGCAGAAAACGCTTCTGATATTGGATGATCTCATGAGTGAGACTGACGAACGAGTTACCATGCTATTCACCAAAATAAGTCATCACAGAAATGTTTCTATACTATACCTGACGCAGAATCTATTCTACAAAGGCAAACATACAAGAACCATCAGCCTGAACGCTCATTACTTCATTCTTTTCAAAAATGTCAGAGATTCCACACAGATAGCCAACTTGGCCAGACAGATGTTTCCTTCCAAGTCGAATTTCATGATAGAGGCTTTTGCAGATGCGACTATGACACCATTCGGTTATCTTTTGGTGGATCTTAAACCAGAAACTGATGAACGTTGTAGACTTAGAACGAATATTTTCCCAGGCGAGACACATTATGTATATGTAAGAAAGTGAATATAAGGAGACGCACTCACACTTACCTTCATTCATTCATAATGGAGTCGTCGCTGGAGGATAAATTTGAAAAGCTGAAACTACTCAAAGACTCTTCACCCAAAGTTCGGAAGGAGATTTTGAAAGAGTGCAAATCATCTCTGCTTTGCTGTCTTTGCGAGTGCGCTCTCAACATTTTAAAAGGCAATGTTCCTCTGAAAAAAGCTCAGAAGAGTAGACTTGGTCGTTTCAAACACAAGTTAAGAAAATTGGCATCCAAGAAAACACGTATAAAGATTAAGAAGCGTATAGTGCAGAGTGGTGGATTCATAGGTGCACTGCTTACTCCTATCGTTTCTTTTCTTGGATCGCTTCTAAGTAATAAAATATAGTATGGAGCACACTAAAAAGATGGTTTTGGTAGAACCACGACAGATCGAAAAATGGAAAGAAACCATGTTGGATAAGACTTTGTCCAAATTGGATACTCAGATGTATGATATTCTGCACAAAGATATTGCCGATGACGATAAAGCCAAACTGTATTCCAATAGTTTGAGTCGTTACTTGAACATTGATAAACCATCCATTGTTACCAAGTTCGAAACTAAAGAATCTGAAGATGTGACAGCGCTTCAGAAACCCCACGCTGTCAAGTCGAACAGTATAGAGGCGCAAGTTCTGGAAACGGTACCTAAGAAATGGAAAACACAAGCTTCTACACTTTTATCACACATGAAATCTAATCCGGACGTATCTTGGAACTCTAAAGGTGAGCTCATTCTGAAGGATGTCACCATTGCGAAAACTCACGTTGTAGATTTGGTAAACGACTTGCTCAGAAAACGCACAACATCTTCACCACCGACAGGCTGGAAGCAACTGGCTGAAGCTTTGAAAGATTCCATCATCCCTCGCGAGTTGATAGGAAATCAAGATCGGTGGAAATATATTAGCGGCGCGCTGGAAGAAAGTCAATCATTTACACCGAAAAGTAGCCGGGGAAGACAACAGATGCAAGCGAGTTGGCTTCCTTACTGATGGATTCCTACTTCCATCCTAATCAACCGGGCAGTTTCGCAGGCGTATCTTCTTTCCAAAGACATCTCAATGGACAATTTAAAAATAAAGATGTTAAAAATTATCTTTTGAAGCAGGACACTTACACATTGCATAAACCCGTAAGACTAGTTTTTAGACGTAGGAAGACTTTCACTGTAGGAATTGACGATCTATGGCAAGCCGACTTGGCGGATCTTTCTGCATTGTCAAAACATAACGATAAAAATAAATATATTTTAACATGTATAGACGTGTTTTCAAAATATGCTTGGGCAATTGCACTAAGAACAAAGTCCGGAGCAGAGTTGACTGATGCCTTTTCAACCATTTTGACAGACAGACAGCCCGCACATTTACAAACTGACAAGGGAACAGAATTTCTTAACAGAAATTTTCAAACCATGCTGCGAAAAAATTCGATTCGCTTTTACACAACTGAAAATAGTGACATAAAAGCTTCTGTGGTTGAAAGATTTAATCGAACGCTTAAAACAAAAATGTGGAAGTACTTTACATATAAAAATACATATCGCTACACAGATGTTCTGCAAGATCTTATACATTCATACAACAACACACACCACAGAAGCATAGGAATGACACCTAGTCAGGTGACTAAGGAAAATGAAGATGTTGTTAGAAAACGATTGTATGCTGAAAAGAAAACCATACCAAAATGGAAATATAGTGTGGGTGATAAAGTGAGAATTGCTAAAGCTCGAATCGCATTCAAAAAGGGCTATCTACCATCTTGGTCCGAAGAGATTTTTAAGATACAAGCATGCATTCCAACCGATCCAATTACATACGAACTAGTTGATTTAAAGGGAGAAACCTTAAAGGGTAAATTCTACGAAGTCGAATTGCAAAGAATTTTAAAAGAAGATGACGTGTACGGTATCGAAAAGGTCTTAAAAACGCGTAAGCGACGTGGAAAGACCGAATATTATGTCAAGTGGAAAGGCTACGACGATAAATTTAACTCTTGGACGCAGGATATATTCGATGTCTAGCGCTGACAATGCGCATTCTGTAATAGTGTACATGTGAGTATGGCTCACTTTTATCTAGCGCTACCAAGCAACAGCTCCATGCAGTATTATCCAAACAATACTGTTGCACGATTTACAACAAAATTGGAAAACGTCATTTCGCTATCGGGGGATTGGGAAGCTGGCTTGGTTGAAATACATTATCCACACACGTGGAACAATATAACATCCGACGATTGTGAATTTATTTATTGGCAAGAATCGAAAAAGTATTCTGACGGTTTGGATTGGCCAGGCGATCAAAAGACAATACAAATACCTACTGGCTATTACGAAAGTATGCATGATATTGTATATGCTGTAAATACGAATATACAGGAGTTTGCGGTCGAACATAATCTTGATAAATATTCACATTTTAAATATGACACAATAACGAAAACACTCAAAGGTGAAATAAATCTAGGAGCGGGAGTAAGATTCTCCACAGCATTATGCTTTATTTTGGGCATAGACGAAAGTCAGAATCCTATTGTTAACCACAATTTTGGTAAATATGACGCTGAAGAGAATGAAGAATATTATAAAGAGCATTACGAAGAGTTTAATAAAGTATGGGATGAGGTACCCGATGTGGAATGGGAATCTGAGTATGTTGGTGATATAAATCCAGCATTCTCAAGCATATTCGTTTATTGCAACATTCTGACACATATACCTGTTGGCGATACGACAGCTCCATTACTTCGAATAGTTCACGTTGATGGTAAAAATGGTGACAATGTGCATATCATGTACGAGAATGCAATCTACGTACCCATTCAGCAGAAAAGTTTCGATTCGATAGAAATAGATATGAGGGGTGACAATGGGCAGGCAATACCATTCGAGTATGGGAAGTCGTTCGTGTTACTTCATTTCAGACAGTGTAAGAAACCGCATCTCATTCAATAAAATATGGCTCACTTTTATCTTACACTCCCCAGCAATAGTTCCATGTTGTTTTATCCAAACAATACCATAACACATTTTAGCACGAGATTGGAAAATTCCATTTCCCTAACGGGTGATTGGGAAGTCGGGCTAGTTGAATTACAATACCCACATAGTTGGTCCAATTTAGAAAGAAACGATGGTAGAATCTCATATACACACGTACAGTTTTCGGAATCTGGTGACATACTACCTGGTTCCTTACATAGAACGACACGATTGCCTACCGGTCACTACGAAAATGCACAACATCTTATCAATTCTATAAATAAATTCATCGAACAAGTTGCGAATGAGATGGAAATGTCTTCATTTCCAAAGTTTAACTATGATCCTATAACGAGGCGACTCAATGGAGATCTGAACAAAGGTTCGAATATACAGTTTTCACCCGCCATCTGTTCAATGTTGGGTGTTGAACCACGACAGAATCCCATTATCAATTACGATGAGGAAGATGATTACGTTTTTGAGTTCATGGGAGCCAATGCCTGCGACGTAAATCGTGGATTTTCATCGCTATACGTATATTGCGATGTGTTGGAGCAAGTACCAGTCGGAGATACGAAGGCTTCCTTACTCAGAATTGTAAATGTGACTGGCAAAAGTGGTGATAGTGTGCGAGCTGTTTACGACAAGCCCATTTACATACCGCTGCAACAGAACACATTCGACTCCATCGAATTGGATATAAGGAGCGACATTGGAAAGCCCATCCCATTCGAATACGGCAAGGCGATTGTTACACTTCACTTTAGACATCGTAAAATTCCATACTTATTGCAATGAAGCATCAATTCTGTTGTGATGCGAACAAACTCGCATATGAAGACTACTACGTTCAACAAAGTGGTAGTGGTATGCCTGTGTTCCAAGGTGCGCGCATGCAGCGTGGTCACGGAATTGGAAGCTTTCTAGGTGGCTTGTTTAGAAGTGCCTGGCCTCTCATTAAATCTGGTGCAAAATCCGTTGGGAAACAGGTATTGAGAACGGGATTGCAGATCGCTAACGACGTGGTCGATGGCGAACAGTTTATAGATGCTACCAAAAAGCGAATTCCTGAAGGTATAAAAGCATTTACATCTTCCAACGATTTCAAAACACAAAGTGGTGGTGGTATGAGAAGACGTAAAAGGTCGTTGAAGAGAAATAACAAGAGAATCAAGGAAGACATATTTGGCAAAGTTTAATAATGGCATTCGTTCATCCTCAGTCTTGTGAATGTACGAAGAGTGAATTGGATCTGTTTAGCGTACCTCCCACGCAGACCAGTATTGAAACCGGATCTTACGTAGAGTATAATCCTATAGCTACAATCTCTCAAGGAACACCTATAGAATTTAGTATCACTGGAGCTGGACAAGACTATTTGGACTTGTCGAATACTCAACTATATGTTAGAGCGTCTATTGTAAGAGCGAATAACGATGCGACCGACGTTGGTGACGATGTTGGCCCTATCAATCTCTTCCTTCACAGCTTGTTTTCGCAAGTTGACATCACATTGAATGATACATTGGTTACTTCTTCCAACAACACATATGCTTATCGAAGCTATCTTGAAACCATTCTTAGCTATGGAAATGCTGCAAAAAGTTCGCAACTTACCTCAGCTCTGTTTTACAAGGATGTTGCATCGCATATGGAAGATGCCAATCCGCACGATGCTAATATCGCAAACGTTGGATTTCAGAAACGAAGTGCGTTGACAGAAGCAGGACGTGTTGTTGATATGATTGGTGGTATTCACAGCGATCTCTTTTTCCAAGAGCGCTTTCTCCCCAACGATATCAATATAAAAATCCGTCTCGTAAGAAATAAAGATCCATTCTGCTTGATGTCATCGGTGCAGGGTGCAGCATATAAAGTGAAAATCTTGGAATGCAAGTTATATGTTAGAAAGGTAAAGCTAAGTCCATCCGTATTTCTAGCTCATGCAAAAGCATTAGAGGTTGGAAATTTGAAATTTCCAATTCGAAGAGCTGTTTGTAAGACTTTCACTGTGCCGAGAGGAAATCTGGACGCAACGCAAGAGAGTCTTTTCTCCGGTCAGATACCCACCAGAATAGTCATTGGATGCGTCGACAATGATGCATTTAATGGAATCTACACGAAAAACCCATTCAATTTCAAACATATGAATCTTACACAACTAAAAGTGTACTTGGATGGACAACAGCAGTCTATAAAACCATTGGAAACCAATTTTGCTAATAATCAATTTGTAAATGCATACGCTTCACTGTTTATGGGCACTGGAAAATGGTTGCGCGATGAAGGGAATCAGATAAGCAGAGAAGATTTTGCAGGTGGTTATGCTCTATACGCTTTCGATTTGACACCCGATTTGGCAGAAGGAGGACATTTTAATCTCATCAAACCTGGAAATATCCGAATTGATATCAAATTCGCACAAGCTTTGGATAGAACCATAAACGTCATAGCATTTGCAGAATTTGAAAATATCCTTGAAATTGATCGATCGAGAAACGTCATTTTCGATTATACCAACTAAATATGCAGAGCGATACAATAGAAAGGATACTTCGACGAGATGCAAAGTGTGCTCCAATGTTTCTGGGTGTATTTGCCTGCGATCGTCTACCTGCGACTTTGGATACAAGTCGTCCTTCTCTACTCGTATGTAATACGGATACGTATGGTAATCCTGGAAAACATTGGATCGTTATCTACATAGAAAGTTCTTCATATGGAGAATATTTTGACTCTTTGGGGGCGCCTCCAGAAGCCCCATTCAGAACATTTCTACATAGACATTGTGCACGCTGGATTTTCACAGATAGGCAGTTACAAAGCATAGTTAGTCGTTTTTGTGGACACTACTGTATTTTATATTGTTTGCATAGATCTAGAGGTAAAAATATTAATGCTGTAGCGAACATGTTGACTTTTGACACTGGTCTGAATGATTATTTAGTTCATAAATTCATTTGTATTGCATAATAAAGTTTGATGAAATTTTAAACTTGTCTTGTGTTCATACATTTACTTACTTAAATACATTTGCATAAAAAATAAAATAAAATAAAAAATTTAAATTTTTTTTAAAAAAAAAATGAAGATTTTTATTGGATAGGAGTTAGGTGTGGGGCTGCCCGGCGCACATGGATTAGTCCATGTTATACATGACCGCACACAACCTTGGATTCTGATTGGTTGGTGGGGGCTAGCCCGCACCTGCCCACCACCCCAGCCTTTGGGCAAATACATTTTGGAGAGGGGGTCAGAATTGATTGACAGGTCATTGGACAGGGGCGTGGCTGCGCTACTAAGCTGGTGACGTCATAGTTCTATTTTTAGGTGGAGTTGAAACCTTACAATGGTGTGGAGGGGGGAGGTGGAGTAGAACTCTTACTCATTACTGGGGGAAGGTGGAGATCAACTCTTACTCTAACAACTACTGCGGTGTGTCGCCCGGTCGGAACAGACTGTTCAGCATAATTTTGGTCGACATAAACGGCTTTTCAAGCAATAATGATAATGCCGTTTGGTTGGTCCTAATCCTGATGAAATAATCGTTAGAACTTAGACATAGCCTAGCCTATTTAAGACGGCTGCGGTTAGACGCTAACCTAATGCTATAAATATCGTTTCTCAACTGCACAGTGCACAGGCTATATAATATTATAATCATAGTTTAGTATAATACTTAGGCCTACTATAGCCTATTGTTAAGTATTAGCATAAGTGTTAGTATGTATTAGCATGTAGGCTACCTGTAGGCCTACATGTGTTACTGGTAGCTATGTTAGGGGCATATACAGGAGCTTATCAGTTGTAAAGCTGCTTTATGCCAGATGGACCGTGAGAAAAAATAATTGTTCAGACTAATTTTTTTCGATCTCAACGGTCTTTCTTGCGATCAAACACCGTTATTCACCGAAAATAGTAGAGGTGTGGATCTCTAACTTAAACACCTTTAAATCATGTCTTTCCGACGCCATAAATTCCTCGTCTTCGTGTAAGCGCTCAATCGGAGGAGATTATACCTCATCTAGTAGAACAGTTGTAGATTGTAGAACCGCTCAAATTAGATGTACAAACGAAAGGTAGTAGTAGTGGGTTCCATGACACTTAATCCCGCGACACTTAATACCGCGACAGTTAGCACCGGACATTTAATCCCGCGACACTTAATCCCGCGACCATTTAATCCCGCGACAATTAATCCCGGCGACATTTAATCCCGGCGACACTTAATCCCGGCGACATTTAATCCCGCGACAGTTAATCCCGCGACCATTTAATCCCGCGACAGTTAATCCCAGCGACATTTAATCCCGGCGACACTTAATCCCGCGACCATTTAATCCCGCGACAATTAATCCCGGCGACATTTAATCCCGGCGACACTTAATCCCGCGACCATTTAATCCCGCGACACTTAACACCGGCATAGTAAGAAATAAATAGTTTAAAAAATAAAGAAATTAAGAAAGTAAATTCTGAATTTATCATATAAAAATCAATAACGTAATATACCTATTCACAGGATTATTCGATATTGATTAAAAAAAATTCAGCCTTTGCAGTAAAAAATATAAAACCATGTACAATTCGATAAAAAAAAACAATAGTCACAGCAATATTTAAACGATTTCAGTCTTTGCAGTTAAGAAAATAAAACCATGTAGGCCTACAATTCGGAAAAAAAAACAATAGTCACAGGAAAATTAAAAAGAGTTCAGTGTTTGGAGTTAAAAATATAAAACCCTGTACATTTCGATAAAAACAATCGTCACAGCAATATTTAAACGATTTAAGTCTTTGCAGTTTAAAAAATAAAACCATGTACAATTCGAAAAAAAACAATAGTCACAGGAAAATTAAAAAGAGTTCAGTGTTTGGGAGTAAAAAATATAAAACCCTGTACAATTCGATAGTCACAGCAATATTCACTATTGTTTACAAAAGCCTATATTACGAGTGAGATAGATGAGACATAGCACGAAGGCACACTAGGATTTTGGTTTTACCATACGTATGCAAACTATGCATAGGTACCAAGTGTCGCGGTATCAAATGTCGCGTGGTCATGTGTCGCTGGAATTAAATGTCGCAGGGATTAAATGTCGCCGGGATTAAGTGTCCGGCACTAACTGTCGCGGTATTAAGTGTCGCGGGATTAAGTGTCGTGCTACCGTAGTAGTGGTAGTGGTAGTGGTAGTGGTAGTGGAAGTGGCAGTGGTAGTGGTAGTGGTAGTGGTAGTGGTAGTGGAAGTAGTAGTAGTAGTAGTAGTAGTAGTAGTAGTAGTAGTAGTAGTAGTAGTAGTAGTAGTAGTAGTAGTAGTAGTAGTAGTAGTAGTAGTAGTAGTAGTAGTAGTAGTAGTAGTAGTAGTAGTAGTAGTAGCATTAGTAGTAGTGGTAGTAGTAGCAGTAGTAGTAGTGGTAGTAATGGTAGTAGTGGTAGCAGTAGCAGCAGCAGCAGTAGCAGCAGCAGCAGCAGTAGCCGTAGCAGCAGTAGGCCTATTCTTCTTCTACTAGTACTTCTATGTCACAACTAGTAATAATGAGAACAATGATAATAACGGTGACGATGACGATGATAAGTTTCATTTCGTTGCAGCTGGCTCTGAAGATGGACCTAGTCCGACCTACAATGTATACTCGTAGCGATCGGGCATAGAGCAAGCGCTTAAAACGGCGTGTTCAGCATTTGCTGCTTATCATCATCAGCGCTGTGCTGCTGAACTTGTCGATGCTAGCGAATACGTCGGCCAATCGTCGTAAAGAACAAGAAGAAGAAGGAGGACCGGATCTGTGTGAGGAGGCTGAGGTGAAAGTAGAGGAGAGGGATGAGAGAGTAATGCTGAGGAAAGGGTGACGAAATAGGGACAGATATAGATGGGTGAATTTACGGAACAGTTGGTGGCTTTCTAAAAAATACAAAGCGGGCACTCGCAAACGGATAGAGCAACTACGGCAGGTAGGGAAATTTTTATTCATACATTTTTCGCGTGTAGCGTGTATGAATGCATTCATGGACCTGTGAAAGACACTACATAAAGCCTGATAAAGGCTATTCATAAAAAACTGAGAGGATATTCATAAATTCTCAATATATAGGCTATATATATATATATACATAATTATATGGAATGCTCTATACATGCCCGTATACAGGAGTCAAGGACTGGGGGAAATAACCAAACTGTTGGGGTGATTGGGGCTTGGTTGTTACACGAAGTTTATGATTTACGCCTTTCTAACTATAATCATAATTTTAATGAAAAACTGAATAAAATCATATGTGTAGCCTATAGTATGCATAATGTAATATCGCACAGTTCCCGGATTTATGTAATTTCAATCAGGGCTTTTTTAACGTGCAGTTGTACACAAAATGTGCAGTTCTAAATGGATTTGTGCAGCTGTAAAAGCACTTCTGTACAGTTAAAACTAGCAGAAAATGCAATTGTCCTCCAATTTGAAGTAATTTACCATGGAGGATGGGGAAGGAAAAAAGGAGTTGTGCAGTTCTAAGAACTCCTTTAAAACAGCCCTTATTTCATTTTTTTTCGAGCAATACTGACCTACAGGTAGACTCCTTGCCATTATTTTTCTCATAACCACTCCGTTTTCTAGGGTTGCACGGCTCGGTCCGCTGCCAGACACTGACACGTCAGAGTGCAAACAGTTGCGGAGTTATGATATGATTACTGTAACCGACCGCCGGGAATTAGTCACGTGTTTGACAACAATAACGTTGGTTTTAATGTAATTAAAATTATTAATACTCAGGCAGTATGACTGTATGAGATTGCAAGTGTATGAGACAGGAAGCGGATATCATGCATGGCCTTGGAAGCTTCAATCCATTCCTCAGCTTTACAAAGTCTCGCGTCTGAAAGGAAACGCATCTTATAATTATATATTATCAGATCCTGTGTTTCTTCTTTCTAATCTGGCAACCGGTCTCTTAGCTTTTGATATCTCTGATCGAACCCTTCCTCGTAAGACGATGACTTGCTTTTTTATTGCGCTTTTGCGCTATAGAAGTTTGCTGATAACAAAAACTGTACGTTTACAGAATGTCAAACACAGCATACCAAGGTATTTTTTTATGGAAGCGTAGGCCATAACTCATATAGCCTAACTTAGCTCGGATTACAATCATAGGTCATAGGTTTAAAAACGCGCAGTTGCTATTTTAAATAGCTGGGGCCTACAAATCAGGAAGATGCCGATTTTGCATGACGCGTGGGCAAAATGCGTAGCATATATATCTATAGACCAGTCTTGCTGTTGGTCCAATACATCTAATGCTTTTTTCTTCGAGGTTGTCGACTATATGCACTAGAGTCTCAGACAATGGCGGATCCCTTCTTGCGGGACAATGGCTTTTTCTTAGAAGGGCCACATTCTAGAATATATGCATATCCTAAATTGGTAGTCATTTTTACCTGAGAGCAGGCCTACATCGTCGGCGCGGCCGGACGGAGGAGAGCGATGATGATGATGATGATGAGGCCTACAATCATGTAGCAAGCCAAATCTCATATTTTAAAAATGCTATTTTCGGTGTGGCTGGCAGCGTATACGCTTACTGGTCTGCTATCGTATGCACCGGTTTAAAATTAACAACAATAATGGCGATAATCACGAAACAAAAATGGCGATGATCGTTAAGTATTAATGACAGTCACGCTAATTGCTTGAGAATTATTGGCTCTGAAGCAACTATAGGCCTAAACCGCTTTGCACTGAGCACGTAGTTATGATTCTTGGGGAACTATTCGTGTAAATTTCATATGAATAGTTTGCTATGATAGTTCGTCAGTGAAAATTGAAAATTGGCGATTGATGTGTTGCTTCAAATCAATCTTCTCAACCAATTCATTGTCGTTGCAGTCCAGACAACTTTCATCTGTCATGGCGTATATATAGTCCTAATCCAACTGAAGTTAAGCCTAAAACCAAAACCGTAGCCAGGATTTTATTTGGGGGAGGGTGTTATTTCGGTTTCCCGTACGAAAAACTGATGACCTTTTTTAGTCGTCCTGCCAAAATCTTCCAAGAATGTTTTTTACTTTTTTAATTTCGTTATTTCGGGGGGTGTTTTCATGGTTTTATTTAATGAATTTTACATCATGCATGTGCTAGTAAATGCATTCCTTTATTTTTTATATTTTCCATTTCGGGGGGTGTTCAAAAACCCAAAACACCCGTATCTACGGCCTTGCTTAAACACTTTCAATATGCCCCCAAAAATTCTACATTAGACGACATTGCGGGAAGAGTAGGCCTAAGATAAATGCTATAGAGCACTCCCAGTGGCGTAGCCAGTTATTTTTTCATGGGGGGGGCAGTGGGGTGGCAGCTTAAAATGATGGGGTGGCTACCGATGGCAATTAAAGCGTGCATCGGCATCGGTATATTGCCATAGACTATGTATTTTTAGATTTTGGATGTATTACAGTATTGGACATAATACGCATGCAAGCCTCACTAGCTTGTCTGTCCCACAGTGCACCATAGTGGCCTGTCCCACTTTCCCATCACCCACCCTATAAGAAGTTGTACAGGAAGTTGTATAAAAAATAAAATAAGTCAGAAATTATATAACATTCTTTAGTTCTTTATCACTCGTAAAAGTAAAAAGTAAAACAAACGCAGGGATTGGGGGGGGCAGCTGGGGGGGGCAGCCCTTTCATTTGGGGGGGCGGCTGCCCCCCTTGCCCCCCCCGTAGTTACGCCACTGAGCACTCCTTCTGAAAAGTCCTTCTGAAGTGTTCAGAGGTGACAAATAAAGCCACCGGGCAAACATTAAAAACCACAAGCAGACTCAAAGTGGTGAGTTTTTCAGTTTTGAACGAAAGACAGTCTCGATAGCAGAGTTGCGAGCATGAGGAGGCAGAGATTTTCAGATGGATGGACCAACGACAACTGTGAATGAACGTCGGTCAATATATTCCCACGATAACATACTTTCCAACAGATGCTGAGCGAAGAGAGTCAGTTCGGGAGTCCTGGTGCCATCTATTTTTCTATCATCATCATCATCATCATCATCATCATCATCATCATCATCATCATCATCATCATCATCATCATCATCATCATCATCATCATCATCATCATCATCATCATCATCATCATCAATATCCCTAGGCACAGTGCCCGTAGGACTCCGACGCCGCTCTCTGTCTGAGTCTGTCTCGCGTCATGTTACCCAGCTTCTCACTGGTCCGGTCAGCAGGTCTGCCCCATACCATTAACATCTTGAAGCAGCTGGATTGATTGAAGATAAAATTGGGAGAGAGGCATGAAGGACAACCTGGGTCGATGCCCGTATGCATAGGCGCAATCACGTCCTAAAAGTTGGGGGGGACCATAATGAATCACGTCCTAAAAGTTGGGGGGACCATAATAATAAAGCTAGTGGACCACTCAAAAGTTGGGGGGGGACGCGTCCCGTGGGTCCCATAGGGTGGTTGCGCCTATGCCCGTATGTGTCCCATGCTCTCTCTCCTCCAACTCTCTCCACCGGTCTGTCCTGACTGGCCTGTGCATGTCTGCTCCACATCATGACACCTAGAAGCATCTGGGTCGCTATGTCACTTGTGTCGTGTTTTTTGCGGATTTCAATCGTCTTGGTCTTTTACTGCCAGCGTATCGCCACACATCTGGCAAACCTTCCTCCTTTTGTCCGGGCTTAGGACCGGCGCAGGGACGTTGTTGGTTCCCTGTGGCGGAGGATGGATGCAGTTTAACGTCGTGCCCAGGACTATACCAGCCTAAAAAGCGGCAACACGCAATTGATCTGCGGATCACTGCAGGGAAGATACGGTCATAATATGTTGTTGCATAGAAATCTCTAAATGGAAGCTATCATATATTCAGCTACTGCTTTCTCGATGTCTATTTCATTTTTTAAATGTTGCGGGGAATTTTAAAAAATCTATTCTTTTCGAACATTCTGGTTACTCAAGGACAACATGTAGAACTAAGGAAATGTAGGCTACCGCTAAAATCAGCAAAAGCTGTTCATCCAACTGCTCCAGAAATGGCGTATGTGTAATTCATAACAATTTGAAGCTGGCAGTTCGCATTTGTGAGCACGTGCAAGGCATCTGCTGGTAAAGTATGCTCTTTCTGGTATACGAGTTTTGACTTTGACTTCGCTCATTAACTATCTCCGGAACCTGCATCTGGAACTATCTGTACCTCTTCGTGTTCGCATCTTTCACTGCGAGACTTTCTTTTACTCTGTCCTGGAACTTACCTGTTCTAGATTAGTCTACTCATGACTCTTAATGTTTGCCAAGTGTTAACACGCAATTCCGAACATAGTGCGAAGCATAGTTGTAAAAAACGTTTTTTTCGTTTTTTATTCTCTCCCAAAAAACGTCGTTTTTTTCGTTTTTTTTTTCCCTTCGTTTTTTATCGTTTTTTATTTTTTCTTTAACTTTATTTATTCATTTACTTTCTGTTATTATTTTCCTTAATTTTAAATTTTTTTCTGATATTCCTTATGTTCTCCGCCAACTCTCAAGGATTCAGCTAATTAAAGTAATTATTTCATCGTTTAACATCATCATTTAAGAGATAGCCTGCGTGTAGTTGGTTCCCAATCAATGTTTTCAAGGTTAAAATGCGGTTTTAGATGTAGCAAAGTCAAATTATTTACCGTTTCCGTTTTTTATCGTTTTTTTGTCGTTTTTTATTTTTTCGAAAAAAACGACGTTTTTTACCGTTTTTTATTCCGTTTCCATCGTTTTTTACATCTATGGTGCGAAGTGTATTATCAAACTACTGTACGTGCCGTACATCAAACTACTGTACGTGCCGTACATAGATATTTGTGTACAATGTACAATCTGAAGTTTTGCATATAATTATTAGGCTATCAGAAACGTCTGTCTGGTTCTATACAAGGTCCGGGCAATGTCTGCATGGTATTCATGGAATGCGTGCATTATAGCCTAGATGGATGGCAGGAAACGTGTGGCTAAGCTACATGTACCGCGTAGCAATGCAGGCAAGCATGCATATTATTTATCTGTAAACACAATTATCTTGTTTAGCGCAATTGAATAATGTATGAAGTGGAAGCAGATTGCTCGCTGGTCATCTGTTTCAACTCATATTTGTTCTTGCCGACTGCTGTGCTGATTGTTGCCATCCGTGACTATTATTCGTGTCAGTCATACTCCCTGCCCGTCTGCCTACTCTTCGTTATCCCCCTGCGTGTGTCTGCTTGTTTCTTTGTATTTTCCTCTGTGCGCATGCGCTACATGTATGCGTGTACGAGTGCGTGTCAGTTATATTTGTAATGTCAGTTATATTTCGAAATGGTTTCTCTGCTCAATGCCCTTCTCTCTCTGTTCTTATTTTCTTTTTACCATTGCTTCTCCCTTTGCTTTCCTTTCTTCGTATGTCCGCCTGTCTGTCCTTCCGTCTGCGTATCTCTGCCTGTCGGTCCGTTTGCTTTGCTCCTCTACTGGCTGACCGTGTGTCTGTCGGTATAAGTACCTCACTTCCCGACTCTTCGTCTCCCAATCCATCGGTGGTTCGCTAAACTGCTCTAGAGTCAAATGTGCGCAAACTGTCTGTCATATCCGTCTGTCTATCCAATTGTCTGTCCGTCTGTCTATCCAATTGTCTGTCCGTCAGTCTATCCAACTGTATTTCCAACTGTCTGTCCAGCTTTCTGTCCAACTGTCTGTCTAACTTCTGTCCAACTGTATGTCCAACTGTCTGTCCAGCTGTCTGTCTAACTGTCTGTCTAACTGATTGTCCGTCTGTCTGTTTTCGTTCTTTCCGTTGTCCTTGTTCAAATGTCAGTCGTCCCTCTGTCTGTAATTCTGACTGTTGGAGGAAGTTTTCCAGACATATCGCCTGTCATAATAATTTTACGTCTTCTGTCTTTATGCAGGTTTCTCATATGATTCCTATCATAATATAATATTATTATATTAATAATAATAATTATAGATTGTTCCTCGAATGTATTTCTGACAGATCCTTCAATCGCATATCATAATATATCATGTGATAATGTTCCTGTGTGATGGATTGATCATCGCATAAAATTATGGTTCTTAATTCTAATTCTTTCTTATAGATTTGTCTTCGGATTGGTTTCTGATGATAGACGCGTGGATCCGTTCTCATGATATATTATTATGACCAATCCATCAATACACAGGTCCTGCGTGTACTCTTGATATGCACATGGTCCAGAGTCCCAATCTATCAGAAGCGTATGATAATAATAATAGGCTAACATTATACGCTTCTGAGAGATTGGACAGGCTTCTGGTAGATTCTTAGATTGATCCTCATAATATTATTGGTTTCTTACAGGTCCTTCGATTGGTCACTCGATGAGCTAGCTAGTGAATCATTATTATCCAGATATAATCTTATGTACTGTAATATCGTGTTTATCAATCTTACCCCAAAAGCACTGCGTGCGAATATCAAAATGATGCTCAACGACTTTCACTAAGAACAGCGAGGCAACCAATGCAACTATAACTATTTTAGAATAGTCAATTCTCTCTCTCTCTCTCTCTCTCTCTCTCTCTCTCTCTCTCTCTCTCTCTCTCTCTCTCTCTCTCTCTCTCTCTCTCTCTCCCTCTCTCCCTCTCTCCCTCTCTCCCTCTCTCCCTCTCTCTCTCAAACACACATACACACACACGCACGCACACACGAGTAATTACGTAGGCCCTCCCCACACCCGCGAAGTACGCACACGACGAGGCCTGTACGACTAAAAAAAGTCATAAACTTGTCCGTCTGTTCGACGACCAAAACGAACATTTTTCTCTGCCCCAAGACCGAAAATTTTGCCCCCCTCCTTCGAAAATTCCTGTATCTGCCCTTGATAGGCCGTCCTCTGAACACCACCCCGGCCGCTGGTAGCAGCCAGGAGGGGCCACGCTGACGCTGAGGACCGTTCTGAAGTCTAACGTCTGGACGCTGAGGTTCAGATGATACAGATGATTGGCTTTCACCCAACGGAGTCGCCTGACTTGTGGGTGAAGCTGAGGAACGACTGCTCCACGCAATCGTTGGAAATGAATGCCATGTGTTGCTATGTCTGTTTCCGCCAATTGGTCATAATATAACTGGAGGTTATCATAACCTCCGCCAAAGAGGTCCTGACTTTGAACAGTCCGCAAAGGAAACAAAGAACTTTATCCACCGCGTGTCCTTTGCAGACTAACGCCCTAGGTCGCATCCGTCCGTAAGTCGCTTTTTGTGTGTTTATAATGATAACATTCAACACTTTTCTCTATTGTAACTTGTTGCAAGCTGTCAACGTGTCAGTCAAAAAGAAGTAAACAAATATATTATTATAATAATGTGTACTGTGTTGTGTAGGTCTAGACATAACGAGAAATGTGACAGCATAATATTATAATCGACGGTTGATCGTCTAGGCATCGTTGTTACTTCGGTCTTCTCGTTACCGAATTTATGTCAATCTGTCTGTCTGTGCGTCTGTCTGTGCGTCTGTCTATGTGAATGTCTGTCTGTCTGTCTGTCTGTCCGTCCGTCTGTCTGTCTGTGTGTCTGTTTATCGGTCAAGGATCTCGCTGTCGACACGCCCTTGATGCAGTAATGACGCTATTAAGAGGACTTGGTGTTGAGCTGCGTTGCGTAAAGTCCTGATAATTATAGTCTATAGTCGACTGTGAACATGTATGACAACGCAATGTAATGCATGTTATATAGCGCGGGTCAATTCAATTTTCGTAACACATCGTAATAGACTGTAATGTAATGCAGCAAACAATTAAATAAGTATGACAGGTCATCCCAAAGCATTGAAATTGTGTGATATGATGTGACGTGGTGCACAGTAGGCCTACTGAGACCTATTACCAAAGAGATTAAATTTATCTAGTGATTTCCATTGTCTTAATCGTAATGGCCACGCATAAGTGCCACACAGTGCTCATCGTCTAATACTAACAGTACTGGCATGTAATTGATCTGAATATCCTGTAAATTGATCATAATATATACAGATTTAAAATGTAGGCCTATGCTTTCTTGATTTACCTTACATTCTATAACGTTGCGTTGCACTGCGCACACATATGACATGTAGGCCTGCAGAAGGTCTACATGCATGTGACCATGCTCACCCTCCGAACTCACTCTCCGAACTCACCCTCCAAACTCACCCTCCGAACTCACCATCCAAACTCACCTTCCAAACTCACTCTCCAAGGCTCTAAACTCACTCTCCAAACTCATCCTCCGAACTCACTTTCCGAACTCATCTTCAAACTCACATTCCAAACTCACCCTTCAAATTTACCCTCCGAACTCACTCTCCAAGGCTCTAAACTCACTCTCCAAACTCATCCTCCGAACTCACTTTCCGAACTCATCTTCAAACTCACATTCCAAACTCACCCTCCAAACTCACCCTTCAAACTCACTCTCCGAACTCACTCTCCAAGGCTCTAAACTCACTCTCCAAACTCATCCTCCGAACTCACTTTCCAAACTCATCTTCAAACTCACATTCCAAACTCACCCTCCAGACTCACTAAGCCTCCCCGTTCGCTCACGTAGTCCACAAATCTCCTGCATTTCATCCGCATTGATTCATTGCTTTTTATGACCGTGAATAATTTGCAATGATGGTTGATGAAACTGTGGACGAAGACACCAACCACATTCTGATGCTGACAATTTATTCCACACCGATGGCATCTCCTCCACGTTCAGCGTCTCTCAACGCGTAGGACTGGCTCGATAAAGGCGCTATAAAAAATATGATTTGGTGCGTACATGCATGGTGTCCAGAAAAAGATGTCCATGATAAACTGGAATATCGGAAGAGTTGGTCTAGTCTTGGAAATTTTGAAAATATCTCTCAGCAAAAAATTATTAGTCCAGGATATGATCAATAAGGGGAAAAGGATCTTATAGTTCCATGATAAATTACAGTAAAACTGTACAGACAGACAGACAGACGGACAGACGGACGGACAGACAGACAGACAGACACTTAGGTTAGTTAGATATATGTCTAAACGTAGGCTAGACTAAAAAATGTTTTTCCTCTGAAACATAATTATAGTTATTATACAGTAGCCTACATGTATAAGTCAAGAGTAGGCGGACGTCAATGATTTACAGCAGTGCTAGAAATTCAGTAGAAGCCAAAATATGCGTTCATTAGAGGCAAGAAGAATGGTTACCGTATAGACTCTACTATTATAATATATAGGCCTAGGCTATTTGAAGTTCGTATGCGCTATATAAATTCCTCAGATAGGTAGATAGGTCGATCTGTATAAATATACATAATGTACATTATATTTACTTATAACCATTATTTCTTTTGAACTGCTCAAAACTTTGCGCCAAGCCTCGGCGCCACAACAGACAGAAACACTGATCTGCGGCTGATCTTTAAGCCGCTGCTCCATGGAACCTTGCGGTCCTTACGACTGGTTAAATGACCGGATGTGGCTAATGGGAGACCTCTCATTTCGAAGGGTATAGCCTCATCAGGCTGCAGTCATCGTAAATCTGCCCTTTTGGTTCGGGTATATAGCCCCCTCTATTCCCCTCTCCCACTATCCACGGTTATTCTCTGGTGTCGAGACACGTCACACGCGTAGTCAGCGCCAGCACACCGCAGAAGCTAACAAGGGTTTATATCTGTAACGGGACCTTTGCGGCTCATGAGGACGACGACGACCCGACCGCGGATGGTGGATCGACTACCAGCTAATCCGAAACGGTGGGATCCTATTTACGGCCGTGTGTGCGCATAGATTATATGGCGCCTTTTGCGATGACAAATCGAGGTGTTGTTTGCAGTTGTCAACAGCGAGGAGAATCAGGAGACGGATATCTATGTGGTGTCGATAGAATGCTTTATAAGGGGATTCTATGCATTATGCATGTACAAAGGCGTTGGCTTATTCTATAAACTATAAAGTATTTTTAAAGACCCCATGGTTTTGGACGTTCGATTTGCAATTTTCGCTTAATTAACTATATATACACTCGAAACCTCTGCGGTGAATATGGCATCTTTATTGAAACCTGTACATATATACTTCTGTGTTCAATTAAATCCTCAGCTTTACTCACGCAGTCCACAGTATATATAATTATATATATATATATATATATATCATACTATAACGAACTATATATATATATCATACTATAACGAACTATATATATAAATATATATATATATATAAATGCCTAATCGGTTGTGTATATCTCCGGAGACCATGATGGGTGGAGAACCTTCGACATGCACTCAGCTGCACTACTCCTCCTTGCATGTGGTCATGGAGTCTCATGGAGCCAGATGCAACTGACATATTAATCGAATACATAAACTGCGACACACATGTACACACACACACAAATCCACACACACACACACATATATATAGTGTGCATATATATATGCAGTATATAAGCCTTATATATATGAGATAGGCCCTATATGTGTGTGTGTGTATATAGTGTAATATTTTATGTGTGTGCTTAGATGCTCGAATATTCACAGAGACGACTGTCGTGCGTGGAACTTGAGCAATTTCTGCACTCACGCAATATTATGCTCCATTTCATGGTGCTCGGTCATTTTCGATAGTAGTGACTATAACAGGCTTATGCATATATATATATTTATATATATATATTAGGGTGGTCGCATCTGCAATGGCAAATTTTCAACTTCATTTTTATTCTTTCTCCAACCCGCCATTTGGTGCCACTTGGTAAAAGACTGATGCAACCCAAAAATTATCCCAATAGAAAAATATTTAGGACTAGCACAACGTGTTTGAAGTTTTGGATTTTACGAAATATCATCGTCTTTTTGAGTATAATGATAATTTAGCTACATTTTTGGACCTATGACTAGTTTTAACAGAAATGCTACATTCTTTTACTCAAGCACGACTGACAAGTATGTCTGACTTCTACAATGATGCATGGTTTGTTATATATTCCTATGAACAATTGACCATCACAATAGTATTTGACTCGTGAGTCCCTGAGAACGATGACCATAAACCTTTACTAGAAAGCTAACACATTGCTATGTTCTTTTGATAGGCCTGCTTTCTATCTACAGGAATCCTTTGTTACACTAAAGGCTCTTTATTACATGCTTAACTATAACACAAATTCTGATATAATACGGACAAGGACCTCAATAATAGTTGAACTAGAGAAAACTACTGATGACACATGTATTTTCGTTTATTGTGGCAATCAGAGCAGAATGACACAGGGTATCACAGATAAAATTTATCAAGAGCTGCTGTAAGCAGATGAATTAAAATAGATGTTGAAATTATTGAGATCATAATTTTTATGATCTAAAAAATTACTTGTTACCACATAGGAGTCAAAGAGCAGCTTTTAAACAACTTCCAAAGAGAGCATCATAATTGAGTACCTGGTGAAGCCTACTCACATTGTTGTCTATTTCATAATATAGAAGTTATCCCATTAAAAGTATAAGCTTAGGCCTACTTTTAGAGTTGAAAACATGAACACAGAGTCAAACAAAAGTGCTGTCAAGAGTGGACTCAAATTACACTGCCTTTATTAGCTATTGTAAATTAACTACCTATTATAAATTAGCATAACTGGCGATGGTGTCAAACACGTAAGCTATATGCAACTCAAAATCTCTACGTCATGCTGAGCAATGGATCCAGCTGAAATTACAGTGGCCATTAGGACATCTCAGACGACCAACCAATTCAATGGTATAAGTATAGCATCCTCAAGACAACACCCATTGCTACACTCTTGGTGGCAGATGAACACCTTCCTTGGGCAACATGCCAGAGATTTCACTTTGAGGGAATTTATAGTGAAAACTACACCATAGCTCAAACCAATGCAAAGACCAAATGCAATTTGAATTGTGAGACAGTGTAATAATGCCTCAGGTTGAAAACATTTTAGCCTAAATTTGAGATAAAAATTCGCATCTAAAAATAATGGATTTCTACTTTTTAATATTACACCAGTTCCTTGTACCCAGTAACCCCATGAACAATGGCGGTAGAAAAAGAAATATTTCTCAGAAATCAGACCTCATTAAGAATTTTAGTGATTTTGCAGAATAAATTAATTATGTTGGACACAGACGAAACCGCACAAATTTTATATTTATCCCTAATAATACTATTACTGTTCCCTTACTGTAACAGTCTAAGAACAACAAGCTATTATAATCAATCAAGACAAGGTAAAAGAGGTATATTTGTAAAGAAATAAGATATGCTAGATGTTATCTGTGATGCGGTGTGTTATACAGGTTTTCTAGCCTTTGAGGAATTTTTCTTGAAGTGGCGCTATATAAATTGATGATTATGATTGCGATAACAGTAGCATCATCATGTTTAACTACAGGTAGTTGAATTGATTCCTGGTTTGAAGATTTCTGGTTGATTAAAGCCATATAGCTACTTTTGAGCATTAGAAGTCTTGCTATAATAAGGGTAAAACTTTGATGGCGTTGTGCTAGTCCTAAATATTAATATTTTCTCTTACAACTTTTTGCGTGAGGTTTCTGGGGAGAATGGAACCAAACGGCGCCTTGGAGAACAGTCAATTCAAACGTTCATTTTTAACGACCACCCTAATATATATATATGTATGACATGTATATATAATAAAAATTTATATGCATATTATATGTGCATAATTTCATATGTATATAATAAATCTCTATATATCTCAATGACATAAACTGTATAGGCCTACACTTCTTTAAGATACATGTACACATGTTCTTATAGGTATATACAGAAACACAATCATTGCGATGGCATAAATCATGATATTATATTAAGGTCATGAAATGCCTGCAGAATGCTGTATCCATCCGACGCAGCGCTCGTGAATACACGGGTGCCCTGAGATTAGAATTGAAACTTCGGAGTTTACGATTACGATTTAATAAAATTTAGATTTCATTCAATTTAAATTTCAGATTTAATTCAGTTTAAAGTTCAAATAGGTGGAAAACTCCAAGCAGGTAGATAGGTAGGTAGGTAGGTAGATATAGGTAGGTAAGTAGGTAGGTAGGTAGGTAGATATAGGTAGGTAGGTAGGTAGGTAGGTAGGTAGGTAGGTAGGTAGGTAGGTAGGTAGGTAGGTAGGTAGGTAGGTAGGTAGGTAGGTAGGTAGGTAGGTAGGTAGGTAGGTAGGTATACGTAGATATAGGTAGGTAGGTAGGTAGGTAGGTAGGTAGGTAGATATAGGTAGGTAGGTAGGTAGGTAGGTAGGTAGGTAGGTAGGTAGGTAGGTAGGTAGGTAGGTAGGTAGGTAGGTAGGTAGGTAGGTAGGTAGGTAGGTAGGTAGGTAGGTAGGTAGGTAGGTATACGTAGATATAGGTAGGTAGGTAGGTAGGTAGGTAGGTAGGTAGGTAGGTAGGTAGATATAGGTAGGTAGGTAGGTAGGTAGGTAGGTAGGTAGGTAGGTAGGTAGGTAGGTAGGTAGGTAGGTACGTAGGTAGGTAGGTAGGTAGGTAGGTAGGTACGTAGGTAGGTAGGTAGGTAGGTTGGTACGTAGGTTGGTTGGTTGGTTGGTAGGTTGGTAGGTAGATAGGTAGGTAGGTAGGTATCTGGTAGGTTTGTGCGTAGGTAATTAGGTAGGTATGCGCAGGTATGCCGGTTGTTAGGTAGGTAGGTGGGAGGATCTGCCTGTCCGTCCGTCCGTCCGTCCGTCCGTCCGTCCGTATGTCTGTCTGGCTATGCTGTGTGTATGTCTGTCCGTCTGTCTGTTCTGTCTGTCCGTCTTTCTGGCTATCTGTCTGTCTAGATATTTTTTAGAGATGATGGTTTTACGATCGATGGAGTTTCAGACAAAGGCCTTTAAGAAGTATCTACTACAGAATCCCACTTCATCCTCTGCTTCCGGCTAAGATTCACTCGCATCCGCTTGCAACCTGAGGTGGCGACATCACTCGATAGAGCGGAAGACGACCTGACCCTTCATAATAAGCCACTTGATGCTAACAAATTGGTCTAATCACCACATGCCTCGTTTTGCGCTTTGTGTTTGTTTACGTGTGTGAACGTGCTTGTGTGTGCGCGCGCGCGTGTGTGTGTATGTGCGAGTGTGTGTGCGTGTGCCTGTGTGTGTGCGTGTGTGTCTGTGTGCGTGTGCTTGGTGGAAGGATACAACTACGACTCCGAACGTCGGAACTCGTGACCGTAATCATGCCCCCATATTCAGAATTTGCACACTTCTCATAGGCTATTCTGGCGGGGAAAATGGATGGAACCCACCCCCACCCCCATCAGGTTCATAGCCCCTCTGACACGAGGTTCGTACAGGCTTTCAACAATGCAATGGCAAAGGTGGCAGATAGAAAAACGAAGAAAAATTAGCGGATGACTATAATAAAAAAGGCCATCAGCTATTTTGGCGGGAAAATGCTTCTTTTTGGGAAATGGTATCGTTTTTTGGCCGACAATTCGACGAAACAACTAAAAAAAGGTCATCAGTTTTTACGGCTAAAACCAACGAAAAAAATGTTCTTAGTCAAGACCGAAACATTTGGCCTGCCCTCGAAAATTTCTGTATTCGCCCATGGCTATTCGTACTTCTCATATATAATATTACTGAAACATAACTGCAATCAGTATTTATAAACTTTAACCTTGCAACTGAATAAAACCGTAATTGTATAGGCCAATGTAAATATTGTATTGTACATGTAAGTTGTTTCAGCACTTTAGTTTTTCAATTTGTTTCTACACACATTTGTTTAAAGTCTTGAGATAGCTTAAGGGCCCGTGACTGCTCTGAATAGAGGTCCGGAATTGCTTTCATCGACCATGACGTGGCCACTCGTCAATCGAATTACGATTTCACAGTCGGCTGAGCGACTGGTATAGTGCATTACGTCTGGAAGATGTGGCAGACCACAGACTCCACACCCAAATCGATATTATGTCGAAAACTAGACGGAGGCCTATACATCAGAGGAGCTTGGGAAATGGAATGTCTGTATTTTTCAGGGCTTTTTTAAAAATTTTAAATAAAAAAAGTATTTGTCTTTTGTTTTGTTAATAGAAGACCAGTTTTAAGCTAAAATTTAAACGTGCTTGATATGCAAATGGTTTCGTTTTAATTAAGTTAATTAAGTAATCAAATCAATTCAATTTAATTGGATCAATTTTTGCCCGACATCCTCAGTTAGAATGAAGTTAGATTAATAATTTTTCAATAATTTTGAAGCTTGATACAAGACCGTTGAAAGGATGAATCAATATGTCGCAGAATTGACCTTAATACTGGATTTTGTGTGTGGAGCCACCGAGCCACACATGGTTCGAGTTTTGGGACACATGGATATGTCTTGAGGCAGGTGTAGCTTAATTAAGCCGAGACGTTCAGGTATTGCGGGCTTGCGGCAGAGCGCAAAACACGCACGAAGATCGGTTCCAGACGCCATGCTGACGTATACGGTCACGTGGTTAAGTTATATAGCGCTTTGCTATCCTGTTCCTTTCTTAACCAGAGTTCGTAGGAGTCGTCCGTGGCCTTTGGAGTTGTTTGAGGCTATAATTGGGTCGGTCTGCTGGTATAAAATGGGAACACGTTTTGGCGCCATGTCGAAGGTCGACTCAGCCTTCTGTTCAGCAGATGGCGATGGCGAACTGAGCATTAGGATACATGTGATGGACGCGTTGCATGACGGTCAAGCAGTTAAATTTGACTCCTGTGAAAACTTGTGTTCATCCGTTCAATCTATGAATAAATTGTTGTAATCATTCTGTGGTGTGTTCAGTTTTAAATAACAAACGAAGATTATTTTTACTGTTGTTGTTGCTTCTCCTGTTGTTGTTGTTGTTGTTGTTGTTGTTGTTGTTGTTGTTGTTGTTATAGTTATTATTATTATTATTATTATTATTATTATTATTATTATTATTATTATTATTATTATTTGTGGTTATTATTATTAATTTTTAAAAACGCCTGGTGGGTAAGACCTCGTCTTCAAGGTGTGAGGCAAAAGTACCTTTATAGTTTGAAAGCGACCAGGTTGTAACATTGGATCATTGTGATTATTATTATTATAAATATCAGCAGCAGCAGCAGCGGCATCAGTAGCAGCAGCATCATTCTCAAGATTTTAAAGACTTTACGACTGACTGAACGTATTTGCTATGGACTTAAAACCACAAACATTCCGCTTTGTTATGCGCTATAATAATTTTCAAAACCTCTGCAACTCGTCTGTCATGAAATGCCATAAAATTATTGTCGACGCCAATTAAAGAGATAACGACACCGAGTGAGGTAACGCATATGGTTCTGTCAACGGTGTCTGCTCAATATCCGCAAATTTATCGCCCAGAATTTATGATGGGAGGAGGCGAACCACATCTGGTGCGATTTACTAACTCCCAAAATAGCATAGCATACTGTGCATGTATATAATATATGCATGCGTATGCATAGAATAACTATGTACGCGCATTGTATAAGTATTATAAAGTATACACATATATAATCTATATTTACTCATCGTTCAGCGTGTCGAATTATTACGTACGCCACAGCATTAACATTAACACACACGCTTGCTCCAAAGTCATCCAATTCCACTTATATGTGTATTTTATGCGTATCAATTTTCCACCCTCCAGTTTACGTGCAGATAAAAATTTCAATCTCGGCTCCACCTTTCATGCATGACGTACACGCCGCTGTCTTTCCCGTTTCCGGTACAGATTTTATAGCGCAGTTTTGTTGAGTTCTTCTACCATTTGATCGTCGACTAATAAAAGGGCGAGCAATTGTGTATTATATGTAAGTACGACACGGGACGCGCGGCCGATCATGGGACTATCCATGCGAATTCGGATAATTACCGTATTTTCGCGCATATAACACGCGAGTAATACAAAGCAAAATACGGTATGGGCTTATTGGCAATTCTTCTCAGCGCGCTCTGGGTTGTGATTGATCGGTGCTCTGCTTTAGAGCTTAACGCTTTAGAAATTTCAAGTTTACGATGATCGTTAGGGTTTAGATTACGAAATAGTTTATGCTTTCACTGCTTTCCAGGGTAAACTTTAAGGAGGCCCTTGTGGTCATAATATACACAATTACACATATAATAATTTTATATGATCACTGCCGTACACGTATATTTAGGCTACTTTAATATTGGGTCGGCATGTAGTAGTATTGTGGCCTCAATATCAACGTAGAAGCCTACCTCCAAGTGACTAATCCCAGTTATATGTGTATTTTATGCCTATTAATTTTCAACACTATGTAAACGATAATATTTCACAATATTAACGTTTCCAATCGACCCGTTTATATGTGCGTTTTATGTGTGTACGATATGGCTTGACGCTTATTTTCTTGTATTTATTCGAGGTATTTTAGATTACGCTGTGTGATGTTTAGTTATGTAATGTAACTTTACGGTTGTGTCGTGTCAAATTTCGCTACTTTACGCTGTGCTATATGCTATGTAATATGACGTTTGTGCTAAAATTACGTTGTGATCATGGAACTACACTGTGCTAAGACTATACGTTGTGTTAAGTTATGTTACGTAATGTTACGCTATATTACGCTATGTACTACTAGGCTAAGGGATGCAGCGTTAGGAAATGTAACGTTGTGCTGTCATGTGATGTCAGGTTATGCTACATTGTGTAATGTTACGTTATATGATGCTACGTTACATTACATACGCTGCGACGTTCGTATGCATTATTACGTGGTGTGATCTTACATTTTTTACGTTATATTACGATGCACTACATTGTGTTAACATCACGTTCATCTTTCTCCATTCTCTGTCCTTCTCTTTCTCCTTCTCTCTCTCTCACCATTCTCTGTCTTTCTCTTTCTCGTTCTCTTTCTCCTTCTTCTTATCCTTTTCTTGTTCTCCTTTGCATCTTGCTCTTATGGAATCGATTTCCCGCAACTCACTCTCGTCCCTTCATTCGTACTCTTGTTTCATCCCTAAGGGCGGTTCATCCTCCTCCTGCTCCCCTCTCCTCCTCCTGCTCCTCCTCCTTTCTCTTTCATCCGTCACAGTTCGTCCACCCCTTCTCTAATTTCCCTCCCACACCAATGGGCGACCATTTCCCCGCAGGTGAAGTTTCACCTCTCCTCACGACTCGCCTCTCCTCCTCCTCTTACTCCTCCTCCTTCTTCTTATACTCCTCCTTCATCTCATTCCTCTCCCCTTCTCCTCCACCTTCCTCCTGTCCTCTTCCATCTCCTCCTCCTCCTTTTCGTCCTCCTCCCCATCCTCTTTCTCCTCCTCCTCCTCATTCTCCACCTTCTTTTCCTTATATCAGCATCCCTGCCCTCCTCCTACTCCTCCTACTCCTCCTTCTCCGCCTCTTCCCCTCCTCCTCGTCTTTCTCCTCCTCCTCATCTCCTTTCCATCATCTCCTCCTCCTCCTCCTACTCCTCCTCCTACTCCTCCTTCTTCGTCTCTTCCCCTCCTCCTCCTCCTCTTTCTCCTCCTCCTCCTCACCTCCTTTCCTTCATCTCCTCCTCCTCCTCCTTCTCTTTCTCCGCCTCTTCCCCTCCTCCTCCTCTTTCTCCTCCTCCTCACCTCCTTTCCTTCATCTCCTCCTCCTCCTCCTCCTTCTCCTCCTTCTCCAGTACTATATGTCAATATTCACCGGTCGCCTTACTGACCGACTTAGATCAGCATCCCTCTCCCCCATTTAGCATCCTTCCTCCATTCCCTTTAAATCCTTCTTCCCCCTCCTCACTGTTGCTGTTGCTTCGACCCACGTCTCTCATCGTCCATCTCTCGCTCTTATAAATATTCTTATAAATATTCTTATAAATATTCTTATAAATATTCTTATAAATATTCTTATAAATATTCTTATAAATATTATTATAAATATTCTTATATTCTCCGGTTTCGATGCACGATCTCGGCATAATTGAAGCCGCAAAAGGAGATGCTGTAAAATATAATATAATACTTCGCTCTGTCTCTGTATTGAGTTGCTTTTTGTCCACATCTTCATCTATCTCTGTACGTCTGTCTGTTTGTCTGTCTGTCTGTCTGTCTGTCTGTCTGTCTGTCTGTCTGTCTGTCTGTCTATCTATCTAACTTTCTGCACCTGTCGATTTTGATAAGTCTGTTGTCTGTCTGCTTCTTTGTCTGTCTTTCTGTCTGTGTATGTCTGTTGGCTTGCATGCCCATCTGCATCCAGACGGCCGAACAGATAGGCACATAAACGCCAGAGTGTTACACCACACACAATCAGTGATATATATATATATATATATATATATATATATATATATGCGTGTGGGCTCCAATGAGCGCGTAGCCTCGTTTCTGTGCGTGTGTGTCTGTGATTGTGTGACTGTTTGTGTGTCTGTGCGTCTTGGTGCATGCGGTTGTGTGCTTCTGTGTGCGTCTGCCTGTCTGGCGGTGTGTCTATAAAATTACTTGTATTTGTCTGTGAGTTTGTGTGTGTGTGTGTGTGTGTGTGTGTGTGTGTGTGTGTGTGTGTGTGTGTGTGTGAGAGAGCTTGTCTTTGTATGTGTGTTGTGTGTCTGTACATGTCCGTATGCGTCTATGTACGTCTCTAGGTCTGTCTGTGTGCGTCGCTGTGTATGTCTGTGTGTCTGTCTGTATTTGTCTCTATGTATCCTGTGTGTCTGTGGTGTGTTTGTGTGAAGCAGCTGAGTAAGTATATAATTACGTAAGTGGAAGCTGAAACAAAGAAACCAGGATTTATTTGAGACCTGATCCGAACAATGTTTCTGAACAACGCCCTCGTGACACGAGAACATGAACCACTAGATCATGAGCATCGTCATCATGACGATCATGGTCATGACTGTCGCAAGACTCAAGGCGGTCTTCTCAATTGGCGCCACATGAATGCTAAAAAGTGGAGGTGGAGAAGGAGGAAACGGAGGAGGAAGAGCTACCGCGTGGGTAGGGTGGTGGAGGAAGAGGAGCGTGGATAGAGAAGTGCAAGATATACGGCGAAGGAGAGTATTCAGGTGATAGATAAAAGGAAGATGACATAGAACATAATAAGAAAAGGAGGAGGCGGACATGGAGGAAGCATAGGCGGAGACCTGGTCCGAACTTTGGGGGG
>OX457044.1:50743868-50783868 GCA_949752735.1 Lumbricus terrestris | reverse complement strand
AAGCTATGGACAAAGATGAAAACTGCGATTCAGGAGGCGGCGGAGAAACATGTACCAAAGAAAACGTCAAGGAAAATTACACCATGGCTATCCAAAGAGGCCATTGAGGTGGCAATGGAAAGGAGAGTAGCAAAAAAGGAAGGGAATAGGGATAGGGTAAAAACATTGAATAAGGCCTTCCAAAGGAAGGCAAGGGAGGATAAGGAAAACCATCTCAAGGAAATGTGCAAGGAGATGGAGGAAGAAGGGAAGAAAGGAAGAACTAAAGAACTGTTCGCAAAGATAAAGGAAATAACAAAGACAGCAGGCCCTAGAATGGGATCACTCAAGACAAAGGATGGGAAGACAATAGGAGACGAGGAGGAGATGAAGGCAAGGTGGAGAGAGTATACGGAAGAGCTGTACAAGGAGGACGAACGTGTCGTGAAGGAAAACATCAAAATAGAGGAAGTTGAAAACGAACCAGAGATATTGGAGGCAGAGGTGGAGTGGGCGATAAAACAGTTAAAGGACAACAAAGCGCCAGGACACGATGGAATACCTATAGAACTGATAAAAGCGGGAGATGAAGCAGTGGTGAGGACTATTACAAAGCTATGCAATCAAATCTGGAGAACTGGGGAGTGGCCGGAGGATTGGAAAAGGTCAGTGTTCATACCAATATTCAAGAAAGGAGACGCGAGAGAGTGTGGAAATTATCGAACGATAGCGATGATATCGCACACGAGCAAAATACTACTCAAAATAATCCACAAAAGAATGGAGAAGACAATTGAAAGAGAATTACCAGCCAACCAAGCGGGATTCAGGAAGGCGCGTGGAACGCGTGATCACATCGCCAATATAAGGTGGATTATGGAGAGACAGAGGGAGTACGGGCAAGAGGTGCATATGTGTTTTATAGACTACAGCAAGGCGTTTGATTGCATAGACCATACACTACTGTGGAGGACACTAATCGAGATGGGAATTCCGAAGCATCTGGTTAAACTACTGAAAGGCCTTTACGTGGATCAAGAGGCGGTTATAAGAACTGAATATGGAGACACAGAGAAATTTAAAATAAGGAAAGGAGTGAGGCAGGGGTGCATTTTGTCCCCTTTCCTGTTCAATCTGTATGCCGAGAGAATTATGAGGAGGGCTGGATTGGAGGAGGCAACAGAGGGGGTAAGGATAGCGGGGAAAATACTGAATAATTTGAGGTACGCTGATGATACGACATTATTGGCGGGTAAGAAGGACGACCTGGCCGAGTTAATAAGAAGAGTCAGGATGGAAAGCGAAAAGGCGGGACTATACTTCAATGTAAAGAAAACAAAAGTTATGACAACTGCAACATGGGAAAACTTTGAGGTGGATGGAGAAACGATAGAGGTAGTATCGAGCTTCACATTCCTGGGATCTATGTTAGAGAAGGAGGGAAGATGTGATATGGAAATAAGGCGGAGGGTATCAATGGGAAAAACGGCAATGAACGGTCTGGGAAATATTTGGAAAGATAAATATGTGAGCAGGGAAACAAAGAAAAGACTGGTAAGAGCACTGATCTTCCCGGTCGTCCTATATGGATGCGAAACATGGACAAAGACACTGGATATGGAAAAGAAAATCAACGCGTGCGAGATGTGGATTTGGAGAAAAATGTTAAGGATTTCATGGACGGAGAAGAGAACTAACGAATCGGTGCGTGAGGAGCTCGGAATAGAGAGAGATGAGACACTACAGCAAACAGCGACTTGGAGGAAATTGAGCTACTTCGGCCATGTGATGAGATCTAACGGTTTGGAGAAGGAGCTGATGACGGCATGCGGTGAGGGAAGGAGGAGACGCGGAAGACCAAGGAAGAGATGGTTGGATGAGGTACAGGAAAAGTCTGGCATGAACTTGGAGGAGCTGAGAGAGGCAACAAGAGAGAGGGGACACTGGAGAGGATACATCAAGAATATCGCCAGAGCTCCAAGAGCTGACGGCACCAGGTGACCAGGTGACGGCGCGAATATATATACATTATATACATATTTGTATACATACATTTATATTTCATGTTAGTGTTTATGCGTTGTTTGTGTGTATATATAGATAGGTCTTAAAAGAGGGTTTTCGCGTCTGTTTCAAATTACCTGTTATACATTCTGTGGGTACATGATAAGCCACTGAAGGCAATCAAATGCTGCGAGGCCCACAAGGTAAGCCGACGTGTCTTGTGTCGATTGATCTTTGGCTTAGCATTGAAGCTCAATGATGATGCGCTCTTGATCCCGCTTCCAAGAATTTCGCTGTACGTGGAATCCGATGCATCGTAGGCCATCCTCCGCTGCTGCTGCTGCGCCAACAGCTCAACAACAAAGACTGATGGTAGTAAAGTGCTTTCTGATGCTCTGCAGGTTTACAGCAGCATCTTGCGTTGGCGGGTTTTCGATGATCAACGTCATGCAATGTCTTATTAATTTTCATATGACGTTGCCACAATAGTCTAATTTTGTCATTCATATTTATAATTATTATTAGTATTATTATTAGTAGTAGTAGTAGTACACCGGCAATTCGTCCATTGCCGGTGTCACGAAATAGAGTATCCCCCGTATTAATCGTATCCCCCAAATGAAGAAAAGTGGAAAAAGTCACTTCCGCGTGTATTTTGTTTGCTAATTAATTTTCATCTGCTTTGTTTTGAACAATGACACTGACAGGTATGTTTATTCCTACTAGATAATTTTTTTTGCTTTGGTTTTAGAGCGCTTAAAACTTTTAAAACACTTTAAAACATTCAGAGTAAATAAACTAAATAAATTCGAGTTGCCTTTCTCTGCACATTGCTTAGAGCACTTAAAACAATTAGAGTCACTTCAAATTTTGATTAGAGCACAAATTTTTCAATTATACGCATTTTTCAAAAAAGAGATAGACTGGTTCATCCCCCGGATAGTCTAGACCGGTTAATTCCATCCGGAGGGATAGATTAATTCATCCCCTCGGATAGCTTTCAAGGGGATACTCCGTTTCGTGTCACCGGCTCAAGGGCCAAGAAAAGGACATGAGCGCCTCACCAACGGGCCTTCGGCCCTGGGATGACTTTTTTTTATCTCGTATAACCGGTGACACAGAGAAACTAGCACCCTTTTCCAGCGCATTGCCATCTTAATCCAACGTTTCAACGTCATTGCCTTCCATGGAACCTTTGCTACGGTGGATCTTGGCCTACTCAAGCAATTCCAGAATGAACTTTTAAGTCTCCGGGTAATTTTTGCTTAGATCATGAGAGATCTAAGGTACCTCTGGTAAAAGAATAATTATGGTAAATGGTAATTACTGTTATTGCAATGGCAATAAGTGACGAATAGCTACTCTAGAACCTCTCCAGTCATCATCTTAACCGGGGGCTTTTAAAAAGAAATTTTGCAACTGCACAACCAGCAATTTTTATCCAGTCCACTGTTTGTCTAAATTTCTGACGACCCTTTAAACGTCGTTTGTCAGAAATTTTCCCCCAAAAAGTCGCCAGTCGCCGGATATCAGTGGCGTAGCCAGGAATTTTTCATGGGGGGGTTTATGGCCGGAAACCCTGTTTTTTTTGCTATTTTTCTTACTTAAATGGAAAAATAACCTTAAAAAATCTTTTTCCGGAGCCAATGGGGGGGTTTAACCCCCGAAACCCCCCCTTGCCTACGCCACTGCCGGATATAAAATCTAATGACCTTTATTCTAAGTCTTTCCCTTTAAATTTAGTCTTCCGCCGTATTTTCATAATTTTTCCACTACACAAGCCCTTCGTTCCATTTCGCTCTTCCGTGGTAAACAGGACTGCAGTTACCTTTTCTACTCATTATCACTGCACAAGATTGCTTTTACAATTGCACAAAATCATTTACAACTGCACATTTTGTGTATAACTGCACGTTAAAAAATGACCTGCTTAACCCTAAGGAATAGCCTATAAAAACGATGTGATAATATTATGTTTAATGCATGAAAATCATTGATCTTTGGATTTCGAATTCGGCCGAGGTCCGTCAAAAGTGACCGATGATAGGAGTCGACGACCATTCGTCTGTCTGGCGTCTTCGGTCTTTGAACTGCGATTCGGTCCAGTTGACCGCGACCGTCGAAGGCCGAACATCGGTCCCAATGGGTGACCGAATCGTACGTCTGTGCATGTTTGCATGCGAGACAAAGCATGACCACGCTGACATCATCCCTGTCAGCATCAGCATCATCGTCGTCGTCATCATCAGCATCATCATCATCAGCATCGGCACCATGGCAGCATCATCAACAGCATCATCATCATCGTCATCATCATCATCGTCGTCGTCATCGTCATAATAATTATCATCAGCACCAGCAGCATCAGCATCATCGTCGTCATCATCGTCATCATCATCAGCAGCAGCAGCAGCACCAGCATCATCATCAGCAGCATCGTCATCATCATCATCATTAACATCATCATTTGCGGCCTCTTCGTAATAACTTACGTAACAGCCATAATCATCTTCATAATCATCATCATCATCACTTCGCCACATCATCGGCATCGAACCGTGACTGTGTGTACTTCTGAGCTCTTGAAGAAAAAAAATACAAAATGCAGTTGTCTTGAATTTTTTGATCCGCTGTGTTGTACGATGCTTTTGCAGGTCAGCGTCACTCACGTGAGTGACTTTTGCCCTTTTTTATGCAGCAATGAAATCGAAAACTATAAAACGTTTCTAGGTTTATTTTTCTGACCTCTTTCGCTCACGTACCACTAAAATGCGACGATCAACAGCAGACCCTATAAAGCATTGAGTTCCATGCGAAATGTTTACCTATTCAATCGTCCATTTTATCGATCCCAAGTCAAGATTTAGAGACTGCTTTTTCCACAGCAGACTATCATACGTAAACCAGTTCCCGTGTTCACTGTTTCGTTGCCACTGTGCGTACTGAACATTAAAACAAACGGTGGAGAAATCCCTCTGGAACTTAAGTACTTTGTTCCTGATGTCATCTGCGTATAGCGCGAGCAGGCGGCAGGTTAATAGAGTCTCGAACCCCAAGCGCATTCGTGAGATTTTGTTAGGGTTCTGTATAAGCGGCGATATGCATGCATTTAATAATGTATTATACCAATGGGAAACTTTCAGCTGCAATTACTCTTTTATGTCATGTATCTTCCCCGTATGACCTTGAATTCATTGGAAAGAGGATCAATCGACAGCTGCGTCATAGACGAAGGGAAAGGAGTGCTTCTGGTGATTCTCGTTTAAATTGGCGCTATATAAAAGTATCTGATTGCAATAGCAAATTACGAGTTACAGCTGGAGTTACGGCTGTGGCCAAGTGTTAGTCCTTTGCGACTCATTGGAGGCATCTGTCTGGGATATCGACTCTATAGTAAACGGACTCTCTGTTTGATAAGCGACAAGACTTGCAACTCATTCAGCCTTTACAGATGCGCACATGTCCTATTTAGAACCAACTTCCTATGAGAATTCAATAGTTGCGTTATTCCGGCTATAGTAGCATCACGTTTGAGGTAATGCGTCTAGTAACATCAATAATAATAATAATATCTTTTCTTTAATTAAACGCCTGCAAGACGCACTGTGCTTTACATTTACAAGTTATGCAGTAATCTTAATTAAACTTAACTACTAACTGAACAGACAGCTTTGTAATTACACGGCGCTTATAGCAGCCTACAAAGCAAATCCGCTCAACGGGGGCTCGAACCTGCTACCTCTCGCACTCTACGCCAGCGTGTTATCCATTGCGCTACCGCCCCCCCCAAGCACAAAGGCCAGCACAAGTTACACAACTACTGAAATCTATCCTATATAAGAACTTTTATAGCGCTACGGTAAGTGGCAGCGCTACAGCATGGTACTTGGTAACGCGCTTGCATCTGGTATAAAAGCCGTTCCCTGGTCATTTTCCCTGTTAGAGTCTTCGTCTTGAAATAACTACGGTACTTGTGAAATAATTACTTGAGAAGTATTCCTATCACTGGTAGCCTACCGGTACCTTAGTGCGAAGAAATCTATGAAAAACCAGTAAGTGGTATTTCAAAAGTAGGTGCAAATTTCTTGCCACTATGTGCAGGCGGGCGGGCGAGCGCCCATGGGTGGGGGCAGAAGCGGTGATACTCTGAAACGCTTGATGAGCACCCAATGAACTCAGCATGGAGATGTAGCAACGACTATCAATTTGTGAGTCGATGGAAGAGACTTACATGTAAGAATCGATGTGATTAATTATTGAAAAACCTTCGCGAAGGTTTCTGAATTTCAATTGGGTGAAGTGGGAAGATGGGCTGGCCTTGCAACGAGGGAGCCACTTGTACCCATTGCCCTTGTCGTGCTCTTATAAGCCTATTCCTGCCCTATGTCTGTCTGTCTGTCTCTCTGTATGTATGCCTCTGTCTGTCTCTCTGTATGTCTGTTAATATGTCTCTCTATTACAATCTGCCTGTCTGTTCATCTGCCTGTTCTGTTTGTCTCTCTGCCTCTCTGTATGCCTTTGTTCTGCTTCTCTCTTGCATGTCCGTCCATAGGCCTGTCTATATATGCCTGTGTGTTTTCTGTCTTTTTCAGTCCTTCTGTATACCTGTTAATGTCTTTCTGTCCATCTGTTCATCTTTGTCTCTCTACCTTTCTGTATGCCTTTGTTCTGCTTCTCTCTTGTATGTCTGTCTACAGGTCTATAGGCCTATGTGTTTTCTGTGTCTTCCAGCCCCTCTGCTTGTCTGTCTGATAGTCTGTCTCCCTCTGAATGGATTGGCTTTTGGTTTTTAATTTCTGCACCTGAATATCTGGCTGTCCAACTATCTGTTTGCCTCTGCCTGTCTCTCTCTCTCTCTCTCTCTCTCTCTCTCTCTCTCTCTCTCTCTCTCTCTCTCTCTCTATCTCTCTCTATCTCTCTCTCTCTATCTCTTTCTCTCTGTGTTTGTCCATCTGTCTCTCTTTGTTATCATATCCCATTGTTGCAATGTACATAGAAACTTTCTTCCGCTTTCCAGTGGCATTTCCATAAGCAGACGGACGTCATCTCCATTGCTTCCTATGGGGACTCGCCGGCTATCTGTCCATCTCTCATAGACTGTATACGATAATACGAGCACACACTTACAAGACGGAGGTCGTCTGCTCATGAGAATTATAAAAAGAATTAGAAGTCGTATTCCGGCGACTTCAGATTCTTCCGCCCTCCTTCTTGCATATTTATGATCCTAGAAATCGAATCCTCTGTTTGCTCGACTGCATGGCTGCCTACGTAAGCGACTGATTGCATATGCCTATCTGCTTGCCTGCATGGCTACGTATACCTGCCTGTTCTATACATGCAATCGTGGCCGGTCTTTCTTCCATACTTCTTCCGCTTAAGAGAGTATACACGCGCGCATTCACGTGCACTTCTGTCTCGATGTATAGTCTATACACACGCACACACTTACATACACACATAGTCTGAAATACCAACAAAAGTCGCATTAGCATAATCAAGGCGAGAGGAGACAAGGCGACAGGCTAAAGTCTTCGAAATATTGTTAGTCAGAGCCGACCTGATGTGGCGTATTGCCCTGATGTGTTAAAAGCAAGATCTACAAAGGTTAGTTTTATGCATACGAAAAGTAAGCACAACAGGGTAACACCAAGAGTTTTCACAGAACCTGATAATTGTACCGCAGACCCTGCGAGGTCGATGCTGGAAAACAAAATTGCTATAGCGCTTCTCTACCGGGCACCAGTTTTTTCACGAGCGCTGTGTTTAGTCATAAGAGCTATCCGGAAATGTCAAGGGTAGATCCTACATGTATAGTCATGTTGCGAGATAGACCAGGCATAGAGGGGAGACAGAGCGCTGATAATGCGTGTTTAGTGGAGGAGTGGAGGAAGAGAATGCGTGAAATACGGGGGGAAGGCGGGGTCCCGAGATTGGATGGATTAGGGTCGATGCTGGAAGAAACGTACCAAGCTTTTGTGAAGCGCCTTTGTGAAATTTGAGACGTTTCTACGCTGTCGGAGGTCACCTCTTGGACGACGACCAATGATCGAATATACGATGCACGTATACTTACTTATGCACCGGAGGACTCCATTCTCTAATGACGCCATTTGTCATCCAGACGATGTATACTTGAGAGTGATTTCGCCGTCCCTGCAGTGACGTATATCACACTTAATAATTCATTCGTTTAACTATTAATTGTAGCGATTCGTAGTAACAGTAGATTAATTACCGGTGCCTCTTCTTTTCTTCTTTCGTTCATTCATTCGTGCAATTAGTCGATTGATTGATTGACTGATTGATTGATTGGCACGAGGGTGAAATGTCTCCAGAGTAATTACTCGCGGAGAATATTATTGTCTCCGGATAATTGTCTTCTGGAGAAAATCCTTTTCTATCAAGTTTCCTGTTGGCAAAATTAATTCCTCATCATATAATTGTCACACTACGCGCCCGTCCATTTAATATTACTGCGTCCGCAAAAAAGCACAGTTTCTACCCTCCGCCAACTCGCACATTTTGTGGACTCACATGAGAATGTACAAATAAGCTTTTGTTTCACCCTCTCTCTATTACAAAAGACAATTAGCTAAAGTCTTCATCACATATACATGCAAAATTGATGGCGAGCAACTTTTTGGGGTCGCTAGTCAACGACTTGGGGTAGAGTCGAACCAGCGACACTCCGGTTACAAATCACAAAGCAATTCGTTGCACCACCCCGTCCCATTTAAGATTATATAAGATTTGCCTTAACATAACATAACATAGCATAACATAACACTGCATGACCAAAACTTGGGTTTTAGTTGGTTCGCCAGTTTTAGGCGATTTGCTACGTCAGAGACACTGCGAATTTACCTGGTATAGCCCAATTTTTCTAGCTTCCCCTCAAATTCCTGGTCAGTGTTCACTCAGATGCAATACCGTCATCTAAGCTGCTCCACGAGTGTAGGCTATGCGACGCTTGCATTAAAGAATTTCTCAATCAGACGTTTACTGACTTAACATCAACAAAAATCTCAGGTAAACTTAGAATTAAAACAGAAACAGAAAGCTCAAGAGTAATCTGCAGATGTCTTCAACAGGAAAGAAAAACAGTTAATGCAGAGCTGCTCTTTTTTCACTGATGCAGTTACAGATGGCCAAACAATTTTCATGATCAATGTGATTATAAAAAAACGTACGCAAACCTAACCACGTTGCCCGAACCAAACCACAGTCAAACAACAGTACTGTAAGGCATCTGCAGAATGTTCCCTTTGGCTTCCTAAAAATTTACCTGTGTGTCCTCGAGTTGCTTTTGGATTCCTTGGTGCAAATTCAAGGAGCTTCTTCCACTTTAGTGCTTCCTTTCCAGTGATTAGCTTGTGAGTTTCGATTAGCCATTTTTATCTGATCCTCCTACGTCTTCTTCATCGTCATCCTCTTCATCGTAATTGTTATTAATGTTCAAAGCGATACCAACATCAGTCATGCATCGATTCATGGTATAGCAGTTGGTGCTGTCACTCACAAACCAACCATGAAGCCCTTCTATCTCTCTGTCTCTCTCTCTGTCTCTGCCCGGACAATATCATTCTGTCTACCAAAGACGTTTATGCTGCTGTACCGATCTCGCAGTTTCGTTGCTGCAGCCGCAGTCGTAGGATGCTCAATGATTTAAACGGCGTTATTGAAGGCGTCATCGTGTCATTCTTCCGCTACATAAGTTGTTGCTGATGTCTGATCGATAATTCAAAAGAAAATAGCCTAGCCTTCGTTCGACGCGCGAGCTGCCGATCTCAAAGAGGCAATGAAAGTGTTCTATTGATTTCATTTCATCTTGTAAAGTTATCTTTGAAATGAATAATAGATTCTGGTGAAGCTACCTTTCTCGGTAGGTTCGTTAACTCTTGCCGGATCATTGCGGTGGGTCCGTGGCCAACAGCCTACGCCAACTACAGGTAAGATTATTGAGATGTTGTACTGAAGATTTGCTTCTTAACCTTTACCTCGAATACCGGATGGTCGTTTTATCTTACCGACGTCTCGACTTCTCATCTGTTGGAACTATATACGACCTCCTTCAGAATATACAGTATATTCTTTTCGACAACCCCTCTGAATAGACACAGCGCTCGCGAATAAGCTGGTGCCCAACACCTGACTTTCGAATGACGCTGTAGAAATTTGGAGATTGCGATTACGATTGTGACCGATATGCCCTCGGCGGATAACCGTCCGAACATTGTCTTGTACGAAATGAAAAGCTCTGATTGAAATGTTCAGAAGCTGCTGCTGCTGTTGTCGAAATGCTGCCACAGCCGCCATTTCAACATCTGTTGCAATGGTCTGTAGTCATCTTTGATTATTGGATCTGAGTGATTGGTGTTAGATGGGTTAAAAGTCAATCCGCGATAATATGACAGCAGCTTCCATCCGATCTGGCTGCGCAGTGTGCACACGTGAAAAGTATTAGGCTACTTTTCAGAAAACCGTCTGGTGCATTTGGCTGATACTAACCAAAGGACATACACATAAACTTCTAAGCTGGCATTTCCAGCAGCCAATAGGAGTGCATCGTTTGATAAAGTCAACGTTTTCGTCGGTTCGAATCCCTCCGACTTCTAGGCTTTCACATTCGGAGCCATCTTAGCAACTCTGCTGTCTCTTGCAACCGAACTTATTATAACTCCCCTAGATATCAAGCGACAACTCAACTGACACGACGCTCGTGGATAAGCTGGTGCCCAGCACTTTTCTTTCGAATAAAACACACATCTTATCTGATGATGGTGCTCTGCCCGAAGGCAGGTTCATTGGCTTTACGCTCCTGGGGATGAGATGAGTGAGGTGGTTTCCCGTTGCCTTCCCCACAGACAATGATGGGTAAGCAACTTGCCCAAGGTCGCTCCGCAGGAGCTTGCGCCCCTGCGTCCCACACGTGCTAGCCTGAGACATATAAATCTCTGAATGTCAACTCCCAGCCCGGGGCTTGAACCGTAGTCCGTTGCAACCAACAGACGAATGCTGCTCTCGCTTACCAGTGTAGCTAACTAGGCCAGTACATCTTATCTATACACTCTGAATTTAAGAAAATTCCCACAATTCATAATTACGCAACTCATCGCTTTCTCGAATTCGGAGAGATTAGCTCCCTGTGGCAAAAGATGAATAGGAAGGTGCTTCTTATTTCTCCCGTTTGTTCTCCAAAAGGTCGACATGAATATCACTAGATAACTGCTCCAGACAGCTTGGTCTGAAAATTAGAGGCGTCGATCGACTGAAGACCGGCTCCCGCTGAACTGGTCTTGCTGGGTCTGATGTTCCGCATGCTTGCTCCTTTACATAGCATAAAATAACATAATAATTAAAAAATGATGATAATAATAATAATATCAGACACCTTTGCGGCATCGCATCTGGCAGCAACATCAGCCGGAGCGGGCGAGGCCGCAAACCAGGCAGCCGTCGCCAAAAGATCAAAGTACGCCGCAGTCACTCGGACCCATGCCTTCGTGGCGGTGGCATTGGAATCCGGCGGTTCTTGGAGCTCGGAGGACTGGACTTTGTTTTAGACCTGGGACGAAGGTTGGCCGAGGCGACTCAGGACAGACTCGAGACGAGTTACTTTCTTCAAAGAATCTCGGTGGCAGTCCAGCGGGGGAACGCCATCTGCTTCTCTTCCACATTGCCTTTGTAACAATGCTATATAATCTGACAGTTGTATAATAATAATAATAATAATAATAATAATAATAATAATAATAATAATAATAATAATAATAATAATAATAATAATAATAATAATACATAATAATAATAATAATAATAATAATAATAAAATAATAATAATAATAAATAATATAACAAAAGACAGTGTTTTAAGTGTTTCAGAAGACATGTAATTGTGCATAGCTAATGAAACATCGAATAATAGCCAACAATAATACCTAGAAGCATAGGCGTACGAGACGGGGGTCCAGAGGGGGGCAAATGCTTCCCAAATTTCGGGCAAATGTGTTTTTCGGGCAAAAGAGGCATGAACGGGCCAAAAAGTTCTTATTTTTTCCGGGCAAAACAGGTACGGGAGGATTTTTTCGGGCGCGCAGGGGTTAAAAAATCGTCAGATTTTTCGGACGGGTAAATCGTAAGAATTTTCGGGCGGATGACTAAAAAAAAGGTCGTCAGATTTTTCGGGCAAAAAACTTTTTTGGCCCCCCCACTGCCGAAATGTCCCGTACGCCTATGCCTAGAAGCAATATTAATGTTCCCCATCATATATACAGCCATGTCAACTAATAATCTTTCCCTGGTTAACCATAACCCTAACCATAGGCATATACCTAAGCTATAATACTGTTCTTGATTAGCTACCCCGTTCTGTTTCTATAGGTTTGTACCACAATGTAAGAGATAGGTAAGCGTACGCTCCATCCTTGTATCTGGCCGTTCTGCTCAATATCTCTCTCCATGTCTCTCTCCGTTCTACTCAACTGATAATGTATTATCCCTCTGTCCACTTAGAACTTAGGCCTACCTCTTTCGGAATGATTATCCACAATATGGATTATATGGATGGTCTTTCGCTTGACATGTTGATCTTCTAAACATTGATTTTCATTACAAACCGGTTTTCGGCGAGTCGTCATTGTTTCAGGCTTTCTGCTTTATTTTGTAAGCGACGCGATAGCAGTAATTATATTTAGTAATTATATCTAGCAATTATCTCCTCGTCACAGTAACTCATTTGCTTTTCAATCAAGTCCGTCCCAGTGCTTTGTGAACTACACAATCCATCATCAAGAAGGTTGGGGGGCCCATCCATATATCGCTGCGTTCGCAACAAGTCGTGTTTTTGACCACCGTTCTCCATATTGTAACTCGTAGATTTCGTGGAACCCCCCCGCATGCTGCTGGCTACTGCGTCACTGATTTACAAAAAGCCTTTAGTATTCGCGAACTGAACAATTCTACGTGCAGCGCTTTGCAAATAATTAATTAGCCTGTTATAGGATGCAGAAAGTATAATTATTAACTTTTTGCACCTTAGCAGTTTTACTTGTTCTGGTATTCTGATTAATGTTTTAATGTTTTTGTGTCATTGTACACATTTAAAATAGAAATGAGATAAAGGGCGACCCTGCTATATAATAGCGGAACAATATTGTTCCAACTAAGTTTACCATTTGACACCCATGAACTGTCACATGAACATATATAGACCTACTCATATTTTTGTTTAATTAAGCTTATGAATTGCATTGAATTTAAATGAAAATTTAAAGATTCCACTAAGTTAAAGTAGTAGAAATTTGCTGAATTATTTATTACATGGTCTAAACAATTTTGTTCGTGTCTATTCCAAATGCAAAATGCTCTATCAATTCTAAAGCGTCATCAGACAATATAGGCTAAGATCAGAATACATAAAATCAGACCTGATAAATTCAAATTGGATAAGGCAAAATTAGATAAGGTTTTGTTGGGTTGGACTAGCGCTTAAGAAATGCCTGACCATTCAGCGGCATTGTGAAAATAAGAGACACATTTGTCAGCAATTATATCAACATCAGACGCCGTCAGACTTCAATTATTGGTGCGGATTGTCCGAAGAACTCGTCGTAGGTATACTAAACCCGCGTTGCTTCATTCCTTCATCTGTCATCTGTAGGACCCTTTATACTTTCCCATAGTAATTATTTAGGCTTACACCTGGGAATAGATCTATTATAAGTTCGGTGTGATGCTATAATTTTTTATCCTGGAACATTTGGGTTGCGGTTACAAGTTCATTGATTGTATCATTTAATTCATTTATTTATTCGTTCAACCATTTAGGCCTCATTGCTCATTAGTTCACTCATTTTGTGCGTTCGCTCTGTTCGTTTCTTTTGTTTATTCACAAATTTATTACAAATCCATTCGTTCAGTCATTAAATCTCTCATCCATCCAATGATTTGTTATTTATTTTGTTATTCGTTCGTTAATTCATTCTTTCCTTCAATCATCTTCTACTCTCTTCATTCATTCATTCATTCATTCACTCGTTCGTTCGTTCATGCATTCATTCATTTAATTGTTCATTCATTCATTCATTTATTCATCTTTCATTCATTCACTCATCATTCATTCATTCAATCATTCAATCATTCATTCATTCATTCATCATTCATTCATTCATTCATTCATTTATCATTCATTCATCATTCATTCATCATTCATTCGTTCATTTATCATTCTTCATTCCTTCATTCATCATCATTCATTCATTCATTCAATCATTCAATCAATCATTCATTCATCATTCATTCATTCATTCATTCATTCATTCATTCATTCATTCATTCATTCATTTATCATTCATTCATCATTCATTCATTCATCATTCATTCGTTCATTTATCATTCTTCATTCATTCATTCATCATCATTCATTCATTCATTCATTCGTCATTCATCATTCATTCAATAATCCATTCATCATTCATTCATTCATTCATTCCTATCATTCATTTTATTTTCTGCTGCCTGCTATGCTTCCCGTCTTTCCTCTTTCTGTGTGTACTGTCCTTCTGTCGTCCAATCCTTCATTCCTCATTTCGTTCTTTCATAATTACTTCAGTCTTCTATTTCTTCTGTCATCCATTCCATCGAAATCATTTCCCTTGCGCACATTGCTTTCCTCTTTCCTTTTTCCTCATCCATCCAATAATTCACGCATGATGCCAGCAATCCACTCACCCTTCGCGTGACGTGTCCAAATCTAGGGCAAGTATTATACTCTACCCAGTCATGTACGGCAAGCGCTTGTAAACACACTGTATAGTTGAGTGCGCTTTTAGCTGTGCATCACAGGTTTGTTCTCTGCACGCCATCGCATCTTCCGAATAGATGTAGACACAAAAGCGCAGCTGTTGGACAATCAAATCAAAGCATTCTCAGACCGGTAGACTAGACGAGCTTGTGTGCACGCGCCGAGTGTAATCGCTGTCACGGTGCACGTACGGCACCTAATTATGGCTAACGCATCGCTTGTGTTAGTGGCAGCATCCATTATTAGTAATAATTTGTTTCTTTTCCACAGATGTTAAAATGCATGTTGGTATTTTCTTGTTTGGTTATTACTGTTGAAATATTGTCGTGTTTTTTGTGTTTGCTTCTAGGAACAGTTGAGTAATTGCACGTTAATAATAATTAGCTTCAACATTGATTATGAACAATTGAACTGTACTCTACCGGGGCAACAGTACTCTCTGTTTCTCTCTGTCTCTCTCTCTCTCTCTCTCCCTCTCTCTCTCTCTCTCTCTCTCTCTCTCTCTCTGTCAGTCTCCGTCTCTGTCTGTCTCTCTCTTCCAGGGCTTAAAGTGTGCCTGGACGGTCATGAACGGCGTCAATGCACTTGTTTTAAAATCTGAACGCCGTCCAGCCACTTATTGGTGAGCACAGACTAGAAAGGTAAGGGGTGTCCAGGCACTTCTTTTCCCCACACTTTATGCACTGCTCTCTTCCATTATTGCTCCCTGTCTGTCTGGCCTATCTGTCTGTCTGTCTCTGTCTGTCTCTGTCTGTTTGCCTTCCTGTCTGTCTTTCTGTCTCACTCTCATGCTGCACAATATTGCGCATTCCAGTGATTTCCTACTTCATAATTATAACAACATATCGGGACATAGCATACAACACAGATGTTCTCTGCACTTCAAAACCACAACATGTTAACATTAGTAATAGACCAAGTTAGCTCATCATTTAGCGCCGGTGAATAAGCTGGTCTCCCTGACGTGGCTTTTGTGGGCGCTGAGAAATTCTCGAAGATTTACATTTTACATTTACATCATCACTAACCTTTTCTTAGAAAGGAAATTCCTTCCACTGAGTCTGCAGGCCCAGACCAGCATCCAAATCACAACATTAGGCTTACATGCCAGCGTAACAGCTCATCAATTCTAGCTATCTTTTCTTCCCCTTAGCCGTGGAAACCAAAGCCGTATAGCAAGGATTTGATTGGGGGGGTGTCTCACCAATTTCCCTTCCTAAAAACTAAAACTGATGAGATTTTTTCTAGTCACCCGCCCAAAATCTTCAAAAAGTCATCAATTTCCTTCCTACAAACTAAAACTGATGACCTTCGTTTCGGGGGTGTTTTCATGGTTTTAGTTCAGGGTTTTTACATCATGTGCTCGTAAATGCATTCTATTATTTTTCACATTTTCCATTTCGGGGGGTGTTCAAACACCCAAAACACCCTCCCCCTAGCTACGGCCTTGATCTGCCTCCGGAATTCCGCTCAGTTTCAGTTTCAGCATGATCATTACTAACTACACCATCACCTTTCTCAGATTCCTATGTCCATCACATCTCGGGCTTTTCATTTGAAATTAGTAATAGCCCCACTGATCTTATAGAAACGGAACCCGGACCTCCTTTGAATTACCTTTACGTACAACCCTTTTTACTCAACGCAGCGCTTGTGAACAAGCTGGTGCCCTACGCCTGGCTTTCGAGTGGCGCTACAAAACTTGGAGATTAACGATCATCAAGTGGGGAAGCCAACAAGATCATCACTGGAAAGGGTGGCGACCCAGTGGGAGAGGTTATTTCAATTAGCACCGAGACACGCGATTCCACGACATCGGTGTAACAATAAATTATTAAAGAAACTAATCACACCTTTTCAAGAATTCATTGTAAGAATTCATTGTAACTGGCACAACAGGCAACACGGCACCATGCATGGCTTGTCAGTAGTAAACATTAGGGGCGGAAATTTTTCTTTAGTGCAGAGAGTTGTGGACGTTTGGAATTGTTCGGATGATAGAACCGGACGGTTTCTAGTCAGATGATTTCAGAGTGCTGCTGTGCTGGATAATAATTGTTGATTTATTATTATTATTATCGACGAGTCTATAAATTAAGTCAGAGTCTGGAATCTATGCAATGCTGTGCATGCGTTTAGGTTGATGAGCTCTTTTGACGCTCGGTAGCAAACCAATAAAACTGTCTGAAGGCAGATGCTTGTATTTGTATGTGCACTTGTTATAGCGCCCCTTCAAGCTCTCTACTCAGAGGCGCTCCCGACTACAGCGCGAACACTGCAACGAAGTTTCACGCCAAAGCGCTGAGCAATTGCGAGTGAAGGACTTGCCCAAGGTCTCTACGCAGCGACTTGAGGTGGATTCGAACCTGCAACCCTCCGGTTGCAAGGCAACGAACATATCCATATTGCACCACCGCACCCCACAAATACTGATGTTGATGAAAATGCTGATTAAAAATTCTCTCTGATTTGATAATGCCGCTAAATGGTCAGGCAGTTCTTAAGCACCAGACTAACGTAACCTAACCATATCTAAACTTGTGTAATCTATGTAATCTAATATAATATAATCTTATTACTTCTATAGCGCTATTATCATTATAACCAAGGCCATGCTCGCTCGGAGTTGAATCGCAAGTTAAGAATCTTATAACTGGCTGGAAAAGTCAAGTTTAAATCAAATAAGTAGGTAAGCACAACTTTTAGGACTATTACTCCATTGGCAAACACAACAGGACATCGAAATGTAATGTAAAGCAACACATGGAAATGATGGAAGTAATAATTAAGAATAGTAATATCAATGAATAGTGAATTTATAGATGAGGAAACCATAAACCTATATATTTGGTAAGCCCGTTGAGGAACCAACGAATGAATTCACAGTATGGGCATCACCCAATGCTGCATCACATAATTCATAATCCATTCATTCATCCATTCATTCATTCACTATGACAATTTGTATAGCGCTTCTTTAAAGAGACTACTCAGAGGCGCTCCCAATTCCCAGCGCGGCTAAACAAAACTGTCTTAAGATGAGAGAAGAACGCCTGCATGAGAAGTAGTTGCATAGAAAGAGAGTCAACTCAGTCAAGGAAAGTTGAGGGTCCAAACTCATGACTAAACCATTGCCAATGTAATTAAGAGACCATCTGCAGTCAATCCTAGATGTCTGTTCAATCTCTTCACTTCACTCATTAACCTCACATTGTTGAGTTGAACCGACCGAACAGCATCTCCATCTGTTCATCTGTTCATCTGTTCATCTTTTCATCTTTTCATCTGTTCATCCGTTCATCTGTTCATCTGTTCACCCGTTCGTCTGTTCGTCCGTTCGTCTGTTCATCTGTTCATATGTTCATCCGTTCATCTGTTCATCCGTTCATCTGTTCATCGGTTCATCTGTTCATCCGTCCATCTGTTCATCTGTTCATCCGTTCAGCAACCGTTCCTCTTCTATATTAAGAAATGCCTTTGTGTCATAAAAGAAGACTCCTTCGGGTTGGGTGATAGGCTACAGTTAAAGATGTACTTGCAGTCTTTGAGGATTTGCGCAGACGGTCTATGGCAGGTGTTTTAAAATGCATCCTAGACTAGAAGTCGCTTGCTAATAAAAATTGTCGTTTTTGTAATTGCAATTGCAATTTCAGTTAAAATTTCAACTACTTGCTGGTATGTTCACTTCTTCGACTTCGCCTCTTCTCATCCTTCTCCTCCACTTCTCTTCGCCTCTCCTCCTCCTCTTACTCCTCTACTCCTCTTCTCCCCTCTTCTTTTTCTTCTTCTTTTTCTTCTTCTTCTTCTTCTTCTTCTTCTTCCTCCTTCTCGCTTCTCCTCCTCCTCTCCTCTCCTACTCTTCTTACTCCTCCTCCTACTTTTCTCCCCTCTTCTTCTTCTTCATCTTCTTCTTCCTCCTCCTTCTCGCCTCTGTACCTCTTCTCCTCTCCTCTCCTACTCTTCTGCCTTCTCTTCCTCATCTTCCTTTTATTCGTCTTCCTCTTCCTCTGCTCCTCCTTTCTATCCATCGACTCATTATCACCCGCTGGTTTCGATCGCATGCCCTCCCACTTTGGCTCCACTCATTTCGATCTCCGGTGACAGCACACTCCGTCTGGATGGCATCGAAACTAGCAGAGAAAAACCTAGTAGGCCTACGCAACCTACACCGGTACAGTACCGGGTAAATGAATCTAGCGTGGATTACGGACAACTCCCTAAATCACCAGCCGCCAGCCATCGCTTGGAAACACGAATACAGACTTAATACATAATTTCACAGAAACAAATACATGAAATTTTGATAGTAATTAATTACATTATAAATAAAACGAGTGAACGAACCATTTGCAATCAGGATTAAATTGACAGATACAAGCCAGAACCTCGTGTCATTGTAGTCTTCTTTCTGCAATGATCTGCGAATAACCACGATTGATATAATAGAAACAAGTACATGAAACCCAGACATAAATGAGTTATTGAACAGCCTTCGATTAGATCTAAGTAAACAGGGATTTCATTAACTGGCGAATACACATCCACAAATTGATTTAATTGTAGATATTCCTCGATTGATATAATAGAAACGATTGCATGAAACCCTGACATAAATGAGTCATTGCAGCGGGATCCCCAGGATTTTTTCCTTGTATGCACAGACAAGGGCGGAAAAATTTTCGATGGGGGGCCAACAGGGAAAAATTTTCGTCAGGGTTGCCGAAGACACTGATGACCTTTTCTTTAGTCATCAGCCTTGAATTTTCCAAAAACATACATTTTCCATCCGCCGAAAAACTGATGACCTTTTTTTTAGTCATCAGTCATTTTTTAGCCTTTCAGCGCTGTACTACGCACTTGCGTACGTGCGTACGCCTGCGGTCGCCGCTGAGTTATTGAACAGTCTTCGATTAAGCAAACACAAATTTAATTAACTTGCGAATACAAATCCAGAAATTGATTTAATTGTAGATATTCCTTCTGCAAAGATCCGACTCAGTCTGAGCGACAAGGAGGGAACGAGCAATCCAGTCGTTGAGAAGAATTCTTGATCCGTCGGAGGGAGGGTCATGTTAATCCTGGAGGAGGAGTTGGAGGAGGTCATGCCACCGGAAGTAGTTCCACTGGAACTCCTCGACGACCGTTCCGCCTTCGGACCCAACCAGACGACATCGATGCTGATGACGTCAGAAAGCGTCATGCTTGACTCCAACGCGTCATACCTGACGTCATCCACATCAACCGAGGAGCTACTCGAGGCGTTCAACGACGTGCTCGGCGTCGGCATCACCGGCATCGTCTGCCTGCTGGGAGTGGCGGGAAACGTCCTCACCTTCGTCGTTCTGCTGAGGACCTTCGGGCGGTCCCCGATGTTCTACGTCCTTCGGATGTTATCCATCTCCGACGGACTCTTCCTCCTCAGCGTATTCACCGTTCAGACGATCGTCAACATTTACCCGCACACGGGGATCCTCTCTGCGTGCTTCCACTACCGTGGACACGTCCAGTACTACGTCTGGCCGTGGCTGATGACGACGCAGATGACCACCGTCTGGCTGACCGTACTCGTCTCCTGCGAGCGGTACGTTGCCATCTGCCACCCGCTGAAGGCCGTCTACATCTGCACGATCGGGAAGGTCCGTATGTCGGTGATCGCGATCGTCGTGGCGTCCATACTCTTCAACATACCTCGGTACTTTGAATTCACGACGGAGTACGACGCACCGATGAAGAAAACGGACATCGGTACTGACTTCGTGTACCGGTACATGTACACGTGCGTACTGTACGCCATCGCACTGTTCCTACTTCCGCTGATGCTCCTCCTCGTTCTCAACATCCTGCTCGTCGCGGCGCTGAGGAGGGGCAAACGGGAGTGGAGGCATCTCCAGTTCAGGCAACGACACGAACAGAACCTCACCGTCATACCACTGACGATCGTACTCGTCTTCTTCCTCTGTGGGACCCCCTCGCTCCTCGTCAACATCGCGGACTCTGTGTCCCCCGAACTCTTCGCGAACCTCTCCTTCCTCGCGTTCATGATCTGCGCCAACTTTCTCGTTGTTGTTAACTCCGCGTCGAACATCGTCATCTACTTTCTGCTCGGCCGGAAGTTCCGGTCACGTGTTGCCGAGATGATCAGGTGCAAGTGTTGCTATAAGAACGTCGTTACATTGGACTACGAACTGACCGAACGACCGGAAATGACGATCTGAGCGACGGAACAGAGAAACCGGTCGACGGATTAGATTAGAATGATTTGATTAGGATGATTTTTGCCATTAGCACGCTATATAAAGATTTAATTGATCTAATCTTTGATTTACTGCAAGATTCTGGTCTAAGTATGTATATATGTATGATTTGCATGGATGGATGGATGGATGGATGGATGGATGGATGGATGGATGGATGGATGGATGGATGGATGGACGGACGGACGGACGGACGGATGGATGGATGGATGGATGGATGGATGGATGGATGGATGGATGGATGGATGGATGGATGGACGGACGGACGGACGGACGGATGGATGGATGGATGGATGGATGGATGGATGGATGGATGGATGGATGGATGGATGGATGGATGGATGGATGGATGGATGGATGGATGGATGGATGGATGGATGGATGGATGGACGGATGGATGAGTGGATGGATGGATGGATGGACGGACGGATGGATGGATGGATGGATGGATGGATGGATGGATGGATGGATGGATGGATGGATGGATGGATGGATGGATGGATGGATGGACGGACGGACGGACGGACGGATGGATGGATGGATGGATGGATGGATGGATGGATGGATGGATGGATGGATGGATGGATAGATGGACGGATGGATGAGTGGATGGATGGATGGATGGACGGACGGATGGATGGATGGATGGATGGATGGATGGATGGATGGATGGACGGACGGATGGATGGATGGATGGATGGATGGATGGATGGATGGATGGATGGATGGATGGATGGATGGATGGATGGATGGATGGATGGATGGATGGACGGATGGATGAGTGGATGGATGGGAAAATGAAATAGATGATTGTCAAGAAATTGCTCTCCATCGCCAACTCTGAAACAATGAATACAATAACCATACATACACTATCCTCAGGAAGATCAGACGGCAAGGGAGAGGGTTGGTCACCCGCCCTCATGCGCCGAGGCCGTGAAATATGAAGTCGCTAACATTTCATGCCAATGGCTGCGGCTGAAATTAATTACTTGCTCCTCATCTCCTAACCTTCGTTGCCAAAGTACCATGTTCACTGTTCATTGTTCATTGTTCATTGTTCACTGTTCATTGTTCATACGTAAAATGATCAAACATATGATTGCTAATGAATTCTTGCAGAAACCAATACCGGTCTCACTAGTTAAGTTCAACTTCACAGTAAACCCTGTATTGAATAGCTCCCCAGTAGATAAGGAAGTCCCAGTATGAGATGAGCACGTATACTTGCAAGGCCGTAGCCAGGATTTCATTTCGTGAGCTGTTTACCAACTTTTTTGGACCAAATTCTCTCACGACCTTCTTTGTCAAGACATGCTTTTCGTAGGATTTTTCGTCCGAAAAACCATTAATCGCGGAGTAGAATGATCTAATTTCATGGCTTTTTTTCTTCTAAGATCGTCGATCTTCAGCGGGTTCTGGGCGGCCAGTACATTGCACATTGTAGTTCTTACATTATGTGTTTAGCAAATGCATTATATTATTTTTAAATTTTTCATTTCGTTGGGTGTTCAAACACCCAACGGGAACTGTGTTTAGCTGAACGGGAACTGTGTTTAGTATTACGCTATTCTACCGTTCAAGTTCGTGTGTGTTAAACTGTTTGTTTTCAACGTCTTCGTTTTGTAAATTACAAGTGTTGAACGTTAATTCTTGGGTGTGCATGCGCTGATAAGCTATTGTATTGTATCTAATCAGAGGCGCTCCCAGTGCGAGATATTGTTACAAGATATGGTAAGTTACGACAAAGAGATAAGGTTTGGTGATGAATGGTATGACAAAGTCGATAGAGCACGCTATGTCCGATAAGGCGGCATAAATAAATGCAGGCTAATGTTAGATACAATGGATCCACGCAAGTGATGTAAGATAAAATAAACCAGATTAAGGTAAGCTGCGATAATGTAAGGAAATCCCTGGCGTAAAGCGTTATTTCAATTTGGAGCGATTCTCAGAGCTGAGATCCTGTATTAAAAAGGTTTAATAAAAAATAATGCTAAAAATGCACCATCTTATCTTTGGCCTGCGTTACGAGATTAATTTTTTGTAATCTTGCCGTATGCCATGATGCTATTATAATACACCATACCTCATCTTATCTTAACATGCGATATTGTACCCTAAATAATCCTATTTAACTATGTCATGCCATAATATGTATGTTTATCTGGCTCCATGCTCATCTTGTCCAATGTACTCATCCCTGGTTTCACCATGATTCTAAATCACCTGGATCGAGTAGACTATGTACGTATGGCGCATAAACAAAAACACATGTTATATATGGGCCTACATGATGCTATATGCAGGTAGGCCTACATTATAATGTACTAATATATATTATTGCGTATACAAAGGCTATGCATACACAAAACATGTATGCATTAATACACATTAATAATACATATACACATCAGTGGCGGCGCTAGACGGGCTAGGGGGCTAAGTCTCCCCCTATCAAAGGCTAAGTCCCCCTTAAAAAAGGCCATCCGGGTTTTTTCACATGCTAGACCTAGATAATTTCCACGATGATCCACGATTTTCAACCGGATGACTAAAAAATAGGTCGTCAGAAATTTTGGCGGATGGAAATGAAAAATATCCTACGGAGGCTTCATCCCCTCAAAACTGAAATCCAGGCGCCGCCACTGATACAAATACACATAATTATAAATAATGCATTCATGCATTTCTACACCTAAATAATAAATAGGTCTATACGTAAACAACATAATTCGCATATAATACATAATATACAATTGTATACATAATACATACATAATTATATTCAAATACATAAATAATACATACATATATACACATAACAAATATAGTTATATATAGAAATAATGCATACATGTATACATGAATAACACATATATATCATAAATAATACATATTATGTATGTATGTATATATGTATGTAAGTATGTATGTATGTATGTATGTATGTATGTATGTATGTATGTAAGTATGTATGTATGTATGTATGTATGTATGTATGTATGTATGTATGTATGTATGTATGTATGTATGTATGTATGTATGTATGTATGTATGTATGTATGTATGTATGTATGTATGTATGTATGTATGTATGTATGTATGTATGTATGTATGTATGTATGTAAGTATGTATGTATGTATGTATGTATGTATGTATGTATGTATGTATGTATGTATGTATGTATGTATGTATGTATGTATGTATGTATAAAGCATTGAACAGATTTTGCCGTGGCAATGTCTTCGTGCCGAATATATATCCTGCGTCCGGCGTTCTGTCGATTGAGAAGAGTTGTGCGGAAGTCAAAGGGTCCCAGGAGATGTCGGTTGAAGTGGATGAGGAATCAGAACCAGACGTCTTTCCATATCTATGCACCACTGCGGAGGAGGGAGTGACCTTCCGAGTCTGGAAAGGTGGATCCTCCTCCTTCGTCTTCCCTGGAAGTGCTCCGTTTATTGGCAGCAGCTGGAACACGAATCATTCTGGACTCACCATCGTCCACATGTTGTCTGATAGCGCACTGCTTTCGAAAAGCTTGGATGGCTAGTCAGTGATAGTCCGCTTGCCTATTAATTAGGCTATTATATTCATGTGTGGTTAGTCTATCTGCATGTTAGGGGGATAGGCTAGTATATAGTTTGCGAATAGTCTGTTGTGGATAGTCTATTTCAACGAAGAAAGTCAATTTTTATGAGCTATTTGTGTACACTTGTATCTGGGTAGGCTGCAGTATTTATCTGTGGATAAGATATTTACATGTGGATAAGCCATTTGCATGTGGGTATACGCCATTTGTATGTGGCTATACGCCATTTGTATGTGGCTATACGCCATTTGTATGTGGGTATACGCCATTTGTATGTGGATATACCATTTGTATGTGGATAGGCCATTTGTATGTAGATAGGCCATTTGTATGCGGATAGGCCATTTGTATGTGGATATGCCATTTGTATGTGGGTATACGCCATTTGTATGTGGATAGGCCATTTGTATGTGGATAGGCCATTTGTATGTAGATAGGCCATTTGTATGTGGATAGGCCATGTGTATGCGGATAGGCCATTTGTATGTGGATAGGCCATTTGTATGTGGATACGCCATATGTATGCGGATAGGCCATTTGTATGTGGACATCGTAATCGTTATCGTAAATCCTCATTAGGGTATCTGAAACGCAACTCTAATGCTGAGCGCAGGGAACCAGCTTATTTAAGAGCGTTGCGTCGTGTGAATATAATCTCGTTTTCTATCGATGCATCGATGCATAACTATCAGTAGATACACATAAAATATATGCAACAAAAGAGATTATTTTTGGTAATAATAGTCAACATGGTGGATCTGATAGTTGTTATCAGCAACAATAATTATTACCATGTTGTAAATATGAGACCAAAGTTCACAACGATACTAACTCTCCTGTTGAAATATATGTTCTGCGTATAATTATAATATATACGCAATAATTATCACAAATATATTATATAATATATATATATATTATATATATATATATATATATATATATATATATATAGGTCTAAGCGCGTGACGGCATTCTATGTGTACAAGTATATATTATTATATATAGACTTGGATATTATATACAGCGCAAAAATTCAATCTGTTGCGTATCTTTATTCTTATCTGGTAAATTAATCTGCTCGCACTGCATATAGGTCTATTATATTTACACGGGGAACAAACAAAAACCGAACCTCTCCAATTGCTGCAATAACTTATAATATATGCCGAAGGGCAGAGAACCTAAAGAAGCAGAACTTATAATAACTTGTGCATTTCAATAAAACATGGAGAAACTTCAGTCTAAATTAAGGACATGAATCAGATTACTATCAGTGCCAGTTACAATGAGTGTCCAAAATATCCTCCTTAGGCCTCAACACATGCACGCACAAAGACGTGTTCGCCACTGACCAATTGCTGAATCGATGACAGCTTGATCAAATTCGTGTCCGTAGGAAACGACTCCCAGGGATGTTTGTCTTCAGTGTCCGCCAAAAACGAATACAGGCGATCATTTTGGCAATTGTAACGCATATAAGTGAATTACTTTGATTGCTCAACAATCTATAGAATCCGACGTAAATTTTATGATGACGTGTAACAGCCTATGACGTAGCAACAGACTATGACGTAAAACAGACTATGACGTAGAACAGACTATGACGTAGCAACAGACTATGACGTAGCAACAGTCTATGACGTAGAACAGACTATGACGTAGAACAGACTATGGCGTAGAACAGACTATGACGTAGAACAGACTATGGCGTAGCAACAGCCTATGACGTAGAACAGACTATGACGTAGCAACAGACTATGACGTAGTACAGACTATGACGTAGCAACAGACTATGACGTGGAACAGACTATGACGTAGAACAGACTATGGCGTAGCAACAGACTATGACGTAGCAACAGACTATGACGTAGAACAGACTATGACGTAGCAACAGACTATGGCGTAGCAACAGACTATGACGTAGAACAGACTATGACGTAGAACAGACTATGACGTAGAACAGACTATGACGTAGCAACAGACTATGACGTAGCAACAGACTATGACGTACCGTTCAAAGCTGACCAATGGTGTGAAAGAGGATCGATCAGAAGAGATAAATCAGAACGACTCTGTGTGTTAGACTAATCAACATCCGCCACTGTAGACCTAGAGCCTAGTGCCAGTCCCTAGCCTGGAGAAAGGACGGGCAACTCTGTTATCAGTGTTGTTAAAAAATCAACTAAAATAGTGTACACAATAAATTTAACTGAATTTAAATATTCAACTGTCTATAGTCAGTCTTCTTTTCTAATTATAATAATTTTATCTTCAAGTCTAAGACCAATTCCAACAATTATTGAGATTAAATGACTCTGGGGAAAGCTAGCGATGTCGAGTAGATAAGGGGTACGTAGGTTGTTAGAGCCTTCGGATGCTGGCAAGACTCTCAAGTACAATGGTGATTGTACGGGGATACCTCCCTGCACTGATCCTATAGGGACATCGTTTAGTAAGACCAGACGAACAGAAATTGATTGCTATTCAGCCAAGTCCAAATTAGCAAGGGAGGCTCCGATCAGTCCAAAGGAAGCCAAACACGTTTCTAAGTCACTCCACATTCCTGTCTGTCTATAATGCCATTTATTAAAAACTAGCTGGGGTACCAGGCGTTGCCTGGAAAATTTTGAATCCTACCCTCTCCCGGTCACTCCCCCACCACATCACGCCCCACACCCACAACCTCCACCCCATAACACCCTACCGCACTCCGACCTCCACCGGTAGGCTACCCGTGAAATTTAGGTTTTCGGGGGAAATTCCCACTCTCACCCCCACCCAGGCCTCCCCACTCTATCCCCCACCCCACCGCACCGACTCATCCCTACCCTCACCTCCCCACCCCACCATCCCCACCCCACCATCCCCCACCCCACAACACTCCACCGGTTCGCCACCCGTGAAATTTGGGTTTTGGGACAAATTCCCCCACCCACACCCACACCCCTCCCCCACCCCTCCCCAACCTCCACCACACTCCAACCTCCACCAGTACGCCACCCATGAAATTAGGATTTTCGTGAAAATTCGCCTCCCCACCCTGGCCTCCATGGTGGTAGAGATTCGCCAACCACTGAACCGGATGGTTCTGATGGCCCTCTATCTAGGTAAAAAATTTCAGATCAATAGCTGCGCTTCATTGAAATTTTTGGGGGTTTCGCCCCCACCCTGGCCCCATGGTGGCAGAGAATCGCCTTCCCCTCGACTTTGTGTCTCCTGCCAAGAGCTACACAGTAGGGTGGAGTGAAAAAATTTTTGCTCGAATTTCTAATTCTAATAGTGATCAAAAGTTGACCATGGTATCACAGAATTGCTACAAAAAAGTTGACCTTCCTGTGTTGACGTCTTCTGCCCTCTACCGGACGATTTATGGACGCCATAATTGATTTTCAGTACTGTCAGGCATTTTGAAAATTGCACTGTTAGAAGCAAATCATGTAACAATTTTCTAACTGGTGTTTCTAGACTAACTTGACCCTCCTGAAAACGAAAATCGCGGTTAGGAAGCTGGATTTTTAGCGGTTCCATGGGAAAGCAAGATGGCGGACAAAATGGCAGCCAATTGCTTCAAATGACTAAAAGTAAAGTATTGTATGTGATAGGAAGACGGTTTTAGGCTCTAAATTAAGATTATAGGGTTGAAGGAATGCAATGGAATCAAAGACATATATGTACCACTGCAAAAAAGCAAAATGGCGGACAAAATGGCGGTCAGAATCTTAAAATGGCTATAGGTGAAGTAATGTACACAATGGAATCATGATTTCAGGGTCTAAGTCAACATTTTCGAGGTCAAGGAATATGATGGAACCAATGTCGCTCATGTAACGCTGCTCAAAAACCAAAATGGCGGACAAAATGGTGGCCAGAATTCTAAAATGGCTACAAGCAAAGTCATGTATGCAATCGGAATTTGACTTCAGTTTTTTGCCAGGTCTTTGCAAGATGGCATCTGTTGTTGAATTTATCTACAATGTTCTTTATTTTGCCAGATAATAATGATCATTGAAATTACCACAATTTCCTCAGCAGATCTTAAACCAAGGAGCGTTCTGCAAAAGAACACTGACGAAGTTGTCATGCAGCACCTTATCACATCGTATCAAACTGACTTTCCGATGGATCTGGCATCAATATCGTGCCATGAGCTTCCCTTAAAATCTGTGGCATTGGATGCTTTGTGAAAAGTAACTTGTCCAGTCAGCAACTTTTTAACAGAGGTTAACATTTATTTATTTAGAAAATTTTATGTAGGGCCTTTTCAACGTAGGCTATTCAGAATCACTCCCAACCTAACCGCAACGGAATAGGACAGTTTCTAGATTCTTAAGGAACGGAGTGGAGTGACCCATGGGCAATAAGTGCAGTGAAAATGGGTGGACATTTCAGGTTGTGGATTCAGCCGCAGAGAATGAACGTTGCTGTCGAATAGCAGAAGCTCAGCTTGGTCCGCCAACCGAAGAGTGGATCGACGCTGGACACCGCGTTGAAAAACAGAGTTCTTGCAGACAAGTGGCGCTCGTCCCTCAAGGCACCGCCTAACCAGCACACAGACCCTGTAGGCAATACGCTGCTGGAAACGGAGCCAATGCAAGGCATCTGCATATAATATGAGACATGACCAAATTTTGCGATATGCCCAATACATTGTGTCGCAATTCATAGGACAAGTATCCAGATAGATTTTTGGATGGACAAGCAATGGTACAAGCAATGGGGACCTTCCAAAGGCGAAGACATTTGGTGACCTGGCAGATACAATGGTTGCTCGTGTAAAGATACTTTCGATTGGCTACAAGAGGGTCAATAATTATTGTCTTGGATAGGTACTGGACCTGGAAATTGCTTATAAAAAAGTGGAACCACACAGAAATGGCGACTATGACCACAACTTCGTCATTGTATTGAGTCTTGAAATAGCGATACTCCGTTGTCGGAAAATTGCCTGAATGTTCTTGGTATGCCTGAAAGCAAAGCTGATTTATTTTCATTTTTGTTCATTCAGCTCTCAACAGCCACATTTGGGCATTTGGAGGTATAGATGTAGCTGTTGCTGGTGGTTCCGTGAAAGAAGAACAGGTGTTGCCTACTACTGAGTGTATGCCTTATGTTTAACGATATTTGGGTGTAGAAAGCTAATTTGAGAAGAATCATGTTGTGCAGCGAGTAGAAAGGTTTCCAAAGCTGACCAGTATTTGCAGGAATTGAGCGCTGGACTCAATCATTAGATACAGAACTTCACTAATAGAAAATTCCAGGATCTGGCCGCTATTTTGTTCGTCATTTTGGTTTTCATGCAATGCTACATGAGTGACATTGGTTTCATCATATTCCTTGACCTTGAAAATGTTGACTTAGACCCTGAAATCATGATTTCATTGCATACATAACTTCATTTATAGCCATTTTAAGATTCTGGCGGCCATTTTGTCCGCCATTTTGATTTAATTGCAGTGCTACATATATGTCTTTGATTCCATTGCATTCCTTCAACCCTATAATCTTAATTTAGAGCCTAAAACCGTCTTCCTATCACATACAATACTTTACTTTTAGTCATTTGAAGCAATTGGCTGCCATTTTGTCCGCCATCTTGTTTTCCCATGGAACCGCTAAAAATCCAGCTTCCTAACCGCGATTTTCGTTTTCAGGAGGGTCAAGTTAGTCTAGAAACACCAGTTAGAAAATTGTTACATGATTTGCTTCTAACAGTGCAATTTTCAAAATGCCTGACAGTACTGAAAATCAATATGGCGTCCTTAAATCGTCCGGTAGAGGGCAGAAGACGTCAACACAGGAAGGTCAACTTTTTTGTAGCAATTCTGTGATACCATGGTCAACTTTTGATCACTATTAGAATTAGAAATTCGAGAAAAAATGTTTTTTCACTCCGATTCACTCCACCCTACTACACAGTAATCGTAATCGTAATCGTAATCTCGAAACTTCTACAGCGCCCACAAAAGCCAAGTCGCGGGAACCAGCTTATTCACAGGCGCTCAATCAAAACAAAATCGATAGGCAGCGGGTCAAGTCCGGAGAGTCAGACAGGCAGATAGATGGACGGCTAAGGTGGGTGATGTTTAGAGTTGAAGTGGCGGGGGATGTAAGGAGAAGAAGAATCAGGATAGGATTTTTGAAAGAGCAATGTGAAAGAGCAGTAGTGAAGGCTTGGAGTGAAAAGCTCAAAAACTATGGAAATGCATTCCGAACAAACAGACAGACAGACAAGACAGACACACAGAATCTTCTCTTTATTTATATAGATGTATATATAGATAGATGTATATATATATATATATATATATATATATATATACAAAGCTTCACTCGATGGCGCTGATTAGCTGTGTAGGAACGACTTGTTCTAACCAAAAAACACTCATCAGAGACGGAGCCTGGAACACATAAACTTCCCGTGCATACGATGCGAGAGCTATAATTATATCGATCGGAAATGCTTTGAAAACTACGCTCTTATATCGGGCTCCAATCTATAGACAATCTATAGACATCTGAACATTTCTCTCGTATATCTGAATTTTTCTCTCGTATATCTGAATTTTTCTCTCGTATATCTGAATTTTTCTCTCGTATATCTGAATTTTTCTCTCGTATATCTGAACTTTTCTCCTATTTGAATTTTCTCTCGTATATCTGAATTTTTTCTCCTATTTGAATTTTCTCTCGTATATCTGAATTTTTTCTCCTATTTGAATTTTTCTCTCGTATATCTGAATTTTTTCTCCTATTTGAATTTTTCTCTCGTATATCTGAATTTTCTCTCGTATACATATCTGAATTTTTCTCTCGTGTTTCTGAGTTTTTCTCTTCAATCTGAAATTTTCTCTCCTATATGAATTTTTCTCTTGTATATCTGAATTTTTCTCTCCAATCTGAATTTTTCTCTCGTATAAAAATAACTGCTTTTTTTGCTCTATCTGGACCTTTCTCTCGTAGATCTGAATTTCTATCTTATCTGCCTTCTCATTTTCTTGTCTCCCTGCCAGACCCGTATCTCTGCTATCTCCCTTGCCTTTATCTGTTTCCTTCGAGATTTTCTTGCCTCACTGCCTCGCCTATAATTATCTCTATTATCAGCATTGCCATTATCTCCCGTGTAGCCTACGGTCTGCAATTTTCTTGACTCTCTACTTTCTCTATAATGACGGGGCTACAAGTAACAATTTACACACTTCATCGACTTACGGCAGAACTATTCCTCCAAGTACGGTGCACAATATATCAGTGAATACCTTCATGAGGGCTTTATAATTAGGCTAAATTTCAAATGTCTAGCTATATTACTTTAGGAGACAAATGAGGTAAAAAAAAAAATTTCTGTGTTACAACTTGCCCCGCCTTGGGGCTGGTTGTAACAAGACCTGGGGTAAATTATAACAATGCTTTTAGCATTGGGGTTGGATGTAACACAACACATGTAGTCTAGGCCCCACTGTCACTTCAAGTCGTCTGAAACACACTTATGGCAGAAATAATTCACAGCGCCATCAGTGCAATCCATTTGAGATCACTTCTTACAAGACACACATTGGATACAACAGTCTTTCTTTTGTTTCTGACAGTACAGAAAGACTAAAATAGGAATCGCCAGCGTTCGAGGTGCTTCTTTTCTGAAGATTCTTCTTCTTGTTTGGTACTTTATGTTTTTGAGACCATTGCTAGTCTTCTTTTTCCTCTCTAGTTGTTTTTCACCCGTCGATTTATTTTCCTGAAAGCACCAAATGACTCACAACAAATAAGACAAAAGCAGTCGTCTGTTATGGTGTAATGCAAGCAAAGTCGAAAGGAACATAAAACGGTAACCGTATGCCGCATGCTCTGATGTGCATACGCTGGTTCCCTGCATTTCAGTTTTCCTTATTTTACTAAGTTACAACCTGCCTCTGTTACTTTTAGCCCCGGTCTCCCCTACATTGCTTCATTGATTTGCGTTATCTGATCTATCACAGTTTCATTCACCACACTCATATCTAACATCTTTGCCGCTGAGCTGTCTCGCCTTTGTAACAGTTGCTGTGAGGCGCGGTGGTGTAGTGGGTATGTGCGTGGCCTTGCAGCCGAAGAGTTGCAGGTTCGAATCCACCTCAAGTCGCCGCGTAGGGACCTTGGGCAAGTCCCTCACTTGCACTGCTCAGCGCTTAGGCGTGAAACCCCGATGCAGTGTCTGTGCTGTAGTCGGGAGCGCCTCTGAGTAGAGCGCTTGAAGGGGCGCCGCTATAACAAGTGCACATACAAACAAAGAAACAAAACTACTGTAGGCCTAATACAATCGAACATTGATATTGCGCCTTTCGATATGCAAACAATGTTTGTACATACACTGTAGCGGCATCATAGACAGATGGACGTGGTGCGATTAGTATTTGCACGAGGCAAACTGCACTCTGTAGAGTAATACTCAGCACCGAACGCCCACGGATGTGCACCATGTGCTTTTATATCCAAAAGTCAAATGTCTGAGCATATTAGTGACTGATATTAACAGATACCAATGTCCATTACTACCGACATTAGTGCCTACAGCTACCAATAATTCGTATATTGTATAAAAAATTGAAGGCTGTCTGATCATAAATTATTCAGCTAAACAGTCGATGCCCTTTCCTTGGTTAGAACGGTGATTCATCATCAGTTACATGTTTATGGTGATGAATATCAGACTTTTTTGTAATTAACTTGATTATTATGATGAATATCAGACTGTTTTTCGTAATTAACCTAATTATTATGATGAATGTCGTCATTATTGCAAAGTTTGTGACGCGCAGCTGTGCAAAGAAATTCGATCCATGCCGAGGCGGGTTAGTCTGTCGAAAAGAGTAAGTTGATACGAGATGCATTTTAAACAATATTGTATTGTACCACAATTACGATAATTTCTATGGGATCGTCAGTATAGCTTGCTACTTCTAGGATGACACACACACACACACACACACACACACACACACACCAAACACACACACTGATGATCGCAGGCGTTACGTATGAGTATCGTACAATAGAATGAGAGCAGCAAGATTCATGTAAGTGCGGAGGAATGGAGTTTAATAGCTGTTGCGTTGTCCTATACAGTAGCTCTCCACATCTTTCCGTAATGATCTGCCCAATCTATATATATAGCCGTTGTTTTTCCATGGCTGTGCCTTGTCAACTTTTATCTTCCGTTTCATGGCTTTTCTCCGTTGATCTATCTCACGTTAACCTGATCGCATCCTTGAAAACTTGAAAATAGCTGGGGGTTCAACGTGGTTGTGCACATGGGCGGAGACATAGGGGGGACAGGGGGACGGTCTTCCCAATGAAAGTGTTGGGGGACGGCCCATGTATTTGTCCCCCCCCCCCCCAATGGTTGAGCGTCAAAACTTTTTTGGCGGCCAAAATAGAAAATTTCGTCGAGATTTGGCCGGATGACTAAAAAAAAGGTCATCAACTTTTTTGGCGGCGAAAATAAATTTTTTTTTCGAGATTTCGCCGGTCGTCAGAAATTTTTTGGTCAAAAATCTCGCGTCTTTCCGTCCCCCCAATTCTCGGCCCAGGTCTCCGCCTATGGTTGTGCATGGGGATTGGGCGTGCGATGAAGACTGAACTGCTGGATACAGAGAACGACTATAGCCCTAGGGGGGTGGGGGTGATCCATCCCGTCCCATCCTCAGCGATTATCAACATGATTTCATAGATCGCACCTTGCTTTATCTCAACGTTCCTGCCTGCTCTTATAATCCGACTTTATCTTATCTTTGCGAAACTTATCTGATTACACTTTGCTTTGCGGCTCTAACTTGTTTCCCGCCAGACCTCCCGTAACCTTATCGTGCGTAGTCTTACCCTATCTGCACTGAACATTGGTCGCAATTCGTCAACGTCATCGCTCGATGACGTACGATGGATGTGTGGCCCTCTGGTGAGAAAGAACGACGACGACAGAATTATTATTTTCATCGGTGCAACAAACGGGCGGACGATGTGACCCGCATTCGAAGATCAGCCTCTCCTTCACTTGATTAGCAGGTCACGTTTTAGACGACGTTGCTTACACCGGCATCAAGATGAATCTACTATCAGCTTAATAATACTGTCGGAGGAGACTAGGCTATAAGGCTGCTGCTGCTGCTGATGCTGATGCTGCTGATGATGATGATGTACCGTGGCCGATCTTTCATCCATACTTGCCTCCCTATTCCCTATAATTCTGAGCTACTGTCTGTGTGTCTGTGTGTCTGTGTGTCTGTGTGTCTGTGTGTCTGTGTGTCTGTGTGTCTTTGTGTCTGTGTGTGTGTCTGTCTGTCTGTCTGTCTGTCTGTCTGAGTCCTTCTCTAACCACCTCGGTCCACCTGACAATAACTAACTCCGTTTCAGCCCTTCTATTTTTTTTTCTCTCTACCTCCTTCTTTCTCGTCAATCGCATGTATACAGATTTATATACTGTCTTCCGTAGAATGACTATTCGAAGGTGCTCTGAAATCGAGGAGAAAGAAAATGTGTCTTTAAAGAATGAGAGATTGATGCGGAAAATGAGTCATTAGTTTTGCTTGTAGTGAAGAAGGTGACACGGTCATTCCAAATGGAGGGACCAAGCACAGCAAACGCCCAATGCTGGGCAAGAACAGTCCTATAGTCATGGGAACAATAAGTTTAAGATGATCAGTGGAACGCAATGAGCGAGATAACGATGCGGATGATAATTTTTTTCCATGTGGTTTGAAAGGTAACATTTTATGCATGCTCTCATGGGCGCCAATAGAGATTTTTGCAGGAGATTGCAAAACGCAATGGTCGCGTTAACATTGCTTTAATCTTTGTTCATCGTGTTTTTTTTAAATCCTGAAATGGAGGCTTTGCGGCATGAAACAAGTTAAAAATAATCGGCAAAATTTTTACGATTAATCGATCATTTAATCGTTAAAATCCTCCGCCCTAGTTAATTGAAAGATAAAAACACGTCGTTTGGAGAGTTAACCAGAATAATAAGTTCAAGATGTAACTTCCTGGATCCAATTCATTGCACACATTAACATTGTGTAGCTCCATTAAACTGTATTTGGGGCACGGTGGTGTAGTGGTGGCGTCGTTGCCTTGAAGCCGGAAGGTTCGAGGTTCGAATCCACCTCAAGTCGCCGCGTAGGGACCTTGAGCAAGTTCTTCACTCACAATTGCTTGGGCGCTTCGGCGTGAAACTCCGATGCAGTGTCCGCGCTGCAGTCGGGAGCGCCTCTGAGTAGAGAGCTTGAAGGGGCGCTATAGAAATGGATAAATAAATAAAAATAAATAAATATTGGCCAAATTAGACACCGCGACGCTTTACCCAGTGTTACCGAATTCTAACTATAACTTAAGCAAAGAAAAATATCCAATATTGCCCTCGTCTCTTGCGAGCAATCATGCACACCCACAAAAAAACAGATTTATAAATGAATATACCTTGTGTAATTTGAAATCGAAATTGGTCCATAAAGATATCAAACTCTCATGTTGAAGAAGAGCGGCTCACCCCGATAGGCGGCCATTATATTATGAAGTATCGACGTTTTCAGTTGCTTAACCTCGGCATATACAGCATGTTATTATGCCCGGCTGACTCGACATCTCGTCTTCCGACACACAGTGCATTTCTTATTGATAATGTCTTGTATTGCTTAGATCTATAGGATCCACATTCTACACTGTCTTCCTGAGTAGTGAGCTGTCTTCCGAGAATGTAATCAAGGCCTAAGAAGGAAATTCAACGCACGGCTGATCCAGCGATCCTGCTACTCTCTTATACACACTGCCGATGAGTAAGTCATTTAAAGCAACTATTTTAAAAGAGTTTATATCTCGAAAAGTTACTCATTTAAAAATTGAAATCTTTATGGTGTCAGTATAATACATCCTATGGCGTAGCATACATGACGATTAGAAAATGAAGATCACATGTAGATTAGACTAAATAGTCTATCTCCTGCTTAAATCGCTCTGACTCCATTGTCATTTAATTCACTCGGTGAATATTAATTCACCGAAAAAACGACGCGAAATCTAATCAAATTGACCGATAATTCACACACGACATCTACATAGCCTACAATGGAATAACCACGCAGTCGATGCAGATTGATTTGCAATTCAAAACACAGCAATAATATTCTCCTGAATAATCACTTGCAAGCAATTATTAGCAGTGTTGTTTCGTCGTTAAATGCACGGCCATCTTGTAAGCTGAAATAAAACCCGAATTTATGTAGTGACTTCATTGACCCCCAGCGTGTGTGGGTTGATGAATTTAAAGGTCTGTGGTGTCCGGGTATAAAGGCGCCTCATAAGTTGTAACGATAGATTTGTACTGGCCTGCAGCAGCATTGCTTTGTCGTTGCGAAAGATGCAATCGGATGCAACGTTGAAAATGTTATTTTATGCTAATATCAAGATCTGTTCTGTTTTGGGGCGGAATAGAGACAAAGGACGGGGCAGACAGAGAAGACTCAGAAGAGGGAGCAACAGACAGATAGACAGAAACATAGAGATAGACATAGACACACAGACAGACAGAAAGACAGACATACAGAACACGACGAAAGAGATACAAACGGACATTAACTTAAAATCACAAAGAGACTCGAATACACAGAGCGCTTCTGATTTGTGAGTAGGCTATATACGGCGAGAGGCGCTATGTAAATTTACAAATACAATGCAATGCAATACACGGACACTCTCTCACACACACACACACACACACACACACACACACACATGATATAGTAGCACACACACACACACGATAAGAACTAAATATAAAGGCTATATACATAAATATATGTATACCTCCTTATATTTAAGACGACGACGACGACTGTGTTGGTGCAATCAAGATGATGATGTGATGATGCTGCATGGGTTATTGCTTTTAAATTTTAAGAGCAAGGGCTCAAATAAAAAGATCTTCAACCGAAAATATATATCAATGATTTTTTTCTTCTATTATTAAAATCGGAGCACCCTCTCGTTCAGAGAACCAGGGACATGGGCAGCACCCCACGCAGTCCAATGAATTACTCCTGTGTATATGCCGGCTGTTGAGTATAAGCGCTCGTGAATAAGCTGGTGCCCTGCGCTTGGCTTGCAAGAGACGTTCTATAAATTTGGAGATTGCCACTACGATAGTATCAGCTGTGTTTGTATAGTTGTGATCCTTATCAATATCAGATACAATTATTTACTCACGACCTCACCTTTTCAAATCAACTTACCTATATAGCGCACAATAAATATGGCTTTTCAATAGTCAATTAAACTAGTAAATAACAACAGTAGATTTAATATTTCACCGTGATCGTATCAGATACAGTTTTGACATTTTCCTTGCAGCAATGTCTGTAGCCACAGATTTATAGGTCTAAACAAAATTAATGTTCATGTATACGTTGTCATGGTATTTCATCCGCGAGGCAAACTGCCGTTAACAGCAGGAGACGCAAGGGGTGTGAGGTGCAGCGCAGGTATGACGATAAAATGCTCTTCCTTTAAGACGTAGTATATCAATTTTTTGCGATATTATGGCGTTATAAAACATTGTAGGAGGTTGAGGGAATATAATTCGTACGCAGTATAAGGTGACTGAAATAACTGTATATACGGAGAAGACCATAAACGGTCAATATAATTTATTTGTCCGTTATGTCTCGGTAACGCCGTGGACCAACCGTTATAAATATAAGTTCCGGGTGGATGCGAACATTGGGTTTTATACGTGTAAAGCAAATATTATTCTCGGTGTAGTGTCATGAAACTCAACGTGAAAGTAAATAAGTCGGGATCATTAATGGTTAGATGGTAATAGTCGGAGCTGTTTTGAATGGCTCCGAGTTGTTAGTATACGTCGCGTTAATGTTATTGCACAAGGCCGTAGCCAGGATCTGATTTCGGGGGGTGTTTTGTCACCAATTCATTTTATTTTTTTACATTTTTCATTTCGGGGGGTGTTTTCACGGTTTTATTTCATGGTTTTTACATCATATACTAGTAAATGCATTACATTATTTTTCACATTTTCCATTTCGGGGGGTGTTCAAACACCCAAAACACCCCCCTAGCTACGGCCTTGTTATTGCATGGGGGGATGGGTTTCATGGTGGACACTGCATGGCTATTATGATAGCCAACAGTAACAGTTACTTTGGGTAACTCTGTATTACTTCTTGGCATACAAGTCTAACTGACTGCAAGTGAATGGACTTCGCTTTGCATTACATAGTCAATTGAAATGTTAAGCGGTCGATATATAAATGTTGTGCGATAAATAGAAAGGCTGTCTATCGAAATGTTATGTGTTCGATCGAAATGTTATCACATCGCCATCCCACCGTCACTGACGTTGAAGTGAGTCAGGCTCTACGCTCTGATATCATGTGACGGGGCAACTCCTAGTTCCACGGGTTCGCTTAACTGCCAGGCAACGCTGAGCTTTCTCGGTTGTATGTCCGTTCATCTGGAATGATCTCCATCCTTCAAAGTTGCGTTTATTACATCTGACCAATCAAACCCTGTTCACAAATCTCTCAAGTCTGTATTTATTTTGCCGTAGTTGGGCCTGGAGCGCTTTTGTGTAGTTTTCTTGAAGGGGTTCTATATAAATTCATAGAATGAATGATTGAATGACTTATGCAGTCAGGCTAAATGTTATGTAGTCAAAAGAAATACATGCATGTATTGCATGCAGTTAAGATACGTAGACGTAGGCTATTTGAACTAATCTTGACCATGGTCATTGATCAAGCATGGATGCGAGTGCGAGTGCGAATGGCAAGCTAGTCTTACTCTTTAGTCTTTACTGTACACAGTGTACAGTGTGTACGCATCAGTGGCAGCGCTAGGGGGGCTGGGGTGCTAAGCCCCCCTAAAAAAGGTCATCCATTTTCTTCCCATGTAAAAATGAAATATTTGGGCGATTTACCCCCTTCAGCCCCCCAAAAACTGAAATCCTGGCGCCGCCACTGGTACGCATAGTGTAAAACTCGATGACGCCTGGGATTTTATGCCACACGTCGCACAAACACTAATTACGAGAAAACCTCGATATCTACGGTTGATGAACGAAAACGCAATCGATATAATCTAATGATCACCGATCTCTAAACCACTAACATACTTATTTAATGCACTTTGTCTCGATCGATCGCGTTTCTAATGAAAGTCCCTGCAGACACTCTAGCGGTCGGTGAAAGGGTTTTCTCATATGGAAGACACAATACATTGAATTTCATGGACAAATAGGACAGTGGACTCGAGAAATACAAACTTACTTCAGACAGAGAGAGAGACATAGAAAGAGAGACAGAGACAGAGAGGGGACAGAGAGA
>OX457044.1:50723868-50738868 GCA_949752735.1 Lumbricus terrestris | reverse complement strand
AATTATTAATGTTTTTGCGACGGTGCCTAATGCGCTGTGTATCTGCTGGTTGTGCTAAAAAAACACGATGCAACAACTTGGTCGATAGCAGCGACCAGGTAAGCTCGTTCACAAACAGAACGTCACATTAGAAGTTAGAACGCAAACTCTGTCACTGCTTATCACACACCATAGGAATAATTTTGTAAGAATGTGATGTACTCTCTGTACTACTCTTCGTCAAATGCATGTAATCGCGTTTCTCTCTCTCTCTCTCTCCCTCTCTCTCTCTCTCTCTCTCTCTCCCTCTCTCTCTCTCTCTCTCTCTCTCTCTCTCTCTCTCTCTCTCTCTCTCTCTCTCTCTCTCATATTTTCCCACTGTTGCTTAAACTGTCCTATTCGACCTTTGCTGAACTGGTAGCGCTTCTGATTAGGCAATCTTGAATGCGTGCAAAACCAAAATGCTTTAATAAATTAATAAATAAATACGTGTTGGCGTCTAGGTATCACGGGGAAATTGGCCTGCTACATCGGTTTTGTTGTGGCCATGTGCACTCTACTGCCATGGGTATGATTATTGATTATCGATTATCGATTATTGATTAGGCCTACTCGGTATTCTACGAAGATGCATTCTCATCATGTATGTATCCGCTTCATTAGGATTTAATTGCCATCAAATCTAATCTTATCTAATCCGTTATGATCCTGTCTAATCCCTTCTATAGAACCGTTATTGCAATGCAGAAGATCTTTTCATAGGACCTGCGTCGGAGAAGTGTATAGAAATCCGATGTCATGGAAATCAGTCGAACCACTGAAACCTGATAACTCCGCCACTGGTCGCACTCTGCCAGTGCCAGTTCCAAGCCTGAATAAAGGAGGAGGGCGTCGCTAATGGTCTTTGTTACCACGCAGTGACGTTAAACTGCAACAGCTACTACTACTGAAACCTGAGATTGGTCGGATACGGAAGCTCTCCGTATAATGTTCTAAGCTTTTTTGTTACAGTCATAGAACTTTTGTCCCGTTGCGCCTTAGAAATGGTGCGTTAACGACCGTACTTACTTACTTAGCGAGTAGAGCACAGATGCGAGTCCCTTGAGACGTTTACTCTAATGTACATCTCGTCTTTGTCTCAGTCTTTGTCGCTGTCTGTGTCTGTGTGTCTGCGTCTTTGTGTGTTTATGTGTCTATGTGTCTGCGTCTTTGTGTGTTTGTGTGTCTGTGTCTCTGCGTGTCTGTGTGTCTGTGTGCATGCCTGCCTTCAAAATACTTTCTTGCTCACTATTAATTTAGTCTACCCTGCCTGTATGTCTGCCTGTCTGCTGGCTTGCATGCATGCCTGCCTGCCTGCCTGCCTGCCTGCCTGCCTGCCTGCCTGCCTGCCTGCCTGCCTGCCTGCCTGTATGCATGCCTGCATGCCTGCCTGCCTCTCTTCTAATCTTTTCGTTTGTATATCCACTGTTTAGGGACCCATGGGCAGAGTGTTTAAATGTGGTAGTACGTCAGGCCACAATAACTGATGCCAGCTAAAAGCAGACAATTCATCTCCTCTGGATATTCCAGGCACACTGGCTTCACTCTATTACCCGCTCCCATTATTCTCACTCATATTGGACGCGCTCGGCTCGGCTCGCAAACGTTCGGCATTCTCCGTGACGACGTGGCCCTTGACCCGGTCCTGTTATCCCCTTCGCGAACATCGATCGTGTGTAAAGTGACACACTAAATGGACCACTCAAATGTGCGCGAAAAGCAACATGCACGGCTTACTTACATCTTTGTATACAAAGGTCTGCATTGTCCGAGAATCTTATCGTACGTGATGCGCTTTGCCCAAATTGTTTTCTGCGTTGCGATAAACGGCCCCAAGCAGCGAAACAATCGTGAGTATTTTTAACAGATAAATAACGCGATTGCGTCCACGCCCAACGGTCTCGCAGAATCTCGCGAGATTCCCAGTCCGTCTTGCAATACCCCCGCCCCCAAACCCCCGCCCGACCCCCAAGCGAATGGAGCAGAAAGCAGAGACAGGCGCTGTTATCCAGCCGTAATGCATCCGATAAAGAGTTGTTACGCTTGATGTTTTTAGCTTCTCTCGGCGATTCAATCCGACATTTTTTGTGTCTGGCGACTTTCACAAAACGATGAATAGCTTTCGGGCTTTATTGAGCCGCCGAGGAGTAATTTTGTTCTGTGTGGGGGAGAGTGGGATGGTGTGTTACCGTGTGGTCAGAAACGCAACATCGGACTACCACTCTATAGCTTCGTAGAACACGTTGTTTGGCCTCTGTGGTGTATTTGACAACGGAGAGCAATCTGGAAATTGACTTTTTTCTTTCACGGTGTCTGTCGCATCCTTTCGGCTATTGCCGTGATTTTTTTAGTCATACGTCTACTGCTACCAGACTACTGCTGCCGCTGCTGCCTATACGGTACTATACTATGACTGCAACAACAGCTACCACTACATTCTGTTATGTTATTGCAGTGGCGTAGCCAGGAATTTTTCATGGGGGGGGTTGTTTTTTTGCCTGGCCGGATACCCTTTCTGAAACCAACCCAACAGTATTACAGTAAATAAAAAGGGAATAAAGTAACAAAGGGAATAAAGTAAGAAAAACAATTGTTGCTACAAGCAATTGTTTTGTTTTTCTTATTTAAGTGGATAAATAACCTTTTTTAATTCCTAGGCCAATGGGGGGTTTGACCCCCGAAACCCCCTTGACTACGCCACCGTGTTATTGTAATATAGTGCAATGTAGACCCACTGTATTCTATTCAGAGTAAGGTAACAGCTTCTGTTAGTGTGGCAATTCAATATGACTCCAAAGCTGATATGCAACCAGGATCTCAAACACTTGATTAGACCTAGTGCCAATGACAATCTTTTCACAAAGTTTTATAACTTTTAGAAATTTACACTTACATGTGAAAATCGGGGCGCGGGGATGCGCCGTGGTGTAAAAGTGGGTTCGGTGTCATAGAGCGGGAAGGTTCCAGATTCGAATCCACCTCAAGCCGCCGCGTAGGGAGCTTGAGCAAGTCCTTCACTCGCAATTATTACTCATGCGCTTCGGCGTGATACCCGGATTCAGTGTCTGCGCTGAAGTCGGGAGCGCCTCTGATTAGGGAGAGCTTGAAGGGGCGCTACAGCAAATGAGGTAAATAAATACACAAATAAATAACACAATCCAATTCTGTGTAATGCAATATTCTTTAGAATAGGTTATAACAATAATTGAAAGCAATGCAATAATACGGCGCAACATACGACAATATAACTAAAGATCACTATAGCTTCATAGGTCACAACGATGACTCAACAAAACCTGCTACAATGTGACTGTAGCGTTATATAAATGAAATGTAATGATATAAGCTTACATGTATGTATATATATATATATAATGTGTACATGTAAATTAAACTATGTACAAATGCGTGAAATAAATATCAACAAGTCGGTAAAATTTGCTCTCAGCATTTCGCGCAGATGCTTAACAATTGATCTTTCATTTCCTGTACACACTGTCGTTTTATCTGTATTCGCAGAGCTTAAGTTATCTTCTACTTCTTCTTGGTCGTCTTAATACGACGGCGGCCTCAAGAATTCCCAACCAGGCTTTAAATATCACGCGCAAGAAACACAGAATGACATAAAACAGTCTAGACTTCTTATTCGCTTCGGTATTATTGCACACTTGAGAGACACAATGTAATAGAATAATACGGTGGCCTTTACAGATGACCGGTGTCGCGAAATAGAGTATTCCCCGTATTAATCGTAACCTCCCAATAAAGAGAAGTCGAAAAACGCCACTTCCGGGTGTATACTTTTGCAAATTAATATCCATCTGCTTTGTTTTGAACAATGATACTAACAGGTATGTTTATTCATATACTAGATAATTTTTTGCCTTGGCTTTAGAGCACTTAGAACATTTAAAACACTTAAGAACACTCAGAGTCACTAAAGTTGCCTTTCTCTGAAGATAGCATGCTTAGGACACTTAAAACAATTATTGGAGTCACTTTAGATTTTGATTAAAGCATAAATTTTTCAATTATACGCATTTTTCAATAAAGGGGATAGAATGGTTTATCCCCCGGATAGTCTAGACCGGTTAAATCCATCCGGGGGGTAGATTAATTCATCCCCCCGGATAGCTTTAAGGGTGGATAGAATATCACGTGGCACCGGCACTTCTGAATGCACGGCAAGCGATAGGATTGTCTCGTTCGAACTCGGTTTGATGCTGTACTAGCCAGTGAAACCGAAGACCATAAAGCGGTGCAATTTACCCGTGTCCAACGAATGTGAGACGAGTTCTATTCACGAAAACACGTATGACAGTCGACGATACAACATCTATAGTAACTGAAAGGACAATGCAATGTGCTGCAAAAACATCGTACAACACAAATACAATGCAATACCATTCAGTCCAGTAAGATACAGTGCAGTACAATAAATGACAATAACAATACGACATGGTGCAATAAAGAGAAACACGTTGCAACACTATTGCAACCACAATAATAATAATAAAAATCGTTTACACACAATTCTTCACTACACATAGTGATCTCTCGTTTATGATTATTGCAATGGTGCAACCCACACACTTCAGTACTTTAAAATTCAAATTCAATACCTTCAACTTTCATATATCCCACAATCGACTTGATTGTTTTCAAAGGCGTTACCTTCAACTTCAACTTCACCAACATCAAATTTAACGCTTTCAACTTCAATACCTTTACCTTCTGTACACTGTGCACAATCAACTTTTCAATGCTTTCAACTTCAATATAATATTTTTATTCACCTTCATTGCCTTCAACTTTAAATGGCTTCAACTTCAGTACCTGCAACTTTATTACCTTTAACTTGAATGCCTCCTCTTCAATACTTCAATCTTAACTATAACGTCATCTTCACTAACTTCAACTTAAATGCCTTCATTTTCTTCAGGCCTATACCTTTATCTTAATTAACTTTATCTTCACTATAACGTCAACTTACGCGCAGGAATTGCGTTCATACGCGGATCGCTCTCTCTAACCGTATAGACTATACATGGTATTTATGACAATTGATGTATTAGCGTCAGTAGAAGGTTACTTCTGGACTGCTTTTGACTGTCAGCAGTCGGAGAAATGTTAAAGTTGCAAAGCAAGGCGGGATTTTTTTAAAGAACATGATGGCTTTTGGCCGACTGATTATGTGCAGAAAGCTTTTTATTTATGGTACATGTATTGTACAAGATGAATAACATATTGCGTAAAAGTCACCATCGCTTCCTTGGGCTGCGAACACGTATTATATAATAGTGTTATGCGCGCAACATACATGGACTACAATGTCATATGGTAAACACGCACCAACTTGTACACGGCTATAATAATTATTGTTATACCCAATATCTAAATGGTTAGCCGACTTCAAAATATGCACTTCCTCAGCTGTGTAAGGAGGGTAAAATTATGGAATTTTAGTTGTATTGCATTGTGACCCTAGCAGTGAAACCCTTGTGAAATTCATTTCTGTGAGCTACCCAACTCCTGCAGGGTAACATTTCAGTTTCCATTTGGCTGCCCTACCAGGTACTTCAAATCTGAGGGAACACTTCCTTCCTTCCTTCCTTCCTTCCTTCCTTCCTTCCTTCCTTCCTTCCTTCCTTCCTTCCTTCCTTCCTTCCTTCCTTCCTTCCTTCCTTCCTTCCTTCCTTCCTTCCTTCCTTCCTTCCTTCCTTCCTTCCTTCCTTCCTTCCTTCCTTCCTTCCTTCCTTCCTTCCTTCCTTCCTTCCTTCCTTCCTTCCTTCCTTCCTTCCTTCCTTCCTTCCTTCCTTCCTTCCTTCCTTCCATCCTTCCATCCTTCCTTCCTTCCTTCCATCCTTTCTTCCTTCCTTCCTTTCTTCCTTCCTGTCGATTAATTCTTTTCGTGGATCGTTAATCGGTTATGGATGCGACACGATTGGCTTATCAATCACCAACATGTGGTGCCCCATGCGACAGTCTTCACAACTCGATCGTTCAACGTTCAACGTAACTGCGCGATGATTTCCTGACCGATGATCTGGCGTTATGGGATATGGACGAAAAGAGTTGGACTCCCGATTAAGTGCAGAAAGACCAGAAGGTCCCGATGGCCGCTTCCTATATTGCACACGCACATCGGCGGACTTTCTATTATAGTCTGTGCCGACCTAATGCTGACTGAGAGATATATCGTGCATTTTGCATGGGAAATAAATTGATTGGCGGACATTGTTAAGTTGCGTCTTTATCTTCTTAAATGTCATTGTCGGATGAAGTTTCCATAAACTGATAATTTTCATAAATTTTCTATGTAGCTCGTGTTTCTCTTGCAATTCATCAATTAAAAGTCGACATGCATGCCCTGGAGTAGTGGTAATTCTACTCGTGAACAGTATATGTTATAACAGAGTAGGCTTATCCAATTATTCGCATTTTCGACAATTATTGAGATAATGCCAAAATGTGCGATACCATGCAGTGACGCAAACAAAGTGCATGAACTGTGCACATGTGAAGTCACCACGCGTGCTGAAAGGCGTGATTTTTTGCAGCGCATATTCTATATGTGATTTAGAGCATGCAGTGGTTCTTAGACTTTCTTAGACTGTGAACCGATACTTAGGATAATTTACAAGCGTACCTGTAATTTTCAACTTCAGTTTATATCACATTATATATAACATGCTGTAACAGAAATTTAATTTTATCACAGTTCATTGTCACTTTTATGTACAGCAGGCTGCACTTGTATTCCTGCCCCATGTTTCAAACTGTGTTTTGTCTAAGAACTTAGAGCACTGTGTGTCTGTATCGCGTTAATATTCCATTTGAGTGTACGATAAAAATTGCAATTCCGCTCAACTGACCATAATTAATAAATATAGTTTGAATAAATTACTGTAACCGTCAATTTGGATAGCAGGAATTCAAGTAATCATTAATGGATTTCTCAAATTTCCATTAATAATAAATCAGTAAGCTTATTCAAACCGATATGCTAATATAAAAATTGATCGCCAGTGATGAAATTGTTCGTCTACTAGCCTGCAAACTACAACCTGGTTCTTAACTTAAGTCGACGTTCAGATTGCTGCCCTGGATTCCTCATGGGTTAACTCAATTTCTCTCCGGTAGAGGTCGCATGAGGAGTCCAGGGCAGCAATGTGAACGTCGACTTCAGTTAAGAACCAGATTGTAGTTTGCAGTCTAGTAGACGAACAATTTCAGCACTTCATTTCTCTCCGGTAGAGGTCACCGGTAACTCTTTCAGACAACGACAGCATTTTGTGTTTTCACTTAGTTCCAATGACAGGCTTTTAGCGGTTTTTTACTTATCTGATCCTCTCATCCTCTATTCACGTTTAGGCATGTGTCTGTCAGTGTCTGTCCACATGTCTGTCTGCGTGTCTGTCTGCGTGTCTGTCTCTTGTATATTATAGGAATCCTTCGAGTTCTCTCAGCATTTCTTTTTCTCTCTCTTACCAACACATATCTGTTTCTGTCTCTGTTTCTCTCTGTCTGTCTGTCTGTCTCTCAGTCTCCGTCTCTCTGTCTTTCTCTTTCCGAATCCCCTCCTTTTGCGTTCTTCATCTTCTCTCTTTTCTCTCTATACCCAATCCACCTATAGTCGGTATTATAGTTCCTAAAGAGGTGGGACTTTAGTTTTGGGCGACTATAAGACACTCTCATGGATTCTACACTGTATTTGTTTAATCAATCTGACGGTACAATCAACTCTCTTGGACCGTACACAATACAGCCTATTCATTCATTCATTCATTCATTCGGACATTTATATAGCGCTTCTTCAAGAAAAACTACTCAGAGGCGCTCCCGACTCCAGCGCGCCCAAAAAGAATAGTTTTAAGTTTAGTAAGGAAGGATCCTGGTAGAGTCCAAGGGTGTAGGCGTAGCTCAAAAGGAAGGCCATTCCCGACCACTGGTCCAACCACAGTATATATATACTATACAAGTATACATAGTATACAAGTCGACGAAACGATTTGGCAAAGACATAGACAAAGGCCTACTTTAGATGTACAGCACGTCTCGTCACGACATGTGGTGGTTCTCTGCTTTCACTAATGCGGTGTTCTACTCGGAAGTGACCGAGTCCGGTAATTAGGGAACCAGCGTAGAAGTGACATCTGCCATGGTATTGGCAAATAGAGTCGCTGGGTATAACATCCACAGTGGACACGATTCAGCGATGGCAAATTACATAAGTCGTGACACGACTTGTGGATTACTTACACTCTCGCATAGCATTCGGTCATACAACGTTACAAACCTTCATGCATACATACATACATACATACATACATGCATACATACATACATACATACATACATACATACATACATACATACATACATACATACATACATACATACATACATACATACATACATACATACATACATACATACATACATACATACATACATACATACATACATACATACATACATACATACATACATACATACATACATAAATACATACATACATACATACATACATACATACATACATACATACATACATACATACATACATACATACATACATACATACATACATACATACATACATACATACATACATACATACATACATACATACATACATACATACATACATACATACATACATACATACATACATACATACGTACGCACATGCATACATACATACATACGTACGCACATGCATACATACATACATACATACATACATACATACATACATACATACATACATACATACATACATACATACGTACAAACATACATACATACATACATACATGCATGCATACATACGTACATACATGCCTACATACGTACATACGCACGTATGCCCTACATATACATAAATACATACAGAACCCCCATGCACACACGCGCGCACGCACACAGCAACACGCGCACACCCACACACACTCACCATGAGAACTCATGTAACCTATAGAAAATTTCACTGCCTGAGCGTCTGTCAATATCTCTGCCTCACTCCATCCCTGTCTCTGTCTCTGTCTCTGTCTCTGTTTCTCTGTCTCTGTCTTTCCCTGTTTCTGCCTCTGTATGTCTCTGTCTCTGTCTCTCTGTCTCTGTCTCTCTGTCTCTGTCTCTGCCTCTCTGCATCTCTGTCTGTCTGTCTGATTGTCTATCTCTGTCTCTGTCTCTGTCTCTGTCTGTCTGTCTGTCTGTCTCTCTCTCTGTACCTATCCAAGTATCTGTCTATATCGATGCATCTGTGATTGTGTATAATAATTCTTCTTTCTCCGTCATCCATCCATCGAGCGATATCAGATGTAGTACCTGTCACACATGGTCTCTTCAGACACCCATCAACAACAGATTCCCTTGTCGTGTCATTCATCAAAATCCATTTAAATTCGCTCGATCAATCTGATTGATCGATGCGCAACAGAAAATAATAATAAATTGCTTTCATCAGCTTTCATTAGACACGTGAGTGTGCAATGTGCGCATACGTTGGTAGGCGTGATAGCTGCTGTCAATTCTCTTATGCTCTGCTACCGTCGTATGCGTTAAGAAAAGGAAGTATTATTGTCAGCTGAGAAAGAATTGCTTTCATCCTCTCGGGAGAGGAGCAACTGCGGAATGAGTACCGAGGCTGACCCTTCCACTGTAGCCTGGTAAAGGCTACCATGGAACATGCATTACAGTTTCCTCTGATATAGACTGTAGCTGTGGAGGGCTTCATTTTGTAAAGAGGCGTAATGTAAAGTAGTGTAATGTAATGAAGTGTCATCATCATCATCATCATCGAAATCCTTGGGCTAAACGCCCGTAGGTGTCCGGCGCCACTCTCTGTTTGAGTCTGTCTCGCGTCATGTTGCCCATCTTCAACCTGTCCGGTCTGCAGGTCCATACCATTAACATCTTAGACCAGCTAGACCACCTTGTCTGATGAAGAGAATATTGGGAGAGAGACACGAAGGACAACCTGGGTCAATGACTCAATGCCCGTATGTGTCCCATGCTCTCTCCCCTCCGACTCTCTCCACTGGTCTGTACTGACCGGCCTGTGCATGTCAGCTCCACATCATGACACCTTGAAGCATATGGGTCGCTATGTCACTTGTGTCGTGGTTTTTGGGGATTTCTATGGTCTTGGTCTTTTACTGCCAGTGTATCTCCACCCATCTGGCAAACCTTCCTCATTTTGTCCGGGCTTAGGACCGGCACAGGGAAGTTGCTGGTTCCCTGTGGCAGAGGATGGATGCAGTTTAACGTCGTGCCCAGGACCATGTAGTGTAGTGTAATGTAATGTAATGTAATTCAGACAATATATATAGCATCGTCAGTAGCAAGCCACTTCTAGGATGCTTTACAGGCATAATGTCAACTGTCAGAGTAAATGTCATGAGCTCGAGAGCAAGTGCAGCTTCAATTGTTGTTTAAAAGTTGATTCAGTCTTGATATCCTGGATAGCTGAGGGTAGAGTACTGTTCCAGGCGAGTGGGCCTGCGACGCGAAAGACGCAGAAACTCTCTCTCTCTCTCTCTCTCTCTCTCTCTCTCTCTCTCTCTCTCTCTCTCTCTCTCTCTCTCTCTCTCTCTCTCTCTCTCTCTCTCTCTCTCTCTCTCTCTCTCTCTCTCTCTCTCTCTCTCTCTCTCTCTCTCTCTCTCTCTCTCTGTCTATCTCGTTATGAAACTGGTTTATAATCATAATTTTAAACTGAATCAGAGCAGTTCAAAGATGACAATGAAGGAATGGATGGATGGATGGATGGATTGATGGGTAGATGGATGAATGTATGGATGAATATATGGATGGATGGATGGATGGATGGATGGATGGATGGATGAATATATGGATGGATGGATGGATGGATGGATGAATATATGGATGGATGGATGGATGAATGGATGGATGGATGGATGGATGGATGGATGGATGAATGGATAGATGTATGGATGGTCGGGCTGATGGATTGATTGAAGATGCGGTATATGCAATGTCCTCTGAATGAATATACCTACAGACAGTTATTACGGTCTTGCATGAATCTTACTATACATATGCTGCATTACCTTGCGCGCATTCATTGGCATAGCTTTTATCCTGCAGAATATTGAATTGCATTACGCCGGGGTTTTCCTTTTACGGGTAAATTGATATCTATGACAGCATGACAATTGCATGCACAGAAAACCATGACAGCTGTATGTGTGGCGTGTATCGCTGAGGTGGCCGCCTGAGTGTTGTTTTTTTCCATTGCAGTTATCATAATATAATTATGTCAGAATTATATTATATGATATTTATGATAAATGATCGTAATCGCATCCAGAAGAACATTGGCAATGCCAAACGCACACACACACGCACACATACACACACAGACAAGAAGAGAGACAGTGCCAGGGTCACATCCAAACACAAAGAGAACCAACAGTCCAAGCACAAGTCTCAAGTGCGCGTAATGCAGACATGAATGCATACACACTGATGAGCAGACGTGCTGTTCCAGGCAGGCAGACACATATACAGAGTTACAGACTCAAAGACACACAAACGCCTACGCACAGGCATGCAAAGTGACTCACTCAAGGACCCAAGTTATTCGGTAGACTTCAACGTATACCGACAGACAGAAGCCGGACAGACGAGATAGACAGACAGAGAGAGAGAGAGAGAGAGAGAGAGAGAGAGAGAGAGAGAGAGAGAGAGAGACAGATAGACAGACTGTGAGACGACGCGATAGGCAGATCATAGAACTAACTGTGCCAACTGGGAGGCAGACGCTGACATACTTAGGGAAAGACAGACAGAAATAGACACCCAAACAGCACGACAGAGGGAGAGAGACACACACAGACAAACGGACAGATACTTAGGAATTATTTGTCTTACTGACAATTTCATTTAATTCAGCGGAGTGCCTTAGACAGCTGAGGAAAGAGATTGGGTCATGCTGGAAACTTCCTCTTTTTTCATTCTTCTTCTTCTTCTTTGTCGTCTTCTTCTTCCTCGTTCTTCTCTCCTATTCATAGTTACTCGCTAATTGAAAAAACTGGTCGATTTTTCAAAATCTTACGCAAAAAGATGAACTAGCCGCTCGAGGTAGCACAGTGCATACAAAATATTGCCTCGTAACATTGATAACAATCACATCAAACTACGGACCAGCCACAAAAAGTAAGCAGACAAAAACATGTTTCAATTAATTATGGCGTTTGGTCAATATACGCACAAATAAAAATACACACACATGAAGACATACATAAGCATACATCGACACATATGAACACAAAGAGCTAAGAAGTTAAGTGTAATGGTTGGTGGACAAATAGGTGGCATTCATCCTAATAATTGCTTTGTTTTAAGACTGCTTGTGTGCACAGTTTAACATTCAACTTCTGCAACAGTCTGTCTGAAAATATCCATAGACTTTTATTGATTATATAGGACACAATCATTGTACGCTATGTGCCATTTCAAACACACGTGCATCACCACATGAAACGTCATCACCATAGATAGTACCATACGACACATCACTTCATAACACCTCAGCTCAGTTAAATGCCCCATACTATACTACATGCAGGGGCTGCATTAAACTTAACTAAACTTCACTGTACAATATCAAACAAGTCACAATGCTAAGCTACACTTTACTAGTGCACATTAGGCCTACGACAGACTGCACTGCGTTGCAATGAAGTACGCTGCGCAACACTGCATAATAGACTACACTTTACTGAACTACTGTGACATAACTATATACAAAACTAATACTCCGCAATATGCTTCACTACACCACGTAACACTACACACCGCCCATCCGCCCCACATTTCACTACACTGCATAGTAATTCTCCCAGTCACAATACACTAAGCCGCAGAGCAGTGGCGTAGACAAGGGGGTTTCGGAGGTTAACCCCCTCCCCCTATTGGCTTAGGAAAAGTTTTTAAAAGGTTATTTATCCACTTAAAGAAGAAAAACAATGAAATTGTTTATAGTAGCAATTGTTTTCCTTACTAAGGCTTACTTTATTCCCTTTGTTGCTTTATCCCATTTTCATTTAATGTAATAATGTTGGGCTGGTGTCATGAGGAAGGGCATCCGACCAGGCCATAAAGCCACCCAACCCCCAAACCCCCCATTGTAAAATTCCTGGCTACGCCACTGCCGCAGAGCACTACACATATCTGCTCTACACTAAACAAGGTTAGACTACACCACAAAACTACATTTTACGACATCACATGACGGTTAAATTACGTTGCATGTAATTACAATCATCACACCGCTCGCAATCGCATTAGTGTATAATACGTTGCATTAAATCATTGCGCTATCTATGTATACATTGAATTACACAATCCAAAGTCTGCATCACATTATCTGTTTGACGGCCGCTCTGGTCGTGTAGTCTTCCGTCTGATCGGTCGGGCGCAAGACTCTCCGGCGCCGGGCAATATCGCCGTCTAGTCCTGGCATTCAATCACATCGCCATCCCTGGGCAACGAGAAATGCAATCCCAGGAATGGCGCTATATCAGTCTCTTGGCGGTCGACCAGCTCAGCATCACGCATGCCGAGAATCTGACGTTTAGTATCAATTTTTCTGGGCACTGCCTACCCTGGGTGGGGAGTGGGGTCTGTGGGTGGGGGTCGGTCGACTCATAAGTATGGCGACGAAAACAATATAAGGGGCATGGAACGATTTGTTATTATAACAGGCGATGGATGCTGGTTGACATTGAAAATCAAATGTCACTATCAATTCGCATAATTTTTCAAGGAACAGAATGTTTAGAAGAGCTGTAATAATTTCTGAAGCTAAGAAAGTTTTCCACATAATTTCTAGTGATTGCTGCATTTTTTAAAATTCCGTTTACAATTAATTATTTTGGATTCTGAAATTTCTGTTGAAAATTTCAATTGATTGCGGAGAAATTGCATTCTGCCAGATGGATCTGTTTGGAGTTACACTGAATAATATGCGTAATATTGCATAATACATGTCATTACATATATGCTATGTATGTATATAATCAATCAGTCAATCGTAATATATATAGCGCCCCTTCAAGGTACCTACTCAGAGGCGCTCCCGACCGAGATCAAGCGAAAAAAAGTCTTCAATAATTTGTAAAATTGAGAAGAGCTTGGGAGATGTCGCATGGTCAAGGGAAGTCCATTCCAGGTTGTTGGACCAAACCACAGAGAATGAACGCCTCTGCATTGTTGTAATATGTATGAGCACTTGTTATAGCGCACTTCACGATTTTCACCTAGAGGCACTCCCGACTACAGCGCGGACACTGCATCTATCGGAGTTTCACGCAGAAGCGCATGCATGAGCAATGAGCATTGAGCAATAATTGCGAGTGAAAGACTTGTTCATGGTTCGCACGTGGCGGTTTGAGGTGGATTCACACCCGCAACCTTTCAGCTCCAGGGAACCGAACACGCCCCTACACAACCGCGACCACAATATTATATATAATTTATATATAAAATTCTCTTTATATTTATATGAATGCTTTATTTCCAGAGTCCTCTACAAGAGCGCTAACAATCATTAAATCTCACTAACAATGATCTATTTAGAAAGACGTTTTTATTTTAGGTTTGTATCTCTTAACGTCACTATGTACCAGGCTGAGGTGTGTCAATATGCACTTTTTCATGAATTAAACGAATATATAGGGTGTCTCGATAGGTCGAGAACGATTTTGAATGCAGAAAAATATATGTTATACACAACATAATGTGAAAAGTTTTATACTGGCGGATAGGTTGTTCAAATGAAAATGTTACGCAAAGAAAATTAGATCACTAGCTCACTTATTCAAATTGTAGCGCCAATATCCGTGACGTCATCAAATTCGTGCCAAGTAAACGTAAATAAGCAGCATTATCATTGACTATAGGGAATACGCCGATTAGACAATGACCAGCGTTGCCACTCCTTGGGTTTTTCAC
>OX457044.1:50686368-50721368 GCA_949752735.1 Lumbricus terrestris | reverse complement strand
TGAACATCCATTAGGATTTCATGATACGATGCAGTTGTACGGATGCACTTTGAAAAGGAAAATGATCCGGAGAGGGAGAGGGATAGAGAGAGGAGAGGGAAGTGATCCGGAGAGGGAGATGGTTAGGGGATACGAGAGCATAGGAGAGGAGAGGAGAGCATAGGAGAGGAGAAGAGAGGAGAGGAGAGGAGAGGAGAGGAGAGGAGAGGAGAGGAGAGGAGAGGAGAGGAGAGGAGAGGAGAGGAGAGGAGAGGAGAGGAGAGGAGAGGAGAGGAGAGGAGAGGAGAGGAGAGGAGAGGAGAGGAGAGGAGAGGAGAGGAGAGGAGAGGAGAGGAGAGGAGAGGAGAGGAGAGATAGGAAGCGAAAGCTAGACAGAGAGACGGAGATCACATGCAGAGGAAAGTGCTAGGATGGAGAGTGAGACAGAGACACATGTGAAGGTCGATAAAATTGAAAGGAACAAGTACACTGTGGGAAAGAGGAGGAGGAGGAGCTGGAGAAGGAGAAGGAGGAGCTGGAGGAGCAGGAGGAGGAATAGGAAGAAGATGCTGAGAAAGCTTAAGAGATGGGGGTATGATGGAAACATGAGGAAGAGGATGAGGAAGAGATAGAACCGGTGAAGGTATATGGGAAGAAGGATCAGTCAAAGGAAGGAAGGAAGAAACGGTGGAGTCGAAGGTCGGATCGCAGGAAGTCCGCAGACCATAGGACTCCTCCGGGTGTTGTTGCAAATTGGGTTCTGGACTAAAACATTTCCGACTCTTCGTACAAGTGACATTGTAAATCTAAAAAATAATTTTCGCCCATTGCGACCGCGCGGCCTCGACCCTGTAGGCCTGCCTTTCCGAATGCCTTGCAGGAAAATTTCATAAGAAACATCGTTTAGTATACAGGTGAAAGAAATCATTCTAGCTTCATATGGTGTGACATTATTGTCAATAAAATATGACGGTAAGACGCTTGGTCATAATCAAATCCGATCTTAAGTTAATCGAATCCTTGTAATGACCATTGAGCTAAAGTTGCTTCGTGTACATGCTCCATCACCAAGCAGTGGTGCTGGTGTATTTTTATTATTATCGTATACGCATATTTATGTAGCGCCCCTCGCAGTGCAAGCCGAACTGTAAATGGTAAGTTCAGCGATGTGCTGCTCCCTCCATGTCCATCACCGGCTCAGTGATGGGCGAGATAAATAAATGGGCACCATGAAACATGGAAATTTTACTATAATACATCCATACACAACGCAGACACCCAATCCCCCATAAGCCCTTGAATCTTTGAGACCACGTTCTACTCCAATATCCAAACTTTTCTCTCTACCCGGGGTTGAGCCGGAAGCGCTTCTGAGTAGATGGTCTTGAAGACGCGCTATATTATTCTTTTAAATGAATGATGGAAGAAAGGAGAAAAACAAACAGTCTATAATCATGCGGATTTATTTGGACAAAATGGTATAAATACAGGGCTTAAAGTGTGTCTGGACGGTCATGGACGGCGTCCATACACTTGTTTTAAAATCTGAAAGCACTTTTTTCCACACTTTGGGCACTGTATAAATGGTATGCATAGATCAGTTCCACTTTTTGAAACCACGGTTCCATTGGAACAATAATTACGCCCGGTACCGATTCAATCTCACACCCGCAGTTGAGCTGCTTCGACCAAGGCCAGCTTATCACTTGCAAGCGATACCAGCGCCGCAGCGTAACAGCCTCCCTCTCCTTCCTTCCCTCGTTCCTCTCTTCCTTCCATCTTCATCATCGTCAGCCGCCTCTCCTGCTGCTGCTGATGCTGCTGCTGCTGCTGCTGTTGCTGCTGATGCTGATGCAGAACCCGGTGCTGCTGTTGATGCTGCTGATTTTCTTTGACGGAGGGAACGAAAGCGCCACCTCGTGGCCGCGCTGGCGAATTATTCTTCCATCGTTCGGGCTTCGTGACCAGCTCTACTCTAGCCCTCGCAGACCGAAGTTCAACAATACGGTTAGTATCACGTGATAACCGAGTCCTGTACCGGATATCTCTTGATCTTCGACTACTCGTTAGGATATATCAAAAGCATGCCTGGTATCATAGTGGCTGGTAGCAGAGTGTCTGGTACGGTGTCTGGTAGCTGAGCCTCTCATGACTGTGGCTCTGCTGTTTTTTCGTGTGGTCGTATAGCAGATTGGTTAAAGCATCGCAGAAACTGTCTTCTATCGCAGAGATCAAGGGTTGGAATTCCCTCTGTGTATGGATCATGAGAGAAACCGTTAGATCGCATTATCTCAGCGCCATCGAATGACTCTTTTTCATTCGAAAAATAATAATAATAATAATAATAATAATAATAATAATAATAATAATAATAATAATAATAATAATAATAATAATAATAATAATAATAATAATGATGATGATAATAATAAAGATAACGATGATGATGATGATGATGATTTGGGGAACCCAAGGGGATAAAAAAGGATTAAATTTACTGGGGTCGTGCGTGCTTTAAGCCCGCCCCCCACATCGTATGAGTGTCCGCCTTTAATGTCCCGTTAACGCAAGCCAATTGGAATGCTGCTTGTCTAACGGTGGGCCACAATTTCAGACAAAATGTGCTTGACACGATAGCGTCGAACGTTGGTTGGCAGTAACGTTAAGAGCCCGTTCAATAACCCTTTATCAAGAAATGCAAAAATTACAAAAATATACACAACAGCATAAATATACGCTTTACACCACTGCATAAGTATGTATATATGTGCACAATTATACGCATGCGTAGCCTATACATATACAAATGTACAGACACATATACATATACATATACATTATGCAACCCCGTAAAGACAGAGAGAGAGATAGAGGAACAGGCAGACGCACAGACAGACAGACAGAGACTGACAGAGACAGAAACACAGAGAGATAAACAGTGAGAGATAGATAGATAGAGAGGGAGAGAGAGACAGACAGAGAAAGATAGAGAGGGAGAGGGAGAGAGAGATACCTGAACAGTCAGACAGACAGACAGACAGATAAGAGATAGCGATGGACAGCGAAATGGACAGAGACAGACGGAAACAGAGAGAGACAGACAGACAGACAGACAGACAGACAGAGAGACAGAGATAAAAAAGGATACATAATGTGCGATAATGTGTGTTGATATATCTATTAACCTATTTGGTGTGCCCGTTATCTGGATTTAACCTGCTGTCTTTATCCTTCCTTTCAAATGCATATCTTAATTTTGAGAACATTACGAGCACACATGCACGTGCAGCCGGAGCTATAAATGTACGCAAGCGTATCGTACATTCGCGCATTACATGGCTGGAGACGGGATTCAACGCTGATGCACGCATTTCACCGGACTTTATCTGTGCGCGTAGATGACGTTTTCTCTCGTGTGCTTTAGTGAAGATATAATTCTCTTGTGCTTTTGAGTAGGTTTATAGCTTCTTCTTTCCAAGCCAGTTGCATTGCAAGCATATTTTCTTAATATGCTGCTTTTCACCACTCTAAGCCTATATAGATCTACTCATATATGTATAGTTATTGTACGGGAAGACCATTTATCTTGTGCTTATAATTAGCCTATTACTTACTTGCTTACTTAATTATCTCTTATGAAGGGGAAGCGAGAGAGAAATTCTCTCTGGAGCAAGCAAGTAACCTACATATATATATATATATATATATATATATATATATATATCCTCTCTTGCTATTTCTTTACATAGGTTGGAACGTGTGGGACTGTGGGTGGATATATGAAATGTAAACTGCTTGTAATGTAAATGTTATACATAATTATTACATTATACATGTTACAGTATGCATGTATATCGCGTAATGTAATGCGATTTACTGTAATGTAGTGTAACAAGTCATTTGTATATCGCCATGCACGAATTCATGCGTTCGTGACAAATGGATAAAAGTAATGGGCTATAGCAACTTTGTTTTCTTGGTCTCTGCATATCTCAGACAGCGAATTGCTAGTTTCGATAAGCCTGCAGCGGCGAAGGATATAGGCTACGTGACAAGTGGAGGGATTGTAACTGGGTAATTGAATTTGCTGCAATCTGGTAAAAGGGGTCAAGACCGAGGGTCTTATATTACCCAAGAAGCAGTGAAATTGTTAGAGATAAAGAGATAAGGAGGCAGAACGGGTCGTCGTTGTTAACGCTACCACCTACCCTGCCCCCTCTAGCTGCCTATTTTTCCTCACCATACTCTTCCTTCTTTGCACCGGCCTCTGCCTACTCTCCCTTCTTCGCTCCTTCTTCCTCATTCCTCCACCTGCTCTATCTTGTCCGTATTTACCTTTTCCATCACTTTATTTGTTGCTGCTTCCTCCTCACCTTTACCTTGTAAGGCGCCTTTGTAACGGCATGGGTGTATTACTGCGCCATATAAATTGTCGTTATTATTATTATTACCGTATTATTATTATTATTATTATTATTACTATTATTATCATCATCATCATCATCATCATCATCATCATCATCATCATTATTATTATTATTATTATTATTATTATTATTACTATTATTATTATCATCATCATTATTATTATTATTATTATTATTATTAGTATTACATTTCTTTTCTTTAAAATTATTCTTCTCTTTCTATCGTGAACTTCTTCTTCTCTTATCATTAGTTTGCATGAACTTAACCAGGTTTTTCTTTTTCTCTCTTTTCAGTTGGTTTGGCTTCAATTGCATTTTCAATTAAACCATGTCTTGGTTTGATCGATGAAGAAATCGCCGCTCTTTTGAGGAAGGTTGAGTTGATGTGGAAGAAGAATTTGAGGGAAAGAAGGGAGAGGGGCAGGAGGAGCAGGGGGAGGAAAAGTAGAAAGGAATAAATAAAAAGAGAGAATTAAAGAGCCGGATAAGGAAGAAAAGGCAAAGGAGAAAAAGGAATACTACAGGGAAGAGGAGGGAGAAGAGGAGAGGAGAGGGAGAAGTTAAAGGGGAAAGAGCGAAGTAAGGCTAGAAGGAACAGAGCGAATGAAGAAGAGTTGGGAGTGGACTTAGGAAGACACAGAGCAGAAAGAGTAAGACAAGAATTGTACAGAAAGAACGGAGTAAGAGGAGGAAGAATAAGAGGAGGCGGAGGAAGAAGAGTAGGAGGAAGAAGAGTAGGAGGAAGAGGAGGAGGAGGAAGAAGAGGAGGAGGAAGAAGAGCAGAAAGAGGAAGACAAGAATTATCCAGGAAGAACGGAGTAAGAGGAGGAAGAATAAGAGGAGGCGGAGGAAGAAGAGTAGGAGGAAGAAGAGTAGGAGGAAGAGGAGGAGGAGGAAGAAGAGGAGGAGGAAGAAGAGCAGAAAGAGGAAGACAAGAATTGTACAGAAAGAACGGAGTAAGAGGAGGAAGAATAAGAGGAGGCGGAGGAAGAAGAGTAGGAGGAAGAAGAGTAGGAGGAAGAGGAGGAGGAGGAAGAAGAGGAGGAGGAGGAGGAAGAAGAGCAGAAAGAGGAAGACAAGAATTATCCAGGAAGAACGGAGTAAGAGGAGGAAGAATAAGAGGAGGAGGAGAAGGAGGAGGAGAGGAAGAAGAGGAGGAAGATGGCTGATGATAGTCACGATGCTCTGACGGCCTACGAGAGATGGTACACTGGATGCTACACAGAATCAGTTGCTGAGATGACTGGAGACGGGCAATCCGTGCACCAACCGACCCCATCACTTATCTCGGACGGCGCCAGAAAGATTAAAGGCACCGGCATCGATTTCCCAGCTCACTCCCCAGCAGCAGACGACGGAAGGACGGAAAAATGGAAAGAAGATCTTGCTTCTTCCGCAGAGGCTACACCCCTCCTCCTCCTCCTCGCAGAATCGCTCCATCCACCACTCCACGATGGAGCAGCGGAAATCTACTCACCAGTGGAATTGCCACGCAACACGGATATGGACGAACCAGCGGTAGAATTACCGGAAGTGGTGGGATGCGGCGATCTACAGATGATGACGTATTCACCAGCGGAAGTGAGCGCGAATTCCTGCGATGTGGAGCAGCTGGGACAGTTCGAGGACCCTCCGAGGTTCATCCTTCACGACAAACCATTTCGGATTAAACGCTCAACGCGACGGCGGCATAAACCATCCCTGTCCATGCATGGCGAACCGGATAGGCAGGACGCCATCGAAGGCGGTGGACTTCTACACCTGAGCAACCTGCTGATCGTTCTGGAGCAGCTCGACCAGGTCCTTCGCATGAACAAGTCCCTGGAGCGCAGGTGCGACTTCCTGCGCACCACCCGGTCGTTGATCAACTACCACAACTCCGTTCTACAGTCGGAAACGAAGCCCCCGAGGTCGCGACGTCAGGCGATGAGGTCCACGAAGCGTTCGGTCTCAACCTGTCTTCAGAGCTTCTCTTTCGATATCGGTGAGGCCGTCTGTCTCTCGTCTCTCGGGGTCGACTCCACACCCAGGAGGAGCCACTCCGTCGAGACCGGAAGCGGAGCCGTGAATGGAGTGGAACACGATGACGGAGGGAGTAAGGCGGCACTACCACCGTGCGAGCGGAAGAAGTCGAAGAAACTCCAGGCGAAGTGGGAGCAGATGAAGAAGGTCTTCACTGGAAAGACGGAAGCGTCTCCGCGCAAGACGGAAGACGATTCCGCCGCCGCCGCAAGGGACGCCGGGAAGCTGAAGAACCGGAAGTCCAAGAGGTTCTCAACGATCGTGGCTCTGAATGACGTCACCATAGAGACGCTTCGGTCGGAAAGCGTCCAGGGAAAAGACGAAGCGGTCGTGGAGCGCGGTCCAAGCAGTCCGAGTTCCGTGAAGAGCGAACCGATGGGAACCGAAGCGGAGGCTGACGTTCCACTCGATGATGGACTGGACTGTCAAGCACAGAAGCGCCAGGGACTGCGACGCACCTACAGCATCGATTCCACGAGTCCTAAGAGTCCTCGAAAGGTGGAAGAGGGGCAGGCAGAGGAGATGGCGGGCGGTGCAATGAACGAGGACAAGAGGTTCGTCTTTCCTAATGGTGATTCTGGAACGCTTACCAGGGGTCCGATTGGACAGGCGGAACCGGCTGGATCCGGTTTGGACGTTCTTGAGAGTTCATCCCCACGAGGCGTCGTGAGGTCCAAGAGTTTCAAGATGCCGGCAGCTGGTGAGTCATCTTCAGCGGGAGTTCGTCTAGAGGTCAAGGCGTCCAAGAGCACGCCCTCCAGTCCGATCGCGGGACCAGATCAAGCTCCAGAAGGTCAGGAGTTGAACCAACCGCACGGGGTCGAACCCGCTCGGAGGGCAAAAGCCGCATGGGGCAAGGTCAAGGACATTATACACACGCGCCGAGAGAGCTTCAAGCTGAAGGCGCACCGACAGAGTGAAGGTCAATCCAAGGGTGAAGGTCATCCTCCGAAGTCCGACGGGCAGCACCAGGACGAAGGTCGACAGAAAGGTCAAGTTCATCATATAGGCCAAGGTCAACAGAAAGACCAAGTTCACCCGCGGGACAACTGCCCCGATAACCTTGAAGAATCCGGACCATGCGACGTTAGCCACGAACTAAGTACCTCTGCACCCACAACGTCCTTGACAGCCCAGTCGGGTAGAGAAACGACGAAGGAGAGACTTTTCAGGCATCCGTCCGCTTCTCCCAGCCGCTCCACTGGCTTCCTGGCCAGAAGACGTGAGAAGTCTCACTCGCCGGCGTCGAGAACGGAAGCCCGGGCCCCACTCCAGCGGCAGAAGACAGTGTCCTCAGCACCATCCCGATCTTCTAGGTTGGGCGCATCACCTAAAAGCGATGATGGTTCAGCCAAAGGTAAGGAAGATCTTGCTCTACTGCAGAGGGTTTTCACTAATTCGTTAATAATATTCAATAAGGCAAAATTGATTTATTCTTTAATTAATTAATTCGTTCCTTCATTCCTTCATTGTTTCATTCCTCTTTTAATTCATCCATTCATTCGTTTATTCATTACTCATAAATTCCGCTATTCATCAATTCATTTCTCTGTTCATTTCTGAATTAATTGATTCATTCTTTCAATCATTTCATTCGTCCATTCATCTATTTCTTATTTCGTTTATTCATTCATTCGTTCATTCATTCATTCGTTCGTTCGTTCATTAGTTCATTCATTCATTCACCTATTCATTCATTCACTCATTCATTCGTTCGTTCATTCATTCATTCATTCATTAGTTCATTCATTCGTTCGTTCATTCAATCACTCCATTCATTGAAGCCGTCAAGCAGTAAAGCTATGTTTCTGTCAGTCTGTCTGCTTCTCTTCCTATTCGTATTATGTCTTCGTGTTCGCTTGCCTTTCAATCCATCTAATTTTCGATTTTCTCGATTAATATGTTGAAATATTTATTAAAATTAATTACTCAAATAAACTATAACAGTTCAGTTCTCCATGACACTCTTTCAATAACCCAGATTTCTTTAATTAAAACCTTTCATAACTTATTTAAATGGTGACGTAAATCTTTTAAACTGGGAGTCTATAGTAAATACTAAATAGCCTTCTTGTACAGCGGCATTTCGCATGCAATTACGAAATAGCACAGCGACATCTAGAATGATCCTAACAAGCAGAAATTGTGACCCGGTCATTAATTATTCTTTCGGTCGATGTTGGAAGATATTTCCTCTCCTAATTGGCAGGCCTCCAATCATTCTCTCCAAATTTACTAATTAGACGTTGCTCGAGTCATTGGACGCGATCGTGTAAACTCGTCATGACTATCGGAGATTATAGACGAATGGAATAGACCAAGAGACTAGCAGTATATAAGAAAGGCACACGTGCAGATTGACTGATAGGCAGACGTACAAGAAGAGGGGCAGACAGGCAGGGTGACGGAGAGGTAGGAAGAGCAAGAGAGACAAAATCAGGCACAGATGTAGAGATACAGTGTAAGAGTTGAGGACAGAGACAGGTATGCAGATAGCGCTATATAAAGAAAGAAACGGAGGTATGCAGGCAGATGGCGCTATATAAATAAAGAGACAGAGGGTTGCAGGCAGAGATGTAGACTGATGAGGGACATAGAGAAAAAGCGAAATGCAGATCCAACGGTTAAGTTGCGGCTATCAATCTTAGGAATATACAATTTGTATCAGACTCTTTAACTCGTCGTTCCATATCACTATGATTGCAATATAAATTGTGGTTTTTCCACAAATGCAAATATTAATTATTGAATGAAGATGAAATACAAACCAAGATAAACAACAATAATTATTATTCGGATCGGAATACTTGACAATGCGAAAACAAGATGATGAAAGAATTCTTACTGAAGATTTGAGTTGACGACAATAGATCGCAGAAATTTCAAGAATACAAAAAATAAGAACTAACGACAATAGACAAACATTAGGTATCGAAACAGCCCTTGCTATAAACACATTCGTTCAATGAAGACTGCGGCGGTTTGAACGGGTAGCGGGACTGACAACAGACTCGATTCAACGCAATGTGCTAGCCTACAGGCACGATCCCAAAGAATAAAAAACAAAGGCAGACAAGACTATGCTGAATATAAAAATAATATACTCTTTGAAAACTGTCAAGATCATGTTTATTTGCGTTAAAGTTACTCCCGATGCTCATCAAAACTCTCGGGCTTCTAAAGTCCATCCATAAATCGAAAACGAGAGACAAAAGATAGGACATGCAAGCAAACAAATACACAGACTGGAGGACAAGCACGAATATTGGGCCAAACATAATATACGCTACACAGGTATGCACAGGGCGAGAATTGCCGAAGGTTTGGGGTTTCAACCACCCAGTCTTTTTAGAGCCCCATAGTAAAGTCTATTTATTACACCCCAATTCCAAGTGGATTACGGTTCAACCCCCATTTATATTTCCACAATTCTCACACTGGGCATGCATACATATAGACCAGACCAGGCAGATAGAAAGAAGCACATTATAGACACGACACGCGTACAGGCAACAAGACATGCCAACAGGCACACATACATACATACATACAGACAGAGAGAGAGAGAGACACACACACACAGAAGGACCCAATGACATGCAGAGACACGGAGAAGGAAAGATGAAAATGTGTTTTGACGTTAGCTCAGGTGGAATGCGTGGAACTCGTAGAATATCATCGACACAGGTCACGAAGGTCACATTCACTGGAAGACTCGCTGAAAGCAGCACCATACCCGATCCATTCTGGAAGCGAACCCATCTGTTCAGACCCCACACATGTGCACACACCCAGACGGTTCTATCCATCACCGGCGTCGCCAAAGAAAACATTAGTGGAGCTGCCATCTTTAAACCACTCTCAATCATTAGCGTACGGTGATTGTGAAGTTCCCTCGCAGACCCGTAGAACACAAATGCTCGCGCAGAAGCACAGTGAGATCTTCACCGTCTTCCTCGATCCTCCCACATCTCTACATTCATGGCCGAACAATTACACCCCTCTCTCTCTTTCTCTCTGTCTGTCTGTCTGTCTCTCTCTGTCTCTGTCTCTGTCTCTGTCCGTCTCTCTCTCTCTCTCTCTGTCTCTCTCTCTCTCCCTCTCTCTCTACATGTCTCTGTGTCTTTGTCTCTGTCTCTGTCTCTCTGTCTCTCTTTCTCTTTCTCACGCTCTCTCTCTCTCTCTCTCTCTCTCTCTCTCTCTCTCTCTCTCTCTCTCTCTCTCTCTCTCTCTCTTTAGGTCTCTGCTTGTGAATCTGTCTCTCTGTCTTTCTGCCTCTGTCTGTGTCTGTCTCTGTGCATTTCTATGTTCTGCCTCTATATCTGTCTCTGTCACTGTGTGTCTCTCTAACTCTTTCTTCAGATGTCTGCCCTTTTCCAATTAATGGGCCTGAATATATTTTTACAATTTCCGGATTATATATATGTTATACATGTAATATATATATATATACATATTTATATAATGGGTCAGCCACTTCTTGTGTTTTGGAAGTTTGTTGTCTATCGGTCCATATATTCTGTTCACGTGACCCGGGCGTTGTTGCTCTTGTTAGTATTTTTAGTCTGTGGCCCTCTGGCGCAACTTTTATCAACACATTCGACCAATGCATGTGCGCACTTGCTCACAGATCTTCCATTTTCCCCGCATCTTAATCGGGCGTTTGGAGGGGGGACTCATAAGTGCCGTGGGTGCCGCCTTTGTAACATCGCACCCCTCTGTCTGTCTGTCTGTCTGTCTATCTGTCTGCCTGCCCGCCTGCGTGCTCCTGCCTGCCTGCCTCCCTGCCTGACTGCCTTCCTGCCTGCTTGCTTGCCTGCCTGCGTGCCTGCCTGCTTGCCTGACTGCCTTGCTACCTGCCTGCCTGCCTCCGTGCCTGCGTGTCTGCATGTCTACGTGCGTGCCTGCCTGCCTGCCTGACTGCCTGACTGCCTTCCTACCTGCCTGCGTGCCTGCGTACCTGTCGGCCTGCCTGCCTGTTTGCCTGCATAGGGAAATTGATGTAGAGCTGTTGTGCAGGAGCTGGGAGAGTGAAAGGAGGGGAGTGCGCCATGTGCCGGGAAGCCACACTTCAGTTATGAAGCTTGTTGGTGTTATGTATAGAAGTGGAAGCGGTTGCCAAGTAGGCCACCGATTGTTGCTCTTGTTGCGCACCAGATTGGCAACGGCTGTGTAGTAACCTTGTGATTGTTACTATGGTAACCGTCCTATGAAAACGTTTTGTCACAGCCGAGCAGCTGAAACTAAGACTTGTTGTTTTGCTAACAGCTGTTGCTTGCATGACAGCTGTTGCTTGGCAGCTGTTGCTTGGCAGATGTTGCTTGGTAGTGGAGAGCTGGTGATGGTCGCTGTTGCTTAGCAACCGTTCTTTAGGAACGCTATTCCGTAGTTATAGAAACGAAACTGTGGGTGCAGTTCCTGGTAACAGCTGCTGCCTATGGCAACTGTTGTTTTCCGTGTTATGCTGAGCACGTTAATTATTGATACAGTTGCTCGACAGCTGTTGTAATTGGATGCTGTTAATGAAGACGCAGGTTGAGTTCACTGGAGCAGTCAAAACGGGCCAATTTACCCGATCATGGACACGTGCAACTTTTCCATCAGCAACTTCTTCCTTCTTTTCCCTCCCTCACAGTTATTTTCCTTTTCAGTCTCCTCTTTCTTCTCATCCCCATTCCTCCGCATTCCATCATTACTCTTTTCTTCCTCTTCCTCTTTCTCATGTCCCTAATGCTCCACATTTCCCCATCACTCTTAGTCCTCCCTGCACGTATTCCCTTGTTCTCATTCCCTCACATTCTGTCATCACTCTTAAGTCTGTTTCCTCTTTTACTCTTGTCTTCTAGTTGTCATTCCCAGTGGCGTAGGCAAGGGGGGGTTTCGGGGGGTTAAACCCCCCCATTGGCTCCCGGGAAAAGGTTTTTTAAAGGCTATTTTTCCATTTAAGTAAGAAAAAATAGCAAAAAACAGGGTTTCCGGCCATAAAACCCTACCATCAAAAATTCCTGGCTACGCCACTGGTCATTCCTCCACATTTTCCATTGCTCGCAGTTATTCTATCTACCTAACTTTAACTTGCTCTGTATGAAGTTTATGATTCTTACACCACCTATCCACTATCTCCTTGTTCCTATTCCTCCACATTCTCCCATCACTCTCAATTTTTCCACCTCTTCTTCCCCTACCTCCCAGTTCCCATTCCTCCACATTTTTCCGTCACTCTTGATTCCTACAGCTCCGCCGCTTCTACTATATCCTTGTTCTCGTTCATCGACAGTTACCCATCACTCTTAATTCTCCACCTCTTCTTCCACATTTCCATGTTCCCATTCGTTCTCTTTCTCCATTATTCTCAATTCCTACTCCAGCTCTTACCCTATCTTCTTGATTCCGTTCCTCCGCAGTCTTCCCATCATTCTTAATTCTTCCACCTCCTCTTCCACTATACTCGTGCTCCCACTGCACCACGTCCTTCAAATCTTTCCATTCCTTCTTCTCCTCCACCTCATCCATTATCTCCTCCTCACATTCTACCACAACTTCCAACTCATCATTCTTTTCCTCCAAAGCATTTTACTTATTGCCTCCTTCCAATAATCTTATAAACGAACAGTTGAACGGATCCTTGAGAAGAAGACAAGTGACGAGAGAGCTCTCTGGCTCCTCTGCCAGTAGGCAGTAGATAGTACAATGTATACACTCGGCAACTTGTGTGGGTTATAGCCTGGTTGCAAGAGTGCTGGTCTGACGAACCCGGAGCTCAACGATTCAAATTCCCATCAGGGTTTAAAGATTTCTGCTCCACTCAAACCTCAGCCAAAGGTTGTGTACACTTGAGAGTAAGTACAGAACAGAATAAGCACACTGCAAAATAAGTGCACCGCAGAATAAGTATACACTACAGAGTAAGTACACTACAGAATAAGTACACTACAGAACGAGTAAACTAACTAAAACAGGTTTTTAAAAAGTTGTTTTGAGCAACTATGTTAGACAAAGTCGTTCAATGGAGACTCCGATGGTTTGAATTCCTAGAAATAAACGCAGCTGAGAGAACCCCACACGATACACTAAACATGCAAGATTCGAATGAAAAAGCAATAGGCCTAAACGCAGGAAAAGATTACGTTTGATGTAATTATAGACCACTTAAAGGAGGACATAACATCACTTGGACTAGTACGAGAGGAAGAAGCATTGGACTTAACAAATAACCGAGGAGAGTGAGGATCATTTTATTTGTACCCTTCACCGCAAAATTGATGACTTTCTGAACGGATGATTTTATTGAACATGACGGTTTTTGGCGTGCAATTCTACACAAAATATACAGTCCTGTGGATTTGTGCAGTTATAGAAGCACTTCCGTGCAGCAAATAATATTAAAAGGGTCATTGTCATCCGCTTGGTAGTAATTTATCGTAAGGGATTGAAATGAATAGAAGAGGTTGCGCAGTTATAAAAAATCCTTTAAAAAAGCAGCTATGTTGAAAAACATTGAACAGTCCAATGTCGTAATGCGTTGCTTTTAACAGGGAACCGCAGACAAGATCTCTGTGCAAGCTGTTACGATGCTCCGTGTACATAGCATTACATGCAAGTTCCCGGACTGGAATGTATCCTAGAGTGGTTTGGCGTAGATAGGATCCTAATGGATTGGATTATTTACATTCCGAACATTGGACGCAATTCGTCCATTAGTGCAGAACATTAGACAAGCAATGAAACATGATGCACATCTGAGCGTTAAGCGACACTCTGTTTGGATCGAGGGAAGAATTTTTTTAGAAGGAAATAAATGTTGTACTTAGGCGGAGTTAGGCGCCAAAGATCGTGTGTATACACTGAGAAGGAAACCTACACCACTCTATTTTTATGAAAGACGTGTTTACCAATTTAAAATAACAGGAATGATAAAAATTATTTGTAAAAAATAACGATAATAATGATAACTATAATAACGATATTGATAATAATGGATAGGACTGTATTATAATAAAAAAAATTCACTAGCAGAAGCAATGAATGAGTCGCAGTGGTGGTGGTGGTGGTGGTGGTGGTGGTGGTGGTGGTGGTGGTGGTGGTGGTGGTGGTGGTGGTGGTGGTGGACTGTGGTGGTGGTGGACTGTGGTGGCGGTTGTGGATGGTGGTGGTGGTTGTAGATGGTGGTGGTTGTTGTTGTTGTGGTGGTGGTGGTGGTGGTGGTGGTTGTTGTTGTGGTGGTGGACTGTGGTGGTGGTGGTGGTGGTGGTGGTGGTGGTGGTGGTGGTGGCGGTGGTACTTAGCATATATATTGGTGGTAACAGTAGTGGTGACTGTAACTTAGACATCAACAGCTCGCTCGCATGAATGTCATAAATAAGCGGCAGCAAGAATAAAATGTAGATATAGAAAACCAGACATCAGTTTTGCCAACACTTAATAAACGTTACCGTCTTTCATCGAGGCGGGGAGATAGCAACTGGCAAACAGATAATCTCTAAGTTGCGCTTAAGACATTCACCGATTGTGCCGAGGGCCGTTCAGAGTAAATGCATGTATGATTGTATGCACCATATGTATTGGGAGACTATAAGTCTGTCTGTTTATACATAGGCCTACATGTATATAATCATTGCTCTTTCAATATTACTACTGCCACTACTACAACAACATCAACAACAACTACTGCTACTACTACTACTGCTACTACTATTACTACTACTACTACTACTACTACTACTACTACTACTACTACTACTACTACTACTACTACTACTACTACTACTACTACTACTACTACTACTACTACTACTACTACTACTACTATTACTACTACTACTACAACAATAACCGCTACTATACTATTGTTATTACTATCAATAATAATAATAATTCCTCAGCATTTAAACACTTTTGAGAGTTTACATATAATTTTTTAAAATAATTTTTCACCGTGAAGAATTCAAATGTTCGGATAAAACAGAGACGGATTACCAGATGACCCTGTTTCAGAGTGATTGATTTATACGGCGAGGAGTAAGGATCGGTTTTAGGTGCCGTTATTTACCACACATTTCAATGTTTATACAAATCATTTGCCCCAATTCGTTATCATTACTGTTTCTATTTTCATTGTCAATAATAACAGTAATAATAATTATTATAATTGTCATCATTACTCTTGTTACTAATATATTATTATTATTATACTATTATTATATTATTGCTATTTCATTATTTTTTTTATTAGACTATTGTGTTATTATTATTATTATTATTATTATTATTATTATTATTATTATTATTATTATTATTATTATTATTATATTATCGTAACTACTAACTGCTATTGCTACTACTATTTTACCGTCTCCTATTTTAAATCGTGCGAGGAGCTCATGTGTAAAAAAATGAAAATCATGTTGATTTTGACGTATTAATTAAGCTTATTTACATGGACAATAGTGCTACCAGCTGGAGATGCAATTTAATCATCGGAAGTTAGCGGTGGGTCAAGTGCGTCCATATGTGAACTTCGTTAGTTGCTGGAGTCAGGCAGCCGCCGAGGAAAGCACGTGCGAATGTTATGGCTGGAGACGGAAGGAATGGAGTTGATCCTCTCCGGGGTGCGGGGGAAGCCACAAGGATCTTTCCGGGTCCGAGAAAGGCTTCCAGGCGCATCATATGCTGAGGATTACTCTCCAGTTAATCACGGCATCTGCATGGCGCCTCTCTAACGCACCTGTCTCGGTAGCACCGGGTGGTGCGGGGGGGATGTGCGATGTGGCGAGAAAGATCTGGGAAGAAAAGACTAGGCCTATGGACGGTGCAAAGAGAGGCCAAAAATTGAAGAGTCAAAATATTTGTGTTCTCTGCCCGGTTCTTATAGTATGGCATGATGAATTGGCAAGTATCATTGTTTAGCGACTGTTTATTGTTTGTGTGTGAATGTGTGGTGACCCTCTAAGCAGAGCTTTGGTTCATTCGGGTCTTACCCATTGCCACAGAATGTGCAATCACTTTTTTACTTTTGATTTTGAACAGTTTATGGTGAATAATTGATTGATTTATTGATTTATTGATTGGTTGATTGATTGAGTGATTGATTGATTGATTGATTTTTTGATTGATTGACTTCCTTATTGATTTATTGATTTATTGATCGACTGATTAATTGATGATTGATTTTTTTTAAACTGATTGGTGATTTGATTGAATTATTAATCGTTTGGAAAATTTTATTGATTGGTTGATTTAGTGATTAAATGATGGATTAATTGATTGATTGATTGATTGATTGATTCGCTGATTGATTCGTTGATTGCTATGGTGAAATGGTTGGCGTCAAACGCGCTGCGAAAAACGTCACTGACACAGGAAACCAACAATTTTATCCGTTAAATACTGTGCTCACTATAATATTATAGACACCTTTAAAGCACTTGCAACCTGAATTATAATATAGTATAATAATAAAATTATTATCAATCGCTCTTATCAAGAAAGTAAACTAGTTATGTACACCCTCTTATGTGCCAAGACCTTGAAAAAGAAGTCTTTGGCATCTTCTGCGTAATTGCTGTTGTGCATCTTCGTCCATTGAACATTTCTGAATTGTTGATCTTTCCCACTCTATGGCCTATAATTATCGAGTCCGATTTATCTATCTTGTTTGAATTTTTTTCCATCGCTGATCTTTCCAATCGATCTTTTCCATCACTGTTGATCTTTCCGTCATGAATGTTTCCACTCGTACACTGGCGACGCATCAATAATGCTAATGGTCCGAACGATTCTTTTAAGCCTTGCATGGTGGTCGGGAGGCTAACACGGCCTGGGTTGGAATTCCGAGTTCGTCATTGAACGGTTGAAAGGAAACACAATTGTTTACCCAACTTTGAATAAACTCATCAAAAGTACAAAGGCAAAGTGGAACAATTGTTTATAGACTATACCTCTTTACTGTAGAACCTACATGGGATGGCGGTATATGCCAAGGTCAGAGGATCATTCGGGTGAGGTGCAAATAGCAAGCAATACTATCGTTTCGTTGTTTTAAATTATTCGCCAGTGCACGTGCACGTTTCAGCGTTGGTGGCAAACAAGTTGAATTGACGATAAAAATTCTCGCTAAATAGAAATCGGACTGATAAACTAATTTTTACTTACATTGAAGTGGAATCGATGAAAGACTAGAGTCACTATACTATTGCTGAAATTGGAACTGGATTGATGAAAGAAGACTGTTATTTAAAAAAAAATTGGATTGATAAAAAATAGTAGCTGTTCATTCAGAAGCTGGACTGATTAAATGAAAACCTGCCTAAATGAAAGCTGGATTGATGAAAATGATTCATGCCAAAGTAGAAGTCGGATTAATGCAAAAATAATTATGCCCTGCTGAATGATTTAGAACACTGAAGCGATAGATAACCACAACAAAAGTATTCTACAGATTTCTTAAAACTTGTATATGATTGTAACTAATGTAACGGGGGGGAGTTGTAGGCGTGGCAACCCTCGAAGTGCTCCTCGTCCGTTGAAAACCCCACTCAGCTGTCGTCAGGATGGCCGTCCAGATGATCAGTTGGAGAGGGGTCTGTCCATATGTCGCGTGTCGTTTCAGGGGGGGGAAACGTACGCCTTCGTGGTCTATCGAAGGTAGCAGCTCCCTCCGATCGAATCGCCCCAACTCAACAGAACAAGACGATGTCCAAACAGAAGACGCTTTATTCATCAAGTGACACAGCAGTCGAAACGGATCGTCACACAGTGGTCACACGGTCGTCACACGTCGTCGTACCGTGCCGTCGCCTGTCTCTCGAACCGAGGAATTGGACAACTAGCCGACTGATTAACTACTCAACTAAACTTCACTTCACTCTACAGAACTCCCTGGTCTGAACTAAGCTTCACCTCTAACTAAAACCTTTAGTCAACTCCGCCAAACTGAACTAAATCTGACTTAAAGCCGAGCCTCACTCAACTAAAACCTCAACTCAACTAAGCCTCTGTCTTCGACTGTTCTCAACTAAGCTTCGCTTGCTACTGAGCTGACGGAGCTGATGATAATACGATTTATTACGAGGATTCATCGAGGATGATCACCTCAGAGCTGACGGAGCTCCTTATATATCCCTAAAGAGGCTAAAGAGGCAAAGAGGCAAAGAGGCAAAAGAGGCTAAAGAGGCAAAAGAGGCTAAAGAGGCTAAAGAGGCAAAAGAGGCAGAAGAGGCTAGGCCAACGAATGGCGGGAAACAAAGAGGCTAAAGAGGCTAAAGAGGCAAAGAGGCAAAAGAGGCTAGGCCAACGAATGGCGGGAAACAAAGAGGCTAAAGAGGCAAAGAGGCAAAGAGGCTAAAGAGGCAAAAGAGGCAAAAGAGGCTAAAGAGGCAGAAGAGGCAGGTCAACGAATGGCGGGAAACGAAGGGGCGGACCTTCCAGACAATGGGACACCCCAATTTTCGCCACACTAATAATAATTAAATAGCGCTGGTTTCTAAGGCACAGGGTATAAGCCGATTACGCTCCAAAACCAAGTCATAAACTGCTAAACATCCATGAGATCTGCCCGAAAGACAGTGAGGTTGATACGCAGCTTGAAAACTGCTAAAACACTCTTAAGTCGAGAACAATAATTGTTTCAGGTCCTCTTTCCTATATTATGAAGCATTACGAAATTATATATTAAGAAGCTATTATTGTTATTGTTATTATTGTTATAATTATTATTGCAAGTAGCCTATTATTATTATTATTATTATTATTATTATTTTAAAATAAATTTGTCACGTGCGCTACAGCATTAATCAATAGGCCTATTCATGTAGAATCTGCATAGAAGGACTGCATGCTAAGGTCGAAAGATTATTGCTTTTATTAAGACCAATCCAACTTGTTTGCCACCAACGCTGAAACCCATGCAATGGCGAATTTATAATTGCAGTAGGATAACCCCATTGAAAATCGACTAGATTTAGCAAATGAATCAATTCTAGCCTTTCTAGGACAATAATTTATTAGTTGGCCAGAGTTCGTCGTTTGTAACCTGTGAACCTCAATTCCAGGCAGCTGTTTTTTGCTGAACAGGACGCCGTTGAAAAGATTTAAGCACTTGGGATTAATGTTCACATCTTGCCGTATCAGCTATTGCAGACACGTAGCAGACAAGGATAAATACGTGTGGGATTGTTGGCATGCGAACCCTAACTGGCTCTCACCGTGAGTTGTAACTGAATGGTTCCATAAAAAAATTATTTGGTAGAGAGCTTCCCCGTAGACTTTTGTTATGCGTCCTCATGGCGAATCAGTAAGTGTTAGTGCTTTATGTAGGCTATGTGGATGTGTCTTCGTTATAGGTTCTGAAGAAACTTCGACATTGCGAAAAACAAACGCCAAAAAGAAATCGAAAAAAGAGTTCAAGACAATTGGCCGAGGTAATAACAGTAGGCTATATCACATTCTTTTTATGCGACCAAAGTTTCAGCTAACAACATCAGGCTTCAAGACACAAGACTTCTGGAGTGTGCAGCATACTGCTTACCGCCCTACCACCCTGTTTAAATCCATCCAACTCCCTTATTCCGTAGGTATCGGATCTCACAGTTTAGGTGACTTAGGATTTCTTTAAATGGATTTGAAGAACTCACGATCCCTTCGTTCCCTTTCCATCCTTCATGGTAAAAATATTGCCATTCGGATGATGACAACAACCATGTTAGACTATTTTTAACTGCACAAAAAATGCTTTAGCTGCTGCGCCTATTCATTTTGAACTGCCTCTTTTTTGGCAGAACTGCTCTATAAAAATAAACACGACGTCATGAATCTCAATCGTAATCACCTGGATCTGAGATTGTTTGAGTCACGGACGAATTTAGCCAGAGTTGTCTGACGCATGTCATTCGGTAACACAACGAGACACCAGTGAATGCTGATGGCCTATGCCATGGTTTTAACGTTTCCTGCTGACCCACTTTATTGTACACAGACTTTGCAAAGAGTATTATCAAATACCAGTTTCCTTGTATGGTTTCGTAGTCTCCTCCTTCTCCCGTTTCCTAACTTTGGTTCTTTAGACTACTTATCTAATCTCAAACCTAATAACTTTGCCACTGCCGGGCTCACATGTAGGCTTACGCTGATTTGTTTTTCAACGGTTAAGCATTGGTTGCATTTGTTGCCCATGCGATGAATGCTTCTTATGCAGTGAAAACAAAGGCACCATAAAACTTGTCAGATTAGCTTTAAGTCTTGATCCTGAGTCGATTTAGATGAGGTTTTTGTCTCGAACGAGCGTTGCTAAAAATTCTAAATGGGATTTTAACAATTATTCTCGGAGAACCTTATCTGAATTAAAAGGATTTCTAGAACATTGCAAAAATAGACCAAGTGTTCCTATTTTTATCCATTTAATTTGTCGAATTTTATCAGAATCTTTTTAAACCAAATTCGTATAAACATTATTGGAACACTTCAAAAAATGAGAATAAGAAGAAGAAGAAGAAGAAGAAGAAGACCAAGATGATGATGATGATGATGATGATGATGATGATGATGATGATGATGACGATGACGATGACGATGACGATGACGATGACGATGACGATGACGATGACGATGACGATGACGATGACGATGACGACGACGACGATGATGATGATGATGAGGAGGAGGAAGAGGAGGAGGAGGAGGAGGAGGAGGAGGACGACGACGACGACGACGACAAAGGTGATGAAGGTGAAGGAGTACAATTAGATGCAGAAGAAGAATTGGTAATAGCAGTAGCAGTAGTAGTAGTCGCAGTGGTAGTAGCAATAGTAGTAGTAGTAGCAGTAGTAGTTGTATTAGTAGTAGTAGTAAAATAAAATTGCATTAGGATAAGAAGAATGGAAATAATCGAAAGAGTTATTCGTAAATCTGACCACACAAGCAGCCATAGTTTGATATAAACTGATAAACTGCTATTGACGTCTTCTGCTTAAACTCATCTCTCGAATAGTAACCAGTCCGCTCCCTCCCTCACCAACAGATCCTCCCACCTACAATGCAAGATACGATTGCGCTGAAGACACCATTAGAATTTGGTTTCCCTACAACTTCTTTCCATGAGGGAATTTGAACTCCCCGACCTCTAGGCAACTCCATCCGCCGAACTTTCACGCAGCGTGAAAGCGGTGAAAGGAATCTTCTGCAGGACGTCGAGACGTAGAAAGTCAACGGGATCGAATAAATAATTCACTCCATCAGAATTTAGGTTCCCTAGAGCTTCTTTCCATGAGGGAATTTGAACCCGGCGACCTCTAAGCAACTCCATCCAGCACGTTAACCAGCGAACTTTCACGCACCCTGTAACGATCGAAAAGCGTTGAAAGGAACAATCTGTAGGATATCGGAAAGTAGAAACTAGAAAGTCAGCGGGGTCGAATAATTCATCTGAAATCGAGAAGAATTAACGACTTGTTTACTTCGTTCTGTTCTTGTCTCGAAAGCAAAAAGTGTCGACGCGTCGGTTGTAAAATTCACCGAAGATTTCATCAACAAGATGGAGCAATGGGAGGAGAAGCAGAGGAACGCTGCAGCAGCAGCAGCAACCGGCGGTATTCGATATTTCATTAATCTTTTCGTATTCGCTTATCTTCTTTGTTTATTGCTGCTCATAAAACGCGCTCGATACCGATAAATTTGTAATGTTTGAGTCGTGAAATGGATGTTGTGGAAATGGATGTTATGGAAATGGATTTTTATGGAAATGGATGTTTTTTGGATGTTATGGAAATGGATGTTTTTTGGATGTTATGGAAATGGATGTTTTCGAAATGGATGCTCTTTCCAGTTCGTTGCATGAGATAGATCAGCTGGCTCGAATTCGCTATCGTTAGAGTACTTATAAAGGCGCTAGGAAAAGACCATCGCCTCGCAATGTTTATGATTGTTATCTTCTATTGGTTGGGTTCTAGCCTAACAGCTTTTCTCACTCTGCCATATCGTGTAACCCATTAATGTGCGCTATATAAAAAGTCAATAATAATAATAGCATTTAGGCTTAAGTTTAATAATTATTATAGGAGTATTTTGAGAGAAAACGGGAGAGGGAGCTATGGAAAACAGCGTTAGAAAAAGAAGATTGAGGTGGACCGTGGATGGGGCACATCGTTCATATGGATGAGTCCGATGAGAATCGAAGAACCAAACAGGTCATGTCCTGCATGGAATGCTGGAAATAAAAGGATGAGAGGAAGACCACGAAAGAACTGGAAGGACGCCAAAGATGACTTGAGATGTCTGGAGTGGAGATGTCATGCGAGGAGGCTGAGGAACTGGCAATGGACTGGGAGGAGGGAGGAGTGGAAAAAGCGCGTTGCCCGATGCGCAGACGTGCACGAGGGGGATGATTAAGTTCCAAGTTATTATGTTATAATCGTCGTTAAAACCTGGCATATAGAACAATGCTCGTATGACTGCAATGTTGCAATCTTAATCAGACAAAAGAGTACATATATATTCGTTACAGCAGGTTACCATTTTACTCTTACTTTCATATTAGCCTACTAACAGCTAATAATAATTATTAAATTTGCTATTTAATATTACGAAATATTACACAAAATAATAACAAACATGAAGTATAATAATTATGCTATTGTTTGTCTTGTTGCTGATTTTATGTTGTTGACTGCACGAAGCATTGTTATAAGTATAACAGCTGTTGCATTTACAATGTACATGCGTTTGTTAAAGGAGTCGATGCTGTTGCACTCATAGCTGTTGTCCTTGTTACTCTCTGTTGTGAGCAGCCTCTTCACGTGCTTCAAGACGCAGCCGTGTCTCCGAGTCCAACTCCATGGACTCGTCTGCCACTGAGAAGGTGGAGCAGCTTTCGGAGAGCTTCAGTCGAACTGTCGAGAACTGGGAGAGGGTTCGAGGGGGCAGGGCGAAATCGCGGGAGGGCCGCAGCGGGGCTAGGGACCGGGGAAAGGGTGACGACTCTAGGAGCTGGTCGAGGGAGCGCTCCAAGTCGGCGCAGAGGATGGAGAAGGAGTTGATGAAGATCGAGAAGAAGGAGCAGAAGTTGGAGAGCGAACTACAGAAGCTCACCGAGATGAAGCAGCGGATCGAAGGAAGCGCCCGCGATGGACGAAGCCAGGAGAAGGTCAAGGGCACTGACAAGGTCAAGGATGTGGATAAGCTCAAGGAACTGGATAAGGTCAAGGATCTGGAAAAGGTCAAGGGCACTGACAAGGTCAAAGGCATTGAGAAGGTCGAGGACACGGATAAGTTCAATGATACGGATAAGGTTAAGAACGCAGAGGAGGTCAAGGGCATGGAAAAGTTAGACCATGTGGATAAATCGAAGAGCACTGAGATGGCCAAAGAAATGGAGAACGTTGAGGGCGTGGAGAATGACAAGGTCACAGAGAAGGTCAAAGACATGGAGAAGGTCGAGTGTTCAGACAATGTCACTGATGTGGAGAGTGTCGATAGCGTGCTGAAAGTCATCGATGCTGAGAATGTTGACAAGGACATGGGGAAGATCGATGCGACTCAAAATGCCAAAGTCAGTGACGTCAATGATGCTGAAAATACCAATGATTACAGAACAGTGGGCGACACGGAGAGAGTGACGGAAGTGGAAAGCGTCAAGGACACTGAGAACGTCAAGGTCACTGATAACGTCAAAGACACTGAGAATGTCAAGGTCAGTGAGAAATTCAATGACCTCGTGACGGTCATTGATTCAGCAAAAGTGGCGGAATTGGAGAGTGCCGTAAACAGCGAGCAAATCAAAGTCGCCGATGGTGAGAGGCGCGAAAAATCAGCAGACGACCCGAAATCGCAGCAGTCCGTGGAGTCAATAAGCGCAACGTGTGATTCAACGGAAACCAGTTGTCATGGAAACATACCGGAAGTGAGCTCGGGACCGGAAGTCGAAGTAGCTAACCTCCCGAAGACTGTTCTCGCTGAGTCATCTTTGTGTGGATCTGAGGTCAAAGGGGTTGAAGGTCAGGCGACCGGAACTTTCGTCAACTGCGAAGTCAAGGAGTTTGGACTGCTGGGTGACCGTACGGACGAAGAACCTTTGGGGCCGAAAGAGGTTGGAGGGATCGGGTAAGAGAATTTATTTATGCTGAGGAATGTTTAAATGCGATAATTCTTGACCGTTCGCTGGTGGGCTAAAGTCACTTATTGGTCCAGTCGCACTCACCTAAGGCGGTGATAAAATCTTTGAAATTGCACGGTACATCTCCGAGATTTCTTATCCAACCTAAACTCTGTCTCTGTCTCTGTCTGTTTTTGTGTATGTGTCTCTCTCTGACTGCCTGTCTGATTTTTTGTTTGTTTGTTTGTCTGTCTGTCTGTCTGACTGTCTGTCTGTCTGTCTCTTTCTCTTTTTCCCTTCGGACTACTCTTTTGGACAACCCTACTGACTTGACACAGCGCTCGTGAATAAGCTGGTGCTCTGCGCTCAGCTTTTGAGTGCATGGCGCTCCAAAAATTTCGAGATTGCGATTACGAAGTCTCACTATACCTCACTGGACACATTTCACTATTTGTGTGCAGAGCCGTTGCTGTAATAGAGAAGCTGAAACATGAGATCGCATCTAAAGATGACCAGATGGCATCCTTAGACAGAGCAATGGACAACCTTCGGGAGCAGATCGCCGAACTACAACAAGAGAAAGATCAGCGGACGGTTACAGGTTCGAAGCCTACGAATGATTTTCTTTTAAAGTCGTTTTCTGACTTGTTGTGCGTAGTCAAAGTAGTCGATGACTTTGAGGCGTTTAAATGGAGAAGGAAGATTAAGGACTGGGAAGATGAAGATGAGGATGAAAAGAAGACGAAGAAGAAGAAATTTGAGAATTAAAGTGATTTAGGAGAAGGAGAAGGAGATGATTAGAGGAAGCAGACGGAGGGCCATAAAGAGAAGGAGAAGTGAAAGATGACGAAGTCAGAAGAAAGAAGATCGTTAAAAAAGGAAATAGTTTCCGTTAGACTGTAGATAATATTTAATTTGAACGGTTCTTTGTGTGGTCTCTTGTAGCAGTGCCAGCCAATATTTTGGAATCAACGGACGTTCAGACAACACCAGAGACAATTTCGACGACGACCTCACCCGACTTCACGCAAGCAGGCTGCAGGCCCAACAGGAACAGCAATGAAGCCATTAACATCACCAACCACATCACCAATTACACTACCAAAGACACTCATGAAAACGACAAGAGCATCAATATCAACACCGCTACCGACGACATAACCAGTCCCAGAGTTGATCACAGTGCACTAGTAAATACCGACATTGATTCAGACACAAGCATCATAAATTCTGGCGGCATCAACACCTTAGGTCGCACCACCGCTTACAGAACGACAGACATCACTGCAAATGACACCAGTGACACCAGTGGTACAACGAGAACACCAATCCACACAAGCGACAACTCAACGGACACAACTCCACTCAATTCCACTTGTATCAGCACCAATACCACAGCAGACGTTGATGCACAGCATCCATCCATCCACTCGCAACCAATTCAGTCTGAACCCGTCGCACAATTCCTTCGTCTCACGACTCTAGCAGGGCACTCGGTGGTCGCCCCCCATGGACGCGAGAGGCGCCGATCCGCCGAGGACGATTGGTCCCTTCGACGAACCCCCAGCGCATTTCGACCGATATTCCGCTCCGTCAGAGCCCGTCGCCGGGAGCCACCGCTGCACCGTCCCCACCAGGAGACGACGACCTACACCGCACCGCAAGGGGTTCGCAGGTTTCGACCGATTGTGGTAGGAAGCAACGAGGGTCTTGGCGACCAATCAATCCAAGGTCTTCTGCAAAATACACACTTGTTGGATAGTCGATGTCCAGTCGGAGTTTCACCGACAGCGGCGTGTACTACAGTTTCCGCTCTGGAATCGCCTTCCTCTCGGGCTGTACTGGCGCCACAGAGGGACCTGGGAATGCAACGCCAGGTCCTCACATTCACCCCGCCAAAAATCATATCCCTCCAACATATCGGCGAACTGTGTCCGCGGGGCGTTCCAAACGGCAGGCACTTCCCAGACGTCAAGAACCCAACGAGGACCTCGTTTCAACCTGACTGGACAGCCACGTCACCCAAATACCGGACGCTGCCGCACAGCCACACCTTCAAGGCCGACAAACAAGACCTCGTGGCGTTGGGTAAAGCGTCCAGCACCTTCGACGGTCACTTCCTGAGGAGCCAAGGTCCTTTTCGAAAAACTCCGAGTCCAATCATCCTACGCAACCTCAAGACGGCGGCCGAGCTCATGGCGGAAAGCCAGAGACGAAAGGTCCGTCTGAGACATTCATCCGAGAGACTGGGACGTCGGTCAAGAGCGTCCTCTGACGAGGAGTCCAGTCATCAGAGCGAGATGAGAACCTCGAAATCAGCCGGATGGACGACAAAGACTCAGGAACACAGTCCAGTCCAAACTCACCACCATCAGTTAGCTCGAAACGTACGACCATACGTGGAAGACACCGCAATACCTTCACCACTACCACCAGCTAGAAGTGGTGAGAGCCCTGTTTCGTCACATACAGCATCGAGGAATCCTTTCGGAGCAGACAGCAAACGATCTTCATCGGCTTCAAGTTTCGAATTCGGACGCGTTCCGACGCGGACATTCGCGTTATGTAGTGTTCCGCCGAACAGGAAAGTAGTACCAAGTCTGCGGAATGACTCTGGTGAAAAGGTTTTGGCAAATCCCGTGGCCCCGGCGAGTCCGTCTAAAAGCAAGTCGTCCTCATCGTCCAATCATAAAGCAACTGCGTTCTGCGTAACGGCCACAAACTCAGATCGGTCCTCCGCGAAATCCGTTCCGAGTTCGAATCCCGGTCGGACGATTGGGAACAGTGATGGAAAGGGCATAGTGAAGGACACATCCGGCCTCCGTATCGGTGACGTCCAATCGCCGCCCTGTAGGGGTCAATCCGGTGCAGATAAGTCGACGGAGAGGAAGGAGTCCTCCCAGGGAGGAGGTGGTCAGACTCATAGAACGAAACCGAAATTTCTTGACGGAGGATGGTTGATCAGGTCGAAGAAGTTCTTCAAATCGTCCAAATAGACAGTTTACCCAATCTCTGGACAGTGGACACGATGCTGCTGCTGGTCACTCGGAAGACACGGTAGCCGATTGGTTGCCGATTGGTTTGAGAACGCGTCGTCTTGTGGCGTTTAGAGTACAGTTTCGAGCAGCCTCTTCTGATATTTTGTTACTGTATAGACAGAAGTACGTCACTCACAATTGCCTTGACCGTTGACCTTGACCTCTGTGCCTTGACCTAGATTAGGGCTTAAAGCGCGTGTTCAATATCTGAATGGTTACTGTGTAAAGATAAGTTTGTCGATCCCTCGATCGCATCGATGATAATTCGTCGTTCAATAAAGGCGCTAAATAAAGTCTTAATGGTGCGGGACAGCATGAAGACTGAGGATTGCAGGACAGTCGAAATAGGACCAACGACCTTGAATAGGACCAACGCATCTGACCTCCTAGAATGGAACCAGTCTGCTGTTCCAATTCTGCTGTTCAATATGGAACCAGCGTTTGTCGATTTTTTTTCAGTGTAACTAGAGTTTAAAATTGAAGCATTGCTTAATTATTGAGTGCATCCGAAGTTGCAAGTGAATCAATAGAGAATTCAGTAGGCCTATCACCCGCTTCGGATCAGATAAAAAATTTAACAACGAGCACAGTTTTAAATTATTAGGCTGCTAATTGCGATGAATGCAGTCGAGTTACAATACAAAATGATGCCAACGTTGTCTCTTATTTTTAATGACTTCGATATTGTTACTGTTTTCTTTTGGCAATGGTACCAATACTGTTATTGTTTAGAATGATATCAACATTGTTATAAGGTTATTGTTGCAAATTTATTGTTATAAATTTGCTCTTATAAACTTGGAATGCTGTTACACATTTGAAATAAATATGAAACACGTTACCACCTTGAAATAAAACCAATATAATTATTAGCTTTTTTAAACGTAAGCCACATTGTCGCCATTTGCACGTAGCGTAATAATCTGGATTTAAACCTGATAGCAAATTGGTTTGGGGGCGCCATCTAGCTCATGCATCTATTGACACCAGCGGCGCCCGCAGACGTACGCACGTACGCAAGTGCGTACAGCGCGATGACTAAAAAAAGGTCATCAGTTTTTCCGGCGACCCTGACGAATTTTTTCCCTGTTCCCCCTCCATCGGAAATTTCTGTGCGTACAAGAAAAAATCCTGCGGGCGCCGCTGATTGACACCAGTGAAATAGAAGTTGCTGGCTGTAGCCTACACGTTGAAACAAATGACTCGGCAAACTATCAAAGCTATATTCACCAGATGCTGTTTAACTGCGTGCATACAACCTAATGAATAGTAATGTTCTGTTCCAACCAACATCATGAGCAATATTACTATGTCGAGTTGTTTTGCCCGAAGTCTCCATTTTTGAAGATCAATGCTGTGCTCTGTACTGGAAGAATGGGTCGTTGTTCTGTTATCTTGGCATCCTCGAGCTCGAATACTTTCTGTTTCTCAGTATCTTGGTAGCCAGAGCTACCAAACTTTCAAAGGCATAATAATTTAGAGACTTGCGAACCTAGACTTCTATAAAAGTTAGTGTATATAGGCTCCGACTCTCAAGGCAGCAACCTGCTTCTTGCGTCAGTTCTATCACTGATACTATTTTCCTCACGACTGACTTAAAGAGTGATAGACTGACTTTAAGCCTTCCTTCTCTAGCAGGCAGTTTCATGTGGCCGGTGCTGTGCTAAACTCGCTGTATAAGCTTATGTTGTGTTTGCATTTTGCATAGGTTCTGTGGATGGTTCAAGAGTTTGTTTTGAACTCCGCGTGATCACAATTACGCTACGTTGGCAGGGCTTAAGGTGTGGCTGGACGGTCATGGACGGCGTCCATGCACTTATTTTAAATTCTCACCGCCGCCGTCCTGCCACTTATTGACCAGTACAGCCTGGAAAGTTAAGGGGCGTTCATGTAGGCCTACTTCTTATTTTCCCACACTTTAAGGACTGCACGTTGGGTATTAAGAAATAATACTAGCAAAACATTAATATCAATGCCAATGACACAAACATAATAATTATCAACAACGTTAATTGTAATTTTAAAAATGGCCAATTTAATTCTTATCAACAACAGCTACGACTACTTTCGAATACAAAATAAAGCGTTCTCTCGCAGGTCTTGCAAAAGCAAATAGGCCTATACTTAGACCTTACATATTATATTTTGCTTGCTTTTTATCATGCGTTCTGTCGATTGCCTACACACGGCATCAGTGGTGTAGTCGAGGGGTTTCGGGGGTTAAGCCTCCCCCATTGGCTTAGGGAACAGTTTTTTAAAAGGTTATTTATCCACTTATATAAGAAAAACAAAACAATTGCTTGTAGTAACAATTGTTTTTTTACTTTATTCCCTTTGTTACTTTATTCCCTTTTTATTTACTGTAATACTGTTGGGTTGGTGTCAGGAAGGGCATCCGGCCAGGTCATAAACCCCCAAACGGGCCAAGCCCCCATCATAAATACCTGGCTTCGCCACTGCACGGCATGACACACACACACACACACACACAAGGAATTAGGCATGTTGGAGCTATTCGAATGAGAACGTCGCGTTCAGTTTTATCGTGTTCAATATCAAATTGTGTTTTCATTCAATCGTAAACACTTAGATTATTCTACGATGTACTTTCTTACCAAATAAAGTCACAAGTTAATTATTTCGCCAACTTCCGGTCTCTGTTCTTAAAATTTTGCAAGCAGACCAACAGAATTGTAATCTGACAAGATTAACCCTCATCCGCACAAGGGGGGGTCTGGCCAGACCCTTCATATATTTGCTGCATAACTTTTTTGGGAGTGATATGTTCTCGGATTGCTTTTATGACTTTGTTCCTATATTACTGAGCTACAATTAGCACATCTAAACGACCAAATCGGTTTAGTGATATGGAAGTTCTGAAGATAATACTGACCGAGACTACAATGATGACAGTTTGGACAGTGAGAGCAACTATAAAGAATGTGGACATGAAGAGATGCCAATGCCTGATGAACAACATTCAGATGTTTCTTATGATGAAGACAATGTTGAAATTGAATATGATGATAAACACGATGATGAGACGGGACCTGATAGAGAAGATAATGATGGCGAAATTGTTTATACTGATGAAGCCGAGATACCTCAATTCTAGGCTAAATACAAGTAAAGATTCGGATAATTTTTGGCAGTCAAAAGTAATGCCAAGAGGACGTGCTCTGTTGCACAATGCAGTAACAGAAGATGTGGAATAAAATAATACGGACACATTGCAAATATTCAAGATAGTTTTTGACAGTTTTATAACAGCCGAGATGAAAGACATCATCATTCGACATACAAACCCGAAAGCAACAGCTAACGGACTATGTATGATACATGTTTACGTTTTAGGTTTAGCCCCATTCCATTATTTTTTTTAGATATTCTCTAGAAAACAGTCATGCTGACTCTGATCATAAGAGCATTCAGTGCTGATTTTACTAAAATTATGGTTTCTTCATTTTTATTTCCAAATTTTATAGATAGACAACTATTGCGTCGATGAACATGTATGACAAACCATCGAAATTAGTGTAATTAAGTATTTAATTTCAAATTCATCATAAAAAATGATTTATATTGCATAAAGAGACTGATACATTGTTGTTTTGAGTTACTCTGATATCATCTTGCAAAATTTTTATATAAAAATTACTATTTCCTATGAAAAACCCACATCAAAACGGGGGGTCTGGCTAGACCCCCCCCCTTGTTCAAATTAAGTTGCATTTTAGCTTGTGCGGATGAGGGTTAACAGCAAATCATCGTGTCTTATAAAACAACTTTGAGAATTGAAGAAAGTTGGGGCGCATGGCAAATGATGAAAGATTATTGAATAAAGCCTGAAGCTTTGCAAAGATTCAGTAATTTATGAACCAAAATAGATTAGATAGAGATGGTAGACTAGAATTTAAACCAGGAAGCGGTCGACCTACATGTAACTCTGCTAGAATATAGGCTATGTGAACCTATGTCTGAAAATACAGCACGTGCGTGAGCTGACTATTTTGCAATCATGATGACGACCTCTTTTCATTTTATATGTGGCCCGTGCTCAATATACTCTCATGGAAGTTGAAAGATAAACCGGTATAATTATATCACAGAGACCAGATTTATGCCTACAGCTTAAAGCGAAAGTCTGCAAACGCATATGATGGGTCAGATGATAGAAGCATACTGTAAATTAAAACGCCTGCACCATGAAGTCTTCAGTCACTTGACACGTTTCCCAACTTGTGATGTGTACACTGTACACAGTGTATGGTGTTTGATCTAGGTCTCTCCAGGGGGAACTTCCCCGCCCACAAAATTACTTTCCCCAGATATTTCTTGACAATATGGTAATAGTTTCCTAGTTGCTGTTTGTTCCCTCAGAAATCTTGATCCCCAGAGAAGGGGATAGATTAAACACTAGCCGATAAGTCTACAAAATACTTGGTTCACAGATGACAAGATATTTAAACTGCAGCACTGGTTAATTCTCATAATGTTCATGTTTATTCTGAAGCAAGGAAGAAAAAGCAACTGTCAACAAGATTATTTTGAACGTAAACATTATCAATCTAAGTCGCAGCTTGTTGGTTTCGGTCGATGTGTCTCGGATGGGAAAAGACATCGATATGGGTTTGTTGAACCCTCGGCCAAAGTAAACAGAAGATACTATTGTTATCACGTTTCACAAAGTGCTCTACTTCCTTATTCGAGCAACATGTATTCACGAACACCACAACTGGACATAATATTATTATTGCAGCTGCAGGACGGGGTTCCATCACACACAGCAAGAACACCACCAACTTTCTTCATCAAAAATTATCACCTTCATCCAACCAGATCTATAGACCAGGCAGAGTGTGCTATTATTTTAGGGTGCCCTTATAACGTAGCGTCTACCTTCAACGTAATTTTAAAATATGGAACAACTGGAGCTCGACACTGTTGAGTAGTGACGAAAGCGTCCGAGCTTTTTACCGACAGGCGCACTATCAAGTGGCGCAGAGGTTCGGAAAAGATTATTGCGAACCGAGGCGGACCCATAGAATATAATATTCAGCAACAAATTATGTGAACTTTGACAAGAAATGAAAATAATAGTATTCAAACAAATAATTCAAATGGATCGCGATGTTTACATGCTGACTTGTGTAGGTTATAGCCTAATTAATTATGGACTATCATGTCTTAGGCTAATTAATTATGGACTATCATGCCTTTAAAAAATGAAAATCACTGAGTGATTTTACAAAACCATGACCACAACTAACCATCAATTTATTGAGCCAACAGACAGATTTTTATTTATCTTAATATAACATTAGCAGTGGGGAACAAAGCTATGTAGGCCAGGGTTTCAGGTGGGTGGGAACGCGTGGGAACGGCGTTCTATTTACTCTTAAAATTCTTGTCTTGCGTTCCCAATGCTCAGCATGATTGAAGCATGAAAACGCATGCCTTCAAATAAAACTTTATCAACGTTGCCACTGCTCACACATTCAGCATTTCCAAAGCTCGCCCAAACCATTTTAGCCACTGATGTGGGCCTATAGTAGGCTGGATAATCCAGGCGGATTTCTATTAGAGAGAGAGAAAGAATTGAGTAAAGGAATTGATCAGATTGGACGTTGGAGAAGTGAATGGATCAGGGTCGGAATCATCTCTGAATAGACGATATTTTGTTTTGCAGTGGAAAACCTCAGCGATGATGGCTTGAGGTTGATGATTGTGATGATTGTGTGCGAGAAGTGATACTGTTGGAGGAACAGGAAAATTGCGGAATATATTAGGGATATCTCCAGATTCGAATTGATGAATAAGCACAAAGAACTCAGCATTAAGGCCTATTTAATGAACACAAAATTTTATTATGCATATTTATGAGTATAATGTATGTACATAATAATATTATATGGGCCTACAACATGCTATGAATATCAAAGACACTCTCGCCATTTCGAGCATTTGAATACAGAGAATGAAATTTACATCAGAAATGCCGCAAACATAGAAATTGTACAAATCCGTATACGTTGTGGGAAATATAGGAGCAAAGGTTTAGCAATTGGAGATGGCGAAGATCGAGTGCACAGTTTTGAGAGTTGAATATGAGACATTGACAGATTTTAGGTTTAAGATGGAGGAGTCAAGTAGTCAAGATGGTTCTTCAGTTGTTCTGCAAAATCGTGTACGACATTATTTGTTCTTTTAATCACAACTTCTGCTCAAAAAAATCTGATTTACTAGTTTTGAATGGAGCCAAGGCAACCAAACCTTTTGAGAAGGTCCACGAGTCCAAACGGATATCAGGAACACCTTCTTTTGGGCTCGAAACTTCTAGGGGCCGTAATGGCATCTGTAAAGAGGGGGACCCGATCAAAGTACGAGTAGGAGCGAGATCTATTTGACACAGTAAATGAGAGTTCGAAACCTAAAGTAACGTCAATGAACTAAGGCAAAACATATTTGAGCCTGATTAAATTTCAAATCGAATTGAGAAATCAAGATCATGTCTATCGAGATTTTCGATTGGGGGATTGGGGGGAGGAGGGGAAATCACCAAGGCACACAAATGTTTTGATAGTTGTGTGAAACGAGAAATCAGATGAGCCTATCGCCAAATTTCGGAGTGGGACCCACATGCAACGCCTTTGCCAACTTTACCAACGCACTTAGTTCCAGGTCAATACGCCTGGTGATTAGTTCCCATTCCCAGGAGCGTCAGTTGACAGCTTTTGAACCTAGTGTACAAGTCCCGAATGCACAGGGGTTCACGCTGATCAACTCCTCCACTGATGGCACTTAATTAGTGGCACTTAATTAGTGGCACTTAATTAGTGGCACTTAATTAGTGGCACTTAATCAGTGCCATTCCAATCATCCCATGCATAGCACAGACGATTGGAAGAAGTCTTTCGCGTTAGGTCTCCTCAGCTCTCCATGCATCCATCACTCTCAAGGCAGCAACCTGTTCCATTCCATCGGTTCTACAACTACTACTGGAGAGAGAAGACCTGCTGGAGTTTCGGCTTACGGAAGACGTCGTCGTCTCCGTCTGGCATGTCAAGGTCGTTTGGAGGGCGGTTGATGCAGGTGGGAGCAGATGACCAGCGGGGCAGGTACTCGTTCATCGCTTCGCCTTTCGCTGGTTCCACTTGGTCTTCCGACTCCGAAAGAATCGCTTCTCGAACCGTCTTCTCAAAGAGTCTCGACAAACGATGCAGTTTGGTCTGCAATACAAATACACATACTTACGTGTACGTTCGTACATTGAGGTTAACAGCATGCAATGGATGATAAATTACATTTGTTTATCTAATGTTAACTGTTGACATGGGTCGTTGGAGAAGGTTATGACACCTCAGCATTTTGGCAGAAGAACAGACAAACAGACAGACAGACGGACGGACAGACAAACAGACAGATTTAATGACTGACTGATTGCTTGATTGA